>OZ034967.1:10605000-11805000 GCA_964030785.1 Siderastrea siderea
CAAACTCACCAGGTCATACAGATCATTGTCATAACAAAGTCCCTGAGCAGGGTCCTTAAACAATAGTAATAAATTTCCTACTCATGCAGGATCCCTGAACGAATCTTTTTTTCCTCGCCGCAACCCTCTGACCGTTTCGTAAACCAAGATAGCGCCTTATAACATACATAAATGTTTTGACTGCAAACATTTTAGTAAATTCTCTTCAAATGCCCCCTTGATACCTTAAACAAGACATCTTAAGCTTGAGGGCTCGTAATCTTCTCCGTCTTTACGTCCAAAAGAGCGAATAAACTCCGCAAGATACTTGTTTGATTCTGCTGGCTATATAGTGTGCACTTCTCGCTAGTCGTCCTTTCCGTTTCTCAAAAATTCTTCCAACAATTTCACATCTCGCTTCGTCTTCTTTTTTGTGTTTTTGCTTTCGAGAATTTCTACATAATCCTCAACCGAAGTATCGTGGGCAACAAATATTTTCTCCCTCAAATCAACACTTGCGAGAGACTTGAAAAGCGAAAGCCTGAATGAGAATCACCTTGTTACAGCTCACGCGTCAAAAAACATGATACGCGGCACCTGATTGGACGTGTCGTTTTCTTCACACGTAAAAAAAAGTGATACGCGCCATTTGATTGGCTTTCAGCTTCTTAGACCAGCGTATGAACGAAGATTTATTTCGCGCCTTTTCAGTGGGTAAATCTCAGTACGTATGTAATAAGAAGGATTATTCAGCGCTCTCTCGCCCAAAATAAGCCTGCACTGCAGGTTAACACACGCCGTCTTACGTGTGATAAGGTAAAAGTCCAGGAAATACCTTTCTACTTTAGTATATTCTCACCTTCCTTTCCGACCCTTTGATAAAATCCTGGATCTTCCGCTGAAACTTATGAAAAATCATGGAATGAAAGCAAATAACCTCCTTTGTTTCTTTTGAAAACGCTTTATTAAAACTGACAGGTACATAATAGTTTGGCCTTAATTTATTTTTTTAGAAACATTTTTCTACAGCTTATCCGTGTTGATGTCCATACGCCAGATTAGGCTGGTTTTCACTAGGACATAAGCATATAAACACAAGCATAAGCTAGTGAGAACATTGACGACATATGTATATAAGGACATACGCACGCGCAGAATTCGTTGTGCTTATGCTTGTGCTTAAGGACGGTGCCTCCTTTTGTTACTGTGCACACGTTCTGCGCATCTCGGGATATTCGGGTTTCTTAAGGAATTTGCCCACGTACTAATACAACAATAGTTTTGCGCTGTTTATGACTATGTGGAAGAAGCAGATCCTAACAAGGGCTACCAGAGTCCAAAAGGAAAATTGGGGGTAATCACGCTTTTTTTAGAGATAATTGAGCTTAAATTTGGAAAGAAATTGCCATACATTCTCTCTATTTTAGCGCTTTTTTGGAATTATGGTTGCTTAATTATCTCTGAAAAATACGTAGTTACCCACATTTTTCTTTTTGGATTCCAATAACCCTTGCTAAGATCTACTTCTCCCCCATAGTCATAACCTTTGCAAAAATTCTGTATTAGGAGGCACCTTCCTTAATTATGCTTATGCCGCCTCCAGTTTCCATTGTCAAAACTGCGACATAAGCATCAGCATAAGCACAAGCGTTTGTAAGTCCTTATACTTATATCACTTGCTTATGAGTGTTCTTATGCTCATTTTCTAGTGAAAACCAGCCTTTACAGTGATTTGTTTCTCCACTCTCCTGTCTCCGGCGACTTTATAGGAACAATTACGTTACATTCGTTCCGTATTATTTCATTTTGTCTTCTTTCTGAGAAGGGTTTATTTCATAATTTCTGATTGATTACTGTCGTCTGATTGGCTACTATTATTGATTGCTGTGACTGACATGAGCACGTTAAACAAGTTAAATTTGAGCCCATTATAGAGCTTACCAAAAGCAAAATCAAACCAACCATAGCACTCCAAACACTCCATAGAAAAGGAGAGACAAAAACTTCAGCTAGGAGACATGTCCAATAGAAGAGGGGAAGTGATTGCATTCCTCCCATTTCCGGAGTTATAAGTACAAGAAATGCCTTCTTTTGTCTTGTTTTTTTTTTCACATTTTATCATTTACTATTTTTGCTTGATCTCCTCTCCCCCTACACCTTTTGCAAAGTCTCTTTATGAAGCTTACGAAGGTCCTATGAAGGATCGTGACATTGAAGCAGATGCTCTTTTTCAAGCTTCTCTCTAAAAAGGATTCATTTTAGTAACTGGTTACAGTTCATCCTTTGGCGCCTTTTTTTCAGCCTTCTCTTTCTCATTTTTGTTGAACTCGATCAACTTAGGAATAATTTCATTCCAAAATGCCACCTTATCTGCCTTGTACTTTCGCTGCACCCTCGGTTTCATGTCGAGGACAAGATATGCCTGCTCTTGTTCTGTAAATGTCGGCCACGTAACTTGTGCAGGACTACCGTCAGGCGGATTTGGAGACCTGGGAGAAAAAAATCCACTATTGAATTTCCTAGTTAGTGCAATTTAATAGAACAATTTTGTGTCTTTGCTTTCTTAAGCAGTTTAAGGTCTTGGTTAAAACTATAGCTGGAAAAAAAAGGGTGATCGACCGTATCTTCCACTAGATCTTATAGAACGGCATGACGCTTTCCTGGAATGAACATATTAATGTCCACTTTTTCTTAAACGGATAATGTTGAACACGTGACTGGTCACGTGACCTCAATGTAAAAACTTCGAAGAATTATGAATTGTTGGCGAATTTTAGTTGTGTTGACAAATAAAACGACGTTTCCAAAGAAAGTCAACATATCTTACCTTCTACGTTTGGAACGAGTGCCCTGGATTTTTAAAATTAGATATATTGAGCGTTCAAAACTAGGAAAAGTTGACTTCAGCCTTCAACAACAGACGATCATTCCAGAAATAAAGGGCTGGAACTAATTATACTACATGACTGATGTTATCTCTTAAATCCCTGAGCAATATGTCAGTTGAAAGATCGCCTAAAAGAATGCCTAGTGGTGAGAACTCTCTGTGCGCCAAATTTCATTTAATTTTCATGCTCCAAGCCAAAAATATCGTGAATAAAATTTTTAAAAGACCAGTTGCATCGTATTGCTAGGCTCAAGCTCGGAAATTCGTCAACTAAAAAATCATTTTTTTTTTTAATCGCTTGGTTATTCCAAACAAACGTCGAATACTCTCAGGGGATTTACATAAGTATTTCCGTCCAAATTCTGCCAGAGTTTTAACTCGCAGGTCAAACAACAAATATTCTAAAGAATTTGTAATATATATTAAGTGTCGTGAACATAGCGATTTTACAGTATGCACCAGCTCGGAAAATCATTCAACTACAAAACCAAAATACGTTTCTGAATCGCTTAACGATTCTAAACAAATATGGAATAAGTCCAGAAGGTTTAAATAAGCCTTTCTGTCAAAATCCTTTGAAATTTCGCACTGCTGGACATTTAGTCTAAAAAGATGTGTGCCCGTTTGCCGGGCATCTAGACACTGCCTTCTACGTTGGCTTCCTGGCATGGATCAGTAAAATAGTTGGCTTATTATCTAGAAAATCGCTTGACATCGGTTAGTATTTCGTGCCAAGTTGACCTCTGCCAATACAATGAGGTGTGAAAGCTAAGGATTTACTCGCGTTGCGCACCCACCAAGAAAACAAGCATTAGAGGGTACTGTCCTTACCCAAATTTTGCAAAGTCCGACCATAGTTTCATCACGTACAAACTCAAGCCCTTTTCAATCTCAGAATACTTTGTCGTTATGATGTTTACGTATGGTTCTGAGATGCTCTTGAAAGGTGCACCAAGCACGAAAGCGATCTCTGTTCCATGCGCCACACTTATCCACGCGGGTAAGGGTGAATGGGCTGGGTGGTGGTTGAAAACATAAAAATAAGGTGGCCGTCCACCCTGTAAATGACAATAATAAGACAAATGATAAAGAGTAAGGGAGTAAATGTAGTAGGCAAATCGGTTTTTAGCTGCCCATGAGCATAAGACTATGAAGACAAAAGACAAAATTATGAGTTCTCGCCTGAAGTCGAACCGGTGGATTCCGACATATTGGACAACTTCTTGAAACACTGACCGGCAGGGAGACTTTAGGCGAACTACAGTGTAGGTCGTTTGTCTTCTATAACCGAGTTTCACATTTACCATTTGTCTCCAGTTAACTTTCATAGTCCTATAAGATACGTGTGCGTACATTAACCCTAGAAAACATAAAGAATTTCTTTTTAAGGATTCTAGTAGCTAAAAAGTTAGAGCACCTGATCGCTCATCGCAAAGCCCATCATAAATTTGACCTCCAGTAGTTACATATTGAATACAATGGCCTTAACGTCAGCTACACTGATTGCCTAGTCACGTAAATTTAACTCAAAGACAACGAGTTGGTTACATGTACCTTGGCCAAAGCTTTGGCCTCCAGCATGGCGGGTGCAACAAATGCTGAATCGCCGAAAATCTCCAGCAGCAAATGCCGAGTAGTGTTTTTGTTGTCAGGATCTGAGTGGTTGGTGTACTCAAACAGAACTACGTCTTCGAGCATCCTGTTGTTCAGTTCTCGGGCATACAACATTTCCCGCCTTACAATAGACTCGAACACTTCCTGTTCTACTCCATCTACGAACTGGTCAGGTGGCCTTATCAGCGCTAACAAGGCACCTTCATGGGAGGTAACACCAATGATGACATCAACATCAGCAGGGAATTTACCTGTTTTAAAAAGGTTTTCTGGTAGATCTGGTAAACATTCCCCGTCAACTGTAGGTCCCACAATATCTAGCGATCCTGTATAACCACCAAGCATGATTGCGATTTGTCCATTCAGAATGTCTTCACTAGCCTTTGCTCTGGCGCACTCAACAAGAGTTGGCCCTACGCTACAGTTAATAGCCTTGGCAAACCACTCCAACTGCCTCGGTTTGTTAACCTTTCCAGAGAACATAGGTGTCGAGGATGCACCGCTCTGCATGATGGCTCTTTGAAACAAACCTTTGGATAATGGCGAGATTAAATGCAGCGAAACGCTCATTCCCCCCGCACTCTGACCAAATATTGTCACTCTGTTCGGATCACCGCCAAAACTTGCAATGTTGGCTTGAACCCATTTTAAAGCCAGCACCTGGGGTAGTTAATGTCAGAAGCAAACAATTAGTAATTATTTAGTAAGTATACCTTTAAGAAGCACTATAAAAAGCATAACACAGCTTCTCACAAGAGAATTTCAATACACGAAATAAAGACATCTAAAAGAACATCGGAAACGTTTCTGCTCATGTTAAAACAACACAGCGTTCACCTTACCAAATCTATCGTGGAAGGTTTCAGCTTTTCATATCGATGTTTTTATAAACGGTTTCGCAGGGTTTGTTAAAGGATAACTGTTTTTGTGTTTACACGGCTCAGAAATAGGTCACTAGAGAGTAGTGTTCCCTTTCTTACCAGGGTCTCCCAACCCCAAGACAATCGACAGAAATAAACTGTATTAAAGGAACTGTATTAAAGTGTACGTAGTTACTCACTGGCTTACTATGTAGCATAGATGATGGGTGGTGAGGTACCCGGTCCTAGCTACCGGTAAAGACTTGCTCTCATTTATTACAGTGTTATTATTGACAGTTAAACGTGACTCATCGAATATCAGAAAAAATTTCCAGCAGAATTTTCACTGGCCACCGTTACTCCATTATTACAATTTTTTGCTAATTTCTTAAGCCTCAAGGAAAAATGCATTAATTACAACCAAGGTAGTCACCCACACACACGGCTGAAAGCCCCTTACTGAATAAATAAAGCCGTCTAACCGAGTGATAGCAGCGACACAGAGGTACTCTACCTGGTCTAATATCCCATAATTTCCTTTTACGTCAGTACCAGGAACGTTAAAGAACCCGAATACTCCCAGGCGATAGTTAAATGACACAACGATGACGTCATTAAAGGCCGCCAAAACTCCACCATAATAACCTGTAGAGGAACCTAACGAAAATGCGCCTCCATGAATCCACACCATGACAGTCATCTTTTCGTCTGGTTTGATGGTTGATGGGACAAAGACGTTAAGGAAAAGACAATCCTCACTGTTTCCCACTGAAACAAAAAATAGAGCACATTGTTAAAACTGATCTTATTGCTGAACCACTTCTGTTTCTAGTTTTTGTGGTTTCCAGCCCACAAAGCGGATCCTATCAGTAGCAAGGAAGCCACAGATAAAATTAAATGAACGAATGCATGCACGTACTGTCGAACCGACGGAGGACAGGCAGACCGTTAGGAGGACGGGGCAGATGGACAAATGGATAGATCAAGATGAATGGACGGATGGATGAACGGATGAAACACTGACTGACTGACTGACTGACTGACTGACTGACTGACTGACCAGACTGACCGACTGACTGACTGACTGACTGACTGGCTAGCTGAGTGACTGACTGACTGACTGACTGACTGACTGACTGAATGAATGAATGAACGAACGAACGAACGAATGAACGAACGAGTGAGTGAGTGAGTGAGTAAGTGAGTGAGTGAATGAGTGAGTGAGTGAGTGAGTGAGTGAATGAATGAATGAATGAATGAATGAATGAATGAATGAATGAATGAATGAATGAATGAATGAATGAATGAATGAATGAACGAATAAATAAATAGATCTCTGTAATCAAGCTTAACTTAGTTGGCTTCCACTTCTTGTTTTATAGCTTAACTACAGTGCCTGGATATTATTAACGCGATTCTTAAAACCTCATATAAACCTTTAACAAAAAGTTTAAAGAAGGATTAACAATCAGTTTAATTTACAATGACACTTTTTCACTGTTAAGTAAAACTTTACGTCATGCAAGGTGGTTTGACAACCTTGGCAACACCAACGCAGTTTTCAGTTGAAAAGCTAGACGTGCGAAGTACGTTCCTTGGTGTCATTGCTATGCTGTACAAGGTGGTTCTACGTTTCGAGTCAGCGGATCAAATCTCTAAGTGAAGCGGATCTAGTACTTTGTGTAAGATGGGGGCCGAATTAAATAAGGGGCGAAGGAAGTGATAATAGAGGGCCTAGATGGGGTCTCCTGTTAGGTGTTATGGGCCAAATATTTTTTACTGTTAAGTGTTATACCGCCCGAATTTTTACTGTTAACTGTTATATATCAAATTACAGTTAAGTGTTACAACACATCGTAGATACAAAATAAAGCAAGAAAAATGGCTAACTGAACTAGAGAAGTGATGTTACTGATGAAATTCCCATTGACATGCGAAAAAAGGCCATTTTCTCGATCTTTATGTAAATTTTTGTTCATTTATTTATTTTAACTGTTACAACGAATTTTTTTACCGTCAGCTGTTAAATGGTCTAAAATTTTAGTGTTAGCTGCCCATTTAAGCCCTCATATTAGGGAGTGCTTCAGAATAAAAAAAAAACTTCCTTTCTTGGTTTTATTTTTTAAGGTCCAAAAATACGGCTCAAAATTTGAATTCTGTGGTTAAAATCTTACAGCGTGACCTTTCAGATAAGAGCTAATGAGCAGTATATTTCTATGGTGCTATTTGTTTTTAAATATTCTTCGCCCCGGAATTAGTGTAGGCGCATCTTGGTATTGTAAGACATTTAAAAGTATTAGTGTAAATTTAAGTATTAGTGTATTTAATGTATTTACTGTCGCTTTACATAGAATAAACCTACTTGACTCGGCCATCCCGGTTGATAAGGGCATCATAATGCACGAGGCTCCAAACGTAGTGGAATCTTTAATTCCTGACCAAGGTTTAGCGGGTTTTGGAGCAGCAAACCTCAATTCTCCGACCGGAGGTTCAGCATACGGGATACCAAGATACTCGTGCACAGATTTGCCGTGCGGAAGACTCTCAATCTTGCCAACAACTGCACCGTACTCAGTCTGCACGATAGGAGAACGTCGATTCCCGTTAAGTTCAGCTCCGGTTAATTTCGACGCGAAAAGGACCGCAAAAGTCACAATTATGCAAAGAACATGTTGTGTTACAAGCTTCATATCGAAGAATGATTTGCCGTCTTTATATGAAATGATTTTGGTGGATTGGTTACACAGAACGTTAAAAGATGCTTTTCACGATTATTCCACCGATGGAAAAACAACCATTTCATGTCACGAAATGCATGTTAAGCAGTCCAACGTTGACAGCTGAAGCCAATACTGCGGAAAGTCATTTGACTTTGTAATCCGTTGTTTCCGCTAGTGGTAATTGAATTGGAGTGGACTAGCAAAGCACTGGACAACTAAAACATGGAATTCGACTAGTAAAGCAAGGACTCTGAAAAAAATAAGAAAAGCTACACAACTGAAAGATTAGGAGGTATTAAATAAAAATAATAAACGAATAATTACTAGATATACGATGTCATCGCCGTAAGGGCGAAGAGTTAAAGAAGAAACGAGGCCATTACTGCTTTGGGTTTCTCTAGTGTTACGACATTACGAGAGGTTTATTATTATGGGTTCCGGAATTTATAGAAGGGTTCAGAAATAACGGTTTAATAGACAGTTCGGTAAGGCGTTACTATCTTTGTATTTGTACGATAAGCTGATAAGTATTTTATTATCTTCAAATTTTGCGTGATTAATATTGCACCACAGCAGGTAGTCCATATCATACGAGAGGCAGTTACTATCTCAGATTTTGGACCTAAACAAAGCGTAAGTTGGAACTGGGTTAGATCTAAATCGAGGTTTAGGTGACGACTTCAAAAAAGCACGGTTAGACAGGGTATTAATTGCACTATTATATATTTCAACGCGGTTCTGCCGGAGACCACGAAGATAACGTTCAGACATTTAGACGTCGTCTTACAAGAGCTTCGTATTGTTTTGACCATTATCTGTTGCTATGCGCCGAGGGAAAGGCTGTTGTTTTGCTATTGTTTTCTTTTAACAAACGAGTTGCGTACATAAAATGTAGAAAGGGGTTGTTCGGAAATAAACGCAGGGAAATTTTTTTTGGATTTGAGCGTATGTCGCGCATGAATTATACCAGATTGAACGGTTTTGTAGGACGATCGACCAAGAAACTTCTGCTTGCGGGGTATTATATAGCCCTTTCTATAGCTTTCTTTTATTCTTTTGCACACACTCGACTGCTTGACATAAATGCTGGCTTAATCTGGATCGTTCACATCTTATTATTGAATTCTTTTACTCATCAGTTTCATTTCTCTTTTTTCTTGAAAACTCGGCGACTTTAGGAACAACATCATTCCAAAAAGCCATCTTTTCCACCTTGTACCTACGCTCCACCCTCGGTTTCAAGTCGAGAACAAGGTATGCCTGCTCTTTTTCCGTGAATTCAGGCCACTTGACTGTTTCGGGAACAGGGTGGGTGGTGGACGGTGGACTTGGATTTGGAGACCTGGTGAGAGAAGAGAAACCATGGGTAAGTTCGCTTCATAGCTACGTAATCTATTACTCGTAGAATTCATCGCGCAAACTTGGTCAAAAGCCAAATGCGCAATTTAAACGTTGCACAACGCCTGTCGTTAGTAGCACGTACTGCGTACCACTCGGTTCATGGGAAGTTTCACATTTCAATAAATTTGGCTCCATAGACTTCCTGGTTAGAGTCAGCACTCAATAATCACGTCTGTAGAGGTGACATTTATTTAACAACATCAAAAAAAAACTACTGCTTCAAACTTTTTCATTTTTTGAAATTCATCGTCAGATGAATAACGAAAAATGGCCGGGGTTAACGATATATGAGCAGTTAGCGCAAACGTCACCAGCAGTTCTTACCCTTGCTTGGCAAAGTCCGTCCACAGTTTCATGACATACAAACTGAATCCCTTTTCTATTTCAGAGTACTTTGTTGCCAGGATGTTTGTGAAGGGTTCAGGTATGTTTTTGAAAGGTGCACCAAACACAAAAGGGACTTCCATTCCATGAATCACACCAGTCCACTCGGGCAAATACGAATAGACCACACGGTGATTGAATACATAAACATAAGGTGACCTTCCTCCCTATTGAGACAAAAAATGGAAAATAGTAATAACAATGATAATGATAATGATAATGATAATGATAATGATAATGATAATGATAATGATAATGATAATAATAATAATAATAATAATAATAAATTCGTTATTGTAGGTATTGATCTGGAATTGATCTCGGATTTATCTGAAAATCAACAGAATCAAAGCATGATGGGCTAAACATGGGTGTTCTTTGGACTACAACAGTGACCTCAGTAAAAAAAAAAATGCACATTCACGCTATTCGAACTCGATTTTACAACTCGTTCATCTTGTGCATTTAACTTTTAGAATATGCCCAAACTATCGACGAACTGGATTGGTAGGGACGGAGTTCTAAGCTAGAACGATCAAGATAAATTATCCGTTGTGCGCTCACGTTGTCCACAGAACTGAGAATTTGGTCATTTTACGTTGTTTTGCAGATGGGAGAATGCGATGATTGGCAATGTAGACACAAGGTTTTCTATGTAAGAGGCTGATACAGTCGCAGATGCATTGTAGTATTGGCCATGATCGTCTACCTCTTCACTACGGGGGCTATTAAGCTACTCTAGTGTTGCGAGTCTACACATGTATTCTTTCCCTTGAAGCCCGTGTTTAAAGATTAAATGTCAGTACGGGGTGTCAAGTATTAATGGGGAGAGGTTGCGAGGGGGCTCTCCTTTATTGGGTTTAATAACAACCCAACGGAAAAGACAAAGCTTTATGTACCTTTGCAAGAGCTTTAGCTTCCAGCAAGGCGGGTGCCGCAAAACATGAATCGCCAAATACGTTTATCATCGACTGCCGAGTCTTATTTTTGTTGTGAGGCTCTTCATGGTCGGTGTACTGAAACAAAATCAAGTCTGCGATGAACTGGTTCCTCTCTCGAGCATACAGCATTTCACTCACAATAGTTTCAAATATTGCTCGTTCCAATCCGTCGTTGAGTTGACCGGGTGGCCTTAAAAAGAGAGCCAGCGCTCCTTCGTTGGAGGAAAAACCAGTTATGACATCAACGTCAGTGTTGTATTTACCTGTTTTAAACAGGATTTCCGGCAGGTCTGGTAAAAATTCCCCGTCGACTACAGGCGCCACAATGTCGTGTGTCCCAGTGTAGTTAACAAGCCAGAATCCCATCTGACCCTTTAGAATATCCTCAACGGACTTACCTCGAACGCATTCAACAAGATTTGGCCCCATGCTACAATTTACAAACTTGGCAAACAGCTGCAACTGTACCGGTTTGGTGACCCTCCCACCATAAAGGGGTGACGAGGCTGCGCCGCTTTGCATGATGGCTCTATGAAACAAACCTTTCGACAGTGGCGAGACCAAATGTAAAGAAACAGCAATTGCTCCCCCGCTCTCGCCAAATATTGTCACTCTGTTGGGGTCACCACCAAAACTGGCTATGTTGTCCTTCACCCACTTTAACGCTAGTACCTGAAATGATAAAAGCAAATAAGTGAATTGGCAACTCTATTACAGATATTACGCACCTTGCAAAATAGAAACTGGAATTTTTCCCGGAATTTTTGTTTTGTTTCGCCTGGAACATTTAGGACTTTGCAACACAGTCCCAGATAACCCAGTTTTAATTACAGCTGTTTATTTTAAACACAACTGGCAACGAAAGTAGTTATCCTACCTGATCAAGCATCCCATAATTCCCTTAGGTATCAGTTCCAGGGACGTTAAAGAAGCCAAGTATGGCTAGACGAAAGTTGACTGACACAACGATGACGTCATTGAAACTTGCCAATACCCCGCCAGGATAACCAGTAGAAGAGCCTAAAACAAATCCACCGCCATGGAACCACACCATGACCGCCATCTTGTCAGTTGGCTTGATAGATGATGGGACAAAGACATTTAGGAAAAGACAATCTTCACTTTTTGGCCCTAAGTGGTGAAAGAGGGAGTCAATGCGATACGTGTTATCACTTGTTGGTCGGATTTCTTTATTTTCACATAAATTGTGGACCGGTTTGTGAAATGTATTTTTACCAAACAAAAGTTGAAGGCTTTTTTGCCAAAGGTCTCCTTGAATTAATCGCTTTTACCATGTTCTAATGCCATTAGAACAGGCTGTCACGTGCCCCAGATACAATCAAATTTTCCCCCATTAAGAGATAAAGTAAAGGATAAAGTCGCACTCGAGCCAAGAAGGCCCACACGGGTGGAGTTTATCCCGGTTTCCGTAGCATGAAGCAACTGAGAGTATTGCTGCTCCCCCTGGACGGGATGCTAGTCCATCGCAGGGTTATCCCCAGCAGTATGTTGCCGGTACCCATTTATACACATGGATGGAGAGAGACATTGTCGGACAAAGTATCTTGTCTAAGGAAATAATACGATGGCAGCGGCTGGGCGCTAACCACTACCGCCACTGCGCACCCACCTAAAGCGGGGAATGGGAAATGGGAAAATGAAAATGAGAAATTGAAAATAAGAAATTCTAAATTTGAATTAGAAATTGTTAATGCTGAATTACACTTATCCAAATCAGCTGCCACCACTCTTTAACTCCAAACGTGAAAGAGCCCACGGTTAAAAGGAATAATTTTCCCCTGGTACTTAAAATTAGTAAATGTGACACAAATATAAACCTGCTACATTGACGATTTTGCTTGCTACCACATAATGCATGGCTACAAAACTTAACCAGAACACGGACACGATCCCGAGGATATGACTGTATTAAAATTCTTGACATCACCCAAAGTGTAAAAGCCTCAACTTGCGGAAAAGACACTGTGGGCGCTTTCCATGTTAGATCGCAATAACCGGAAATCTGTCGAAAGGATCGCAAACGTCCGGTGATAAATTTAGACTAGAAATAAGTCATAAAAAGGAAAAAAAATTGTGAGAAAGATTTAAAAGAAAATTGGGTATACTTCCCAAGTCTGTTCACTCAGTATTTCCGGGAACCATCAGAAATAGAAGAGATCTTTCCAGGGAAAGGTTTATTTGAGTGACTTTAAGCTAAGGCAAGTGTTTTTTTGTTGTTGTTGTTGTTTTTTTTTTTGTTTTTTTTTTTATCGGGGGGGGGGGGTGGGGAGGGGAGAGTGAGAAACATTCAACCGTAACATGTATTTTATTCTTCAGGAGAAAATTAAAATTTTCGAACTTTGGGTCGACTGGAAAGCGCCTGAGGTTTGTTTTCCAGAACTCCAGTAACACTGAAATTTTCTGTTCTATCAGCAAACCCAAACGTTTCGAAATTCCTCATCTTCGCGTCTGGATCTTGCTTGTCACAGACGCCAGATCATCCCTATAATTTGCTGACGCGGTGGCCGCGACTCACTGCCCATGAGTAACTCAAAAGCACACAAATGGCTCACTGACAAACGCTTAACGTTTGCAATCCTATTCTCCTCAAAGCTCCCTCCTTGTATTATCTCGCACTTTCATTACATCACCATACGATCACTAAGTGGCAATAAAACACGGGAATTTATGAACAACTACCACTCCGTACCTGGGGCCCGTTAAAGTCCCGAAAACTTTTCGGGCCCGGACAGCTATTTTATGTGCTCGATGTTTACATTAAAAACTCAAATTTTGTAGGTTTTGAAAGCTGAGCAATAAAATTCTTAGTTGATAAAACTAGTCGGGTTGATATGCGGGCTAAAAACTACGCGAACATTTTTAGAGTTTAAATTATAGCTCCGGGCCCGACAAGTTACCGGGACTTTCCAGAAACGTGCCCCTGGTCTTTTTCTCAAAGTAATTCAGCATTCGAAATGCCCTAGTTCCTATAGTACAGTACTTCGCAATTTTAACAGCATTTTAAATAAATATCAGAAAAAATACTTTTCATCCTTTAGATCTCACAAAGAGGGTGTTGATATTAATAACAACCGACATCACGAGGGCTATTTTCTAAATCTCATTAAGCTGTTATAATTTCTTATTTCCCATTTTCACTTCCCCATTCTCCATTCCTCGTTTTAGTAGCATCCCCATCCAGGCGGAAAGAGATGTTCAACTACGCACTCTACGTCTTAATAGAAGACAATAATATTAAAGCCTTCCATGAATGTGGGTGACCAGCAACGCTTGTGACATGCTGAATATTTCACCTCTTCTTCTGTTCTTACTTCTTAGTTCATGATCTCTCTTTTTTTTGTTCCCCTACTTCGTTAGAGCATGATCAATTCCATTTGGCAAAATAACAATAGAAAAACAAATAGCACGACAAGAAAGTACTCTCCAGCAAATAAACTTTCACTGGAGCGCTCACATTCCACAGCTCCATCCACAGACTCAAAAGTTAGAATCCTGCTACAATATAACTATGAGCTCTTGCAGCAAAACGGTTACGCCTAAAGAGTTACTAATTCCCAGATCCTCTAAATGATGGTTGGTTGTTGGTGGCCGGGGGGAGGGGGGAGGGGAGCGGGGATATCTGATCTGTGAATCAGCGCACGAATTCATATGTACTATTTGAACATTCCTCGGCTTTTGAGCGTGACACCTTTCAAATCTTACTATTGCAGCTGATAAGATGGACCCCCAACCTTTACCTAAAATGTTCTATGATCCTTTGGAGAGGATATATAACTTTGAACTTTTGGAGTTAACCCTTAAGTCAAGTATAGTGACTTGAGTATTATTAAGTATAATTTCGCAAGTGTCATAGAGTAGAACTTTCCTATTTTTGTTTTTCGTTGTTATAATTTCCCCACTTTTTCACCTTTCGTAGCATCAGAAAATTTGTGGGAGTTGTACTCCAGCATTGTTCGGACACAAAAGGGTAGAGGTTTAAAAAGTGGGTTTTGATATTAATTTCAGAAACGTACCTGGCACACCAATGTGAGGCAGGGAAGCCTGAATACACGAGGGTCCGAACTTTGTAGCATCTTTAGTTCCCGACCAATGTTTGGCGGGTTTTGGAGCAGCAAACCTTAATTCTCCGACCGGTGGTTCAGCATACGGAATGCCAAGATACTCGTGGACCGATTTGCCGTGTGGAAGAGTCTCAATCTTGCCAACAACTGCACCAGACTTGGTCTGTACGACGGAAGAAAGTTGCTTATCACCGAGGCCGGTTACGGTAAATTTCATCGTAAACAGAACAGCACATGTTACGTTCATGCAAAGAGCGCGAAATTTTACAAGCTTCATATCGAGATGCGTTTCGTTTTCGTTGAAAATACGTTTAAGAGAATTTGAACAGAACGCCTTGTGAGGTTGTTGTGGTATCTGATAAGATGCTTTGACAACGTGCCACTTCTCACTTCTTCTTACAGGATTCGTAAGGGGAGAAATTGGACAACCCGGACTACAGGGAAGGGCGGATTCGAGTTTATCGGCCCACAGTGTTTTCCTCTGTAATGATAACTGAAAAAGACCAAGTTATTTATCATCTATAATAAACATTCTATAAGAATAACCCAAGGCCACAGAGAGTAAAGGCTGGTCTTACTTATCTTGGAGCACAGAAAAGTGTACAGTAAATGTTTACTTTAACTCATGTGGGAACCTTTCTCCACATATCTTTGTGTCAAACGTTGCTGAAATTAACGTAACTCCACGAAGTGGCGCTTGCGATCTATCCATTTGATTTAATTTCACATTGTGTTCATGATCACCTGTTGCTACGTTGTTGAACGTTGAACCGCTTTGAGATTTGAACGCCATATTGCGCGAAGCAATCTGGGAACGTTGTTTCGGACATCATATTCTTCTTTTAAGAATTCCTTTGCTCAACCCCTTTTTTAGGCAAGTCACAAATTAAAGAAGTCTTCCCATTTGTTATGTTCGTATTTGCTTTATGCTACGTGACACAAAAGAAAGCTACAAAGGAAGTACGTCTTTCACAGTTTCCTGTAAATATGGTGTGACGCATGAACGTGTCAAGGCCGGATTTCACCTCTTGTGTTTTAAATACCGTTATCGCCAACGAGGGAAAAAGATTCATGCGAACAATACACAGTGGATTTCCGCAACACCAATTGCTTAGTAATGCACATCCTTTTAGAAATGAAAGCAAAATACCCACAGACTTAAAATAGGAAGAGTCGTGGAAAAGGACTGTTAAAGGGAGCTCTCGTAACTTGTTATGTCCAACTGAGAAGCTTTCAAAAATCGTTTACAGCTCATCCTTTGGCAAATCCTTTGATAATTTTTCTTCAAGTAGTTTTTCCTTCTTTCTTGTGAACTCAGCCAGTTTAGAAACAATTTCTCTCCAAAACGTCACCTTATCTGCCTTGTACCTATAATCCACCCTCTGTTTCATGTCGAGGTTTCTTTTAACTATGCATCTTCACGGTTATTCGGCTGTAGAAGTGATACTCGTTTATGGTTTTTTGAATTGGCTATATGAAACAATCACATAGGTGATCTGCGGATGAAATATCCCGTTCTTTTTTTTAACTGCTTACATGTAAGTTATAAATACTTCACACAATCATTTCTTGAAAGCCTTTATTGTTAAAATCGTTTACAGCTCATCTTTTGGTGCCTTTTTTTCTTTAGTTTCTTTTTCCTCCCTTCTTGTGAGCTCGGACAGTTTAGGAACAATTTCATTCCAAAACGCCACCTTATCCGCCCTGTACCTTCGCTCCACCCTCGGCTTCAAGTCGAGGACAAGATATGCCTGATCTTGTTCTGTAAACGTGGGCCATGTGACTTGTGTAGGACCAGAGTCGGGTGGATTTGGAGACCTAAAAGAAAAAATAAATATTATTCATAATTGGATTGCCCTGATATCCAACGTATATAAACAAACAAGCAGGTCTTTACTTCAAAGGACCATCTATTATATCATATTAAAATAACTAAAACCCATGTTAAAACAAGCAAAAGACGTGACGGCGTTAAAAAAATGAGCAAGCACTTGCGAACACTGCATTCTCCTCACCTCCAAGTCAACAAATAACATGATTTTTCATCTACACATTTTCCCCTTTGACAAAAAAAATGACCTTATTACCTATGGAATATTTCAATTTAACAGGCCATTACGTGTCTATTGGCAATCGTTTGTGCGCTTATTAGGTTAAATATTTTTAGTGTCTTAATAAATGTAACCCACTAAAAACAAGTCTTAAAAAACAAACCGATTTCTGGACGGGTGCGCGGGGAAAGTTAGGCTGACGTAGCATATCCTGTTTGATGCCCAATTAGGTAATTTTTTTTCTTGTCGTGGCCACGTTCTTACCCATATTTTGCAAAGTCCGTCCACATTTTCATCATATACAAACTCAATCCCTTTTCTGTGGCAGAAAAGTTTCCTAAAAACATCTTAACGAAAGGATCAACAAACTCCTTAAAAGGTGCACCAAAAAGAAGAGGGATGTCTGCTCCATGGAACACACCAATCCACTCAGGAAGAGACAAAAAGACAAAAACGTGGTCAAACAGATAAACATAAGGCGGCCGTCCTCCCTGTGAATCCAAAAAAATAAAACATGTTAAGTTTTATGTTAAGTTTTATTTGTGCCCAGCAAATGCCTGTTTTTATCCACACTGCTGTTAACCTTATTTAGCTAACTTGATCTGTTTGTTTTGTCTTTGGTCGTCTGGAACCAGATGAGGGGGGTGGAGTGGGAGAAGGATACCCTCGGTAACTCCAAGAGCACTGCTGTCGCGAAAAAGGTGGTAATTGTTTATAATAAAGTGTATTATCGTTTGGTTCTTGTTGTGTTTCACTTCATAAAATTCAGTTGTAGATCCCGACTATTTTCCCATGATTGTCGGCTGTGATTGGTGGGTTTCAATCCTCATTGTTCCGGTTGGCGAATCGTTCCTCAGCCGTCTGATGTCAAGTTGTTTCCTCATCGGTTCGCTGCCGTACTGGTCTCTGATAGTACGTAGTTGATCGTCGGGATCCACGTTATCCTCCTTGACGTTATGAGGATGAAGTCTTATGTGGATGGCTTTCTTTACCTTACGGGTGTAACAGGGTGAGCATTTATTTATTTATTCATTTATTTGTTTGTTTGTTTGTTTATTTATTTATTTATTTATATATATCATTCACTGTTTTACCTTTGCTAAGGCTTTGGCCTCCTGTAGGGCGGGTGCTACAAACATTGCATCACTGAAACAGTCCATCATCGTTTGCCGAATGAAGATTTTGTCGTCAGGGTCTGCGTGGTTTTTGTACTGGAAGAAAATCAAATCCTCGATAATCTTGCTCTTCTCCCTAGCGTAGAGCAGTTCATTCTTAACAGCGGATTCAAAAATCGTTTGCTCCACTCCATCTTTGATCTGGTCAAGTGGCTTCATCAAAGCAAACAAGGCTCCTTCGTTGGACGTGAAACAAGTCATGACATCAACATCGTGGAATTTTCCAGCTTTCAACAGGTTTTCCGGTAGATCTGGCAAGAATTCTCCATCAACTATAGGTCCTACAATATCTTGCGGGCCCGTGTAGTTATCACGATAAAACGAAGCTTGGGCCGTTAAGATGTCCTCAACAGTCTTGCTTCGGACGCACTCAACAAGGCTTGGTCCCATGCTACAGTTTATAACCTTGGCAAACCACTCCAACTGTTTCGGTTTGGCAACCTTTCCGCCATAAACTGAAATTAAGGATGAGCCACTCAGCGCAATGGACCGCTGAAACAAACCTTCGGACAGTGGCTAGATTAAATGAAAGGAAACGCTTATTCCGCCCGCGCTTTCACCAAATATGGTCACTCTGTTGGGATCGCCGCCAAAACTGGCAATGTTGGCTTGCACCCACTTTAATGCCATTACCTACAGTAACAAAAGTTAATGGTAAAAAGGTTAACTTTTTGCTGGAAAAGAAGTCACTCACGTAAGAGGTGGGAATAAGCAACACTTTCGAGGGCGATGTTTTTCTTGATTCGTAAATAAGCTTTTTCATATCTCGTCGAAAATGAGTTTATAGGCAATGAGGCTGACATTGCGAATACGACTTAGTCAAAAGTAATAATTAGTCAAATTTCAGATTTTCCCCACATATCAAAATAAGGTTTTACTCTTGGCGGCAACAGTAACCTGAAGATAATTTCCTAGAAAGTTATCTTACCTGATCCAACATCCCATAATTCCCTTTGACATCAGTGCCAGGAACATTAAAGAAGCCAAATACTCCTAGCCGATAGTTGAGTGTCACAATAATGACGTCATTATAGGTTGCTAGGATCCCGCCATGATAAATATTAGCAGAACCAAAATAGAATGCTCCGCCGTGAATCCACACCATAACTGCCAACTTGTCATCAGGTTTGATGGTGGATGACACAAAGATGTTCAAGAAAAGGCAGTCTTCCCTCCTTGTCGCTAAATAGGGAAAACGGCGGACATTAATTCTGCCACACTACTTTTTAATCTCCTTCTATTCTTTAATCCTTTGCTTCCATTAATGTCCAGGTAGAAAAACCATATCAAATTGGAGCAAAATCTCAAATCTGATTTTGCAAAATTCTTCAAATAAAAGTAATGCTTGCAACTGTCAATAAACAGTCATACTTTCCACCTACAGAATGAAAATGAGAACCGCATAAACAAGAATTAAGGTTTGATTTCTGGAGGAGAGAAGTCGAAAATTCCTATGAGTGCACGCACATGCACTCATACCTCTCGTTTGCTCGGTTTCCAAGTTTGCGTGATCATGACCCCATCCAAAATACTGCTTTCAGAAACTATTGTTTATGCAGGTTTCAATTAATTTGCATATTTTGAAGAACTCAGACTTGCTTTTAATATTCTATGGGTAGCCTGGTCACAGCTAGCTACAGCTAAATTCCCTTTCTCTTAAAACTAGAATGACCTAGTAGATACACTTTATATTTGCACTTACTGCTTATGCAAAAAATAACCGAGACAAATATATTACTCATACCTGACCCAGTTATATTCCACCCATCAATAGGAATATCCAACTGCGGACAAACCGCTCCAAACTCCGTGGCATCCTTAATACCTGACCAGGGTTTAGCGGGGTTTGGAGCAGCAAACCTCAATTCGCCGACCGGCGGTTCAGCATAAGGGATACCAAGATATTTGTGCACTGATTTGCCGTATGGAAGGGTCTCAATCTTCCCAACAACTGCACCGGATTCGGTCTGCACGACCGGGGAACGTTTTTCCTTTTCGTCGAGTTCAGCTCCCGTTAAATTGGGTTCAAACAGGACAGTGCAGGTCATGAAAGTGCAAAGGATATCAAATCGACGCGGCTTCATGTCCACGATGTTGTGCTGCCGTTAAAAGACGCTTTTCGATGAATTTGGCACTGCAGGATCCAACTACAACGCGTGTGCGCATATGCAATGTGACAAAAGCAACAATGATGTGACCTGTCTTTAATAAAATGCTAGTCACACTTTCTATGTCACTTCATCCTCGCGGAAAAGATATTTGACTTCCAATCAGCCTAATTTTACGCATCATCTCACCATTGGAGAACAAAACTATTAAACTTTGTCGTCAAAGAATTCGCAAAACAACGAAGTCAAACACTAAAACTGTATGGCTGCTGCAATGTTGTGAAATGTTTGCATGCATTGCGTGACAAACGAAGACCAGAATGGTGACGCAATATGGATAAATCTACATACAGTGTGCGGCAAATTAGCTAAGCAGTCAGCCACATAGCCTGTGTTTGGAGGGGGTGGGTGTACGCTTATCCTCTTATCCATAGTTATTTTGCGTACAGTTATCCCTAACCCTTAAATACGTCAAATCACCAAGTATGGAATCCCTAAGCCTATTGTCTTCTTATGATGGGTTATCCTTATTCCTATAAAGCAAAGTTCTGAAAGTTGTGACTCACCGATAGTGGCGATTACATTTGACAAGACCGTTCTTTTTGAAAAATCATTAAACGTTAATAAATATTGTACTTTTTAAAATGAATTGGCCCAAACGCGGCCGTCTACTATATTGGCGGTTGACAGTTGACCAAAATTCACCTACTTAGATTTTGCACATTGTGTTCACTTATTTAATATTTATTTTTCGTACACTCTGAAAAATAAATAAATGAATAAATAAATAAATAAATAAATAAATAAATAAATAAATAAAAGTTAGGCCATAGTTATCAACCTCTTATTCACTTACTATAATTTTGTGTAATATCTTCTCTAATGCTAAAACAACATTCTTTGCGATCTAGGGGAGCTGCTTAACTACTTAAAAATAATCATGCCTAGATGTAATTTAAGACCGTTTGACGACCAGCAATAACTATTCGTACTGTCAGTTGACGCTAAAAGTCACCCTTTTTTGAAGATTACATTTTAGACCTGATCATGATCAGGATCAGCAGTAGCTCCTTACTGAAACAAACTTTACACCAAATGCAATGCTGATCGGATTGCTAAAAATTAACTTTTTATTATTGTCCATATTTCGGTTGGACAAAACTAACCTTTATCAGATGCTGGAAAAAAGCGGCGACAAAATTTAAAAATAATTTGTCTAACTAGGCCTTTAGAAACAACACTCTTCATTTTCGGTTCATACCAAAGCGTTTATCATTAAAATTGTTCAGAAATCATCTTTTGGTTCCTTTTTGGCTTTAGTTCCTTTTTCATTCTTCCCCACAAACTCGACCACTTCAGGGACGTATCTTGAGGGTCCTGTTTTAAACAGGATATCCGGCAGGTCTGGTAAAAATTCCCCGTCGACTACAGGCGCTACAATGTCGTGTGTCCCAGTGTAGTTAACGAGCCAGAATCCCATCTGACCCCTCAGAATATCCTCAGCGGACTTGCCTCGGACGCATTCAACAAGATTTGGCCCCATGCTACAATTTACAAACGTGGCAAACCTGAGCTACAACTGTACCGGCTTGGTGACCCTCCCACCGTAAAGGGGTGACGAGGCTGCGCCGCTTTGCATAATGGCTCTCTTAAACAAACCTTTGGACAGTGGCGAGACCAGATGTAAAGAAACCGCAATCGCTGCCCCACCCTCGCCAAATATTGTCACTCTGTTGGGGTCACCACCAAAACTGGCTATGTTGGCCTTCAGCCATTTTAACACTAGCACCTGAAATGATAAAGGCAAATAAGTGAATTGACAACTTTATTATAGATACTATGCACCTTACAATAGAACCTAAGATTTTTTCCTGGAATTTTTGTTTTGTTTCAAACTTCAGATTTTTATTTTTTGCACTATTCCAAAAGGTTGCTACAGAAATTACAATACATTACAAAAGTAAGAAAAAAATAAAACAACAAATTACATAAATCATGAAAGGTGAAATGTGCGCAGTGACTAAAGGAGCTTAGGCTTTCGAGCTGGTCACTGCCAGACTTTCGAGTTGGTCACTGGAACATTTAGGACTTTGTATGGTGGCTCTCTTAAACAAACCTTTGGACAGTGGCGACACAGTCCAAAATAACCCAGTTTTAATTAAAGCTAGTTATTTTAGACATACTCAATGAAAGTAAGTATCATACCTGATCCAACATCCCATAATTCCCTTTGGTATCAGTTCTAGGGAAGTTAAAGAAGCCAAGTATGGCTAGACGAAAGTTGACTGACACAACGATGACGTCATTGAAACTTGCAAAGACCCCGTCAGGATAACCAGTAGAAGAGCCTAAAACAAATCCACCGCCATGGAACCACACCATGACCGCCATCTTGTCAGTTGGCTTGATGGATGATTGGACAAAGACATTTAGAAAAAGGCAATCTTCACTTTTTGGCCTTAAATGGTGAAAGAGGGAGCCAGTTATCGCTTGTTGGTCGGATTTCTTTATTTTCACATAAATTGTGGACCGGTTACCAAACCTGCTTTTGCCATGATAGTGAATTACACAATTGAATAAAAAAAAATGCCATCGTTAGAACAGGCCGTCACGTGCCCCAGATACAATCAAATTCCCCACCATCAAGGCGTTTAGCGATGTCCAACAACCGTTAGCTACCTAATAATAGAAAATAATAATATTAAAGCATTTCATAAATGTGGGCAACCAGCAACGCTTGTGACATGCTGAATATTTTACCTCTTCTTATTTCTTAGTTCATGATCTCTCTATTCGCTCCCCTCTTTATTCGTTGTCACTTCCTCTTACAGGATTCGTAAGGGGAAGAATTGGACAACCC
This sequence comes from Siderastrea siderea, assembly GCA_964030785.1. Taxonomy (NCBI): domain Eukaryota; kingdom Metazoa; phylum Cnidaria; class Anthozoa; order Scleractinia; family Rhizangiidae; genus Siderastrea; species Siderastrea siderea. The sequence continues at coordinate 10,628,063 of OZ034967.1, forward strand.
GGACTACAGGGAAGGGCGGACTCGAGTTTATCGACTGTATATCGGCCCACAGTGTTTTCTTTTGTAATGATAACTGAAAAAGACCAAGTTATTCATCATTTATAATAAAAATTGCATTAGAATAACCCAAGGCCACGAAGAGTAAGCGCTGATCTTATTTATCTTGGAGTGCAGAAAAGTGTACAGTGAATATTTGCTTTAACTGATCTGGAAACCTTTCTCCACATATCTTTGTGTCAAACTTTGCTAAAATTAATGTAACTCCGCAGAGTGGCGCCTACCATCTATCCATTTGTTTTAATTTCACATTGTGTTCATGATCACCTGTTGCCACGATCGATGTTGAACGTTGAACCGCTTTGAGATTTCTACACCATTTTGCGCGAAGCAATCTGGGAATGTTGTTTCGGACATCCTACTCTTCTTTTAAGAATTCCTTTGTTCAACTCTTTTTTTAGGCAAGTCACAAATTAAAGAAATCTTCCCATTTGTTATGTTCGTATTTGCTTGATGCTACGTGACACCAAAAAAAGCTACAGAGGAAGTACGTTTTTCACAGTTTCCTGTAATTATGGTGTGACGCATGAATGTAGTTGAGGCCGGATTTCACCTCTTGTGTTTTAAATACCGTTATCGCCAACGAGGAAAAATGGTTCATGCGAACAACACGCCGTGGATTTCCGCAACACCAATTACTAAGTAATGGGCATCCTTTCAGAAATGAAAACATGAAAGCAAAACACCCACAGATCTAAAATAGAAAGGGGCGTGGAAAGGACTGTTAAAGGGAGCTCTCGTAAGCTTTTAAAAATCGTTTACAGCTCATCCTTTGACAAATCCTTTCGTAATCTTTCTTCAGTTAACTTTTCCTTCTTTCTTGTGAACTCATCCATTTAAGAAACACTTCCATTCCAAAATTGCCACGTTAACTTCCTTGTACCTATGCTCCACCCTCGATTTCATGTCGAGGAAAAGACATGCCTGAACTTGCATGCCCTGTGAAAGTACGCCACGTGACTCTTACAGGATAAGAGTCGGGGGAATTCGGAGACCCGATACGAGGATGCTGCTTCAAAACTTCTTCTCCTTTTTAAATTGCGTTTTCGTAGCAGCAGTAAGTTCTGACATGCATATGCTGTGTTGCAGTAAGGAGCTTTTCATTATTTTCATTTCCATGTCTTTCACTTAGTACAAAACATCGCTGCGCTATGTACGTATACATTGAGGGTATTTAACCGTCATCCATCAAATGGTATGGATTTAAACTGTCAGCCTATGCTTAACGAGAGTTCGAGATAGCGAATAGCAAGTAGAGATAGTAAGTGATGAATTACAGGAGAACAGAAACTAAAGGAAATGCATTTCCGTTCGAGATAGCGGGGGATTCTACATAGTCGGGATTCGAGATAGCGGGGGATTCGACATAGTCGGGGTGCGAGATAGCAAGGGATTCGACATAGTCGGGGTGCGAGATACCAGGGAATTCGACATAGTCGGGGTGCGAGATAGCATGAAATTCGACATAGTTGGGGTGCGAGATAGCATGAAATTCGACATAGTTGGGGTGCGAGATACCAGGGAATTCGACACATTAACTTCATAAGCGCTAGATAAAGAAATAAAGGGAAAGAGTCAACCCTGATAATTCCAACCTTTATAAACTCGAAGGATACGTGCTTCCCCTGTGGTTTAAGTTATCCATATTCTACTACAGGTAAGCATCTTATCGAGTTTTTCCTGAAGTGTGTTTGTTTGTGTGGTTTTTTTTCGGTTTTGCTACTCATGAATGCAGTGTTGAGTGGCCTCCTCTCAAGCTGTACACATTTTAGAATTTTCTGAAATCCCTTGTGTTTGTTTGTGTTACTTTTGCTCCTCCCTTGTTTTTTTTTTCCATTTTTGAACTATACATCTATACAGTTGAAGATATTGGTGTTCGGCTGTAGAAGTGTCACTCGTTTATGGTTTTTAGCAAAAGCTTTTTTTGAATGTGGCTATTTGAAACAATCACATAGGTGATCTGCGGATGAAATATCCGGTTCTTCTTTTTCAACTGCTTATATGTAAGTTAAAAATATTTCACACCATCATTTCTTGAAAGCCTTTATTGTTAAAATCGTTTACAGCTCATCCTTTGGTGCCTTTTCTTCTTTAGTTTCTTTTTCCTCCTTTCTTGTGAGCTCGGACAGTTTAGGAACAATTTCATTCCAAAACGCCACCTTATCCGCCCTGTACCTTCGCTCCACCCTCGGCTTCAAGTCGAGGACAAGATATGCCTGATCTTGTTCTGCAAACGTGGGCCACGTCACTGGTGTAGGACCAGAGTCGGGTGGATTTGGAGACCTGGAAGAAAAAAATATTATTCGTAACTGGATTGCCCTGATATCCAACGTATATAAACAAACGAGCAGGTCTTTGCTTCAAAGGACCATCTATTATATCATATTAAAATAACTAAAACCCATGTTAAAACAAGCAAGAGACGTGACGGCGTTAGACTGCGACTAGTCTCTAATTTTGGCGATTGTGATTGTGGGGCGGGCAAAATACACACGCGCGCGCGCGAAAGTTCGAGGAGACGCGCGTGTGTATTTTACCCGCCCCAAAATCGGCATCGCCAAAATTAGAGACTACTCGCAGTCTATGACGCCGTTAAAAAATGAGCAAGCACTTGCGGACACTGCATTCTCCACACTTCCAAGTCAATAAATACCACGATTTTCCATCTACACATGTTTCCCTTTGACAGAAAAAAATGGCCTTATTAGCTATCGAATATTCCAATTTAACAGGCCATTACGTGACTTTTGGCGATCGTTTGTGCGCATAACCGTTTTTAGGTTAAATATTTTTAGTGGTTCAATTAATGTAACCCATTGAAAAACAACTCTTCAAAACAAACCGATTTCGGGACGGCAATTACGGGTACGCGGTAAAAGTTAGGCTGACGTAGATTCAAACTTCAAATGTTCTACGACAAAGCATATCCTGTTTGATGCCCAATTAGGTTTTTTTTTTCTTATCGTGGCCACGCAGTCCAAACTATTCTTACCCATATTTTGCAAAGTCCGTCCACATTTTCATCATATACAAACTCAATCCCTTTTCTGTGGCAGAAAAGTTTCCTATAAGCATCTTAATGAAAGGATCAACAATCTCCTTTAAAGGTGCACCAAAAAGAAGAGGGATGTCTGCTCCATGGATCGCACCAATCCACTCAGGAAGAGACGAAAAGACTGGACGGTGGTCAAACAGATAAACATAAGGCGGCCGTCCTCCCTTTGAATCCAAAAAAATAAAACAATGTTAAGTTTTATTTTTGCCCAGCAAATGCCGTTTTTTATCCACACTGCTGTTAACCTTATTTAGCTAACTTTATCTGTTTGTTTTGTCTTTGGTCTTCTGGAACCAGATGAGGGGGGTGGAGTGGGAGAAGGATACTCGCGGTAACTCCAAGAGCACTGCTGTCGTGGAAAAGGTGGTAACTGTTCGTCGTGGTAGGTACAGTTATAATAAAGTGTATTATCGTTTGCCTGACGATGTATTATCGTTTGGTTCTTGTTGTGTTTCACTTCATAAAGTTCAGTTGTAGATCCCGACGATTTTCTCATGATGGTCGGCTGTGATTGGTGGGTTTCGATCCTCATTGTGGGGGTATTTTTTAATTCTGATTTATTTATTTATTTATTTATTTATTTATTTATATCATTCACTGTTTTACCTTTGCTAGGGCTTTGGCCTCCTGTAGGGCGGGTGCTACAAATAGTACATCACCGAAACAGTCCATCATCGTTTGCCGAATGAAGATTTTGTCGTCAGGGTATGAGTGGTTTTTGTACTGGAACAAAATCAAGTCCTCGATAATCTTGCTCTTCTCCCTAGCGTAGAGCATTTCATTCTTAACAGCGGATTCAAAAATCGTTTGCTCCACTCCATCTTTGATCTGGTCAAGTGGCTTCATCAAAGCAAACAAGGCTCCTTCGTTGGACGTGAAACCAGTCATGACATCAACATCGTGGAATTTTCCAGCTGTCAACAGGTTTTCCGGTAGATCTGGCAAAAATTCTCCATCAACTATAGGTCCTACAATATCTTGCGTGCCCGTGTAGTTATCACGATAAAACGAACCTTGGGCCGTTAAGATGTCCTCAACAGTCTTGCTTCGGACGCACTCAACAAGGCTTGGTCCCATGGTACAGTTTATAGCCTTGGCAAACCACGCCAACTGTTTCGGTTTGGCAACCTTTCCGCCATAAGCTGGAATTAAGGATGAACCACTCTGCGCAATCGACCGCTGAAACAAACCTTCGGACAGTGGCGAGATTAAATGAAAGGAAACGCTTGCTCCACCCGCACTTTCACCAAATATGGTCACTCTGTTGGGATCGCCGCCAAAATTGGCAATGTTGGCTTGCACCCACTTTAATGCCAGCACCTACAGTAACAAAAAGTTAATGGTAAAAAGGTCAACTTTTTGCCAGAAACGAAGTCACTCATGTAAGAGGTGGGAATAAGCAATACTTTCGAGGGCGATGTTTTTCTTGATTCGTAAATAAGCTTGTTCATATCTCGTCGAAAATGAGTTTACAGGCAATGAGGCTTACAGCACGAATACGACGTGTTATATAATAATTAGTCAAAAGTAGAAAATGAGATTTTTCCCACGTATCAAAATAAGGTTTTACCGCTCTTGGTGGCAACAGTAACCTGAAGATAATTTCCTGGAAAGTTATCCTACCTGATCCAACATCCCATAATTCCCTTTGACATCAGTGCCAGGAACATTAAAGAAGCCAAGTACTCCTAGCCGATAGTTGAGTGTGACAATGATGACGTCATTAAAGGTTGCTAGGATCCCACCATGATAAATATTAGCAGAACCAAAAGAGAATGCTCCGCCGTGAATCCACACCATAACTGCCAACTTGTCATCAGGTTTGATGGTGGATGGCACAAAGACGTTCAAGAAAAGGCAGTCTTCCCTCTTTGTCGCTAAATATGGAAAACAGCGGACGTTAATTCTGCTACATTATTTTTTAATCCCCTTCTATTCTTTAATCCCTTGCTTCCATTAATGTCCAGGTACAAAAACCAAATCAAATTGGAGCAAAATCTCAAATTAGATTTCGCAAAATTCTTCAAAAGCAAAAAGCTCCTAAGAAAAGTAATGCTTGCAACTTTCAAAAAACAGTCGTACTTTTCACCTACAGAACGAAACTGAGAACCACATAAACAAGAATTTATTCTGGAGAAAGTCCAAAATTCCCCTTTTGTTTGCGGTCAAACCTCTCCAGCGCACAAGACGTTTACAATTAAAAATAATGCCTTCTTTCCGTTCTCCTTTGAAAACTCTCAAAGATCTTTTAAGACCTTAAAGGATCTTGCACAAGATCTTCAAGGATCCCTTGTCACGAGCACGGAAAGATCTTGGTGCTCTATGTTAATGCCCAAGGGAATTGAAGCAATCCCTGAAATGAACTCGTGCTTCGCTCTGCTGTGTATTGCATCTCCGAACACGGTACCTCTTTCATAGACGGGAGGAAGGGGGAAAAATGTGTCAGAATTCCAGAATCAACAGAAAGCGATATCAAGGGCAGCCAATCGATGTTAATCGCCGATTCCGATTGGTTGTCAACTAGGCCCTGTTACAATAAGCACTGTGAGCAAGTTGCGCAGAAAATTGCTTAATGTAACACCCTGAAATGAACATGTGGCGCGGTTTTTGTTGTTGTTGTTGTTGTTGTTTTGTCACTGCGTGAATCAGAAGTCGGTTCTACTTTTCGCAACGATCCTCTTAACGTTACAACGAATTTTTTCAAGCCTTGCGTAGGTGTGTTATACTAGGCATAGTTGGTGCGCATTACAGCCAAAAAAACTGCACGAAACATTTTTTTGTTTAACATAGGCTTTATCAGCAATCGATAACAATCGTACTCACAGATGGCCGAAATCACAAAAGGCCTTTTAAGGTAGGCGGCCTGAAAATGATATTGCCATTGTTAACTAAACAAATGACTACAGATTTGTTAAAACATTTTTAGTAGAAATGCAAAGATTTCAGCGATACGAAGTTTCGATGTATCCACGATAACTAACAAGAATGAAACTAGAAAGATGAAAGTGAATACAAATTTATAGCGGCAAAAGCGGATGGAGTCTGATTGCACGTTCAAACTTTTGGTCAAAGTTCCCTGATCAAAAGCATCTGGTGAATAAGACAGTCAAATTTATTTCGGCACCAAACCAAAAAAGCATGTGGCGACCAAACATCGTCAATGCACCCCCCTAGCCAATGTGTAAATTCCTCAAATTCTCATCAAATGCAAGGAAATTTGCATAAGGCTATTGTGGAATTCAGATAACGACAAAGCCGTATACAGAACAGAGTTTCGATAGTACATCACTTTCAAAAAATATATTGTCCAAACCAAGGCCGCCCCAGCCAAGTAAAATAGCGCAAAGTATGTGTAAAATATTCAGTTTTATGTTTCCGTTGTTTTGTTCAATTCGTCCGGTTAGTTTTCATATAATTCAGAAAAACGTGAATTTGGCGACTTCGTTATATTTTGGTGCAGAAAGTGAGTTTATAATAGCCGCCCAAACTTTTTCATCGTTGCGGATAGCCGAGTGCGGTTTGGAACTAACTATAACGATACATTGAACTTACTTTATCTGGAGTTATTACGCTTTTCAGTCAAATTTGGAAAGCGCTGGAGCGGTCCAAACTTTGAAGTCCGTCTGGGGCTGTTATTTTGACGTTCAAATTGTGCCGGGATTTCTGTTCCTACGATTTTGCGGAAATTTGGAGAGTCGAAGTAAGATGTTATTATAAGCTGATTCTAGAAGTTTAAACCAAATCGTAGCGCTCAGTTTTGTTAGAATAGCAATCTTATCAAAAAAGTAGTGTTCAATAAAAGCAAAATCACACAAAATTAACGAACAGTACATCTACGTGTTGACATATGTATTATTCCTCGATAAATTGTGTGTAAAATGCGAAAGTTTCAAGGCAATCGAGCAAGAAATGACGATGTTATTAGAGTTTTTAGAGCGGCATAGAGCGCATCATTTATTTCGATTGAGTCACCTTAATAGTGTTTTAGTGGAAAGTAGACCACCAAAATAGGGATGGCGCAGTGGTGAGAGCACTCGTCTTCCACCAATGTGGCCCGGGTTCGATTCCCGGTCCCGGTGTCATATGTGGGCTGAGTTTGTTGTTGGTTCTCGTCCTTGCTCCGAGAGTCTTACTCCAGGTTCTCCGGTTTTCCTTCCTCCATAAAAACCAACATTTCCAAATTCCAATCCCACCTGCTTGTAAAGCGCATTTGATTATATTCATATAGAAAATGCGCTATATAAGTTCTAAATTATTATTATTATTATTATTATTATTATTATTATTATTATTATTATTATTATTATTATTATTATTATTATTATTATTATTATTATTATTACCACTCGTAAAGTTCGTACGACACTACATCCGGGATTCAATTGGTGTATTTTCCATATCCTCACTAGTTAGGCCATCGATGATGTCATGTGAAGAGATGAATTTTATTTTCTCGTGGTAAAAAAACATTACTTTACGAACGAGCGCAGCGAGTGAGTAAACTATTGCTTTTACCACGAGAAAATAAAATTCATATCTTCAAACCACCGTGTAATATCCTCTATATCAGTATAACGCATAGGAAAAATAATTTCCCGATAATAGTCCATAGCAATCGTTGGGTTATTTAATCGCTATCAATTTGTATCAGCAATCCATGTCAATCGAACTGAAAACCCTTCCGTTATTCGATTGCATTCGATTGCTGATTTTAATCCATAGCAATGATCGATTTCTATATCGCGTGCTATCCGATTAACGTTTAATCGATTGATAACGCCGGACAGAATTATTAAGCCCCAAGCTTGAGCCTGGGTCGCCTGTGATAAGTGCAGTGAAGTAGACCGCAGAACAGAGAAAGAGAAAAAGAAAGATAAACTAGCAAACTCCAGACTTGACGAGAGTCAATGCATCTGACGCCAAAATTCGCCAGATCTGTACGCTAAATATCAGCGGCGAACAATCGCACGCACATGCACTCATACCTTTTGTACATTGTTCGCCTTCTGAGTTTGCGTGACTCCATCCAAAATTTGTGCTTTCAGAAACTGTTGTTTCAGCAGGTTTCAGTTAATTTCCATATTTCGAACTCAGACTTGCTTTTAAATATTCTATAGGTAGCCTGGTCACAGCTAGTTACAGCTAAATTCCCTTTCTCTTAGAACTAGAATGACCTAATAGATACACTTTATATTTGCACTTACTGCTTATGCAAAAAATAACCGAGAAAAATATATTATCGTACCTGGCCCAGTTATATTCCACCCATGAATAGGCATATCCAACTGCAGACATTCCGCTCCGAACTCCGTGGTATCCTTAATACCTGACCAAGGTTTAGCGGGTCTTGGAGCAGCAAACCTCAATTCGCCGACCGGCGGTTCAGCATAAGGGATCCCAAGATATTTGTGCACTGATTTGCCGTATGGAAGGCTCTCAATCATGCCAACAATGGCACCGGATTCGGTATGCACGACGGGCGAACGCTTTTCCTTTTCGTCGAGTTCGGCTCCCGTTAAATTGCATTCAAACAAAAAAGCGCAGGTCACGAAAATGCCAAGAATATCAAATCGAAGTGACTTCATGTTCACGATGTTGTTCTGTCGTTTAGACGTTTCGATGAATTTGGCACCGTAGGTCCAATTGCTACGCGTGTGCGCATATGCGATGTGACAAAATCAACAATGATGTCACCAGTCTTAAAGGGTCTTAAATTGCCGGTCACATACTTTTTATGCCACTTCACCCTCGCGGAAAAGATATTTGACTTCCAATCAGCCTAATTTTACGCAACATCTTACCCTTGGAGCAGAAACCTGTAAAGCTTCGTCGTCAAAGAACTCGCAAAACAAGGAATCAAACACTAAAACCTTATGGCTGGTGCAATGTTGTGAAATGTTTGCTTGCATTGCGTGACAAACGAGGACCAGAATGGTGACGTAGTATGTAATATATCTAGCAAGTCTCAGGTACAATTGAGAAAAAATTGTCCACAGTGTTTAGCAATGTTCACCAATTGCTCTGTAAACGTAAATCTCATGAACTGCAATGTAAACGTAAATACTAACTGCAAACGATGATTTATCATGGAAGGTATTTGTTCAAGCACTATATTGTTTTCGCCAATTGGTTTCCAAACAAACGTGTTTGGATATCTCACTAGGTGTGTTTGGATATCCAAACACGCTTGATTTCATTTGTTCTTTACCGGGGTATAAAGGGACATCCATGTGCCCCAAATGGGGGCAGGCAATTGGTTTATTACCTCATGCATAATTAATGAGTTTGAGAAGTGCAAGTAAGATTTCCCATACAAACTCTTATAATCGTCGACAAGAGAGTTGGATTACCGTGTTTGAAAGCCTAAAATAGCGAGCTTGGGCTACCTGTGGCACGACAGTAGAACGTTTTTCCTCCTCGTCGACTTCAGCTCTCATTATATTGGATTCAAACAGGACAGCACAGGTCACGAAAATGGAAAGGATCCTAAATTGTAGTCACTTCATGTTAAAGATGTTGTACTGCCGTTAAAAGCCACCTTTCGAAAAATTTGGCTCTGGAGTTCACTCCTGTGCGTAAACGTGATGTAACAAAAGCTGCTATGATGGTGTTTGCATGTCGTATCACGTATGTAAATGTTCTCACGTACTCAGCTGTCAGTGAAGTTCATCCACGCGCTTGCAGTCGGCCTTTTTTGATATGTAGGCCACAGTCGCTAATTTTATGCCACATCTCACCCTTTAAGTACTAAACTGTGTGACTCTGCCGTCAAAGAATTCTCAAAACAATGGAGTTAAATGAAATGCCCACACAAAAACGGGATGGCTGGTACCCGGCTGGTCAGTCCGAAATGTTTGAGTGAATTGCGTGACCAACTATCTCTTGAGTGGGTGACGTAACATGGATAATGTCTCTTTTTTACAATAACAGTGAGAAGCGCGCGCTGTGGCCAGGGAAATTTCGATACAAAAAGGAAAGCAGAGGTCACGTATAGGGATGCGCCAAATCGAAATGATTTCATATCGAGGAGTGTTTTGCTGCCGAGGGATGTGTGACAGTGTGCCGTCCGAAGGTTAAAGGAAGACTGGGAAAATATGATGAGATAAAAGTTTTATTTCTCTGCTATGTTGCTGCTGTTGTTATTGTTTGTTTGTTTCTTTTTTGCATGGTGACTCTAAGTGTTACTTGCCTACCTGCTACAACGACAAAAATTTCACAAAATGTTACCCAGTCCGGGCCGGAAGTTAAGAAAGTATAGCAACAAAGTATGGAAGATCTCATTACTGTAACGCATAAAATCGTCTTCCACTATTTTCCATGACCAAAAAAAAATAAAACCAAAAACACAAAAATTTAACCAAAAGTGTAACAATCGATAAATAACTAGTGGATATCCATTTCAATTTCCATCCTATCCCTTTTGGAGCCATTTTTTTTTTCATGTGTATGAAATTTAGTGTTTCAGTGAATATTTTACTGTGAGATGTTAAGTCGCCAAAAATTTTACTGTTTGATGTTAAAAATTTAAGTGTTTATTGTTATCGAGGTACCCCCATCCAGACCCTCTTAAAGTGGCCGAGTACACCACGAAAAAAGTTAAAGTTAAATGACACGACGATGACATAAACCAATAGACATAAACCGCGGCTTATAACGAAACATATTCTTCAGCCCAGTAACAGTTAACTGTATGGAAAAGAAACCCGATATAACGAAACCCCGTTATATAACGAACACATTTCCCCAGTCGCTTGGCACTTCGTTATATCGGACTCCATTGTAGTTCAGTTTACAGTTCATCTCTTGATGCTTTTTCTTCAGCATCCTTTTCCTTCTGTGTCGTTAGCTCGGCCACTTTAGGAACGATTTCATTCCAAAATGCCACCTTATCGGCCTGGTACCTACGCTCCACCCTCGGTTTCAAGTCGAGGACAAGATATGCCTGCTCTTGTTCTGTAAATGTAGGCCATTTGACCGTGACAGGACCAGACTCGGGTGGATTCGGAGATCTGAGAAAAATAAGAGTGTAAAAAAAATGAAGTTTTCTAGCCGACTAGGAATGAAAGGAAAACAAAGGCCTTAAACTTTTATACGAAAATTAGCTTTATTGCAGGCTCTGCCAGCATATCACATATCACGTGTCCTGATATCGTAGAAACTGGGGCGAGTTGCATGAAACCAGAAGCCCGATGAAACTTAACGTCCGGCCTAACTTCTAACGTCAGACGTTTAGTTTAGTCAAAGTTACTATTTTGAGGTAAGTCTGACGTAAGCAGTTCCACCCGTTTTATGCAACTCAGTCCTAATGGCGAAAAGCAAGTGCTTGGCTCCGAAACGTGACGGAGATTGATTGTTGGAAGAACCAGGGTTTAAAAGAATATTAACATGAACCGCGCAGGTTTCATTTTGGGAGCGTGGCTCAAACTCTCTCCCATTCCATACAAGTCCTAATTCTTTCTGACAATTATACCCTGTTATTTTTGTAGCCTAAAAATACTATGCTAACGTTAACGGTGTCTTTTAACAACATAATCGGTACCAAACCACGAAAATTAACACCTAGAAAGGTTTGCTTCCACCTCCATCGTTTTTGTATGGAGGTGCCGGTTCCTCTCCCTCAACCATGTACCAGGCCGGCTCTTCTTTTTCCTTAGTTTCTCATTGTGCTAAGGATGACTGCATCACGCATGCATGCTACTGGCAAGGAATGAATAGTCTAGTCTACTGCCGGACAGAAATACAAATAGTATCTATGGCTGTTCTTTGATTGGTTTGCGTTTTGATATTTCCTTCCCATCTTGCCTAGCGCACCCACTTAACAAGAACTGAGAATTTTTATTACTATCGCATTCTTAACTTACCCATATTTGGCAAAGTCAGTCCACAGCTTCATCACATACAAACTCATCCCCTTCTCTGTTTAAGAATACTTTTTGGCCAGCATGTTTATTTATGGTTCAGTTATGTTCTTAAAGGGTGCACCAAACACAAAAGGGACTTCCATTCCATGAATCACGCCAGTGAACCAACCAGGCAGCGATAAAAACACCGCACGATGGTCAAACACGTAAACATAAGGTGGTCGACCTCCCTGTAAATTGAAAGATAGTAGCGGGCTAAGAAGAACTTTTGATCCACGACTAGTTTTGTCTCTAAAGCTTTGTCACTTAATGTTATGAATTTACTTGTAAATCGAGCCATACCAATCTCAATTTTGAGCCTTTTCTAAAAACCCAGCCACCTAAACATTTAATGCTTTTTCACATGACATGATTTCTTGGTTATCCGAGCAAACCAATGAAAACTATGGTAGCCATTTTTAATAACGTTTATTGTGACAATAGCAGGCAAACTAAGCCAAGCGAGAAGCCAAACCGATGGGAATGATCGCAAAAATTGCTTGCAGTATGGGTATGTGACGGACATCCCAGTTTTAACTTAGCATTGATTTGAAGCAGTAGTTGAAAAGGGTCCACTTACTGACCAAGCAATGAAAGCGGAGTCTGAATAGGTTGTCCCTCAGTAGTGCCCCACGTCATGGGGTGGAGAGAGACTCGCATTTATTTAAGATAATAGGGTGGGCTAACCTTTGGAGAACGTGAATATCTAGATTACTCTGCGTAAGTTGTTACCTTCGCCAAAGCTTTGGCTTCAAAAAGAGCTGGTGCGACGAACAACGGATGACTGCTGCAATCCATCATGGACTGTCGGATGGCGATTTTGTCGTCCGGTTCTTCATGTTTGGTGTACTGGAACAAAATCAAGTCTTCAAGGATCTGGCTTTTTTGTCGAGCATAAAGAATCCCACCCTTAACAATGGATTCTAACATCATTCTGTTGCTCCATTCCATCTTTGATCAAGTCATGAGGCATCACCAAAGCGGACAAGGAACCTTCGTTAGAGTTGAAGCCAGTTATGACATCAACATCAGCATGGAATCTACCTGTTCTAAACAGGTTTTCTGGAAGGTCTAGCAAAAACTCCCCATCAACTATAGGTCCCACTATATCTGCCGGGCCCATGTATTTATGCATGGATATCTCGCCTTGTGCGGTCAATACGTCCTCGACAGGCTTCTCTCTGACGCATTCAACAAGGCTTGGTTCCATGCTACAGTTGATGACTTTAGCAAACAACTCTAACTGCTTTGTGCCGGCAACTTTTCCACAGAAAAAAGGCGCCGAAGATGCACCACTCTCCATAATGGCCCTGAGAAACTGCAACCGCTCCCGCACTCTCACCAAATATGGTCACTCTGTTTGGGTCGCCGCCAAAACTGGCGATGTTTGCTTGAACCCACTTTAAGGCCAGCACCTTTAAAGAAAATCATAATTAAACAATGGTAATAGGTTGACAGTTTAAAAGAATATCTTAGTTCTATGTTCGATTTTGTTTCGTTCAAATACTTGTCTCTTATTTAAAATAGTTGACAGGTTTTACAGTTACGTATTATTCTGGACTCCGGAAATTTCGTGGAATCGCTAACTGTTTATATTAAGCGTCACCGTCAACCGAACGCGGTGGAAAAGGGGTCAAATGATAAAATTGTGCCCGTCAGGGTAATTTGTATTTTGCGTCAATAGTTAAAGTTAATCATGAGTTGATTTAGCCCTCAAAATTCTTGGCATTGGAAATTGACCCGTCACCATCAGAATGCTAGTCTTCGTATCTTTTACTGACAAAGCCATACTCATTTTTTTTTTGTGGATTACACAGAATATATTGTTCTTTATTGTCCATTATATTTTTCATTTACATATAAATTGATACATCTCTGCTACTTAATAATAGATTCAAATATAATGCAGGAGATCTTAGTAAGCTCTGCTGAGCTTTTCTAAGAAGATCCCCTCATGTTAAAAAAAACTAACTTATAAAGTGGCAGACGGATGTAATATTAAAAAGGAATGCTAACAGGTTTTATTGTATCAAGAACTAATAATTATAATTATAACTTAAAAATACATCTGATTTTGCACATAGACTTTTGTTGCTTTTTTAAACAGACTGTATGATTTTAATATTTTCAGGTCCTTTGATAACTTATTCCATATCTGTGCCCCCCTAAATTTTAATGAAAAGTTCCCATAATTTGTCCTTTTATAGTCAATATATATGTTTGAGGCAGATCGCGTATTATGACAATATATGTTGTTAATTATTTTGAAGAAATTGGTAAAATAACTTGGTAGATTATCATTAAAATATGTGTACATGAAGAGCGCCATTTGGTATATAAGAATCTTTAATGAGAGGAATAGTGGGCTGGATTCCTCACTGTATTTTGAAAAAGTCATAATGGATCTTAAATATCGATTTAAGCCTAGTCGGATAAGTGCTTGACCAAATGATACTGCAATACGTTAAGTAAGGGTACACAATATCGTTATAAATTGTCTGTAAGGTTTCTAAAGATATATAATGTCTTGCCTTAGCCATTATTCCTGTCATTTTTGATATTTTGTCTACGACTTGGTCTATATGATATTTCCATGTAAGCTCATCATCTATATATAGGCCCAGAAATTTAGTATTCTTTACTTGCTCAATAGGGTGTCCATTGATTTTAACTGAGACATTTTGATTTGGTTTTTTCCCTCTAGACTTAAAGATTATAAAGCGTGTTTTCTTAATATTAAGGGGAAGCTTATTTGCAGAAAGCCAGGTTGCAATTTTTCTTAGCTCATGGTTCATGGTTTTTTCTAGGGTATCTAAATTTTTGTGACTGAGAAACAGATTTGTATCATCAGCAAATAGAATAATTGATAAGATCACTGAGCACCTAGAAATATCATTCATATATATAAGAAAAAGAAGAGGCCCCAGGATGGAACCCTGAGGCACATTCCACAAGCAACTTAGACGCAAAGTAATACCTCGACAAAAAAATATGTTATATCTTAAGAGGACGAACTAGCTTTATTACTTATTCACTCTAAAATTGTCTAAAAGGTCCCGACCTGATCCAACATGCCATAATTTCTCTTGACGTTGGTTCCAGGAACGTTAAAGAAGCCAAGTATTCCCAGACGATAGTTGATTGATACGACGATGACGTCATTAAAGGCCGACAAGACTCCACCTGGGTAGTGAGAAGCGGTGCCTATAGAAAATGCCCCTCCATGAATCCACACCATGACCGCCATCTTGGCGTCGGGTTTGACGGTTGATGGGACAAACACATTTAGGAAAAGACAATCCTCGCTCTCCTCCACTGGTAGTAAAGATTGAGTTGTAATGTTATAAAACGCTTGACATGCAAACGATTTCCCCCCCAAAAATTCCAATTTCACCAGAGAGTACGAGATCTGTAATTGTCACGATAGGGCATGTGTTTCATTGGGGCTATCAGTGTCAAGCTAGGCCATTTGCTCGGTATGCATGCCGCATTGCTGGAAAACTTTGCAAGCTGCCAAGGTAAAGTCCATAAAATTAACTATCTTGTTTGCATCAAATTGAATGAGTGACAACTTTTTCACAATAGGCAAAATAGAGCTTGTCAAGCATTGTACTGTTAGTGATAGTAATCCGCCCTCTGTCATCACATCTTTTGATGCCACCGAATATGTGATGACAGTATAATATTGATGCTATAATCAGTGAAGGTCGGAAACTTCAACTTCTCCGCCTCTTTTGCAAATTAACGAAGTTTTCAATTGACCTTTCCCAAACAACAAAAAACAACAAGGAAGCCAATATCACCATGATCTAAATCACAAAGTTTCAACAATTATTCAAGGCGTTTTCGAGTAGAAAAGGCACAGTGCGTTTCTAAATAGATTCACTGCATGCTAAATGACCAGATTACACATGTACATCGCATCTTGATATTTGACATTTGAGACTGACTCTTTAACATACACCTGTACTGTTCGTGATGGCTAAACCCTGCAATCTTTCTGATTTGCGTGACCTCATCAGTAAAGTCTTACTTTCCATCGTATACCCATTGTAGGTTCTAAGATTTTATATTGTATATTCCATTATTTTGCTCTCAATGCTTAGAGTTTGATGAGAAAGCATACCTTGGGCAGTTTCATGTGCAGGCAGCGGGGATGGAGGCTGAGGACACGAGGTTCCAAACTCTATACATTGTTTAATTCCCGACCAAGGTTTGGCGGGTTTCGGAGCAGCAAACCTCAATTCTTCGACCGGAGGTTCAGCATACGGGATACCAAGATACTCGTACACTGATTTTCCGTGTGGAAGAGACGAAATTTTGACTTCTCCTCTAAGTCGGGTCGGAATGATTTCATATCCAGGAGTGTTTTGCTGTTGTTAAAAACGACTAAATTTTAGTACATTGGCTCTGGAGACTCTGCTCCATGTCTAATGAAGCGAACATCTGATGATTAACACAAAATGCTAATTTAATGTTCACGTTGTGGGCACTCCATTTGACGGATGAGGTCAAACGGAGGTTAATTTCCATTCGCTTAACAACTGAATGGGCGGAGAATTAGAGGAAGACTGGGAAAACATGAAGAGCTTTTTTTTGGCTTGGTGGCTCTAGCAGTTGGAACTTCTTAGTAGTCTACTGTACACTCTCAGGCCCTCACTGGACAGGGGCAGTCCCAACGAGAAAATTGTAGCAACATACTTGGAACGTCATTTTCTACATTTCTTAGGTTGTTTCAGAGCTTTTTAAAGGCATATTTGTGTAAGCTGATACAAGTTGATCTGTTCGGCGTTTTTAGCTGAAAGTTTGGGCCGCAGAAAATTTTAGGAAACGGAATCTTATCTGCCGAATTTCCGAGCTACTAATGGCTGTCTGAAAATGCTAGATGATTTATTTTACACTTTAAGCGACATATCTGTCCCTCCGAAAACAACAGGAATTAATCAGTCCCCTTGCTGCGAAAGTTTGAGGTGATGTTTCGCCAAAGAAATCTCTAGTTTTCACTGCAATTGAATCCAAATATATCAGGCGATTTAGGTCTGCCGAACAGATATTCCGTCGAAACGAACCGTTGGGCGCCCCCTGACCGTATTTTTTTTAAGGTGACCAATTGGCTTGCTGGACAATAGATGCTGCTATGGACCTGAGTGGCAACTGTGTTCCCGAACTGGAGGCAGTTCATACAGCTGAGGTCATCAGGGAATCCATATGAATGTCTTATTATTCACTTGTGTTATTCTATAGTTTTTGTCAAAGTGTAGACTGAACAGGACTCATGGACCGATGAAACAAGTGGGCTAATAATAAAAGTAAGTGTCAGTGTCAGGTGCTTAGTAAATCAAGGACAACTGAAGTTAAGGCAAGTGCTGAATGAAAACTATTAATAGTGTGGATATCCCATCATACATCCAACATGCAGGTCTTGATTACAAAATTTATTTATTCCCTCTCCAAAAACAAGGATCAGACTACATCATTATGAACAAAACAGGAAAAAAGGGAAACAGAAAGACATTTTCTTTTTAGAACAAAGGAAGAAAGCTAAGGACTGTGTTTTAAGTCGACTGATTTTCTGAATTATTCAACTTTTGCTTTGTTAATTTGTTGTTGTTGTTGTTGTTGATGATGTTTACAATAAACATTTACAGTTCATCCTTTGGTGCTTTCTCGTCATCAGTTTCCTTTTCCTCCTTTCCCGCGAACTCGAACATTTTCGGAACAATTTCATTCCAAAATGCTATCTTATCCGCCTCGTACGTGCGCTCCACTCTCGGTTTTAAGCTGAGGACAAGATATGCCTGATCTTGTTCTGTAAATCTCGGCCACGTGACTGGAACAGTACCAGAAGCAGGTGGATTCGGAGACCTGGAAAAAGCCAAGAATCCGCAAATGAATTTGCTATATCGGCCCATTCTCTCCCTCTCTATTTACGAATTCAAAAAGAGGCTTGGTGCACAGCCTTTCATATGAAAATATTTTTACCAGTTGTTTTCTTTTGGAATATTTCATCTCGCATCCATAGTTATTACCCTCTAAAAGCATCAACTTTCTCTCAATGATCTTGACCTCAGTCATTCATCGTAACTAACTATCAAGTTCACCAAAGAATGAATAGTGTATTCGCCAAATTAAAATTGGTAGAGTTCGTAGCTTTGGTCCACTATAATGAACAAAACTCATGAATGTTAGTACCTTTTACCCGTACTTCACGTTCGTTCGCAGGACGTCACTCAAATATCAAATAATAATCGATTATTGGTATTATAAATTTTTCATCTTACCCATACTTGGCAAAGTCCGTCCACAGTTTCATGACATACAAACTCATCCCTTTTTCGGTTTCAGAATACTTTGGTATCAACGCGTTTATGTATGGCTCAGCTGGTATCTTCTCAAAAGGCGAACCGAACACAAAAGGGATTTCCAGTCCATGAGCCACGCCATTTACCCAATCAGGCAGCGTTAAAAACTCTGCACGGTGGTCGAACACGTAAACATAAGGTGGTCGACCTCCCTGTAAATTTAAAGATTGCAATAGAATTAGAAATTATGCAAGGAATGGTTACTTGAGTTCTCTTTTCTTTACAAAATAATGGCTGTTTAAAGGGCGTAGATTCCTACTGACGGGGACTAATACTGGACGAGTACAAGTGCAAGTGCGTAATAATACTACACCTTTCAGGAATACCCGAGTGGACGTCATGAGTGCTATTTTTGTATCGTACACCAGTTCCTGAGCCAGGAAATTAAGCCTATCCAGGTCGGGTTTTTCTGGCCTTCTAGGGCAGGAGAGGAGGGGCTAGTTTGGTCTCACATGTCTTCAGGAGCAGTGAAGCTAAGGGAATAGAACGTGAAGGACGTATAGTAATCCAATCTGTCTCTATAGTTCTACACAGTGAGAGTTTAACGTAGAAATTATGTCACGAATTGGAAATAGCCAAGAGTGTGAAGGTGAACATGCACGTGCAAAGCACCGCGAAAAATCACTTTTAGAAAGAAACTTGTAGCCAAACAGCGTCTGGCAGAGAATTATAATAAAAACCTATAACTACAGCGCCAGAGACGATAAGTTGGAACACTTTATGCAAGGCTGATTTTCCTTCTCTTGCCACCATCTCCCCTCTCAATGTTGTTTCTCCTGTGCTGGTCAAAAAATCTTGCACATCAACATCGAGAGGGAATTCGAGGTGAACTGTCCCAACAAATGTTATTTGAATTGAAGCCATTCTATAGTTTTTACCTTTGCCAACGCCTTGGCTTCTAGCAGAGTTGGTGCTGCAAACAGTGAATGACTAGAGCAATCCATCAACGACTGCCGAGTGGCGATTTTGTCGTCAGGGTCTGCATGGTTGGTGTACTGGAACAAAATCAGGTCATCCAGGATCGGGCTCCTCTCTCGAGCATAATGAAATCCTTCCTTAATGAAAGATTGGAAGATCTCTTTCTCTATTCCATCTTTAATGGAGTCAAGCTCAAGCATCAAAACAAACATCGAACCTTCGTTGGATGTGAAACCAGTTATGACATCAACATCAGCGTGGAATTGTCCTGTTTTAAACAGGATTTCTGGCAGATCTGACAAGAATTCTCCATCGACAACAGGTCCTACAATATCTGCCGTACCTGTGTATTTAGGAAATGTAATATCGGTTTGCGCCGTTAGAATGTCCTCAACAGCCTTGCCTCGGACGCACTCAAGAAGACTTGGACCCATGCTACAGTTTATAGCTTTGGCAAACAATTCTTACTGCGTTGTGCTGGTAACTTTTCCACTGTAAATAGGGGACGAGGATGCACCGCTCTGTATGATGGCTCTCTGAAATAAACCTTTGGACAAAGGCGAGATTAAATGGAGAGAAACTGCAATTGCTCCCGCGCTCTGGGCAAATATGGTCACTCTGTTGGAATCACCACCAAAACTGGCAATGTTGGCTTGTACCCATTTTAAGGCCAGCACCTTCAATTTGAAATTTATAAAAATTAGGTTTATTAATTAGTCAACACGTTTTCACGAATCTTTCGATTCTCTGTTCAGTGTTGTTTCTCGCAAAAAATAAGTAACGCTTATTTGCGTGTTGGCATTATGAGGAAATAAATCATTTTATCCTAAGATAGATTTTAAAGGATCTGGAACGAAATAGGATGGAATGGAATGCCAACTTACGTACAACACATGCAACAATAAAGGTATGCAATCTATGAAAAATTAAAAACACTATCACCCTATGAAGAACTTGAGTGCATTACAGAGAGAAATTGCGTGAAAGATCCGTACCTGATCCAACATTCCAAAATTTCCCGTCACAGTACCAGGAACGTTGAGGAAGCCAAGTACTCCTAAGCGATAGTTGATTGACACAACAATGACGTCATTGAAGGCAGCCAGCACTCCACCTGGGAAGGCCCAACCGCTCCCGAAAGAAAATCCGCCTCCATGAATCCAAACCATGACAGCCATCTTCTCGTCAGGTTTGATTGTTGTTGGAACAAATACGTTCAGGGTAAGGCAATCCTCACTGTTTTCCACTGAAATGAAGAAAAGAAAAATATAGCACGCTGTCATGATTTATCGCATTTTCATTTTCGTAATAATACATCAGGCTTCTAATCCCGGCTATAAATAAAAAAAAAAAACCACTTCTTCTAAAAACCATACCCATTTTCAGTGAAGGGGTCAAAAAACATACTTACTTTCCTGGGAATCTTTAACAAACTTCACACCAGAACCGTTGAAAAGCCACACTCATTGAGCTTGAGCCCCCGCCCCTCCCACCTCAGATTTGTCAAGGCCTTCAATGACTGTCATGCTCATGTTCAGCTAATAAGTGTGGTTTCTAACTGGTCTTTCCCAAATTTAGCTTCGCACAAGATGCTTATGTAGTGTAAGTGCCGGAAATTGTTATTTAAAACCTTTTCCGGTCTAATTATAGTTAGACTGAATCAGAAATGAGCAGAAATGAATAGAGACTACGTAACAAATGTTTGTTCCATTACTCAGTCTCTTTTCTGAGCAAATAAAAACTTACTGAGCCTACTTATAATCCTGTCAAATTCCTAAGTTGCGTGGCTCCATAAAAGAATTCCAATTTACTTAACTTTTGTTTACCCTTTGCAGGTTCCAGAAAATCCACTACAGGTTACCCAAGCTTGTAACGTGAGCGTGCGTAACGCAACAGACAAAATATGATATAAATGTAAATGTTGTTTTCTCAGGGTGGTAAAGGGGGGTTCCAATCACGAATCACGAGCCTATTTTCGTTCAAATCACGAATCACATACGTTTCTTGAAACATTTCACGAATCACGTATTTAATTATAACCTTCACCATTGCAAAAAAATATCCCTAATTGACTAATTAATTTGCTTTGCGTTTAGTTTTCAATACAAAGTCTTTTGGGGGAGCTACAAATGCGGAAAAAAAGGTCCACAAATGCATGAAATGACTTAAGACTGACACGGTCTTTACACAAAATCAGTCTTATGAGTGTCGTTTAAGAAACGCTGACGAGGTATCTCTCCTGCTGTATTTGGCAAGGTGACTGCCCTCTATGATCGACTGAGAATTGCTTTTGAAGGAAAGTTTATTGCAACCTCATTCTTATCTCAGTGCTTCTCTCCCAGGTTGTTCATCTACTAGTTGGTCATCTTCTTGACGACTGATGCAGAGTCATAGGCGCTTATTTTGTTGCCCAGCGTCGTATTTAGATTCTTGCTCAGTAATTTCGGTATTTTTTTCAGGGGTCAACAGATCCAGCAACACAGGTACTTGCTATTCTTTCTCAAATGAGTAACTGCTTCTCGTACATATCTTGATTTGTCTAACAACATTCATCACGTTTATTTATATATTTATTGTTTTACTTGCTCACTCTTGGAAATTTATTCTTTTAGTGACTAATTTAGTTTCGGGTTTCACGAAAATTTTCGGAGGGAATCACGAATCACGGTCTTTAAAATAAGGATATCACGCGTCACGCCAGACGGCAAATTCACGGATCACAGCAATATTTGAGCTGCTTTCACGTGTCACTCGCTAATTTCTGCTCAAATCACGCGTCACGCATAACCCCTTTACCACCCTGTTTTATGCATATTTCGTGCTGTTTTACTTTGTGAACCACATTGAATTAAGCTTATTTTGATGAGGGGACACACCTGGTACGGGCATCGCAGATGGGGTCTGCCGACACTCCGCTCCGAACTCTGTGACATCTTTATAATTTAGTTCCCGTCATACCTCTAGCTACCTCTCGTATATTACTCGCCTTCTGAGTTTGCGTGACTCCATCCAAAATTTCTGCTTCCAGAAACCATTGTTTTAGCAGCTTTCAGTTAATTTGCATATTTCGAAGAACTCGCACTTGATCTTAAATATTCTATATGTAGCCTGTTCACAGTTAGCTACAGCTAAATTGCCTTTCTCTTAGAACCAAAATGATATATTAGATACCCTTTGTAGAAAAATATATTACCCATACCTGTCATATTCCACCCCTGAACAGGCATATCCAACTGCGGACATTCCGGTCCGAACTCCTTGGCATCCTTAATACCTGACCAAGGTTTAGCGAGTTTTGGAGCAGCAAACCTCAATTCTCCGACCGGAGGTTCAGCATACGGGATACCAAGATACTCGTACACTGATTTCCCATGAGGAAGATTTTCAATCTTGCCAACAACTGCACCGGAGTTGATCTGCACTTCAGGGGAACTTTGCTTCTCATCGAGTTCTGCGCGGGTTAATTGCGATACAAAAAGGGCACAAACCGTCACAAATAGGCCAATGACATGGAATCCAAATGGTTTCATGGCGAAAAGTGTTTCAATATCGCAAAACCCGATGTTACGTGACTTAAGCTCAGGAGAACCAGCTCTCGTATAGTGTATGTTAATCTACTCGTGAAAATAAACATTCATTTCATTTACATATGCACACAAGATAACAATCTCTCTTGTCACGAAATGCTAGTTTATTGCAAAGATGCGTCCCTTTTCTCTTCTCACTAGTAATAAGGAACGGCTGGTAGAATTAAACGAAGACTAGAAACAGAGGGAGTTGTAAGAGAAAAACTTACTAAAGTTTCTCTCTCTTATCCCTAGAAGTTACTGTTACCTATCCCAGTGTCACTGCCAGTGTAAAAAGAACTGTCTGGTAATTTATGTTGCATGACCTCTGACAGCTCCTGAAGACAGGATAACGAAAACAGGAGTAAGTGAATGACTAGACTGGACTGGACTGCAGTGAAGGGTGGACTTGTGGAACACTTGTCATACGTCCAGCAAAGCAATCCACGGCGAGAAAATGGAACGTACGGAAAAAGCGGGCGGAAAAGATAGGCTATAACTGACGGAACGACGTGTTTCGCTTGCATTCTGACCCTGAGATGGTACCGAATTTCCGTCACGGAATACATCATATTCTCTTGATAGGCACTAATCAAGGATGGGCTACAGGGGCCAGATTCACATAGTCCTTCTAGTTTAAAAATGTTTCCTATGTATAACTTATTAATTCTTTAATATCATGGGTGACAAATTACTCCTTATAATTTCACATGTGAAATTACAAAATTGCCATGGCAACGGGCCTACAGCTCAGTGCCGAGACATTACGGATGAAGATGTTTTGTGCAGGATTAGAACTACTGACAGAAATTCTGGAAATATTCGTTGAGGACACAATCCGTAATCTGTAAATTTTGACTTATAATTGACTGAGCTTCTCAGAAACCAACTGCGAGGCAAAAAGAAGAGATTATTTGTGATAGTGTGACAGCGAAAATTGTTGAACGACAAGATGGCAGTTGCTGATCGAGTGATTGACCGCGACCTCAGAGAAGTAATTCAGTAATTCAGTGGATTTGGGCACTTCTTCAAATAGAATAGTGGTCAGTTTTATACGAATTTGCTTCCAAAGTTTACTTTCGTTAAAACAAGTTTGCTGTGCGTATTTTGAACTGCATTTGTGAAGCCTTGCTCGATTGAGCAAGGTGGTGCTCGATTCATTGAATTTGCCGGATAAAACACGGGTAACCTTTGCCGGGCGATTTGTTTTGGTACTTTTCAAGTAAAAATGCAGAGTCTGGTGTATTTTACTGTCGATTACAAATATTTGAAATCGTCGAAGTGCGGTATAAATTAAACTTCCCACATATTTTTTTCATCATTTCTCTCAGAAAATTGTGAGCTTGGCCAAACTGTATGCTTTCAACTTTTCAATGCTTGGAGTTCTCGATGCGATAAACAAGTCAAAACCGCACGATTGTGAGCGTAATTTGTCACCCATGATATTAATAGGTAATCAAATGGTATACTCGTGAAATTAGGAAATAATTTCACTTGCGGGAAAGGCTCGGGAAATTAATAATTATTAGAATTTTGACAAAACGCGCGTGAAATTATTTCCTAATTTCACTCGTCACCATTTGATTACACATACTAATTCCCTTAAATCGCGATAAATCGGCAAAATAACTACAACTGAAGCAAGAAACAAACCATGGAAATAAGGAAAGGCTCTTTTATTGAGAATTGTTATGTATACCTATTTTCTCGAATCGATTACCGGAAATCCCATACAAATCCTTATATTTGCAGCCATGTTGTTATTGCGTAATCAACCCGCTTACCCTCACACTGAGCTTGGGGTGTCTGTGAGATCCCCCGTTATAACGAACACATTTTGCCAGTCCCTTGGGGCGTCGTTACCCGTAGAACCTCTGTTTAACGAAGTGCCAAGGGACTGGCCAGGGGAAATCAGTTCGTCATATCGAGGTGTCGTTATATCGAGGTTCTTTTCCATATATAAAACTATTACTAGGCTGAAAAATATCGTTCGTTATATCAAGGACTGTATTGTTTTGGTAATTTTATAAAATAAGCGTCGGTCACGCTATGCGTTTATGTTGCCTTTTAAGAGCACATTATCAAAAGAAACTGGTAAGCTTGACGGAAGGATCTACGCCGTTGGAGGTTAATGGTTGATTTATTTGTAATTTGAAACCCCCACCACCCAAAGACAATTCAACAACCTGTCATGCTGAATGTAAGTATATTTGTTAGGATCTCAAGTCAAACGCACATAAATAATTCTTATTTGCTCTATTTCTTCTTCTTCTTCTTCTTTTTTTTTTTTCATCTTTAAAGTAGTATTCGGCATCAAAAGAAAAATGAGTTCTCGTATTCATTCAAATGTATAAACTTGAGATGGGTAATGACCATGAAGCGAATAGAAATATTCAGAACCCTAAGCCAACGCGCGTTCGTCTACTCGTTTCCTTTCTTGGTGGCGCAAATCGCTGTAAGTCGCCAAAATATTCCTCACTTGTCAAAAGGCATGAAATTAAACTTTGAAATCGTGGATCTCGCGAAGGTTCGGCATTCTGTGGAAGTGCTCTCGTGTTAATAGCTCTTGAATTGTTTGTGGCCTCAATATCTGGCAAGAAGTATTCATCAGTAGCTTTCTCGCCCGCTCGCTTTCTTAATCCTCGTCGAACAGTTTTGTTCGGGCTTTCAATAGGTGGTAATCTCACGATGTTATACCTAGCTTTCGCTAGAGAGTTTTTTCGTATTTCCGCAGCCCTAGCTTGCAACTCCACTAATTTGTGATTATCTTCGTTCTTTCTTCTTGCCTTTCTCTGTACTTCAACAATTTTCCTGTGTCTTTCACTCTGTGCTTTAGCTTCTCTGTTGTACAACTGAATGATGTCTTTGCCCGCTTGGCCCTGTTCATTCCAGTGATCACGAGCTTCTCGCAGTTTTTCTACGCTCAGTTTACTTCGCCACATCGTGAACTATCACGTTGACTATTACGCACAATAACATAACGTACTGAAACCATGGTGAACTTTCATCGTCTATTTAGGTCAATAAACGGGGATTATTTCATCCCGAAAATTGCAAAACCTCAGAGCAGGATGTGACGCTTGTCACGCCAACCAGATCGAGTCAGTTTGACCCAATTTTATCAAGCAACTACTGAAGATGTTTACACGCGCTGGTCTCGGCTTTGCAGCGGTCACTGTTTAGTGTTTGGATCGGATCGTGTTGCTGTGCTCGAGGCGATTAAACAATTAGACAGACCGTGAAACATTGTTGACATTCCATTAACGGCGTGAGCTTTAATACTACCGCCGGGCTGATGTACAATATTCATTTCGTTTCTTTATTTTCATTATAAACTTGTCTTTTTGTACTAAATAAAGTTCTTTTTAAAAGGGTTGGTTAGCTAACACAGCAAAGATAAAACGGAGCTTTTTAATTTACGCGATGTATTTAATAGCGTGCTTGTCAAACACAATAGCGTCATCACTGGCTAGGTCAATAAGTGCAACGTAAATGCATCGCTTCGCGTGACTAGCTCTATTTTAAGAACGTGCCCTCGTATTTCATTTCATTTAAGTGTGTTTTTTTTTCCTCTATGACATTCTAATTTTTCTGCCTTTATCTTCAATACAGGCCTCGATACAAAACGCTAAAATAAACAGTCAAAACTGTAGTTTCAGCTTAGCGTATGATATATTAAATATTTCATTCTTTCTCTCGTTGGTTTGCAACCCTCAAAGTAATAAATATGGCTTTGTTGACAAGTTGCCATGGGAACATATATTTATTTTAAAGAAATCCGCTTTTTCTTTTCGTAAAAAGCATTCAAGTTTTTTTTTTCCTCTGAATTCGCTGGACACCTGCGCCATAAGTTAAATATGTACAATTAGTTCACTAAATGAATATGAACTACTGCCTCGGAAACATGACAGCAGATATATTAAAGGCACGTTTTACACGCCAAGAAAGCAAGAAGGAATAGCTTAATCTTCGCTTGACAAGAGCTAATATCTTCAGCCGTTTGTCATGATCTGTCAAATAACATACCATGTTTTATGTCCATTTTCAAAATTTCGAAGATAACCGAATGCCATCCGAGAAGTCTCCGATTATTTGCGAAGACAGCCGACTATTACTGAAGATTAGGCGAGAAAAATACGTACCCGTTCACACGCAATAGCGCTCAAAAGCAGAAAGCACTGAAGAGGCTTAAATCTTTCACAATATACTCCTAAAACACTAAAATCTTTAGTACGCGAAAAAAAAAGTGTTTTCGTAGCATAGATATATCTTAAACAGATGATCCATGATCTTGTGATGCCTAACCGACAAAGGTTTGTCTCCGCGATCTGTTCCATTGATACAACTTAACTTGTAGGTTGAATAATGATACGAAGGTATGGCTCTGGGTTTAATAGCTTAAGATTTTGAACCAAACAAAACCAAAAACAAATGACGCCAAGTCTGTCATTAGCAAGGCAAACATTCACTTCTTTCACACATCCTCTACTTTTTCCTGACTTTTTGGGCGGAAGTATCTCAACCTAGACAGACAGCGTTCCCATGATAAGAAAAGAGCTAGGCCAGTAATAAACGAGTGCCAGTAACTTGCCGTGTTGCATTTGATGCCGTTGCACTTGCAGTATGCCGGCTTAGTTAACTTATCTTAGTTAACTAAGTTAACTAGTTTATTTTGTGCGCATTGGTGCATTTCAGGACGGTGCCACCTTTTGTTACTGCGCATACGTTCTGTGCATCTCGGGATATTCGGGTTTCTGAAGGAATTTGCCTACTAATACTACAATATCTTTGCGCCGTTTAAGATTATGTGGGAAAAGCAGATCTTAGCAAGGGCTTTCAAGCAGAATCCAAAAAGAAAATTGGTGATAGCCACGCATTTTTCAGAGATAATTGAGCTAAGGAAGGTGCATCCTAATAGAGACGTATTTTTGCAAAGGTTATGACTATCGGTAAAAAGTAGATCTTAAGGCCCGTTTACACAGGCGATTTTTGTCGCGCAACTCAATGCAATTTTTGTCGCGCCGAAGTTGCAACTTCAGTATCGCGCGTGTAAACCAGCTGCGATTTCAGCGCGATTTTATCGCCTCGATCTCGCAGGAGTTTCGAGCCTGTTCGAAACTCGATGCAATTTTGCCCCGATTTTTGATTAAAATGTGACAATCATGAATCAGAAGGGACCCCTCGGAAGGTTTTGTGCAGGGTAAACAAGGACAAAAAACGTACTAAAAACCGAGTATGGAGTTACCTTGAGGAAGAATTCCTTATTCAACTGTGGCCAAAATACACATGCTTGTATCAGACTAACTCGAAAGATTATAAGAGGAGCGACAAGAAAGCGGCAGCTATGGAAGAAATCCGAACAAGCCCCGAAGAACAGTTCACGGAGGAGCCCTTTACTGGAATGCTGACAGTCTGTATTCTTATCATGTCAGACTCAAGAGAATCTAGACGCCATTATACCTTTTGTTTCGGTATCAAGCCCAATTTGTAAAACAAAACAAAACAAAGTTGAAACAAAACGAGATTGAAGCAAAACGAAACAATATAAAACAAATCAAACCAAAACAAAACGTGTGCGGCTGCGCTGTAGCGAAACTGCTGCTCAACGTGTTTTGTAAATTGCGGCGATAAATCGCACGCGATCGCACGATAAATCGCACTAAAATCGCGCTGACATCGCAGCTGGTTTACACGTGCGATATTGAAGTTGCAGCTTCAACGTGACAAAAATTGCTTTGAATTGTGCGACAAAAATCGCCTGTGTAAACGGGCCTTTAGCAAGGGTTATTGGATTCTGATAGCCCTTGCTAAGATCTACTCTTTCGACGTAGTCATTGACCGTGCAAAAATATTGTTGTATTAGTAGGCAAATTATTCCTTAAGAAATACGAATATCCAGAGATGCGCTCGTATGCGCAGTAACAAAAGGAGGCATCGTCCTTAAATTTGGAAAGAAATTGCCATGCATTCTTGTTAAAGCTTTTTAGAACTATGGTTGATTAATTGTCTCTGAAGAATACGTGGTTACCCACATTTTTCTTTTTGGATTCCAGTAACCCTTTCTAAGATCTACTTTTTCCCCATAGTCATAACCTTTGCAAAAATACATTTGTATTAGGAGGCACCGTCCTTAACTGCCGCGTTTTATACGTAGACCTTTCGTGTACGTTGCAAACCATGATACGATGCTGACAGCAGATTTTTGCGTAATTTTTAAACAACGAACAAAGTCTTAGGACTCCTTTTAATCCAGTTTCCTTTCTTTTGTCTTGTCAGCAATGTTTTAAGGTTTCAGTCTTTTCGTCATACAAATGCAACTGCATTTTCTTGCAGAGTGACCGAGTTCTCGATCTTAATATATTTTGGAGTAATTTAGGAAAGAAATCCAGGAAAAAAATGTACCGCTTATAAGTTAATATTCGAGTTTACTGAGGTGACAAGCAAAACAAAGCTTAATTATAGAGATTAGATGAATGTTGTTATAGAAAGATAATCGCAAAAAAATAATTATAAACTGGATAAACCAGACATTGTGGCGGCCTACAGAACTCATGCTTTCGTAGCTAATTATCCCTTCAGGAAGAAAACAGTCGCAAAGGTCATCGTACCGGTTTCGAAGCATTTCCTCAATCTCGTCGTTATAACCGTGCCCTATAAACTCAGTTGAAAGGAAGCGCCCTGTCTTTATTTTTGTCCGTTATGTGCGCTATTTAATTGTTGGACATAGTTCGCCAGAATTAATCTACGCTAAACAAAGAAAACTATTTGGGTTGGAGAAGTTATACTCTTGTAGCTAGCACTATATACTCAAAATGGTATCAGCTTATCAACAACAGAAAAAAGACTGTTTTAATATGCACCCGCAGCCTAATTGTGAAATAAAAATTACAGATTAAAAAGATTATGTGCATGTTCCCATTCAAAGAGAATTAGGACAACAAAATATCAGAACAAAAGGCCTTTATTCTCAAGCGCACTTTCAATAGAGTCAAATACGCTTTGTTATCCTACCGCGTTAAAGTTATTACTTAGTTTCATTTGAGCAATTGCTTAAAAGCACGCGGTAAATGTTTATTTACCGTTAAAGTAACATTTCAACTAGTACAACATTTTAATCTAGGAATTAACACTTTACTGCGATATCCAACATGTTTCCACCTACTGAGAAATACGGTTTCTGGACTGATAAACTTACGTAATCAGTTTTTCTTTTAATCAATCCCTTTGAGCTATTGTTCCGCCTCAGTGCAATTATCTTACCTCAGCTGCAATTATCTTAATTGCACTGTCATTCCATGTTTTTTATGTAAGACTTAAATTTACAAACTCTTTAAAGATTTAGCTTTCCAATTCAACTATAATACGTGAAGAGTAGCCATTAATTTCACATCGTGTAATGTCTTTTCCTGGTAAAAGGCGGTGACACTCCCGATTTCTCCGACAAGGGAACCAAGCATGAAATAAGCTTCTGAAATCGTGGGTCACACCCCATAGTTCCCTCTATTCCTTTACTTTTTCTGCAACAAATTTTCGGTAACTTTCCGCGGCGTGTTATATTCATTTTATCGTTGTTGTGAACCGTTTTCATTTCTCCTGAATCTGCCTTAGCTTCGTTTTTGTTTTGGGAGCTCAAACTTTTAAGCGATGGTAGAACAGTGCGTGAATAAGAACCAAGTGCTCTTCGGATCATATTCGGTGAGTTAACCGCTTCATCATCAGTCTCTCTCATCTTAGCCTTCGCCTGCACCTTTTTTAACCGATTCTCTCTCGCCATGTTGTCCTTTCGAAACTTGAAATATGCTCGAAGAGTGTCGTGTTGAGGTGAAGTTCGCTGAGGCCCAAAAATCCCGTAAGCGAGCGAGGCTCGCCTAAGCTCTTCCACACTGCGAAGCACCTCCAAACCTTCTTCTCCATCAATACCTTCTGTCTCATCGTCGGCTCCTGTTTGAAGAGTTTTCAGGTTAGGCGTAACATTAATATTGTTCTCAAGTTTGGTTTTGTTCAAGTTTAGCGACTGAGTGCTTTTCCGCTTTTTTAGATGGCGCGGAAGAAACATTTCCGAATCATCGGTATCTTTATATTGCTTGAAGTCAATAGCGTGAGAGTCAAAGACCTCAACTTTCTTTTGCTGTTGGCGCTTCAAGGCTAATTTCGCGGCTATTTCGTGAGACTCTAGACCGCTCATTTTCCGAGACATTTCTCTTCCAGCGTTAGATATTTTCTTCTTCCTTTCCAGGATCTCCTGATTTCTTTGTTTGTGTTTCTCGTCTATCGGCGGTTGTGGGAGATTTTTTTCTGGATTGCCGAAACACTTGGAACATTTTCCATGCCTGTCTTCGCT
The DNA here is from genome assembly GCA_964030785.1 of Siderastrea siderea. Classification (NCBI taxonomy): domain Eukaryota; kingdom Metazoa; phylum Cnidaria; class Anthozoa; order Scleractinia; family Rhizangiidae; genus Siderastrea; species Siderastrea siderea. The sequence goes on from OZ034967.1 coordinate 10,659,262, forward strand.
TTCGCAGTTTCCTTCAGGGGCAGCGACTACGTCTTCCATTGCCCCTGACTTTTTTCTTAACAACACGCAACTAAACGGCCTCAACCTGCAAACATCTTTTACGTAATCCCTCTCATAAGAGTTTTTAAGCGCTCTACTTGCGTAGTAATACCGTTTGAATAAAACTCATAACCCTGGACAACAATAAAAAGTAAGCCAACTGCTTCAAACGCCGGCTTTTGTCAATGAAAAAAGCGCGTCACACCTTCTTTATCATAAGAATAGGTTACGGCTTGCTTTGTTTTGTTCATTAAATTAGTTTGATTCAGACGACTGTGCTTTTACCGGCTACTAGTTATATAAACTAACTACATGTAAGAAATGATTTTCACTGACAAAAGTGTTGGTTATAATTTGTGACTTCGTTGCTTTTAGACCACACGCGGAAACTAAAGCCACCCGATTGTCGTGGAGACAAACAGTTTCGCAAACTCTGTGGAACCTGGCGCTTAACATAACCACGACGTTGGAAACGTGATGAATGTAGTAAAAATTGGGGACATTTTCGTCCTAAATTTGAACGGACAAATAAAAGTAACACATGGACACTGAAAGAACAAAACAAGCTTGGCGAGTGTAAAAAAAGGCCAGTTATTTGGCTGGACCATTTTTGTACACACTTGACGATGAACTGAATTGAAGTTTGACAATCCAGTAATGTCCGATGATGGGTTTTTCTATCCTTATTCATATCAGACAATTTTAATAAAAAAATATTCAAAGTTAAGCTTGCCATGACGTACATGCGTTCGACCTCATTTAATTTGTCGAGATACTTAATTAATGTTGGTATGTTCTTCTGTCGCTATTAAAAACAGAAAATAATTGACCAGTAAACAATGAAAGGGTAATTATTACCAGTATAGAGTTATCTTGTTAGGTTCCTTATGTCTTGCGTATGCGAGTTTCTATAGTTAACGGATCTTTAAGCTCAAACTTAACACGTTGCAAGCAAGGCGAACATATATATTAATTAATCATGTCAATGAACTGATCTTTGGGTAAAGTCATTTACGGTCCCTGCCTCGACCCTGCCAATTGCTGGCGGTGATAGAACCACTAAACAATTCTCGTAGGGTAACACCTCTCCTGGACTGATAAACTCTGTTGTTTAAGAAACACGCAAGTACTACACTTTAAACTCTCCGTGAGTCGAATAAACGAAATACAGTGAAACTCCGATTACCGATTATCACGGATTTTTAGCCTCTCTTTGAATAGCCAAAATATATATTTGTGTAAAAACATGTACAATGGCCCATTTTTTTATTGACAATTGTTATATTAGCGCACTGAAACTGTTAATACGTGTCTTTGGCTGCAGATAGTCGGGATAGAAATGGATTACAACTTGAAAAATTAAGGCTAAACTTTTCAAGTTGTTTCGGCGAGTCTTTAAACAATCAATATTAATGGCCGTGGTTTGTTTTCTCTTTGCGAATTTAAGGTTATATCTTCCTTGAGATGTTCGAAGATAATGTTGTGCATGGGTTAAGTTGCCTAGCACTAATTATAGGGTAGTTTGGGCTAAAAATTTGCAAGATCCTCGTGACGTAGCCCCTTAAACGAAGTGCCAAGGGAATGGGAGAATGAGTTGGTTATATTGGCGGTCCGTTATAAACGTTCCCGATATAACGAATTTGTAGAAAATCGACCAAAATCTTCGTTACATCAGGGTGGTTTAATAATTTATTTGTCTCAAATTAAAAAGCATTCGATTCAATTTGAATTGGCAATTTGCCGGTCTGGGATTAAATTGTGAAGGGGTGTTCTCGAGCTTCTCCTTGGGGATTTAGGAGCTACTCGCTTGCTGCTGCGAGAGGACCGTTTCAAACTGAGTACACATCACTAGACAAGACTTACGCTTCCTTCACTCTTTAATGAAGTCTTCTTCAGCTTTCTTCTTCGTCTTCAAACTTACAATTGTGTTAATGTGAGTGTGTCTTGCAATTCTCTGTGCTATTTTTATAGTTTTCCTTACTGTTAATTACGTGTAGATGGTTGACAACAATTTGACAAGATAAAAACTAATTATCATATAATTAAAATGAAAAGCTAAGTTTGCTTGAAAAGTTTTTACAATGTTAAAGAAGCAACATACTAGATAAATGAATAACGATATGTATAGAACAATTTACAAAGTTCTTTTTGCCGGTATAATTTTAATGTAAGATTATGTTTTTATAACTAAAAGGTAACGTTTAAACTTACTTTAATTGCAAAGCAAGGACAACACCCTATTCATATTCGTGGGAACTTATCTAAACCTAAACGTCAAAGTTTGTTATAACTAATTAATGAGAGGTTGCAAAAACACTTTTAAAACTTTTTAGAAAGGAAACTTATCTCTATTAAGGAAAGTCGTGTCAAAACTGCAGTCAGGGTGTCTTGACCATTAAAAGCAATTAGAAAGACATGTCATTTGGTAGAGAATTGAGCGCTGCCACTGAAAGGTTGTTACGTGATAAGTGTCTTAAAATTAGCTTTAAGCTTATCTTACACTGTCATTGATTAACAGAACTTTCTAGAACCCATAAAACTGTTTACTTTCTATTAAACCTAAAATAACTTGCAATTCGTCCTGTGACAAATTGATCGAATAACATTAATTTTTGTAATTTTTGTCTGCATGGGCATAGAGCTGCATAGCTAAAATTTTGTATTTGTACTAGGGCACTACTACTTATGCCCTTGAACACAAGATGCCGTCAAAAGTGAAAATTAAGGTTAATAGAACTGATAAGAGACAATTTCAGTCGCGTGATGACGTTTGTTTGTTATATCCCTGTAGATTTTTAGTTTGGCCGTTTTATCAGGGATTTCGTTATACCAGGTTCCAGGGGCTCGTTATAAGTCAGGGTTCTACTCCACACATTTTCCTGTAACTTTGACCGGGCTGGATAAATCGAGGTTAGTTAAATCGGCATTCTGCTGAACTCAGTCTTTGACACAGACAGCCCGGCACAAACACTACATGATAACCGCTCACCCAAAAACGGACACCTCTTTCTAAACAGACATTGGATCTGGCACATCCTGCACTGGTATCATCCTACACCCGGCCAAAGTTATTTCAGGGGCACCCAACTGTTTGTTTCGGGGAATATCTGTTCGGAAGGCCTAAAATCGCCTGAGATATTCGGATTCAGTTGCAGTGAAAACTAGAGATTTCTTTGGCGATACATCACCTCGGACTTTCGTAACAAGAGGACTCATTAGTTCCTATTGTTTTCATGGGGACAAATATGTCGTATAGAGTGCAAAATAAGGTCAGCTAGCATTTTCGGAGAGCCATCAGCCGCTCGCAAATTCGAGGGATAGGATTCTGTTTCCTAAGATTTTCTGTGGCCTAAATTGTCAGCTAAGAACGCCGAACAGATCAATCTCTATTATAGCTTACACAAATATGCCTTTAAAAAGCTCTGAAACAATCTAAGAAAGCTGAAAATGATAGTTCAAGTATTTTGCTAAAAAGTTCTCGTTGGGTGCCCCTGTTATTTTGAGATACTTGTATTCCTTGTGGCCTTGAAGCTTCCCTGAGAGAATATCTGCTCTAGGAAGGCTGTTTCTTGACACGAATTTCAAACATGGCTGGTTAATTATCAACACGTGTTACATATTTTAACAATTAATTTTTCAGTTAATAATGTAAGAAAAGGATATGAAAAACAAGACGCTACTTCTGGAATGAACTGTCCCATGTCCGTCAAATCCGCTTTTCTGGAAAATAGGGCTGCAAATTTCTTCCCACAACCTTTAAAATCTCAGAAAATCCACGACGTAGCAAGGTAAATCTAATTTTTCGCTATTTATGTCACGTGCTATGCCTATTTAAGAAATATTAAAATTAACGGAGTCGACGTAAATGTTCTTGTAACATCCTAGTAAAGCGTGTGAACAGGTTAAAGAGCATAATCAGTGTCAAATTTCAAATGCACTCCGGGCCCTTAAGAGGACCAGTTTTTATTAGCTGGATTTTCGGCGAAAAAAATTGCTCCATATGTTTTGTGTTATTGCCGGCCTTACAATCGGCCTTAATGTAACATTCAAGTGACGTCTTCAAAAGGATATCCGGGAAGGAACTATAAGAACAGCTTATTTATGCATTACGTGGTCTTTTGCAATGCACGTTTTGTATTTCTTCCTAGCATCAGCTGGACCGTTCTACAGTCGAACTTTAATGACCTGCTTGTAGAATGACGTTTACCCTTAATAACTCTGCATTAATTAACGCAAAACGTTTAAAATCCTGGGGCGAAATGGCGACGGACAGTTCGGGCAAGCATACATGTAATGCCGAAAAATAGCGACCGTTTCGCCTGCTTCTGGTGAACCCCCGGGGGTGAAGGGTGGAAAGGGAAAGGAAACATCCAGCAAATTATTGCAGTGTCACTTAACAACTTAATAGTGCATCTAATTTACTGTAATTGTGATTTATTGTAATTTAGTGTAACTAGCGTGATATGGATAATTGTAATTTATAATATTCTGTATTAACAAATGAATGTAGTTGTACTATGTGTATAATAACTTTTTTATAAAAATAAAAAATAAAAAAAAGAAAAGAAAAAAAGAAAAAAAAAGAAAAAAATTATTGCAGTATCACAGTAATCAGTCCAATATTTTTTTTATTTTTCCTTTATTGCTTTTTTTTAATTTTGTCGTAGTGTTATATTTTATCTTACAAAGAAAGCAAGCACGCATGAAATTTGAGGTTAGTAATCTTAAGGTATTTACGGGGTACACATATGCTTAAGAGTCATTTGTGCAAATTAGGCGTTTATGTTTATAAAATCTTTATTGCCATTTGTGAATGATCTTTCTCGTGCAGGTCCGCTCAATAATCAGTACATAATCATCAAGCTAAGCTCGGTGCCATCTCAGGAATATTATTGATACAAGCCGAATTTATAATTTTATGCTTATAGAACATGAAGTAAGTGCCAATTAATTAGTATAGGCCAAACTTGAACTGTACAATTAACGTAATAAAACGACTGCATGAGACCATCTTATCGAACGCAAATCAGTCGCCACCGACCGGAAACATAATGTTTAAGGAGCAGACTTTCGCCCAGATACACTTGGCAACGGTGTACATATACTCCTCCTGGCTTCAAATTAGAGTATTTCTGTAGATATTCAACCTCCAAATAGTCAGCCCAAGGACGATACAGCTAGATGCAACATAATACAACATAAATAAAACTTATTGGTCGGGTAACAAACAGCACCAAATATAGGTACTGCTCAGTCGCTTTCATTTGAATTTTCACACTTCAGGATTTCATCCACAAACTCAAAAGCTATAAACACTTTGTTTACAGCAGTGTAATGGCATTTCAGGAAAATAGTCTCCAGTAGCATTCATATGAATGGTCACATTTTATGATTCCATCTACGGACTAAAAATTTGGAAGCACCTTGTATTTTACACAGTAACACAGGTCAAGGTGATGAAGCTGGAATTCTGCCGATCGCAAAGAGATTTCTCATTTCGGGCGACAAATCCCGTATATACCGTACAATTGGTGTGGGAGGTGGAACTAGTCCAACGTCGTACACTCCATTGGCTTTTAGTTGAGTTTTCTTTCTCTGCGGATTGATTTTAATCACCTCAGGAAGAATAAGTGGAGAAGAGTGATCACAACATGGTTTATTGACTTGCACGAAAGGCTGAGCTTTCTCGAAGCGTTGAAAAGGAGTGCAACTGGCTTCAGCTTGAAATGTATACTGTTGTTCTCTGCTGTATTTCAGAGGGGTAGTCGTTAACTGCTCAGCTGTGTCTTCATCTTTGTTGTCCTTTAATGCTGGGATAGCTCTAGCTCTGCGCTTGAGCTTTATTCTGTTAAAAGAAATCGTCTGTTCAAGGCGACGATCTAGCGTTCTGTTGCACGAGTAGCAGAGAGACGGAAGTTTCTCGCTCGTAGACAGCTTGGCTTTAAGCAGCTCTTGAGAAACGCAGCCCCTAAAATAAGGCGACAGTTTACTTAGCAGGTGAGCGTCGTGTCTCTTTCCTTGGAGTAAAACGAGTTCAGCTTTGCTTTGTTGCTTTGAGTCGAAGACTGTGTAGAACTCAGTAGCTTTGGAGCAACAAGGATTCAAAGTTCTTGGAAGACGTTTTGTCTTGAAGGTGCTAAAAGGATTTGGTTCATATCCTGCTGACAATACTTGTGCCATCTTAAACTTATCCAGACCAAAGTGTACATCACACTCTTTTTAAACATCCAAAGTGAAGTAAAAGTATAATGACCCAGGAGGGTCGAGATCACTGTTATTGCAAAATTATGCTGTTATGAAAAGAGCTTCCGATATTGTAATTTCAATACCTTTTGAACGATTTTGTTGATATTAAACTCTTGAGCCAGTGGCTTTCTTTGGACAACTCCACAGGGATTTTCACTTAATCGATTTATGCTGAATTTAATAACTTTGTTTATTGTTTTATGTACGAACAATACAAAACGTGGACAAAAGTTTTTCAAGTCCTACTTTTATTAAAAACGTTGTCGGCATACATTGCCTTTGGCTTGAGCTCTGTTGGTCTAATCTATTATTTCTTATTTGCGATTTCTCACACGTTCGTCTTATTCTATGTTAAACCAGGGCTCCTGGTTAAACTCGTTGTCCATTTGTTTGATGGGCTTTCTGTAAGTAAAGAGGTTCATTTAATTTCGCTCACCGTCAGTATTTTCTTTTCCATCAGTATAACTCTCAGAACATTCCCTCTCACTTTCCTGATTTCGTTTCTTGCCTGTGTTGTAAAAAAGTCTGATCTACCAGGTTGGCTTTCACTCCAAAAATGACACCTTGTTCAAAACAAAAACATACAAACAAACAAATTCATTTTCAGTTGCAAAAATACTTAAACAAACAACGACAGCGGGATGCATTACTCAGCTGAATTGCCGCTATCTGAATCTTTTATCTACAGACGCACACCTCATGTTAATGCTAGAATCACACAGGAAGAGCATTATGTAAGAATTAGAACCACGGCTTACAGCATAATAGACAACACCACAGGAAAGTTCTCTTCAATAGCTTTCATCTGAGTGGTCACACTTTAGGATTTCATCCACAGTTCAACAAGTTAGAACTACCTTGCATTTAACAAATAAATTCCATTTGACCGTGGGTGTGTACTTTGATAACGCACAGTTCACGTCAAAAAGCGAACAAAGTGGTACGCTACGAGCCGCAGACGTGTAGTATGACTTAACAAGGTTTGACGTACTCTGTGCGTTATCAGAATACAATCGCACGGCCAAAAGGAATCTAGTCATGTTATATATTGTTTTGATATCAGTTATCCCCCACAATATTAGAAATATTTTTAAAGATCGTTGTATTGATGATTTGCGCACGCTGAAATTTGCTGCTCATTACGTCATTTCGTGTGTCTGTACTTTAATCACAATCTCTCCTAAACCAATCATAACGGGCGTTTTACTCTGCCCATTGTATAAAGTATCCTCAACATTTCCAAATTCTAATTCGATCCGGATGTAAATGAACTTTATCGTGGAGGTGGACTATACGAAGAGGTTTCTTCCGAATGGGCTGCCATTTTTGCACTTACACTATAAGAAAGGGCAAGGAGATTTGTTGTTTTATAATTTATGGGTTCGCCGAAATACACATCAAAGTACTGAAAGGGTAACAAAATGTTTGCGAAATCAGATCACAACGCGGCAAAAATACGCGAAAGGTTGAAGCCCTCGAGCCACTACAAGTTCGTGATGATTTACTGCCTTTTTGGGTTATCTATGAGGCACAAAATGGAGCAGTTCTATGTATACGGAAGGGTACCATTTCGATGCGAATTGGTTATAAAAGGTAAGGGTTTGAACCTTTCAGAGGAGCTTTCCAGTACGAAATTTTACTGACTACTAGGCTAGGGGAAAAGGAGAATAAAGGAACTAGAAAAAACCGTGTGTTCAAAAAAGAAAAAACTCTCCCAACCACTTACGTCTTCTTTCTACCATGCAAGATCAGTTGAATAAACAGAAGCAGTTTCTCGGTGTTTTTGCAGTTCAGGATCAGCAGTGAACTTTTCAACAAAAATTGTCCTGACCCTGAATTTAGCATGGTATGCCTTTTTTCATACACGTGCGTTATTTCACCATGGGCAAAGATCATCCTAAAATCATCCTGGTATCATCCTAGCTGAGCACATACGCGTGTGAACAGCCAAAGTAACTCCTGACTTCTGGCTTGCTCCAAATTTATTCCTAGACGGCCCACTCTCCTTGGTCAGCTGACTATGGAATCCAAAGCGTTGTGGACTCTGAAAACAATTGGTATGCGATACCATAAGGTATGTCACTATCATAGTGTCCCAACATGGAGTTCAGCAGTGTAAAGAAGGTACTCCCTCTTAACCCTCGGACGTACAAGCAAAGTCACACCCCCCACGGTGTAGATTTCACCTTTAGTAGAAAGCCTGTGGTGTGCTCTACAAAATAAGGTACATACTATGGGTTGCCGCGCTCCTGGGGCCCTGCGACGTCATTCAAGATGGCCGCCATATTGGGCGCCATCTTGGCTTTTACTGAAAATTAGAAACTGTCAAAAAACGTTAAGAATTGGAAATTTTTGATGCTGAGCATGTAGAATATGACATAATTAAACATTTTCCTGCTTTTTGTTCCTGCTTTTTTTTGCACCTCCATCTGTGCTCCACTATTTGCTGTATTTCGGTTCTATCTCACTTTAAGGGTGTGCTAGATTAATAATTCTGAAATTCACTCTAGGACCAGTTAACGAGAAACGTTTACTTAGTATGTCAGCGCAAAAAGGACTTCTGAAGTAGACACGAATGTTTAGAAATAAAGTGAGCGCCGGTGATAGAGAAACATAAAGTTTGGCAATCTGTGATGTGAGGGTTGTTCACTGTCAGAAGGGCCGGTCAAGAAGGCAAATAGTACAGACTAAAAGAACATTTATCTACTTCATCGGATAAAAAGACCCATTTATAAACAGACGTGGAGGTATGTTAATCGTCTTAAACCATGGGCTAATAGACCCTTCCACGGCTTTTGTTTTCAACTTTATTGACACTGCTAGAAAGAGTGCCTTAAAATAAGTAAATTTGCCGAGTTTGAGAGTGATATGTCGGAAGCGAGCGAAGACATAGCTCCGCAAAGTCGCGGAATTTTGCAGACGTTTGTATATGGGGGTAGGCACAAATTTGTCCTCCACCACACAAATGTCTACAAAATTATGCGATTTTTCGGAGTCATGTCTTTGTCAGTTTTCATCTCTCAAACTTGACAACTTTACCGATTTTATGGCCCTCAGCGGTGTCGATGGGTTTTCGCTAACTGGACCACGTGAAAAGTTGAATAAACATGGTAGGATCTATTTAAACCTTGTCAGTTAAACAAAGGAAGTTAAAGAGATGAAAAGTTAAAACGTTTATGATGGCACTATCAAGTATTAAAAAAAAAATTGCTCCGCCCTTGTCAGATTTGACAGCAAACAATTCTTAAAACTGATCTTAAACAAATTGACGTAGATGGCGGATTAAGAATTCACACAAAACACGGAATGGTTGATAAATAATTACGATTAATCGCACGGAAGGCGCCGTTGTTAGAAATCAAAATACGTTCTACAAGAGGCAATAAAATCCAATCTTTTACCAACTTACGTCTTTTCCCAGATTATCTGATATTTAATCGAAAACCAAACAACAATGGGCCTACCAATTTTAGTTTTTTCTTTTTTCAAGAGAGGATAAATATCGATTTTTTTCCGATATCGATACACACTCCTTTGTTAAGTAGTCAGGCGATTGTGACCAAAAATGCCAAGAGAAAATCGTCGTGCAATTCAGTAATACAAGACCTTAGCTGGCTCACCTGCAAATTGTTGCTTACAGTAACTGAAGTAAATTAGGAATCTCTTAACAATCAGAAAAGAATAAAAATTTTTAAAAGGTTTAATTAGCACCTACTTAAATAAACGCACACAACTCTTTATGGAAAGTTCTTTCCTAATTAGCATTTTTTTTTCGCCAGAAAGTGAATTTTAATTTGTCATTATTTTAAGGCTTCGTCTTGGGGTTTACAACCAGCTGTAGATAGAAAATCAATCGCCTGCAAGGTTTTTGTTTTGAAAAGTTATGTTTACTTTCAGTAAAACAAAGACAGTTTTGTGAATATCTATTTATGACGTTTTCTGAATACATAATGAAGTAATTCTTTTATTCAGCTTCTGACATAAATAAACAGTATTCGGGTGCATACAGTGACCTTTATGTTTTCTATACTTCAAATGCACTCACGACTCCAACATATGACCGTTTTTAGAAACTACGATTTAAGTTCGTGATGGGAGGGCCAGCAAGGGTGTCTCTTAGTCGACAGTCTTTACGCGGTCAAACGGTCCACCGGCAAATTTAATTAGCTCGGACAAAAGATCCCTTTGCAGCTCATGTTTATTTATTGTAGCTATGAGCATTCTTGTGCTAGAAGGCTCCAATTCCGTTCAAGCGTGAATGAGCAAAGCTTCCACTTTGTTGAGCCGTGCTGTAGAATGTTTACACACGAGAAGGGAAGTGCAACATGGTGGACACATCACTTAATGGGACCAGCAGTCTCCCGGAATATTCTACGGGCATTTCGTCCCCAGATACTCGATCAAACGCTGCTATTGTGGTCCAAGCCGCTTCCATGGTGGTGATTATGTTTGTTGCTCTGGGAGGCAATCTACTGATTCTAGCCGCCATTTACATTGACAAGACACTTCAAACAATCACAAACGTCTTCATAATCAACCTGGCTTGCGCCGACATGCTCTTAGCAATCATCGGAATGCCTTTTACCCTTGCCTCTTCTATCACTTATGACTGGATATTCGGGGACACATGGTGTAAGGTAAACGGCATGGCAAACTCTTTGTTTTGCGTCGCTTCTATACTCACTTTGGCCGCGGTTTCAATCGACCGCTACTTTGCGATTCTATACCCTTTTAAGTACGTGACTTGGATAACTAGAAAAGTCGCGGCTGGTATGATCTTGTATATTTGGTTTCACGCGTTACTGATAGCTTGCCTACCTTTGACAAGTTGGACGAGATACACTTTCATTCGTTCGGAATCGATCTGTACAGTTCAATGGGAGTACAGCATCACCTACACGGTGTTTTTGTTCTCCGTTTGTTTTTTTCTGCCTCTCGGTGTGATGATGTTTACTTATTTTCGAATCTTTCGTACAGCCAAGATACAATCCAGGAAAATTGTCCCCGTTACAGGTGAAATATCAGGGAAAGAAGAACCCAGCACAAGCGAGTTAAATTCATGTTACGAGAGTCGAACGAACTTAAGCTACGCAACATTGCCTGCACGCTCTGTTTTGTCAACTAAAGAACTTATGAACAAAAGCAAAGTTTCTTTAAACAGCGACATGTATGAAGATCGATCCCTCTCGGGTCACCAAACGACGTTTACGGTTGTTGACGAGCGAAAAGAATTTGAAAACGTAAAAACAGAAGTTTATCAGCCTTCCAAAGACTCCGGTTGTGAAGAAGCGAACACTGGTGCATCAACTTTATTAAGACCTAGCGATTCGTCGGCAAGAATCGCGCGTAGACGAACTTCAAGTGCGTACGGCAGTGATGAGACGGCTAGTGTCCTGAATAGCAGCTATGGAAGCATACAAGATTCAGTTTTCGAGGGCAATCTTACGCAAGCATTGAGCTCTAGGGACAATGATACTCTACAATACGCATCAACCCAAAATAACGCATTGTACGTGAATCCACTATTTGCTAAATCAAATGAGGTCAATAGGTACAGGAAGACTGGTGGGATATATTTACCGCCTTTACAAACTACGACAAGATCAGAGGAAATTGAAAAGACTGCCAAACGTTTTGACGTCGATGAACCACCTGCGGTAACCGAAACTTTATACAATAACAAAATTATTGTAAAAGAATTGACGCAATATAGTGGCGCAAAATTCGTTGATGAAAACTCATCGGCAGTTGATTTAAAAGCAGAGAAAGAAGATGCCTTAGAAAACAATTTGAACCAATCACATTATCTGTCAGTTTCGAAGGTTGCGCTTCCTCCTAAAGGAACTGCGGGAAATGAAGCTTTTGGTAGTCAACCTTCAAATATTCCAGTTGTTGTTTCTCGGTGTTCTTCTCAATCTTCCTTCGCTCATTCCACAAAAGAAGCTGAACCAAGCAACTCCGAAACTCAGCCGGACGGCAGAAAGACTCCCTCGGCTACACCGAAGAAGAAGCTGTCGACCTCCTCTTTCGCAGGTCTTGTCAATTTCTCGGGGCCCAATGCGTTCAGAGCATTTAGCAAATCGTCTCTAGCTTTAATGAAATTGCGCAGAAAGAAAGATGTACAAGCACGTGCAAAAATGCGCCGGGAGACCAAAGCTGCAAAGACCTTGCTTATAGTGGTCGGTACGTTTGTACTGTGCTGGACTCCACATTTTATAGGAATATTCTGTCTTTTAATTGAAGAATGTTCGTGGCCTGACGAATTCTTTGCTATTACTACGTGGCTTGCCATGTTGAATTCTGCTTGTAACCCTGTGATTTATGGGGTAATGAGTCGACAGTTTAGGAAACGATTCAAACAGATTTTACAATGTAAAAGGGGTTTCTTTTGAACATTCCTGAATGGTTATTTAATAAAACTTAGAGTTACGACCGTGTGTACCAATTCAAAACGTCACTTGTTGTATAAAACGATTTTTCGTTGTCTCTTTTTTGAGAACTTAGAGAAATTCAGTTAGATTATCACCTCAATTTGCTTTCACTAGTTGATGCTGTTATCATAGTTTGCCGAATCAATTTGGCCTCAAAATACAAAAAGGATGTTATGTCATTCAATTGTTAATGGAATTTCTTTCGTTCTTTTGAAATCTTTTGTGTGCGGCACTCGGTCGTATTAATTTTCTTAAAGTGACTCGTTCTATTGTTCCTAGTTTAGCTCTTATTGATTGTTCCAGGGCCTCCCTGCTAATGCAGACAACCTACCTGCAGTGACTCATATTAAATTTACTAAATTTATCAGTAGTGTAATCGGCAGCACTATGATTAACTGAACGGAAGAACTCTAGCTTTGTATTCAAAAATGAAACGCCTGGTTCTTAAGTGTAGTTTAATTTTTTAATAAGTTTGTAACAGTGCACTAAAAATTAACACGACTAAGTATTCTCACTAAAGATTCACAAAAGACTTAATAAATGCCATTAACAATGATAGAACTGAATGCCAGAGCAAATGTGCCGAAAGATGTTAGACGTCAAACCTCAGTCAAAATACTATGTAACTCGGTATTTCTCTTATGTTTTTCTTCTATTGTGAATTTTTACGTTTAGATCCTAGACTACGCCGAGGTTTCTCAAAATGCTCAAGTGAATACGTTCATGAATATGTTCATGTATGTTCTTAAAGGGAAATAAGATGGTCAATTAAAATTGATTTTGCTAACGATTGACAACGAATCTAGCTCTTTTCACACCTGATAATGAGAAGAAGATGGGAAAAGTAAAGGCTTTGTCATGATCATGATCGGTAGTCCGCTCGACAGGCGTTTTAAGAAATACATGTGTGTAGGGAAGACAGGAAATTACGGCTGAAGACTTCTTATTTGAATGGTGACTCTTAAGTATTTTAGCCATTGCCACAGAAGTTAAAACCACTTTGTACAGCACAAACAAAAAAACAGCACTACTGGAAATTACGGCTCGCAAAAACTGGCAAAGTCGCACATGAACCACAGGACGCCCACATGGCCGGAGTTTAACCCGGTTTCTGTAGCAAGAAGCAACTTAGAGTATTGCTTCAACTTGGATGGGATGCTAGTCCATATATCGCAGGGTTACCCCCTGCAGTATGTCGCCGGTACACATTTATACACCTGGGTGGAGAAAGACAAGGTGGAGCTAAGCTTCTTCTCTAAGAAAGCAACTGAACACAATGACAGGGTCCAGACCTCGAGCCACCGACCTCCAGATCTGAAGCCCAACGGGCTGACCACTACACCACTGCGCCCCCGCAAGCGATTTTTGAATGGTCAGACTTAACCCTTTAAGCCCCAATTTCAATATGCATATTCTCCTAAGTGTTCTTTATATGTCGCTTATGGTACTAGTTGGAAGAATTTGCACAAACCAAGACATTCCATGTTTGGCGATCATTTCCTTTATTCTCGTGACCTGTATATTTGATCAAGTAGGGAAATTGTAACGAGAAATTAGACCCTTGTCATTACAGAGGCTTATTTAAGGATTTCGTACACAGAGTTAAACCAGGGGGGGGGGGGGGGAAGCAACTTCCCATACATTCTCTTAAATGAAATCCAAACGATGTTCTCACAACTTGCAAAGCAATCTGTGAGGTTCTAGTCAGCGGATATGCCTCCTACGCGTGCGCAGATGTTGCATCTTCCAACGGAACTCGGACGCTGAAGGGAAGAAGATTATGGCGGCTAAAGGCGGCGGATTCCGTTTAGTCCCTTCGTTTAGGTAATTGACGAATTGATCGTATTTTACGGTTTTATCATGTTTTCGTGCATTTTGCTTCTTATGAAGACAAAAGTTTATGCGCCGATCAATTCGAAGCTTCAACATCCCCCCCCCCCCCTGGGCATACCCCGGGCATTTGACTGTGCATCGTGCCCAGGGAGGGGGGAATTTGAACGTTGCATTGAAAGGGTGGGGAATTTGAACGGGATTTATCTCTTGTTCTGACGTAATACGCCCGTGAGTTTTTTCGGTCTTTACAGGGTTTGACGTATTCACAAGATAGAATTTCCCTTTGGTTAGTGAATAACTCTTTCAAATGCGTCTTTAAAAGAAGTTTGAAGGTATCATTACGGCATATCTCTCTCTGAAAAGCGTGTAAAGTGTTTGATTGAAGACGAAATTGGCTTGGTGGAGAGGTTTTTCAGTACTAATTGGTGGGGCATTTGAACGGCCTTTTTGCCCCGAGGGGAGGGAGTTTGAACAAGCCAATCTTCAAAAGTTCAAATGCCCGGGGGGTTGCCCGGGGGGGGATGTTGAACTTTCGAATTGATCGGCGCATTACTCTCGAAGTTTTTTAGTCGCAAAGTAGAACAGTAGCGCATGGATCAATCCAGTCTGTGGTGATCGACTGTATAGAATCAGATAGAATTTTCTGAAACTGGGTTAAAAACTGGGATCGGGTTCAAAGTACTGAACTGTAAAATGATCTTGTTAACACATAACTGGATTATTGATAATAAAAGTCGTATTCTGTGCGTAGGTATTGTTTCCATGCATTAGGTTATAGCGGTTTTGAATGAATTTATTTCCATCGATGTTTTATGGCACATTTCCCGTTGCAATTTATTTAGACCACGCTGGAGGAAAACATGCAAACCGAGTACAGCCATAACTGTCTCATCTCATGCTATCAATTCGTTACAGAATGAGATGTAAAAAGAAACATTGACAGTATTTTTATTTATCACATGCATCAGTTCAGCGATAGACAAAGACCAATTGCAAAATTACGTCGCGGAGTACAAGAAATAAAATCCTGAATAGTTCAAGCGCTTTCTCTCGGTGAGAAGTTTATTTACGTTGAATTATCTAATTCTAGCATTCAACTTTGAAACGTTTCTCGCAAACCTGGTCTCCAAATATAAACAAGCGAAACGTGACTACCGTACAGCTCGCAGCTGATCCACTCGCCACTGCAACAAACAAGACAGTGCGAAGACAGAAGCGTCTCGGCATCGATGTCGCTTCCATCGAATGTTCTCTTGTACGAAACTGACAGTAAGTTCCATGAGAGATTAGCCGCTCACCGCTTACTTTCCCCCTACAAAATACACATAAAGTTTGCAAACTATTTCGAATAAATTGATGGTCGATCGGAAATATTTATTATGACTAACACCGCTGTCCACGTTTTGACTGGACCGCTTTGCAAGTTGTGAGAACATCGTTTCTCGGTCCCAGGCCTCGCTTCTATCCCCCCCCCCCCCCCCCGCCCCTGGAGTTAAACGATACAACTGACATGTACAGCCAGTACACCAGTACAGCAAAACAAAAAAGGATTACTGAATACCTGCAATTCAACAAAAACACTTTGGAATTTTAGTAGCCTGTGAGTAGGCCCACTTAGATGGGTTTTTTCGCAAGCCAACTAGTAACTAAGTGAGTCTGTAAGTGATGCTGCTTGCAAGTCAAATGTTATTACTTTGTGCACTAACAAGCAGTTTCACAAGAAAGTATTGCTGAGCAGCTTAAATTCCAACGGTCACGCACTGGAATTTTACCAATTAAACAGCTAGGACTCAGCTAGCTGTACTGATCAGTAACTTTCATTTTTGCTTCATTTAACTGGTCACTCTTCAGTTTGAAACGTGCGAACTGCCTAGTGAAAAAGTACGTAAGCTTTTCTTGTGGGCGAGCGCTGGATTAATTCGTGTGTGCGCCACCGTGGATTAGCAAAAAGCTTTAGGTTTGAGAGAGGAGTGAAAGGGGGTGGAACGGAGGCGGAGAAGATTCTCCACCTCGGTCCTCCCCCTTCATTCATGTTTCAGCACGTGTCACCGGCCCCCTGCCTCGGTCGCTTTTGTTACTTGTCCCAGCTTTCCTCTGTTCTCCTAATCCAAGATGATGGTTTGAAAAAACCGAAGGAATATTACCGCTTCCAGCCGCTTGGTCGCTCAATATAAGTCTGCATTGCGAACTAACAACGAGAGCGAGAGTTAAGCTCCCCTCGGTGATTTCGATCTCGAAATCTCTCCTTGGAAAACAAACAACACTGTAACAACCGCAAAATCCATTGTTTATTTGTCTAGATCAACGAGGGAAACGCTTGACACTGTCTGGTTTACATTACAAAAAATCCATATACAAGCGAAATATCACTCGAAGCCAAAGAAAGCGTTCAGGGCCGAGGTTTGACCTAAACTGGAATGAACCTCTGCCGAACGTAACCTAAACGCTCGGACGGACTAGTCCGGTTACACGGAAAACCAATATGAAAAACTAGCATTTACAAACACGTTAAGAGCAACCAGTCTGATATACACTTAGATTTCGCCTTGGTAACAAGGAAAAACAGAGAGGGGATTATTTTATGAATACCTAATGGTGCCCTTTAAAGTGGATTCAATTGTTCCTTTCAACATTAGCCAACCAAGTGGAGCCGCTTACATGATAACATGTGTATGGAAGTTGATCCCCTGAGCTACTTGTTTCGGTGCTTCCAACCATATTAAGCTTTTATTTCAGTGGACTGATTCATGTAACTTTTGCAATTTAAAAAGGGGGAAGTCAAGAGAAGTCTCGAGGCGAGACCACGTCATTTAAATTACAAATTTATTGAAATACACGCTAAAGCTAACTGTTTAAGAAGTTGAAAACTCGCAACGCTTTCTGTGTTTCCTTGGTTACACGAGTGGAAGTTGAGAGGGGCGAGAAATACTGAGAAACAAGACCCGAAAGAACATGTATCGAGTTCTTCCAAACCTTCAAGAATTTTTCCGTAACTTTATGGAGACCAGGAAAGAAATGTTTCCACTTCTTTTATGAAACTAAACACCTCAAACTAATTTCGTTGTTTAATTTTCATTTCAATCAAGGTTATGTATTCTGTTCTAAGCCAATCAGAGTGCCAGTAGTGTCTTGTTTATTTCGTCATTAATTTACTTACAAATGGTTCACCCAGAAAAAGGTAAAAATAAGAGAAAATAAAATAGCAGGGAATATAAGATTCATTGACGTAAGATGCGTCAGATTCATTGATTGTGTTGAGAAAACAAAATAAATACATGTTGCAACCTAAACAGGGTAGTGGCACCAACTACACGATCAAATGGTCCATTTTGAAACGAGCAAAGTCATACAAAGGGCACCCTTCTCGCTGCACTTTGTGTTTATCAGAGAAACTCTACATCTTAACTGTTGACAGGTCCACTCTTCTCAACAAGAGATCCGAACTAATCACCAAATCCCGGCACGAGAATAAATTCTACGCAGCCAATCAGAAACAAGATCTCTCTAACTACCCTGTTTAAATTTTATCTCAGCAACTTCTAACGGCACAGTCTGATGATCGCTTAGTGCGTAAAACTCGAGTAACTGTCTTTATTTTTCTATCCAAAAAATTTGTATTTCGCTCTGCATGTATTTGCATCGAGCACTAGTACTCCTGCGACTACGTGAAACAACATTGTTGATTTGTTTATTGCAACCTATCAATATTTAATATTAGCTCTAAGACAGCGTTTTTAAAGATCATTTTCTTCAGGGTATATGTTAATAACTTTGTAGGCAAGTCTCCTTGTATTCCTGTGCGCTATATCTTTATTGTAAATAACATTTTTCTTTGCCACACAGAATGTAGCTTTTCGATTCACTTTGTGTACGGTTCATGATTGGCCGGAATGACGTCATTCTCAAAATCCCATCTGCAATGGACCCATTACCATTGTTAGTTCTGTTTCTTCACTATGGCTAGTTCTGTCACTCTTTGTGAAGAATGTTAAACAATTAAAGCTTACTTCAACAAAACCAACAATGCAAGGCTTTAGAGTTCGGTTTTATTGGAGTTCCAGCTCGCAATTATCAGCTACAAAGGACAAATAATTACCTTGACCTAGAAGACAAAAGACGGCTTTTCAACATGAAAAGTTCCGTCAGCATTTATATACAATTCACTTGACAATGGCCGTCCAAGTGTAATTACTATTCATACTTAAGTAATAACTCTTTTAAGTTGTGATTGCCCCACTTCGATTGTTTTTGTTTTCCTTCGGACGTGTTGTGTGACAAGCGTTGACTAGTTTCGGCTTCTCTGCCAATAGCCTCATCTCAGCGCAAAGGAATTTGTTAAACCGATTACAGCGGGCTTAGCGTCAAATTAATCCCTCCTAGCTTTTTAAATCAATTCCTTTCATGAAAATTCAGTGAAAATTATCTTTCAAGGATCTTTACTGCATTTATGGCTGCCAGAAGATGAGGTTCTGCTTTTCTTTTTTAACAGCTGGATCATTTCCGTGACGGGATTCTATCTCGACACCAAGCAAATCGACAACAAACTTATGTTCCGTCTCTCTTCGGGCCATCGAGGGTTTTTAGACCTGGCACCACTAAGGATGCACCGTGATTGTTTGTAAACCAAGTCAACAACAAACTGCGTTGCAACGATTTCGAGATAAAAATATTATTTTGAAGCCGGTCAAGGACTTTAAGTTGTTAATTATTGATAGATTTAAAGAGCTGTCTGGTGAAATCTGTTTTAGTGGCATCTTGCTTAACCGTCGTCTGCGCTGGCTTGTCGCGTCGCTGAATGTTCCTAACTAAGAGGATGCGTCATGAGGAACTTCCAGAACACAATCCTCAACTTCTTACACTTATTCACGGGGTGGACCGTAAAGGGCGGCCAGTGATCAGAGCTTACACGGGGAATGCTCGCCATCCTATATACCAAGAATATCAGGGTGTTACTAACAAACATTACCAACAGGCTGCAAGGCTTGCTGAGTTTTCTAGGAATGTCGAATCGCTTTACAGTGTGAACAACAGTACTTCTGATCATTATTCAAAAAGTGGTAGTCCTTCTACTCCTAGGACTCGTACCACAACACGTTGGACACCTTCTCTTTCTGGGGCTAGTTCACCAGCCATCATTCCAGAGTTGAAAGGTATGCGAGCCATGGTTTCCAGGCTCCGGTGTTCGCTGGCGATACACGCAGGTCTTGGTTCGTCTAGCAGCGATCTTAACTTTCTACCTGTTATTCCAGTTCGATATAGAAAGCCACCGACTACAGAGTGTCCGAAAAAGGGACGCCCTAAAGCAAAGCCAGCCACAAACAAACTGGACTTAGAGATAGACTCGAGAAAGAAGTGCCAGAGTACGCCTCAAGCGGAGGCTATACCTAACAGCACAGAACGCTGCAAGGGCTTTGCTAACTGTAAGGGTGCTTGCTCCAAAGTAAAGAAGACCAAGAAGCGAAAGAAACAAAAGATTCGCATTCGGAGAAATTAAAATCAAAGCTTAACAAGCCCGTCGCGAACATTGGACCCTTTAGACCCATTAACTCGAAGTATTTAATAACCTAGTAGCAAAACTACGTACATGTCTTCTTATTCTGTTGTATAGTGTATTTTGTGAAACACCAGGGAAGCTATTTTACAACTACAAATCAAATTTAAGGACACATTTTTTTGCTGTGTCATTATCTTGTTTTTACCGTATGAATCAAATGTATAAGTAATTCTTCACTTACGTTGTTATATACTGTTATCTTATCATGTTTATGAACGTTCTAGAACTTTCTCTTGTCATGTTCTTAGCTTGTAAATGATATAACACTTTATTAATTCTCGTTGTTGTCATTTTAATGTTATTGCTCCTACCTAAAGTTTTTTAATCAGCTTGCCAAAGAGAAAATAATATGGGATATAAAGAGGAGCAAATTTATTTTCCTCGTGTTGCATTGGTGGCAGTGGCGGTTGCGGTTGCTATGCGGAAACAGTTAATAGATGTCATAGATGGATATGGCAGAGATAATGCCGATAATCCTGGCGTTCATGATTGACAGTCTTAGGGCTCGAAGATGTCTAGCGCAAAGGGTATTGGATCAAACTTTGTTATTCAGTAATTTTGGCGCTTACTGTTTTGATGTGAATGAAATCCTGATATGACGATTCAAATGACTGCTACTGAGCAGTACCTTCCTTTAGTGCCGTTTATGTTTATTATGCTGTACAAGGTGGCTCTAACTTTTGAGTCTGTGGATGCAATCCTAAAGTGTGATTATTCAAATGAAAGCCACTGAGCATTACTTTCCTGTCGTGCTGTATATTATGCTGTACAGGGTGGTCCTAACTTTTGAGTCTGTGAATGAAATCCTAAAGTGTGACCATTCAAATGAAAGCTACTGAGCAATACTTTCCTGTCGTACTGCTTACTATACTGTATAAGGTGGTTCTAGCTTTTGAGTCCTTGAACGAAATCTTAAGGTGTGACCACTGAAGTGAAAGCTGTTGAACAGAACGTTTTTGTAATGTTGTTTAATTTACCGTAGAGGCTCAGATGGTTTTCACTTGCGTGTCCTTGGTTATAGACGTTATAACCCATGAGACGATTCAAATGAAGACTGTTGAACAGGAGACTACTTTCTAGTGGTGGCCATAGGAGAAAGACATGGATTAAAGCAAGTAAGTGTCTAGGACATCCAAGTAATTAATATGGGGGTAAGCGACTCATTGTGATGAAACTGAAACCGGACGAAAGCAAATCTAAGCTTTTGCAAAGAGGGATTCGATGCTTAATCTTTTCGGAAACTGTCGGCTATGGAAACAATTTAATTGCTGACAAGTTGTTTCAGTAAACACGAGAGCTATGACCAGATGACCAACTCAAAAAGGTAATTCACGGAAGTCAACGATTCAAAGTCATGGCGCTTAAAAGATATATATTTCAATGTTGGTAGTAGCTACCTATGACAGGACTAAACCAAAAGAGGTTTCGGGCTGGGTTCGCCAATCGCGGAGACAAACTCGTCTGGTTAACACCCTATACAATTCCAGTGGAACCTCGATTTAACGAAGTGCCAAGGGACTGGGGAAATTGGTTCGTTATATCGAGGTTCTTTTCCATACATTACACTATTACTGGGCTGAAAAATATCGTTCGTTATACCGAGGACTTTGTTATATAGAGGTTCGTTAAATCGAGGTTCCACTGTAGTGGTTTGCAGTGAAGTGATCTATTTTTAGTGATTAGGAAGTTGCATATTACAGTTGTGTCAATGTAATTTATCTTCGCGGAATGAAATTCGAGGCTATTATAGCCGGGTTTACAAACTTCGGCAAAATTCCATAAGCTAAACCAAGCTTTATAAATACGACTAACAATCCCTTGAAATGTTGCATTTTCGTGGTAACAATCGAGCGAAAGGTGATTATGGAATCAAAGTTAATGTTTCCAGCCTGAATAGTCTTTTGTAGAATCGCGAAAGGTTTGTTGCTTGTCATGATGCCTCAGTCTGCGATTACTGTGTTTATCTGTAATTGAGACATGTTAGACGGTACCAGTTAAAACGAGTTTCAAGCAAGAAAGAAAAAGCAGTCGAGCTTCAGATGTCACAAATATATTGACGAATAAAGTACGGGTAACATTTTTTAAACATATCGGCTGTTGAATGTACGAAAACCGGCCAAAACGAAAGTTTAATACTCACGTTTTCCCGACAACGCCAAACAACTCACCTTTACATCACCGACGGAGCCGCGAAAGCAAAGCCGGAGACTAATTTGTTTCTGCAATTGTTTTTATTTTAAATTGTAGAACAGTGACATGAAAATAGGGCGATGTGACTGTAAACTCGTTAACTTTTGCTTGTTGGACCCAAAATCCTATGCAAGATTATCTTATCTTTTGATTGTGTGGATTAGAAATAACCATTCAAATGAAACATGACCAAAATTACGTACGCTTAAAAGGTCGTGGCGTTCAGAAAATATCGCAGCTTGCGATCTGATAGCGAAAAAAAAACATAAGCTTATTTAAGGGAAGAGATTTACAAACAAATATATGAAGGGTAAAATTCAAACTACATTTAAGCTTATTCAGACCACGGCTAAAAATGTCAGCCTGTGTCGATCGTAATTTCGAAACAAAAGGTACTTATAAATTACATTTTGAAAACTGCAGAGATTGAAGAATGATCTTCAAAATTCTCCAAGTTTCTTAAAGAACATAAAATATTCTAGTTTACATTCCCTTTGCGATGCAAAATACAGTGTATCATAACCAGAGTCACAGCAGTGACTATAACAAACGTTTCCATTTTGTGTTGATCGATCTTGGAACAACGACACAGAGCTCAATAACCGTTTTTTTTTCCCAGACGAAGACTTCAATGTCTCCGCCCCAGACAAAACACAAAAATGACAAATTACACGTCCACAGTCCCCATTGTCTCCTGAAGCTTCACTACTCGAAAACAAATCACTCGAGATCGTGTCCGCCATTTTGAACGCGTTATACTGGGAACTAAGTTTCATTCTAAGAACTATTTCAATTGGTTGATAGCAGAACATCAATAGCAGAAATTATCTTATTGATGCTTGAAATACATTGCGCGAAATATGAAATTTCACAGGCTTCCGGGCCATTTGTTCACGAAATGCGGATATAAAAGATGAATGAAGATGTAAAATGTTCAGTCGAAAAAAATTATTTAAGATATTTAAAAAAGTAAATATGAGAAAAAGAACTTAAAAATCAAGCCTGACCTCATTGACAGAAAAATCCGATTTTTTTCCTTGACTGCTTTTCAGGACTGCCGGAGTAAAGAACCTAAGTCAAGAAGAAGAGGAAACCCCTTCTTTTCTTTGTTGTTACTTAAATCAAAACTGTCAAAAATGCTCTTTCTGTTTACTTATATTAGCTGTTAAAGTGCATCAGGAGATGCACTAATTTAATGAGAGGAAGGGGGGATTTTAAGTTAAGTTAATTTTATATTTTATTACGTTGTAATAAGGATAACTGGTAGAAAGGTGTAGGGAGGCAGCGTGGCCGAGTGGTTTGGGCGCCGGACTGGAAATCCAGAGTCCCGGATTCAAGCCCCGCTCTAAGCACTAGCTGAAGTTGTTCTCGGTACAATAACATTTTAAAAAAGTAAATATGAGAAAAAGAACTTAAAAATCAAGCCTGACCTCATTGACAGAAAAATCCGATATTTTTCCTTGACTGCTTTTCAGGACTGCCGGAGTAAAGAACCTAAGTCAAGAAGAAGAGGAAACCCCCTTCTTTTCTTTGTTGTTACTTAAATCAAAACTGTCAAAAATGCTCTTTCTGTTTACTTATATCAGCTGTTAAAGTGCATCAGGAGATGTACTAATTTAATGAGGGGAAGGGGGGGATTTTAAGCTAAGTTAATTTTATATTTTATTACGTTGTAATAAGGACAACTGGTAGAAAGGTATAGGGAGGCAGCGTGGCCGAGTGGTTTGAGCGCCGGACTGGAAATCCAGAGTCCCGGGTTCAAGTCCTGCTCTAAGCACTAGCTGAAGTTATTCTCGGTACAATAACAAACTCCTCATAGCCAACTGGTCTACCTGGCTGCCAGTTCTTAAAGGTTCTTAGAGCTGTTATGTTCATTTTGATCATTTTTTTCATTGTCTCTGAAAAGACCCTCACGGGGAGTGGTCAATTAAGGCGGGGGTAAACCTGAAAAACAGGGCATTTTTCGAAAAATTCTCACACCTAGGATTTTAATTGAAACCATAGCAAACTATATATCACTGTAAAGCTTATAGATCAAAGATTCTTAAAAAAAATCTATTTTGTGTGCCAACACCAATTGTAACGTGACACCGAACATTTAAGTGAACCACCTGCTGAGTACTACCAGTGGTTACTTGAGAAAAGATAACTCCTCCTAGATTTGCTGGAAATGAATGGTTTTTGCATCATTTTAAAGCAGACAAATTGCTTAGTGTTTTAAGCATAGGAAATTTTGAAATGTTAAAAAGACATGGTATGATGGTTAACTAAAGTTAGCCATATGAAACCAACATGTATTTTCAACCATAACTTCAAGCACATTCATCATATGGAAAAATCCTATGCTTAAAACACAAAACCCATTCAGATCAACAACCCCTGAAAATTTCAGGTCAATCTGATAAATCGTTCCCAAGATATCTTTTCTCAAAGGACAAAATATTGCGTAATGAGAAAATGAGCTTTAAACTTACAGGTAAATAAAAAAGTTTATTTTCATCAAATTTTAAGGCCCAATTATGGCCTAATTTCTTGTATTAGGCCACAACAGTCTCTATAATCAATTTAAAAGCCTCCAGCCTCATATGTCACCCTTTCAGCTTCGCACAGAGCTTCTTCACGATGGGTGCGCACAAGCTGCCGAAGTCTCTACCCAGCTCTTTTCATCTTTTCCAATGCCTCATCTTCAAAGGCATCTTAGATCTTGTCCACTTGTTTGTAATAAGCAGACCTAGCGAGGCAGGGCATGTTCATTACAACACAAAATGCTGCAAGGCATTCAAAGCCACTTCCTGTCTCTATTGGGTGGTAGTCTAGACTGCTAGGGAGTTGATGTAGTATGAGAAAGTTTAGCAGAGGGCTGGACTCAGAACAGGAGCTACATTGAGCAGAAAGCTTGGTCTTGAATGCATATCTTCCTCTAAAGTCAAGGTCCCTTGAGAAAGAAAAACAGAGTGATTAGGCAAAATAAACATAAATTAAACAATCATACACGGACAAGAGAAATATTCATATGAATTGCATTTACAGATGTAACTGCATGTCATCAAATTATGTTACAACATTAATTTTTATGCAAACTCTTACATAGAAAAAACGAAAACTGTTTAAGAACAAGTCTCAGATATTGATTTCAAGGAAAAAGAATTTCGTCCTGTCTCCAGTGCTGAGAGTTCCCAAGTAAAACCAAAGGGAGTTACGGATGATGCAACAGATAGAAAATTCTCACCTCCTTTACACACGTGTGCACTTGAGACTGAGGAAGATGGATTCTTT
Organism: Siderastrea siderea; assembly: GCA_964030785.1. Lineage (NCBI taxonomy): Eukaryota > Metazoa > Cnidaria > Anthozoa > Scleractinia > Rhizangiidae > Siderastrea > Siderastrea siderea. Next base: position 10,684,831 of record OZ034967.1, read on the forward strand.
AGATCTATCAATCTGTATCCTTCGCATTCCGCCGTTTGAGAGCGTGCTTCATCATCAGAGCTTTCTACTAAAAGATCCTCGCTGTCACGTTTAAGTTTATTTCTCGAGGAGCCAACGGGTTCAACTGAGTCTGAGTCAGATAGCTGAGAATCATGAGATGTGCCTGGAGTTGAAGCAGTGATTTCACCATCGACAGGCTAAAGCTCCTGTGGTTTTACAGCATATCTTTGCCGTTCAGAAAGTGGTCTGCCTTTTCTTATTCTTTTGTTAGTCGTTTTCGTCTTCTTTCCGGCCATTCTTGGTGAATTTTACGGTGATGAACACGATGAAGAATCTCTGTTTACACTTTCGATCGAATCGCTCACGAAATCTATCCCATAGTGATATTTTTTCGGTTAACTACGTCAAGTAAGATTCAATGAATTGTCCTGAGTCGATGGTGACGCGGTTTTGCATTGGAACACAGGGGAAAACGTTGTAATCAACTGATAAACAAAGAACTGGAAATCCAGAGTCCCGGGTTCAAGTCCTGCTCTAAGCACTAGCTGAAGTTATTCTCGGTACAATAACAAACTCCTCATAGCCAACTGGTCTACCTGGCTGCCAGTTCTTAAAGGTTCTTAGAGCTGTTATGTTCATTTTGATCATTTTTTTCATTGTCTCTGAAAAGACCCTCACGGGGAGTGGTCAATTAAGTTATTATTAGCAGAATTCACGAACTAGCTACACAGGGCGCATAGCGTAACCTGTGAGCCTTGGAGTAAAAAAAAAAAAATATATATATATATATATATATATATATATATATATAACAATAATAATAATAATAATAATAATAATAATAATAATAATAATAATAATAATAATAATGTTTGTAACTAAGAGGTACTTGTGAAATAAAGAAATACCGCTAAAATCTAGAATCTAGAATCTAAAATCTCAACCATCCGTAAACTACATAAGATGACAGAGTTCTCTAGATTTGTCCATCCCTCAAGTTGCAACTTTGAAAGTTCGGGCAATGTTGAGTGTGCCTGACAGTACCGCCTTCTGCATCTTCCTCAGCACCTCTCTACTCCTGCTCCCTACGATCTCATGCATCGTAGTGGCCATCTCCCGTGGCCACCCCCCAAGGGCATCTTTGATGATGTTGTGCTGTTGCACCTCGTAACCTGGGAACTGCTGTTTCAATTCCCAGCGCAGGGGGCCATTCCGTTTGAGGGTCTTCTCCTCGCTCTTCTTCTCTTTGTTGTTGACCCATGGACAGCTCATCTCCAGTGTGATGACTTGCTTGCTCTTGTGATTGACGATGCGGGCGTCCACTCTGTTGGATCTCATCTCTTGATGCCTGCAAACGTTGGCACATCCCAGTATGCCTGTACATCATCCGACTCGTATACGGGCTTGGGCTTGACCGGCGCGTACCAAAGTGGTATCTCATCTATGAGTCCCAGGTCATGCAGCATCTCGTAAAACAGTACCTTCAACGCTGAGTCGTGTCGGGAGAGGTACTTGTTTTGTACCAGCGCACTGCACCCGGAGAAGATGTGCGCGACGCTCTCTAGAGCCTTGCGGCACAACCTGCACATCGCCTCGCCCTCCGGACCCGTATGGGTCTTCTGGCTCGCATATACCAGGGTAGGTAAGAGTGTCGGTATAATTCAAAAATGCCGGCGATTGTGTATGTTGGGCAGGTCTTCCGCTCTGTCATCCACCAGAAACATCCCTCAGCACTCAACTTCTCATCCTGTAACCTGGATGTAACTAGACTTCCTTACCATTGCTGGTTTCTCACTTCTTCCTCTACCTTCTCGTCTTGACACTTCCGCACTTCCGTCTTGACCGAAGGCGGGTGTTCGAGATCAAGCTCGAGACCAAGCTCCTCCGCGAACCTAAACGCCTCTTTAACCATGGCCCTCCGTCCCATCTCCTCCGGTCGCTCTTCAAACTCCTGCACCATTTTCATGGTCGGGTCTTCATTACAGTAGAGTCTAACTGCACCCTTGACCTTCGTGGCTTTATATTCCATCTCAACCGAACGAAGGCCTCTGCCCCCCTTGCGTCTAAGTAGATATAACAGCGCATTCGAGCCACAGGGGTGCCTTCCTCCGTTCTCCACAATAATCTTTCGAGCTTCCCTGTCGATCTGCTGCAGATCCGTTATCGGCCACTGTTGCGTCCACATAAGGTAACCCAGCACCGGCAAGGCAAACTGGTTCGACGCGATCACACGATTGTGGTCCGACAGAGGACTTGTCCAAATTATTATTATTATTGTTATTATTGTTATTATTATTATTATTAATATTATTAATATTTTTATTATTATTATTATTATTATTATTATTATTATTATTATTATTATTATTATTATAGCAGTGCAAGACATATATATGCTACCATCCTAAAAAGCATGCACAGGGCGCGAACGTAGCCTATGCAGCTAATTTTCGAGGGAAAAAAAACCTAACTTCTACTAAAATGAATAAAAAGCACTAATGCCGCTAAAATGTTCAAAGTCTCTTAAATACTAAAATGCCTCAAATAAATACAAGCCTAGAAACTCAAAATAATTCCTTTTAAAAATTGTCACGTTAAATCTAAAAGATATCTTTTACCGCACTTAAAAAATAAAATAAAATTCGTTCTCTGGAACCACATAAAAATCGAAGACCATTCCGCACTACAACAAAATCTTAAAAGAGCGAGCAATATTTAAACTGTGCGACAGAACAACTTTCTGCATACGCTTCAGTACATGCTTAGTTCGTTCTCCTACTAACTCCTCCATCTTCGCCTCAAGATCTTCAGACCATCCACCCAGTACATCGATAATAACATTGTATTGTTTCACCTTTCCAGGGGCAGCTCATCTCCACAGCTAATACTCTTTTCCTCTGTTTGTCAATTACTCTTGCATCAATTCTGTTTGCTCTAACTTCCCGTATTCTCAGTGTAGACCGCTACATCCCAGAAGGTTTTGGCTCGTTCGTTCTCGTACATGGGCTTTGGCTGCACTATTATTATTATAATTATTATTATTATTATTATTATTATTATTATTATTATTATTATTACTATTATTATTATTATTATTATTACAAGCCCCTAAATGAGCCAGACCTCCCCTCCCGTAAAAGTGTCAAGATAGGCTACCTTGTGTGTTTTAAAATGTGTCACACCACGCGTATAATCATATGCTCACTTTGATGGGAGCACGACACGCCTCGGATTTCAAGGTACGTTTTTGGCGTTCTTTTTGAAACAAGTTGTCGCTTGTAGTGCTCGTTTTGTCAATAATTAGCGTTAAGTATGCGGGTGTTGTTGTCCTACGGCCCTAGTTTATTAGCGTGATACGAAGCATCAAAGTCGGATAGTTTATTCACCTAATGCGTAAACCCATTACATAGCAAATGTCGTGGTGTCGTGAAAAGCGATGATATGTCTAAAACGCGGGGAGTTTAAACAGCTATAGAGAAGACAACACATTCGAAAGTCTTGATTCAAACAATGCTGAGAGTAAGAACCAGTTTTGTAGTCTTTTTAAGACCTCAGAATCAGATGATATTTAAACAGGAAGGTTAAATCTACCCAAGACCTGACACTAGTTGCGTTGAGTTCACTCCAACAGGCTAGGGTCACGGAATCAAATTCCAGTAGTTTGAAGTAATTAAACAAACTTAGCAATCGAATAATCAGTTTGAAATTCAACATTTTGCCAGTCGTTTCTTAGCTTATCTTTTCTTAACATGTCGTATGTAATTTGTAGAATCCGTGGGAAACATATTATGATGCAAATCAAGCGTTCGGTTATCAGTATGAATTCATTTCCACGTCGAAGGTGAATAATTATCACCTATTGTTTACACAGGGCTCTACTTGTTTCATAATTGCTTGATTTATATTTTCACTCAAACGACAGAGTTCTTCCTTTAAAGTACGGTCGATTCTTAAATTAGTGTATCTGTCTTCCTATTTTTTTCGTCTTGGTGAATATTCCGTACGTGACCTTTCATATATCTCATCGTGGGAGTGTTATTGTTTCGTGGCTGTGCGGTTTTACGCTCTGAGAAGAATTTACATCTTAAGACTTAAACCTTCCGTATGTTCGATGTACTTTATGGTTCTTTGGATTCCATTCAGTTTAGTCTAAATTATTCTTTATAACGTACAATCAGTCGTAAAATCATTGCCTCATTATGAGTGAAACAGTGGTGACAGTAATTATATTTGATCACGGGATTGGATACAAATATTTGTACACATCACGTCGAACTTGAGGACTGTTGAAGTCGAGTTTTAGTTAACTCGAGTCGAAAGCAGCTTTCCCTGCTCACGTCCGGTACCCCGACCTTTTTCGCTAACAAGAAGAAGTTTGTGTTTTGGTTAATGCCGCTGCATGTATTTTAGGACCCTCGCTATGACGTCCTCGATACACGTGTCAGAATCATGTAAAGTTCGTAGTTCAATCAAGGCTGCACTATATGACAGCGCTGAATATTGATTACGCGTATTGGTTGCGCTTATGTCTAATGCTCGGAAATACTGAGCGAAGAAATTTAACGTGTTGAATCGGGCGTGAAATGACTGCAGTGGCTTTTTTAGATGATCGATGGGAAACTCGCCTGATAGCAGTGTTTTTTTGTGTCACGAGTGGCACGAAGAATTATCCGCAGTAGTGGAGTTGGCGAAATATAGAACTGAGTGCTGCGTTTAACAACGATGACGTACAAAGGTAAAAACCGTATGCATTATAGTACTAGGCAAATATGATTTACAACTTGTGTATCAACTGAGTTGACATGGTAAATTGGCCACCGTAGAGAAATTGAATGCTGACGTTTCGAGCGTTAGGTAGCCCTTCTTACCGAGTGCACTATAACCGCCTTAAAAACAACACTGCAGTTATCCAAAGAGAACAAGATACCCGGGGAGGGGGCACTCCCTTATCTGACCATATCGGGGACGTACGGCCTGACAGGGTACATGTAATAACCTGTAATGAACTAAGGAGTAAGCTTATTTATCGATTAATTGGCTGAAATTGAATCTTCATCTCGTTATTTTAGCCATCACCGCTCATGTGTCACACACGCTGAGTTGTTTGGTAGAGTCTTCGTTTGAAAGTGAACGCTTCTTTATACCATTTATTTTTATCCCAAACAAAGATAATGACGTTGGAACGTATTCAGAAATATTTTTTCATAGCCTGATGGTTCAGATAGTCGTCGGAAATCATTAGGATTGTTCGGGCTTCTTGACTAAGATGGAAAATGTCTCTCACCCTTCTGAAACGCCTCCGCGAACTCTGGCGTCATTGTAGTTGAAGCTAATTTAAACCCCATGATTTATATTGCACATGGGGTGTCAAGGCAAGCATGAATATTCTTTACTGGAATTCGAAGACCCGACCAGTCTTACTTTGCACTCGCAAATTCATTTCGGGTACAGAAAGATCGGTCCTTATTGCGTAGGATAGAGTGAGGCAGTTATACAATGTCCAACGAGAGGAATTGAAAACGGCTGTCCATTTTTACCGCTGGTAGCTAGGCGTAGTCAATCAAACGATACTCAAAGAAAAATCAATCGAGCTCTATCAAACCCATTTTGATAATAATGATGGTGATGATGATTGTCATTGGGTTGATAGGCCATTTCCGAATTGTCTTGTGCCTCTTTTTTAAAGCGAGGCCTGGTGCAAAATTTTTCATATGAAAATGAGTTTTATCTGCATGTGAATGAAAACTCATTTTCATATGAAAGGCTATGCAACAAGACTCGCTTTGTAAAAGAGGTACAAGGCAACTCGGAAATGGCCTATTTAGAAATCAGCGCTGCTGGGATCAGCTAAGATCTTGTGATATGTTCTTGAGCCAAAGAACGGTAAAGCTTATACCCAAGTTCTAGGTTTTCTTAGGGAACTGGTTGTTGCTTGGCACCCTAGAAAATACCGTCTTGAAAATACCAGCACAAGTTATGATAATTGAGTAACAAAACGGAGAGATTTCCCTCTTATAACTATCTCAGTCAAGTGAAAAGGACATAAACACTTTTCATTTATTCACTTGATGCAACTCTATACTGCTTTAAGAAATTCAAAAGTCGATAACATGTCACAAGATAATGCTAGGAAACATCACAATGTATCTTCCTCCGACATTGACGGCGAAAGATTACCATGTTGTGTGATTGTTAGTTTGAGCGACACCTTGGCTCTCGCCTGGCTACTCGTGTTTGAAATTAAAGCCTACAAATAACTTAGGTGAATCAACGCCCTGTTAATTGCCTATTTTTTTCCGTTCGTGTTGTACTTGGCGAAGCTGTTTAAAACCGGTTTTACATGTCAAAGCACAGGCCAAGGAAAATGTCGACTAATCGAGAGTTCGATTATGTTCGAGTGAAAAAGCTTTCGATTATAGAACGTTCGATTGGGAAAACTGATTAACCTGATTCACATGAATCGAAACCGAACACGTTCGATTAAATACGCCGGGAAGTAGCCATGGTAAAATAGAGGTAAATAGTCTAGTATAGAAACTATCTTGTGTAGGCATGCGTAAAATACGGCGAAAAAAGTTGCGTTTTTGGTTGGGCCCAGGCTTTGTAACTTCAACACAGCAGACAATTTACGCTGGCTGTTTGAAACCTGGATGGCAAAGGATTGCACTGCGACCTATTTATTCATTAGCATGAAAGGCTTTTAATTTTCTCTAAAAAAGTGAAGCAGTGTAACCTCAAATAGACTTACCCATCGATAATCACTCACTTATGCACCCTTTGGAAAAAACTCTTTGGTACGCTGTGTCCGAGAAATTGTATGAATGGCAACACATCATCGTAACGAGCTGGTTTGATTAGTTTTCATCGACTTGGGTGTCTGCAGAACAAACATCCAGTGTAACGCGGAGTTTCAATCAGTCTCTCTTATCGATGATCAGCTGGTTGCAAAGTTTTATCTTGTCCAGAACGATCTGATTTGGGGCCTAAATCTAGATCAACATATCTAGCAATCTTTCGAAGCTGCAGGAAGCTGCTGTAGTTTATTTGCCAGGCATATTTCATCGCGAGAGGACTGGACGCTCTCTCTGAGCCCGCAAAGATTCGACGCATGCAAGCGGCTTTTTCCATAGCCTCGCCCTCAGGAAGACCTTGGCAAAAAGGAAGAACACGTAAAAAACAGCGGCTGGTGACCGAGCCTACTGCTACTTTGAATTAATTGAATTTTCCAGCATAGCAGATCATAATAATCACGTGACGTTAAGGTCTTCAAATGTCCATACCGGTGCTTCGTTTGGCGCAATTTTGACCGTGGGCGAAATGTTTTTTCTTGATCCCCGCTGATGAGACTGCCTACAAAGTCAGTCAACCGGAAGTTTAATTCTAATTGGACGGCATCCAATCAGAAGTTAGAATCTCTTCTGGGAAATCAATTTAAGTTCACGTTTGTCGTTGACTTGGGGTCCTGCAAGCAAAATTCCTCTGACCTTCCTTGTTTTCTTTTCTCCCCAGAACGACCTCCATAAGCACTCGCGGAAGGTCCTAGATGTCAGTCACTGAGGCCAAGTAAACCGAGCATGTATTCACTGCACGACATCACCACTGTTTGTCCAAAGCTTGAACCTGTCTCAGACGAAGGCGAATGTAACGAAGAAGAGCAAAGCAATCATTCTGACGGCAACACGGACACGCTGTCAGAAGAATTTCCTATTAACAACAACACTATTCAAATCAAAGTGAGCGAATATAAAACGACAACGAATGGTGACACGAGTATCCACGAAGGAACGACAACCAACGGAAGGGCTTCTTACGACAACATATCGATCAGCCAGTCAAGTGGCCTTTACCCTGAGCAGGCTACTGCACGCCATGCAGGTGTTTCTGTAGAAATTCCTCACGGACAGATCGTGAACGTATACACGACGGCTCCACTGTACGAAAACGGTGGTCATGAGGCATTGTATTATTCTGTAAGAACCGCAGATACTGTGACAGGTGGCCAGGAGATTTACGCCAATGAGACCGACACCTATGAAATGATGGTACCTCAACCGAATGGTGCGCCCGAGGAATTACCCGGGTACCAGTCGAGTATTTACGGGACACTACCATATGTCCCCATGACCTCCATACGACAGTTTTCACCTTACCAAGGGATATCTCTATACAGTGGTACCCACAGACCCTTAACAGCGCATGAAATGGGAATCCAGACTAAGCCCTGCTGTAACTGTCCCTGCCACCTCCCTGATTCATCCCATGAGCCTGCGTTTGGCTTGAAATCTCAGCGGACATCAGTCATCATGGTTCCTGCTGACAGGAATAAGAACGCTTCCTATGACGCCACGTCAAAGGTAATTTTAATTGAACTGAATGCACGATTAGCTCAAAGTAATAGATATAATGGTTAGAAAAGTAAATGTAACCTGAAAAGAGGACAAGTTTTTTCAGCATTCTGCTTACTGTTGCGTGGATCAGGAAGAGAATGGTTTATCAAACAAAGTGATAACGAAATCTCCTTACAAGTTACTGCTAAAATTACTTAAGTTAAAAATTGCAATGCTGAACTTTATCATCTTGTAGCATCTTGTCTTCACAAACCAGTTGGATCTTCCGTCTCATGACACTTTAGTATTAGGGTCACTGTGGATCAGTAACGCGACCCTTCCATGACAATTGAATGATGCTAAATACCAGAGAGTGTCAGTGTGTGGTTTTATAACTACAGGTCGTCAATGAAAACTGTTCAGCGGATTTTCTCGTATAGCGGGAAAAGAAATTGAGCCTCCCGCAACTTAAAATACTGGTCTGCTGAAAGGTAATTCCATCGACAGTTCAGCTTCGCCGTTAAAAAATGTGGCAGATGATGAATTGACTTTGAATAAAGCTAAGTAATACACACTTTACCATCATTAAAACCCGGTTCTTTTGTTTTTTATGACAGCTCGAATCAGCGACCAACAGGCTTATGACAGAGAATGCCAAGCTAAGGCGAGACCTGCAGCTTAATGGCTTTAATGAAATGGTAACAAAGTTTTACTCATCAGCAAATTTTGTAAATAGTTTTCCTAAACAATTAAGGGAAATATTATACGGTATATGGTGGAGGAAACAACATTGAGCACGATTTGTGTCTTAGGCAAACACCGCATGTTATAGACTCTTCTGATTCCTTTTAATTTAATATTTTAAATTTAATATTTTATAGGTTGATTCAGACTCATCAGACGAGGACGAAGACGGAAAAGAAGAAAAATATTTTCGGGTGAACATCGACGGAACAACAGCAAGATTTAAACTGACCAAAGAAGACTGGGAAAGAATTCCTATTAACACATTTCCAAGCGGTGGCCGACTGTTGAGCGGGGACTGGACTCGAATCTTTCTCGAGAAAGTTAAAGAAAGTAATCCATGGTGCAGTCTGCGCTTTAAGAACAATCATGTGAGATCAGAAAACTCCCGCAAAATTCACTCAGCGGTGTTCTTCAGAGGAGGCGCGGAATGCAAGCGACCAGAATGTAACGTCAAGGTGCGGTTTGTGATCCGGAAAGAGAAAGGAAAACACGTTGATGTTACATACGTGGGAAACGTGTGTCACAGCAGTGAGCCAGGAGGAAGTGACGTCAGAAACGACAAGAAAACAAAACAAGTTCGCCGTATGCGCATGGCTCCCGGCATGCACGAGTGATTGGACTTTTGTATCGAACAGTACATTATCATGAAATCTAAGGACATTTTTTATTTTTTACCCGAGTTTTAACTGGATAAATTTGAGACTAAGGAATTGGAAATTAATAAAGGCAGGTTCTGACTCCCCCCAACCCACTCTCTCCAAAGCCGACGTAACTCTTAAAAATCATGTGGATGTTAAAGAACTAAATGGTTTTTATCTGAAGGATAATATATTTGTAGATTTTTACTTACCCTGGGATCCCACAGTATACCCAAATGTCATAGAGGATTGTGCGGAATTTATTCTTGGTATTTGCGAGTATTTTTGTAACGTAGTTTTACATGTTTGGATTGACAACTTCATGCAGTCATTGACATTTATCAGATTCATATTATTATATCATTATACTTTATACTTGGATATGAACGAATTTATAACGCAGACTTCGAAGATTGAAGCAATGAAAAATGTGTAGTGCCAAAAAAAAAATGTAAGAGTTACAGTGTAAGACGTTCATTTCGTATTGATTTGATGTTGAATTGCTGCGTTCCAGTTTCCATATAAAATAGAATAGAATAGAATAGAATAAAGTTTATTGAGTTCCCCAGAGGGATCTTCATACTCAATTTACAAGATTTGAAAATAGAAAAATGTTAATAATTTACATGGTAAAAAATTAAAATAAAAAAATACAATAAAACCTTACTATAACTAAAATATACCATGTTTACGTGAATAAAATAGAAACGGAATCCATAAAGGGTGCGTCAATCAAAAACGGCGTCAAAAAGGCGATTAAGACACCCAGAAATTGATCTGTTCTTCATACCTCTGAGTTTCTGAATAAATGCTCCCTCCCAATAATGCCTATGGCCATTTATTTTGATTCTCGTTTTACTCATATTATTGGAGGGGAACGTTTAATCTGGAAACGTAATACGTTTATTCAAGTTAATACCGTAAGAATATCTATTTACATATTTTTCATTTTGCATCTGTTTAGTTAAAGGACGCTTTCGATCCATTCGGGCAGAAATTCGGAAAGATAGTTCCTAATCAGCTTAGTTTTTCGTATATAGTTACTGATCAGCCTTAGTTTTTCCCTTTTCTTCACTTACGAATGGAATGGAATGTTGGTTGTAACAAGTAAAAGCTGCTGCTCTTCTATTCTTCGACTTAAAACTCTTTTTGAAATCTAAAGTGGAATTTTTGGTCGAATGGAGCGGCGGCCATAAATACAGCTTAAAGTACGATGCATTACTATTTACTTGCAATAACAAAGGCTCATTAGAAATCGATCATTAAAATTTAGTTTTTTAAAGTTAACAAGGGGTACAGTCGAGGAGTTCCGGCTTGTGAAACACTGTAGACCTTAAAAGGTGATGATAGAGGCTCCGAAGTGTTTTTGAAAACACCACAACCAAGCGGTTGCGGTTCTTTTTACGTTTACACGCTATGGGGAAATAACTTAAAGGACACGATCCTATTAGTCACATTGGCTCAACTCATTTCAAAATCTGTTATGGTTGGAGCACGGTCAAGGAAAATGCTGACAATAAATAAATAAATAAATAAATAAATAAATAAATAAATAATAAATAAATAAATACAGCTTAAAGTACGATGCATTACTATTTACTTGCAATAACAAAGGCTCATTAGAAATCGATCATTAAAATTTAGTTTTTTAAAGTTAACAAGGGGTACAGTCGAGGGAGTTCCGGCTTGTGAAACACTGTAGACCTTAAAAGGTGACGATAGAGGCTCCGAAGTGTTTTTGAAAACACCACAACCAAGCGGTTGCGGTTCTTTTTACGTTTACACGCTATGGGGAAATAACTTAAAGGACACGATCCTATTAGTCACATTGGCTCAACTCATTTCAAAATCTGTTATGGTTGGAGCACGGTCAAGGAAAAAGCTGACAAGAACAAAGAGGTCTTTCGGAAGTCGTGTTTATTGCATCAATTTAAGGAGCAGTGTGGGTCTAGAGGTAAACTTGGCTCACTTCTTATCTGACTTTCGGTTTCTTTCATCTAGTTTTTTCTTTCGATAAGAAACTTAGCTTCACAATACCTCTCACCACCAGGATGTATTAGAGAGGTTTCCAACTGAGTGTCGAACTGCGTCCTTTATTACTCCCTTTGATTGTAGTTGGTTAAAAAACTCGCGCCCTTTTCTCAACCCATTGAGGTTTTCCCGTGCTTGGAGCCAATTACATGTATTTGCTTTCAGTTCTCATTGTTTCTCTGATTTCGTTCGTTACCTTGGTCAGAGTAATTACCTTTGGGCTTGTTTAAAAACCGCTATTATGAATACCAGTGGTGGGCGCGGTGGAATAGTGGTTAGCGCGTTGGACTTCTGAAGGTCGGTGGGTCGACGCCCAGTCCCTGCCATCGTGTTGTTTCCTTAGACAGGAAACTTTACTCCACATTGTCTCTCTCCACCCAGGTGTTTTATGGGTACCGGCCACATACTGCTGGGGTAGCCCTGCGATGGGCTAACATCCAGTCCAAGGGGGGGGGGGGGGGGGGCAACACTCTCAGTTGCTTCATGTTACAGAAACCAGGTTAAGCTCCGGCCGTGTGGGCCTTCGTGGCGCGTGTGGCACTTTACTTTACCTACGTATCTTATGAATACCAATAAACCATTAAGAAACCTTAACAAAAAACAGGCAATGTCCATGCCTCCAACTAGCGTCCCATCCCGGGGAGAAGTCGTTAGTTGTTTCATTTACGAAGGAGATCGGAGCTATGTGCACGCTTGGGCAGAGATTATAACGGTGCTTCGACCGTGCTTCGGTTTTGTCGTGGAAATCCGCAGTGTGGAACAAAACGTTCAGCCCGTGTTCATGTTTCCAAAAATGCCTTACTTTTCAAACCAGTTTTAGCCATTGTAGACAGCCTATGTTGCATTTGCCTCTTGAATGTTAGTCTCGCCTTATAGATTGTTTGGCAGTTTCAAAACACAGAGAATTTGAAGAAAATGAAGTTTTGAAAAGAAGAGTATTATTGTAGGGGTACACCATAGCCTAAGTTTGGTAAATTTATTTAAAAATTACCCATATCACCTTGCAGTCTTGTCGCGTAGTCTTTCAGACAACATTAATTGAAATAGCTGTATCTATGAAACTGTTCTGCAATATGTGCTTACGTTTTTCCTCAGTTTATTAGCGACTAATGGCCTTCATATGACTTGTCGAAATATGGTTTCGGTCACAGGCTAGTGTCCAGGCGTTGCCTTCTTGCTCACTCGTTTTTTGACATGATGCCTCCACCGCAGTCAAACGTCTGAGGCAGTTTTTTCGTTGTCGTTCGTAAGATTTATTCACGGTGCAGTCGAAACATGAGCAAGGATATATAAATTAATGGGTGAGTGTAAATATATTTTTATTCCTCTCAAACAAACCAGTTTCCTTGCTGTTTAAATGTTCCGCACCTGAACCAAATTACTCTTAGAAATGGCGTCGACAAGTCTGTTTCCCGTTTTCAAACACTTAGAACGTTTTTAGTAAAGTTCGAAACATTTTAGTAAATGAACAGGATACTGGTACAGTATCAAACGTAAAACAGTGAAAATAATTCCCTTATCTTTGAGGTACTTTTCTTATTTTTCTCGTTTGACCGTGGTGAATTAACATGATGCCACCAATCTCGATCAACTCACTTCGTTCCCAGTGCCCTATGTGGTTTTTTCGCTCAGTCAGGAGAAAAAAAAACGCCTAGGAGCTAGCTTGATGATTTTAGTTTCTTTTGCCAAAATATAGGCGGTTGTAAGATAAAGTCAACGTTGCCTGCCTTACAGCCGACCTTACTGCTGTATTCAAACATATTCAAACATAATCCGATGCCTACCCCCCTGATTATTTCCCGTTACAGCCTACCCCTTATATAGTTGACGATGATTGGTTGGTTCGACACACATAACAGAAGGGCATTAAGCAAATTAAGCAATTACATGATTGACAGATGATACGTTTTGCATGTTTAAAGGTTGCAAAGGAACAATTTAGGAAATTCTCCCATAAGATTAGTTCACATAATTAAAAAACTTTCTGAAATATAAACGGCATCCATACAGAAAAAGGTTCCTGAATTTACTTCAACTCTTTGTAACCATGACGGGTGAATTATAGCCGGTGAATCTTGTTTGAAAAAATAAACTGAGCCTGCACGCTGCAGTGATGTTGGCTGTAAATGAAGTCTCATTTGAAGACTCACCTTTCTTTTTATTCACTGAATATCAAGAAAGATAAAACCTCTTGGCAGTTTTCATCCAATGAATGAGCGAAGCTACACACAGCTGCTCCTAAGAATAAAAACAAATCGACTCTGATAAGTGCATACGAAAGAATTAATTTGTGTAATAAACATATGCAATACTTTTTTAGTTTATTTGGTAACGAACATCTTTTCGACCCAGGCAGGCATTTTTAGTTTTGAAAAGCGAGTGAATCTTTGAAAGATTCGCCAATCTTCTCTGAACAATGGGCCAATTGGCGGTGAAATTTAAGGAGTGGCGCGAAAAACTCGAGTTATCACTCGAGAAGGCAAAACATGGTAAATATACTTAGTTTTATTTACCGTGTACAGTTTCACAGTAAAACAGCCATTGTAGGTAGTAGTTTGTAGGAAAATATTCTTCTAAATGATTCTGGCATAATGTTAAAAGATACTGCATAGCTTTGAGTTAATAATTTATCTTTTTGAAGAGAGATTTTCACTGTAAAGAAAATGTTTTGAGTGCGATGGTTTTTATCGTGTCTGTTTTAATGTTGGATTCAGTCAGTATACATGAGATGTTATAGCGCAGCTGTTAAGCCAAAAATCGTTCACTTTTTGATAAAAGCATGAAACTTGGTGAGATGATAGACTTATATGTGCTAATCATTTTCTGATATAGGGCCAGCATCGAAACATCTATTTAAGAGGATAAATGGGCGTGGCCAAATGAATGTGACATGAGACAACATGAAACGAGGCTATAAAAACTAAATCCTCATTGCCGCTGTATTTTTTAGTTTTTACACCACAAAATATCATAGACAAGTCGGGAACAACTTTATAACGCAGACGATATATTAAAGTGAGTCACATGACCTGTCACGTGTCCACATGATGCACATTTTGATAGAATACATCACTACCTTCAGCCGTAAATGGAAACAATCAAATTTTTAATATCGGCTTTTGAGAGGAAGATTCTTCTAAATAATAGCACGGTATTTCAACTCAAAACAATCCCCTATCCTAGTTAACTCACCACAGCAAAAAAACCTAGTCACTTGCAACCGTCTTTATTCCATGATGATCATCAGTTATACGTCAATGGAAATACATCATCAAAATTTCTTTTGGTTGGTTTCTAAGGTACTTGTTTACAATTTTTTTCGTGAAGGAAAAATGTTTTGTAATCTGATAAGAGTTAATCTTTGAATGGTGCACTTTATTTACAGATTGACTGAACAAAGCTATTAATCGTCCCATTGACAATGTCCACCACAGTTGCATAGGGCGGTGCATGCTAGACTTGCCTTGCGACATTTGCATGGAGCGGCACACCCTTTCTTGCAACCACAGTGAACACGTTCGTAGCAGGACTCTTGTGCTTGTGGCAAGACTGTCCATACTGGTTTCCACTCTCCCTCTTCCCTCTTCCAACCCCAGTCGTGAGGACATGGAAGGTTTGGTTTGGCAATTAGAGCGCTTCCCCATACATGTCCAGCCTGGTACGCTGCTCTCTTTGTGTGCTCTGTCAGTGCTGCTTGTGTCGGTGGAATGTTTTCTAGGGTTCTTGAGCCTTTCGAAAAGAGTTGTTGTCGGGCTTCGTTGACTGCCATAGCTGCAAGTAGCTGCATGTATGCCTCAGGTATGGACTCTGGAATCGATGATAAGGCAACCAAGACATATGTAATACGATCGAAGACATTCCAAGCATCCCACGCGGTCCGTTTACCTCTGCCAGAAACACATCCTGTAAGTGCATGAAGCATCGGGAGTGCCTTAGCTTTTTGAGAACCCAGCTGAGCAGCGATGTCATGAATTGCAAGATACCTGAAATGTTTTCCAGTACCAAATGCAGTCCACACTTCATCAGCATCAATGTTGGCCATTTTGGAGACAGCAAGGACAACGACATCTGTGTCAATGGTTCTAACCATGAATTTGCGATGTCCACAACGTGAAGCATGGGACACGTGGAGTATGAGGCGTGTGTCGGCTTCTTCGTGGGAGCATTGCTCCGTGTCATGACGAGACGCTACGGGGTCTAACTGAGAAGTACATTAAGGAATGCGGGGTTGTGGACCCCGCATTCCTTTCATATTTGAATTTTGATCACGGCGCCGCGAAAGCAATAGGTGTTAAAATTCGCCGCTTTCGCTGTCAACAAAGCTTTTCTGTTACCGGAAACACACTGTTGTTGAATAAATATCACAGACCTTTTTGCAAGTTGATCGCAACGGCAAATTTATTTTTGTGGCTGTTAACAAACAATAAGATAATAGGCTATGAATAGCCTCTTATTTCTCTAGAGGATCGTAGCGCTCGCGAGCGGTTTTACCGCCTCTCCTTTCTCCGGAGAGGTCATTTGTTGGTATGTGATCGGACGTTCTGAGAGAAATACTTAAAGAGAATCTATAAATACAACATGGTCTTTCTCCCGTTTCTAACAAAATCGCGAATATATCGAGAATTATTCACAGAAACTCGATACGCTTTCTCTAGGAAAGAAAGAAACAGTAACAGTAACAAAAAAGATAAAACTTTCGTTCACATAATCTGTTGGACTGCGAGCAGTCTCAAATCGTGCTCGCTCGCGCTCGCTATTTGCGCTTCGTTCTGCACGGATTTTAGAGCAAAAGAGAGACTGCTCGCAGTCTAATAATCTGTCCTCTGAACAGGCCATTCGCTTTGCCGTCTGAATTTTCACTAAGACTGAGCAAACTATTGCTTCCTACGCTTGCGGTCGTTTAGTCTCCCAGACGTCTGCGCGCAGGCTAGCGGTCGTTTCGCCTACGAGTCTTTTCGCCCAAGGCCAGTTGGTTAACCTTTGACGCGCTTAGAGAACGAGAAATTAAATATATTGTTTTTTCTTTTCCTAGGGTGACACGCTTTAAGAACGAAAAATAGTATATAATTAATTTACTTTCGGCATTTAAGACGTTAGCAGACAAAAACAAAAACAAAATATATCGTAGGCGAAACGACCGGTTTCCCCTTGCTGACATCGTGATTTCATCCTCAGCGTTCTAATTGTTGGCCATGCTACTGGTTGCAAGTTTCACTTCACAGCACTTAATTCGATTGCCCAAGAAAAGCAGTGGTTTCCAGGCGCTTAACAGGAACATCTAAAAGTCGCCTAAGAATAACGTCCCAACGAAGAAATGTCACTTTACGGGTTTGCCTTTGGCATTTGTCCAATTCGGGAGTTTGACGGTTTTCTTTCTTTCACCATCACTCTGGCCTCGTGCATGATGCCGAAATCACAGTATTAAAACTGGTATTAAATCTGCAGCATTTCAACCTTGTTCTACCACAATGTTGAACTCAAATATTATAGTATGTGGCAATTTAAAATTGTACCGAATGGACTAAACTGCAGTTTAACGAAACTGTTATTGTTATCACTGTTATGGAAAAACATCCAGGGACTTCTAATAATTGTGACACATGGGAAAGTGACGTGCCCCCCACCAAACCCCCCCCCCCCGCAAAAAATTAATAAAACAAAATATAACATAACATAACAAAAATGCAGACCTTAAAATACCTGCTACAGCTAGTAACAATTTATTTTTAATCTTTCCTCACTCAACTGTACATATCATTGTTTGCCCCAATTCTCTAGACCTACACTAGCACAAGTACAGATCCAGGAATAGGATTTATAGAAACAGGTCATGAAATGACATCATTGTGACACCATCAAAGGCTTTTTAACTAGCATGTTCTTTCTAAATAGTGATCTAAGGAATGCTAAACCTAAAAACTATGTTTAGAACAAATAAACTTTATTATCATTTGCCAGTAAATTATTAACATGCTGTGTGCAAATATGAACCGAGAGTTAATTCCAATCAAAATCAATATTAATCAATGATAGTCAATAACAATCAATAGTCACTCAACTTTTAAGCTTTGAATTGTATTGATTTCCATAACCAGTCAATTAATTGAAATTGAATATTATTGATTATATTGACTATTGGTTTTCATTGTTTGATACTGCCAGGCAGAAGGCAACAGCCACACACTGATGACAGATTTGGATGCTACTACTCCCCTCATTAGTAGCTAACTTTTAATTGAAAGGGATTGTTAAAGGTAACAGTCATACACACCGACCATACATCTGAATGCTACTGTTCCCCTCATTAGTAACTGGGACTTAAAATAAAAAGGAATTGTTAAAGGTTACAGTTGCACACTCCGACGATACATCTGGATGCTACTGTTCCCCTCATTAGTAACTGAGACTTAAAATAGAAAGGGATTGTTAAAGGTAATAGCCGCACACTCCGACGATACATCTGGATGCTACTGCTCCCCTCATTAGTAACTGAGACTTAAAATAGAAAGGAATTGTTAAAGGTAACAGTCGCACACTCCGACGATACATCTGGATGCTACTGTTCCCCTCGTTAGTAACTGAGGCTTCAAATAGAAAGAGATTGTTAAAGGTAACAGTCGCACACTCCGACGATACATCTGGATGCTACTGTTCCCCTCATTAGTAACTGAGACTTAAAATAGAAAGGAATTGTTAAAGGCAACAGTCGCACACTCCGACGATACATCTGGATGCTGCTGTTCCCCTCATTAGTAACTGAGGCTTCAAATAGAAAGAGATTGTTAAAGGCAACAATCGCACACTCCAACGATACATCTGGATGCTACTGCTCCCCTCATTAGTAACTGAAGCTTCAAATAGAAAGAGATTGTTAAAGGTAACAGTTGCACACTCCGACGATACATCTGGATGCTACTGTTCCCCTCATTAGTAACTGAGACTTAAAATAGAAAGGAATTGTTAAAGGTAACAGTCGCACACTCCGACGATACATCTGGATGCTACTGCTCCCCTCATTAGGAACTGGGACTTAAAATAGAAAAGAATTGTTAAGGGTAACTGTCGCACACTCCGACGATACATCTGGATGCTACTGTTCCCCTCATTAGTTAACTGAGACTTAAAATAGAAAGGAATTGTTAAAGGTAACAGTTGCACACTCCGACGATACATCTGGATGCTACTGTTCCCCTCATTAGTTAACTGAGACTTAAAATAGAAAGGAGTTGTTAAAGGTAACAGTTGCACACTCTGACGATACAGCTGGGTGCTACTGTTCCCTTTGTTAGTAACTCAGACTTAAAATAGAAAGGAATTGTTGAAGGTAACAGTTGCACACTCCGACGATACATCTGGATGCTACTGTTCCCCTCATTAGTAACTGAGACTTAAAATAGAAAGGACTTGTTAAAGGTAACAGTCGCACACTCCGACGATACATCTGGATGCCACTGTTCCCCTTATTAGTAACTGAGACTTAAAATAGTTTAAGGGATTGTTAAAGGTAACAGTTGTCGACAGGTGACCTATCTCAGGGACACTAACTGTAGTTTTCAAGTTGGAAGGGACTGTTAAAATAAGGCAAAATGCAGTACACTCTTGCATTACATCAACATCACTAAGGCAAAATGTAGTGTGCGAGTCATATTCTTGGCAGGATTCAAATCTCAGTAGGCATTCTTCATATATTTAATTGTTAGAGCATGTTCCATGGTATCTTTTTAATTTCCTAAGGTCTCTTTCCTTGGGACCTGAAAAATGACAGTGCATGCATTAAGCAATGACATTTATTAAGTTACTACCAGTGATAAAGTATCACCATAATGGAAGGTATGAATTACATGCAGAACATTTTGACTTGATATTTCTTAATTGGTCTAAAATGGTGACACTGAAAACCACAATTCAGTGATGGGATTTTCGGAAACTTTGTCTATGATGGTAAACTCATTTGGCTGCCAACTTCACCAACAACGTGCCTTAGGCCTTAAATCTACTCTTGCAGGCTTAAGCTTATGCCCCAAAAATGGTACAGACAATGAAACAAATCCTGAAAAGGCAGTGTCATGTTAATTATCTGTAAAAAAAAAAAAGAAAAAAACATGATCAGTTTTACACACCTGACATTGAGTTCATACAGATACTGTGTTTTGCATCTGCTGTTTGATGTCCTTCCTTCTTTTGCACAGTTAGCCTGACGCCAAGGTTAACTGGGCCTTAACTTCTCAGTGCATCGTTTGCATCTTGTGGTGAATCAGCTTTGTAGGCAACCACCCCAGTAGAATCCAGAAGTTGTTTGAGTATTTTGCAGTTCCATATACAATGTACGAAGTTGGATACTATTAAGTTCCTCATTGAGTAAAAACTCCAAATAATCTTAAATTCCAGTTGACCTAGAGGAAAAAAGTAACATTTTTATTTTAACAGTTCTTAATAAAACTCTCTTACAGCTGTAATCAAACTCTCAGGTGAGGTCTAATAATTTATGAACACCAATGTTAACTTTTCAGGGGTTTAGTTCTTTGCTGTTTCTTGTGTTACTATAGCTAGATGTTATGTAAGTCAAATGATCAAGTAGCTATAAACCTAAACAGGAGGAAAATGTTATATTCAGCAGGATAAAAAACATGATAATGAGAAGAAAGAATAACAAATTACGACCAAAAAGACCAATTTTATCTAAAAGAATTCATGACTACAACAACCAAAACTGCAGATGGTGGCATGCATGTCAACTCTACATGTATCTGGGAGACCCCTAGATAAAAATAAGTGAATTGGAAATTATACAACTTTTCGATATCATCTTGATATCATTTTCAAGGAAGAAAAATCATCATATGTTGATATATACCTGAAACAGTGTCAAATAGTTCTACACTGATTAGACTCCTGGATACCCAAAAATTTAAAAATTAAATCATCCAGTCTATTGTTTCGGTCACAAAATCTCGATCCTAGACAACAGCAATCTTGGATCTTTCTTCCAAAAAAACTAAAATAAATAAAATAAAATAGGATTACAGCAATTGTTTCCACACAGCAAATATATCGCTTCTTTCTAAATGGGAAAGAAATTGGAAACGCCCAGGAGTACACTAAGTATTAACTCCTCAGGAAAGGTTGTAATTGAGAATTGAGGTTGAACTTTCAGGCTCCCAATTTCAGCACGGTCAGAATAAGCTGGACATATTTCATCAACAATTATATTTCTACGTCCTCACCATTCAATTACCTTTCATTGAGGTCTGTCTCGGCCTTTAAATAGCGGAAATTTAACGCCAAAATGAAATCACCCAGTAGTAATTTTCTTGTTTTGGCAATGTACGCCATTTTGAATTCTCATTGGAAAACCGCTGTTCAAAGTGTTTCCGTTCTCACAAAGCCTACTGTGTGACAATGGCGCAAAAGCGCGGGTCGATGAACAACTCATTATTTTTTATTCCTTGCAACGCAAGGATCATATCAAAGAACAATTTTGCTACAAAAGACGCGACCTAATAAAACGATCGCAAATCACTTTCAAAAACACAACAAATTCCTTTCATTATGTGTTGTGATGACATAAGACAGCAAGTCAGAATTGATTGTAGTGAACTCAACATTGACTCAAAGCTAGGGCTTACCTTTTTTGAGGAGCTGCTTGGTGAGATTGGCAAGAAGATACAATAGAAGATGGCAGTGGCGTCCCCAAACGGCAATTGCAGGGATCGAACTCACGGCCATGTGAGTGCAAGCCGACAGCTTCACCCGCCAAGGCTGAAAACCTTCCAAACTTCTCTTCTTGAAATAACCGCAAAATCGGCGCATGGCGAAGAAATATCGCAAACAAACCAAACGAAGAAGGCACGATTTCGTACTTTCCTTGGTACGGGGCACTTCGCGCGCTTCACTTTGCTTCCCATGTGGGAATATCGAAATAAATTGTTGTTGTTGTTATAATATCATCCGGAAAGCGGGCGGGGAACTTCTTTCTGTTTGTTCCAATCTAACAATTCCTGGCTTTTATCCGAGAAGTGGACGAACAGCACTTTCCTCGGAGCCATCGACCGGCAGTTCTATTTTAACCTCGAAGAGACCGTATTCTCAAATGACCTAAGCATGTGACTCATGAAATTCGTCACTCGTCAAGCCTTAATGTGAGCCTGAAATGTATCCTATTTGATCCCCATTTACCTCGCTTTGTTGACAGAAATTTAATTACCGAGTAAACCGCAACTTAATTAATTCGGAAATCGGGTACTTCCAGTTCAAACCCACTTGCGTCTTGTCATGATCCCTTGGTGGTGAGCTCAGGACTTGTTCCTCGTAGGTGGAATACAATTCCTTTCCTTCCACGTGACAGAACACAACTTGTTTAGCCAGAAAGTGAAAAACTTCCGTCTTGTTTTCATTCACCCTCAGAAAACCTTTTCATTTTCGTGGAATTTGGGAAGACGGTGTTACTCTTCTACGTGTGCCAGAACCTCTCTTCTCTCTAGTAGTCGTTTTCAGACTGTCCTGGCGATAAACATCCCAGACGACGTCCACTCTCTTCACTGTTTGAAGCTGTCTCATGATATATGGCATAAAGACATTGACGGCATACTCTTGAAATGTTCTTGCTGTCCCAGGTGACATCATTTGCACAACAACAGCTCCATCGATTATGGTTGCGTCGACTTGTGGGGCTACTTCAGTTGCTCTTGATACCTTTTCCATGCACTTGACAAGGTCGGACTTTTGACCTTCCCTCATTCTACCTGCTTGAGCTAGAGCTAGGGGCCACGGGTGGTTTTCGTGCTTGAAGAATTCTGGCATGTTTCCTTCACGACTTGGACAAGCAATAAAAAGGCGGGAGAATAAGCCGCAGTCGTCTTTAAGCACTGCAACTTGCGCGTCTTGTTTTCTAGGATTATTCTCCACTGGACTACCAAACAGTGAAAGTTTGTTCTTACTTATCACTGCAGTGATTGGTTTGGACCTCTTCTCAAATCACTCTGAAACAAATGTCTTGTATTGTTCCTGCCAATGGCAACAACATTCTGAACTGTTTGAGTAACTGCATTGCTGGCAATGACTTTCGAGGCAAGTGCAATTAAATATTTGCTGTCTTCCTCAAATGGATTGCCTGCTTCCTTAAATGCAGACACTAGGGATGCCACATCCTTCTTGAATAAAAGTTGTACACCTGGTACTTGCTCATGGTGACGTCGCTCTTCCTTTGTGACAGAAGGGACTGAGTCTTCAAACTCTTGTGTTACCCCAGCACGCTCTGGTCCAGCAACCATCCGTCGCAACAGAGCATTAGGGTTCTCGGTTAAGCCAACTGCACCGCCATCTCCTTTAACTGAAGCATTGGCTTGTTCATGGGCATGGTCAAGTGTAATGGATAAGAATGCTCGTAGTGATTTGTGTACAACAAATCCTCCCCTGTTGAACTCCTCGGAAACATCGGGGTGTTTAGTGGACAGCAAGCACATGTCTCTGATATGCACTGATAGCCACCTGGCATAGTTAACGTGATCCAAAGTGAACACCCATGGTACAATTTGGCCAAGTGATTCTACGTAAAGATGGAAATTGGGTTTCCTTAGTGACCGTACAAGCTGCAACACACAGAGTTCCAGGTCTAAGACTCTACCCCAGTAAAGGAATTGCGGGTGCTCAGCAGACATCTTATCTTACCACGCTTCAAAAGCCAATGGTTCCTCACCATCTTCAAGAGTTTCTTGGTATTTTAGATGAACCTTATGCAGCAAAATGTACAGACTGGCTACAGTGATCTGGTGGGTGCGTCTTGTTCTTGTGAGATGGGAGGCTTTAATGAAGGAGTCTACAACACCTGTAGAGGCAACCCCAGCATCCCCAATTACTGTTGTCCCGCCACTTCATCAAACCAGTTTCCCAGCACTTTGAATGACGCCATTTCCATGTGCAGGTCACCTAGTATGACTAAGAACTGATCCTCTCCGTGTGTTGTTGGCCAGTTCCACTGGATTTGCTTGGAAAAAGCAAATAATGGTTGATCAAGTGTGATTACAGGTACCTGTCCAGGGTTGACATGTTGGACTTCAGACTTGATCACGTTCATAGCATGCAAGATCATGGCAACAGAATGTGCATTCTCAAGAAACATGGGGAGAAGTGAAATGATGGCTGGTGTGTAAGCTGATGGAGGCTGTCTTGATGCATGGAAACCAGCCCAGGACAAATAGTCGTCTTTCTCTACAGTTTCCTTTTCCAAACAGTTCCCTCAAATGATCTAATCACTCGTACTTTTTGCCAATACCTTGTGGTGTGCTTAAGCTAGGTTTCAGGTTTCCAGCCACGGGTGGCACAAGGGGATCTTTTACTTGTAAGAATGCTGGCTGAACGTGGGTGTAAGCTTTAGGAAGCTGTGCAATCTTTCTCTGTGATTCCGTAGTTTCGTTAATAACAGGAACGCCACGATTACTGCCTTCACTCGATGTTGTAGGATGTTGTACCAAGGAGATTGCTGTTCCATGAAATGAATCATGTGCTGTTGTGGCACTTGGATTATGTTCAATATTGTCAACTCCAGAAGTCGAGAAGATGCCTTTACAAAGTTTTGGAGGGCAGACTACACCTTCCTCTTCGAATAGGGATGTCACGCTATTTGCGAGGTCAGTGGAGATAGCAAGGACACGGTCGTAAGGGATGCTCAATCCCAAATTAAAAAATGCGTCTATGAGACTTTTTTCATCGTTTCTCCATGAACTTTTAACGCTACATAGATGGGTAGGGGATATTCTCTGTCCCTCCCGTGGCGAGAGTAGGATGATGGATTTCCCTCACTAGAATGTTTGGTGCTGTTGAACGCTAGGAGCTGTGCGATAGTAATACAGGCCATTTTTGAGGGCGTCTCCTCTGCATCTTTTTTTCTTGATACTTGGCCCTTCGAGAATCGTATCCACTAATGCTTTCAGAGAATCTGGGACACATCGTTCTTGGAAATCAAGTGGAAAAGTTCCTTTAAAATTGCTTGACATTCGGAATATATCTCTTCGAACAATCTTTGCCGCTCTTGCTAGATGCAATGCTTCTGAATCAAAGTCTTGCTCACAGGCTCTTCTGATTGCATCCCCGATGGCATGGTTAAAGACTAAGAGGACATCCCTTCCTTGCGTGTGAGGTCCTAGGTCAGGAAATACTCCTAGGATTCTTTCCTTCAATCGTGTGGTGTTGATCTTGTTTGAAGACGAAAGTCCTGGTTATATTTATATTGCAAATTTCACAACAATGATCAGAGAACAGAGGGCCCAAAGTGATCTTTACCACGTTTGATCAAAAGCTGGCCAAGAATCGCCGTGTCTTTTTTGGTAAATTTATCTTTTCGTTGGAATAATACATTGAATAGACGGACTTACAAGGAAAAAAAAGAGAGAGAAAAAAAAGAAATTTTCGTGCTTTTGTTTTGAATGGAACGGGTTAAATATGGTGTTTTGATAATAAGTACCAGCGACTCGCCACAAGCTGTGAGCGATTGTGACTATGAATATTAAAACAGACATAATTTTCTGAAGCATTGAATCTTCGAACGAAGTTAATTTGAATCTGCACCTCAGTCTTTGTAAAGTAGCTTCATATTGAAACAGAGTGTAAAAAAATTCTCACTTCTACTGATTGCACCGTAGAAAAATTAAATATTTAAACTTTTCCATGGTGATAGATCTTCTTTTTGTTGTTTGCCTACCAAACGTTTTTAGATTGAGCTCAAATGGAATAATCTCGAAGCCATCTTTCATAGTAGACTGGTAACTAGCACGTACACATCCGGGATTGAAAAAAACACAAAAGAAAGAAAAACAAGATAACTGCTGTTTAAGGAATACTGAAAACTTCGCGCCTTTCTTAAATTTAATTGAACACTGTAATTTTAATTTTACCCGTTAACTTTTTATCTCCAGTTTCATTCGAAATATGGTGCTCGAATTCGCACGCGTTGTTTTTTAGCCAATATAAGCAGCAGATAATTCTATTATTGACAACAGATGTTATAGACGTATATAATAACCAGTTTTTTACACTGTTGACCATTTCAGTTTCTCCTTCAAGTTTGGTCTTCTTACGAGAGTTGCAAAGAAGTATTTTTGTTGTTGTCATTATTAAATCAGCTTGTGTGAGCCTCGCTTAACAGCAGGAAGTGGCACCATCAGGTATTTCATTCGTTGAGGAACCACCCTTCCTCGTACCCAGGCCTTCTCTTCCCGTCTCCCCTCACGGGGAGTGGTCTTCTTCTTCTTCTTCTTCTTCTTCTTCTTATTATTATTATTATTATTATTATTATTATTATTACAAGTGAGACCGGAAAACAATATTATAATTATTAGTTAATCATTAGTAATACACCTCTCATCAAATTAGAACCAGTGTTTCACAAATTTTAAATAAGCCTCTGTTGTAGGTAATATAGACTTAAATATCTAAGCAATTTAAATGCTTTATTCAATAGGTGATTTGAAACCGGGATACTATAATGCAATACATTTTCTACACTGTAAGACGCTCTTATACTCATATTTTTCTCCTTATATGGTAAAATGACGCTACAGTTGAATGATGATGATGATGATGATGTACCTTATTTACTTGTATTAATTCCCCGGGATGTTTAATTAATAGTAGGAAGTAGTGAACCCTAAAACATCCCAGGGCATTGCTTTCTTTCTTGACTGTCCAATAGTGGTAGTTACTCGGAAGGAGTACCTTACTGGAGTTAATATGAAATATAATTTAAATTACTGTAAAAGCTCTAATAGTCCTGCTCTCTAATACGCCTTCTTACCTACTACTTGCTAATTACAAATAAATTATTTGCTTACAATTATGTCATGACATTGGGGCTTGAAAATTATTTTATGTTTCGACCGATGCCGGGTATTATTTTACTGCCAGAGGAAGATGCGAAGAAGTGCAGCATTATGCATGTAATTACTAACATGTAATTCAGGTGAATAAATTCATTCAACTATTTTAAGTACCAATCAGTCAATCAATCAACCACTCAACCAACTGGCTGATAAATCAGTCAATCAGCCAATTAAAAAATAAATCATTCAATCAATCAATCAATCAATCAATTAATCAGTCAATCAATAAATCAATAAATCAATCAATCTGTGACTTCAGTGTTGCCAATGCGAATAACAAATGGTCCAGTAATGACAAGTGACCTTGTTTGATGCACAGATTATGACTCACTCTCTTACTACCCCAGACCGTGATGGCAGTAGATCTCGAGACTTTAGTTCTTTTTGGTTTGATAATTTGTCACCAATAAGCATTGTTACTGATTGCCATAATCTGGTACCAAAGAAAAACAAAAGGAATAGCCTCTTCCTAAATCTTTTCAGAATAGTCTGAAACCTAACAGGCAATGAACTGACAAAAAGGGATCAGACTGTGGTGAATCAGTCAATGATATAGTTTTCCCCATAAAGAGAATTCAATCAAATAGGTCTGACTCTTCATTCCTGGGATAGTAGTGGGGGGGGGATACTCCCCCCAAAAAAGATATGGGGCAGGGTGTGATCATCAGATATTTTGGAGTAGAGCCCTAAAAGGTGTACTCCAGGATTCATTCCATTTTCATACATCGTCCACTTAGTAGTACTGAGGGGACAGTCAAACTAATCAATGACATCAAAATGTTAAGCAGAAAAAGATAAAAAAATATATAACCTTATTTCAAAACTGCTCTTCAAATTTTTTATTTGAATTGATAGTGTGTGTAGGAATATAGCTAAAAGTATAAATTTCTTAACCAAACCCTTATAATAAATTGCCATATTTTCCTGACATCAGGTTGATGGAATAAAAACCTGTAAGAAAAACAAAGTAGATTTTAATCATCGCAATTACCAATAGTAGGACAGTCAGTGTGCACGTGCCAGAGAAAAATGAGAGACTGCTCGTAGTCTATGAGAATGGTACCAACTTGGGCCAGTACAACTTCAGATCGACTCCAAATGCCTACCTCTGTTTACACAAAACGTACGAAACATGAAGCTAGTATAAAATAATTATCATCTTAGGCTGTGTTTACATGAGTGATTTCATCCCGAGATGACTTTCATATCGGTGTCTGGTCATTTACCTGTAAGTTTTTACATGGTTTGGGGCTGAAATGGTGTTTACCTCGGGACGATTTCATCCTGGTGCTGAAGACCAGGATGAAATCGTCCTGGGGTGAACACATTTCAGCTCCAAATCATGTAAACATTTACAGGTAAATGACCAGACACCGCAATGAAAGTCACCCCGGGATGGGATAAAAGTCATCCGGGGATAAAGTCACTCATGTAAACAGGGCCTTAGGCTGGTTTAACTCATCACTGCTGCTGAACCAATATGAATGACTCAGAACGGTTTGAAATCAGACTGGAGAGCCACTTAAGCACGAACAGGGTCCCAATTGGTCTGAGATATTTGTTTTGGGTATGCACGTTTAATAAGTGGCGTTGGAGCATTCCAAGCTGTTGGATAATAGATGAACTGGATTTTTAAGGATGGGATGGTTGCGGACCATATTAACACAAACAGAGTTTAGATTGGTCTCAGGTAAACACTTCATGCCAGTCTGACTTTCAGACCGGTCTCATGTAAACAAAATCATACCAGTCTGAGTTTGCACCGGTCTCATGAAATCAGGGCGTTACTGCCCCTGGGTCTCTGAGGATGTTGTTTAACATTCTTAAGAGCTGCTCGACTTTAGGCTAAGGGGGTGTTTACATAATACCAGCATGATTTTCATTCTGGTACAAGTTCCTCCCGATTTCCTCTTGTTTCTCTGTATTTGTTTCATGATTACAGGCCAAAATCTCATAACTGTACAAGTCATACCTGTGTGAGCTTGCCCCAGTAGTGGTACTGGGTCACAATAATCACTGTGGTACGGAAACCCATACATGGTATAACTGTTTGATTCATTCTGCATTAAGTTTTAACCCTTTAACCGCCAAGAATAAATCTTACATCACTGTGAAAAATGGATTTTGTAACTTAAGTGGGTATAAGGTTTTCATCACCTACCCCAATGGAAGTCTTGATGGAACACTCATGTAAATGTTGTGATTTAATTTTATCCTTGGTTCAACTTTTATTTCCCTTTGTGAGTATTAGGATTGCCAAATTTTCTTTTTCCGAAAAGGCTGTTTTAGCCACCCAGTCTTCTATGTGTTTACACGACAATATAAACCAGATCATGCTCAAATTCCACACTACAGAAATTTGTGCTTGTTCTCACACACTTAAAGGCAGATGGTTTAAATATCTGGTATATTTGAATGATTTTAAAACTGTTTAACTGTGCTTAATTATGTTTGACTGGGTTCAGAAATTGGAATCAAACACTGCTGTATGCATATCAGATTGGTTTAATTGTGTTCAACTACCGAACCCAAATTAAACCGATCATTGCATCTGACCCAGTTCATTTTACTGAACAGTGAGATAGTATGTAAGCTGGGACAATTATATGATTGATATCTGCCCTGGCATACCTTCACTGTAAGAAAAGCTGCATCACTGATCACTGCTGACATATGCATGCCTAGTATAGGTAAAAAAGGATCAGGATCAGGGCTAAAAATTGACACTCTCCTGGTTGCCAGTAGCAATTTAAAACTGACCAGGGCCACTAAAAGTTGAGTTTTGTTTTTATTGACATGTGACTCCAGTCTTACTTACAGTTCTACAGTATGTGGTACTTTTTCCACATGATTATTGGCGAAATCCCTGGATAAAAGACTTACTTCTCACCCGGGTTGGGAGGGGTCTATTCAAGTAAATATGGTTTTAATTTTTTTGATTTAGACTAGAGGATTTTGAAAGCCATTTTATCTAAATGGCCTGGTCCACTATACTAAGCGAGCAAGTGAAAAGACCCTGGGGACGAGGTTGGAATTCAAGGATACTGGCCCGAGTTGCAATTCAATGATTCAAGCACTGAAGTTAATTTTTTACCCTGCAAATTATGGAATGACTTAATCAGTATAAATAGAGAATGAGATGTACAAAAAAATTACATCCACCTGCTTTGAATTCGATTATCTTAAGCATATTTTCCCAAAAGTGATCATACCTAATTCGAAATTTCAATTTGTTGTTTGTCATCAAATCATGCCAACTACATGTATAGCTTTGAACCTTACTTGATCTAACAAACATTCATGAGTCATTAGATGTATATAAATAATTTGCAAGCAGTGAAGAAAAGCCCAGCTAATAAACAAATGGAGTTGGAGATAAAATAAAGTATGTTATGTGTTATGTTATGTTGTTATGAGATTACAACACATAAGCTTAAATGATGCTACACAAAAGAATTTAAGCTTATCTGCCAGTATCAACATTGGGAGAATAGCCTGACCTTCTTGCTTTAAGCAATAGCTGTTTGAAACATTAATTTTAACAGCAACACTGTAATTAAAGTTACTGAAAACATAAAGGATGCGATGCTACACTTTTACTTGGCCAACAAATAACATACGATTCACAGACGAGCGTACAAAAACTACATCACTTCATATACCGTTTATTTAAAGACTTACGAAACTTAATAAACTTTAGTTACCAACCTAAGTGTCTATCTTTCGGCTTTTTGCTACCGGAACGAAAATGGCAAATTATTTAAGCACTGGACTAACGATAAATATGGAACATTATACTATAATGATCGATCGGTAAATCCCCGCTAATAGATTAAGCTGTTTACCGAAGACAATAAAAAGCTATAATTACACGTACCTGACATCAGCAGTGCAGCGAAAAATGAAGTGCTGTCCTCTTTCCGAGAAACCATTAACAATTCTTTAGCAGAAATGGACCACAGAAAGCTAAAACACCTTTTCACCCCATTTTTCAGCTTTTGTCGCTAGCTATAACGCCGCGCCTAAAAAGTGCACCAGTCTTTCCTGGGCAATCCGTGACATTGGTGCCCAGTACTCCGCGTGCCTGCAAATTCACATCCCTAAGCTATATGAAAACGAATTTTAAAAAAAAACTGTTAACGTAGTTAGAAAGAGCATAGTTTGAAACCAAATATGCTGATTAGTTTTTACATTTATATTAAAACCTCACAAAACAGAGGATTATCAAAAGTTTAAGGTTCATTTTTCATTGTGCTTTTTTCAAAAGGAAAAATAATAATGGACGTTTTTGAATAACTTGCGATTTTTTGTACAATATTACTGTGAGAAATTACGAATTTATTGAGCTTAAAGCAGTTTTAACGTGATTTGAATTTTCTGTGCGCTCTGGTCACGTGACCAATGACGTCACAACAGTGAGCATATCATGGTCGTTACTTTCATGCGAAGTTCTATTAATCAGCCAAGCTTTGTTTCTCTCCGCCTTAAACTACCATAGCTACTGACTCCTTACCAGTCCCCTGGGAAATGCTCTTGTACAGGGCCACCTTAACTTTCAACTGCCAGATGTCAACTGGCAATTTCCATATTGCCCATTCCAGTGACTATCAGGGCACGTTATCTGCTTTTGAATTGATGGAGGCCTGTTCTTGCAGTGAGCTAAAACATATTTTTGCCATAGTCACGTGAATAATGACGTCATCACCCTAACGTTAATATGACGGATAACTTTCAGGAAGTTGTAAATAACACATGGTACAGCATTCTCTTCGACCACAAATTAACCAAGTTATTTTGCATTGAAATTTTTCTCGTGCAAAGCATTCTGGGAAGGTTCTTATTATAATTATAATATTGTTTTTAATTATTATAAAGGTCAATAAACG
Organism: Siderastrea siderea; assembly: GCA_964030785.1. Lineage (NCBI taxonomy): Eukaryota > Metazoa > Cnidaria > Anthozoa > Scleractinia > Rhizangiidae > Siderastrea > Siderastrea siderea. The sequence goes on from OZ034967.1 coordinate 10,716,333, forward strand.
AGTGGTAATTCAGAGGTTCATGGCTCGCACTACACAGCAACACCCAAGATCTTGAAATGATTAAAGATTCCGTATCGTAGTCACCATGACAGCCCACAACACTTGACTCATTCCTTTTAGATTTTTTGTTTTCTTTTCTTTTTTTTTTTTGGTGAACACTTAAAAATTTCCTTAATTCTTCAGGCTGCAACTTTGATAGTGATATCGTTACGAGGATTTTATGCTAACATCTGTAATACGGTACTGAGATCGTATCACGTACCAGAACAAAAACGTACCTAAAAGAAATTAGCCATTAAGGACCCTAAAATAACTGTGAAAAGCTGCTTAGTAAGTTTCTATCCTTTCCAGATTGTAGGCCAAGATAAGATTTGTCAGGTTCGTTACAGAATAACGTGTTGTTAGTCGGCCATTTATTATGGACGGTGCCTCCTTTTGTTAGTGTGCATATGTTCTGCGCATCATAGGATTGTCCAAGAAGCTTGTGTTTTATAAGCACGGTACATGCCTCCTAATACAAAGGTATTTTTGCGCAGTTTATGGCTTTGTGTGAAAAGCATATCTCCTGGAATCCAAAAGGCAATTGGGAAAAATGCAGTCTTCAGGGATAATTACGCTCGTATTTTAAAGCTTTTCAGAATTATTGTTACATAATTATCTCCGAAAAATCCCTGGTTACGCCCAATTTTCTTTTAGGACTCCAATAGGCCTTGATAAGATCTTCTTTGCCCACGTAGTTGTAAACCGGGCAAAAAAATACCTTTATAATTAAGTGCACCGTCCTTAAGGATGTTGATGGAATTGGAGATAATATATCCTATCAGAGATTAAAGCACATTTTACTTTTTTACCACTCAAGTTGACCATGAAATTGATGCGTTCAAATTTCATTTAAAAATTGGTCGTTGCTTCTAGTTTTAGTAGTTTTACCGGCAAGCGCATGTCAAAGATTTAAGCTTTGCTGCAGTGAAAACTTTCAATTTTCCTATTATGATCGTGCCAGTCTCTCCAGATGGACAATTATTGCATGATAATATCCAGTCACGTATAATTTATTGTAATAGCATTTTGTTTGGTTATTTGTAAGTTTAAACTGAAAACAAAATGAGCAAACTCTTGTGACTTTTTAGGTCAATAGTACAGTTCATAACATAACATAACATAACATAACATAAACTTTATTTTAACTCGAATTTTAGAGTAGCTTAACTAATATATTAAAAATATTAGTAGCTAATATCTTCGAGAAATATAATAAAATATGTTTAAAATGGAATACAAAAATACGTTACACACTTTAAAAAAAAGTCAGTTGTATGGGTTGCATAGCCTTTAAGCTCCAACATCATTATACAAATTCTCCTTACTAGTCTCCATGGATTTTATTGATTATTAGTTGGGAGAACTTTTGCAAACATCAAGACAATTGATCTTTGGTGATCAGTTGCTAAATTCTCATGACCTGCATGTGTTATAATACACGATGTGAAGAGGAGAAATTTGATGCTGATCACTGCTGGGGCTTAAAGGGTTCATTTCGTATGCGTTAAAAACTGACAAAGTGGCATGAAAGTAGTGATTATTAGCGTTGATAACACTGGCTTGTTATCAACAGACTAAAAATTAACTAGAATTGTATTAATTGATTGTGTTTGAAACCGCATAGATTTTTTTAGCATTGAAAATAACAGAAAAGTAAACGACTCTTTAATCATATTTATCAGTTTTATTGGTGCATGTGAAAGATAAAACTCTACCGGACTCATAAGAGAAAGAGAATCTAAAGCATCCAACAAGCCGAAGAACTTTTCAAGCTTTTGTTTTTTTGTTTTTGTTGTTGTTGTTGTTGTTTTACTCGTACCTTTTTAGGAAAATTACCACCCCCCCTGTACCCAAAATTTATCGCGTTGGTCCTTTACATTTCACAACATTAACGTCTTTTAAGGTAGGTGAATTTCGTGAGTCGATGTTGTTGCTCTATTTAAGCTATAGTAATGAGAAACTTTCTAACCTTTATACAAGTGTTAAACCATTCCAGAGAACCACTCTCTTTGCCTTTCTTTGAACTCGCTCAATTCAGTGATTAATTTACGTTGTATGTCACAGTCCGCGAGAATTTTTGTCTCAAAAATCCAACGATTTTCCGACAAACCGCGGCAAAGCCTTCGCGAAAACTTTGCATCCTTGAACCGTAGATAAGAAAGTTCATGGCGGAGTTGGACAGTGCCAATGTCCTGACCCACATGAAGGCTGTACCGTAACGCTTGACAATAACTTTGCCTGTAGACATGAAGACTACAATAAGCGGAAACCAAGAAGCAGTGAACACAGCGATGACAATCGCTAGGGTGATAGCAACGCGAACCTCAACTCGCGAATTGGCCCCAGTAGAAGTTAACTGTCGCCTCATCTTCCCATGCCTAACCAGTGATATCACGATCAGAGAGTAACACACGAAAACAACAAGATAGCCAACGGCGAATATGCTCAGGCTAAGAAACTGTTTGCCGGGAAAAAACTTTGGAACAAACCGATTTATACTGGGAACTGCAATAGGGGCAACCCACGACGTTACCAGCATAATCTTCAAGCCGTATCGCTTCATGATGTAATGATGATGAAGAGGAAACACGACGGCGATGTAACGATCCACACTAATCGATGCCATGTGAGAGATTGAGGCAGCGCAAGAAAGCATCGATAATATTTGGTAAGGGCGTTCCAGGTTCATTGCACAGTCGTTGAAAAATGTTTTCTTGCCGAGAATCGCTAAAAAGAGGGGCTCACAGATCATGGTGACGATCAAATCAGCAATCGCTAAGCTGAACAGAAGGTAGTTCGAGCTTCGGCGGAGACGAGGGTTTGTAACAACAGCCCCACAAACCAGTAAGTTGCCAAGGGTACCCAACAAGCACACCATTGCATTCACTGTGATCAGGGCAACGCCATTAGCTATGGGAAGAGAACAGTCCTCTGCCGAGTGATTTGCGTGTGGAGCACTTGCGTTTACTAGTGAGTAATTCATGGCACATTAGTCCGTCGGCGGATGTGATATGAGTGATTAACAACTAACGCAGTGACAGAGTCCGTTAGGTTCACGAAACTGGCTCCTGAACGACAACGCACAACGAAGTAAATCACTTTACCAAAGCGGAGTAAATCTTTATAATTTTCCCAGTGCGATCAGTATTGGATAAATTAAAGTTTGAACATTGTAATTAATATCTGCTCTAGTCATTTTTTCTTTAATTGCAATCCAATATCGGAGGGAGCTCTGCTGAAAACTGATTTCAACTTTAAGGAATTTTTAAAAACTGTTTCACCAGTTGATCAGATTTAGAGCCACTATTTTTATCCATCAGTTACCCTTTGAGACCAGTCAACCCTCAGTTACTTTGCAACTGATTTTCATCTGTTAAATGTTAAAGATGGAATGCGAGTGCCGTGATCAATATACCAACGCAACAGAAATGAAGATAACAGAAGGGACCATTTCGTCTGGGAATGCTGAAAATTTAGTTCTCGGGAATTGAAATAAACGTTTTAAACGATCAAATTTGCCTGCATATAATCATCAGTACGCGATATGTAAGTTCTTTCTGCTACAAGTTCAGAAAAGACACTAGTTCTTCATTTGAGTTATTAATATTTGAGACGGAAAAGACAAACTAAGTTGTTTCTATGGTGTCATTATCTTATTTGGCAAAACAGAAAAATTATTCTCAGCTTGCCACATTCAAGAACGGTTTCCTTGTCTACGGAGACTGCATCTGTTATATTTCTTCCTTATTTTGTGCGCACGCGTCTCTCGTGTTGAGAAGGGATCAGCCGGGATCGATGTATTAATGTTTAAGTGTGGCCAATTAAATCAAAATTATTAAGCAACACTTTTCTATTGCACTGTCTATTATGCTATAGCAGCCGGAGGTAGTTAAATGTTTTAAGTCTGAGAGTGAAACCACTTAGTAGTGCCTTCCTGTTTTTCTCTCTCTTTTTTTTCCTTTTGCAATTTGTAAAATTTACACTTACCGGCACTACTAAGTGTAAAAACAAAAGTGTTTTATCTTAATTTTATATCATGAGTCAAGATTTGGCAGACCATAATTCAAACAATCAAGATCAAAAAAAGTGAAAACTTGGACATTAAAAATTCCAAGAAAGAATGAAAAGTATAAACAACTTAAATCCTGAACCGATTCAAGGTCTGCTATCCTGGTAACCATGACAGCCCACAACACTAAATTCATACCTTTAAGTTGTTTTTTTTGTTTGTTTTTTTTTTCCAAAAAGCTTATGTTTCCATGATTCCCCAGGCCAAATTTTTGACAATGATATTGATACTGATACGAAAAGTATTAGCTATCGTCTGAAACCGTATCACGTACTGAAACATATTGCTGGTAGATTTAAGATTTATATGGCAACTATGTTTTAATTATAGACTTCAGACATTAAAAATAATCTCTACGGCTATTAATATCCCACACAATGTGGTGGCAACAAAACCAAAAATAATTAAGTACATTTGAGGAATTAGCCGTTAAGCAAGTCGAACTGTAAATTGAGTAAAAGTTTACTTCTTTGTAGTTTTGTAAAGTAATTAGACATTCGAGCTTGTTTTTCTTTTGCTCACTTGGCCACTTTTCAGGCCAAAACAGCATTTATCAGCCTTATTGTTCTTTTTTTGAGTTGCAGAATAATGATGTCAGCAGCCATTCATTATTAGAGAAGATTATGAAATTGGAAACACTATTTCTTGTCCAAGTTCTTGACCATAAATATGATGTGTTTTTTATTTTATTATTATTTTGTTATTTTTTTTTTACCATCAAGTGCACGTCCGATCCGTGAGGGGAGATGGAAAAAATAAATTTTCATTCCACAATTCTCAAACCAGTCGCTTCAGATGGACGTTTGATCAAAGCAATAATGAGATTTTCTACTTCCACTAATTAATGAGAGTCTGAACCATTTTAAGCTTTAAATTGAAATCAAAATGAGCAGAATTTTGTGAATATCGGAGGTCGTTGATAGTACTGTACAACATGACTTTTATTGTATAGGTTGAACACCTTCAGCTCACTGTGTCACTTTACACTAATGCCTAGCTGTCAAACCACCATAACTGCATGGAAGTAGTGATTATTAGCCTTGACTTGAGTAGTTTACACACTTGAGTGCATGAGTTGTGCATGGATTGTGGACGTTTTTACAGCATCATAAAGTGTTAAAACGAAAGCGACTCTACGCCGCTTCGTAAGGGATGTAGATCAAATGCATACCCACAGACCGAAATGCTTTTTAACAGTTTTATTGTCAGGAACGTTTATTTAGGAAAAGGCACTTCGTCTTCTGAACAAAATTTTGTACACGACTGTCCCTTATATTGTGCACTTCTAATGTCTCATCAAGGCTGTTGGGTCAGTAGGGATCTAACTCAATTGTTGTGATTCAACGATGTGGTCCTTTCTCAGCAGAAGTGATGGGCATCTTAGCTCTACACAAACGTAAAAACAAATTCATGAAAACTTTTTTTCTACGCTTCTTTTTTTTAACTTGTTCAATTTATAGGAATTTCGTCATCCATTTTTTAATTCACATTGTATGTCACAGTCCGCGAAAATTTCAGAGGAAAAAATCCGAGAATTTTCCGACAAATCGCGGCAAAGCCTTCGCGAAAGCTTTGCATCCTTGAACCGTAGATAACAAAGTTCATGGCGGAGTTGGACAGCGCCAGTGTCCTGATCCACATGGAGGCTATGCCATAACGCTTGACAGTGCAGATGAAGGTCACAATAAGCGGAAACCAAGAGGCAGTGAAAACAGCGATTACAATTGATAGTGTGATAGCAATACGAACCTCAGTGTGTGAATTGGTTTCAGTAGAAGTTAACTGTCTTCTTATCTTCCTGTGTCTAACAAGTGATATGACGATCAGAGAGTAACACACAAAAACAACAATATAGCCGACGGCGAATATGCCTAGTCCTAGCAGAGATTTTCCCAGGGAATTTGGGACGAACTGGTGTGAAATAGGAACCAAGAAAGGGCCCACCCATGATGTCAACAGCATAGCCTTTAAGCCGTATCTCTCCATGATGAATCGGTGATGAAGAGGAAACACAATGGCGATAAAACGATCCACGCTGATCGACGCCATGTGAAAGATTGAGGCAGTGCAAGAAAGCATGGCCAAAATAAGGTACGGGTGATCCAGGCTTGTTGCGCAGTCGTTGAAAAATGATATCCTGCAGATGATTGCTACAAAGATTGGCTCGCATATCATGGTGACGATTAAGTCAGCAATCGCTAAGCTGAACAGGAGGTAGTTCGAACTTCGGCGGAGACGAGGGTTTGTAACAACAGCCCCACAAACCAGTAAGTTGCCGAGTGTTCCTAACAAGCACACCATTGTATTCGTTGTAATCAAGGCGACGCCATGAGCAATAGGAAGAGAACAGTCTTCTGCCGAGTAGTTTGCGTGTGGACCACTTGAGTAAACAATTGAGAAGTTCATCACGCAAGGCGGTGGGGTGAAATTAATATCTATGAGTACAAAACAACAACAGAGTCTGTTCCCTGGTTCACAAAAAAAGCACCTGGACCAACGTCAACCAAGAAAACAACTTTACCAAAGCGAAGTAAATTTTGTAATGTTGCCACTGCGATCAATATTGGATAAATACATTTGAGTTCAAAAAACTGTCATTAATATCTGCACTAATCATTACTGTACTATTGCAGTTCAATATCGGAGGAAATGAAACGATTGCTCGGCTAAAAATTGGCTTTAATTAGATCAAATGTTTAGAAGTTATTTCTTCAGTTGATCAGCTAGAGTTGCATGATGAAGAAACAAATATTTGAGACAAGCCCGTCTTCGCGTTCGTTTAAAATTTATTGAACTTTTATGCTGGATAGACCAGTACGTTACGTTAAGACAATGGAAGTGAATATAACAGAAATGAAATGAAGACTGGGAATGTTCAAAATTTGGTTCTCATGAAGGCACTGAAACAAACTGTAAAAATTACATTTGGCTATGTACAATCTTCTATATTTATCATACAAGGTACTTTCTACTTCCAATTCAGAAAAAAAAAGCATTAATTCGTTAATTAAATCGTTACAAGGATTGATCAATATTTGAGATGGAAAAGGCAAGGCAAGTGGCAATCGCCCAACTTCGCAAAACAGAAAGAAATTCACAGCTTGTCGACGTAGACTGCTTCTGTTATTTCTTCCTTACTTTGTGCACATGCGAGTCTGCTGTTGAGACCGGGTTGGACAGGATGTATGAATGTTAATGTACGACTAATGAAATAAAAAACATGCAACAATAATTTCTTGATTCTGTCATCTAAATGACCAAAGTGCGACTGGTCAGCATAAAGTAGTGCCTTCCAGTGGTGCCGTTTATCATCGTCATCATCATCATCATTATCATCATCATCATCATCATCATCATTTATTTACTGATTTATTTTAAAAACCTCAACAATTTGTAAAAATTACACTTTGTTAGTTATTAAGAGACAGCAAAAGTGTTCCACGTTGATTTGACATTATGTGTAGTACTCTCTCCATTTGAAGTCATATAGGGTCCTCATCAAAACTGGTCAAAATAAGGTCGTAGAAATTATACTTGCATGAGCACATGCCCGTCCTGGTAAGAGTGAAGGATGCCAGCCCGTTGACTTGAAGAGGCACTTTCCGTACAGCTGTTAGATGGAAATCGAATGCTAAACGTTTGAGCAGCATTCTCATAACGACACCAAACTATAGAATATATAATATAACTCAGTCTCGTAGAGTTTATCAATTCCGATTGTAAATATTCGTGGAGCAAAATATCCAAACTTAGACAGTGTGTAATTTTCTTTGCTTGCGTGCCAGGTGGTTCTAACTTTCGATTTCATAGGTTAAATTCTAAAGTGTGGCCTTAAAGCAGTAAAGATAGTGCGTGGTGTTACACGTTTTGGCAATTTGTAAAATTTCCACTTACTCGCTATTAAGAGACAACAAAACTATTTGATCGTAATTCTACATCATGAGTTAAGATTTGGCACACCATATTTCAAACATTCAACGTCTAACAATGCTAAATCTTTAAAAATTGAGAGTTCCCCAGGGATAACAAAAAGTCTTGTAAACTCTTCATGATTTTCAAATCCAAGCTTAGATTGACAGTCATCGTGTTCTTTTGTAACCAATTCCTTTTTTCATGAACCGGCCGGAAATAAGATTCACTTCGTCATCGGAGAAGTTTTTGGTTCATTCGCAATGCACATAACTGCGTTGCCTTTTGTGAACTGTAAGTTATTCCATTTCTTCTCTAATTTCTAAAACATAATAAGAAAATTTAAATATTCCCCCAAAAACAAAGCCAATATGATTTAAAGTGCTAAGTCTTTGGTTAATTCAAGATTTCGTAGGTTGGGCACCATGGTAGCCCACGACACCTAACCCGCTGACATTGATACTGCGACAAAAGGATAATTATATTAAAACTTTCATCTGAACTATTCTGCTGAAATCGTATCACGTAGGATATTGTATATTGTTCAGTAGATTTTAAAGGATTATGTAGCAATCATTTTTAATGACAGACTTAAGATGTTAAGAATAATATGTGTGCCTATTACCGGTATTTTAATTGATATAATGACAACTAAAACATTACAACGAAGTATATAAAGGCAATTAGCCGTTAAGGACCCTGTAGTAATTGCGAATTGCTACTTTCTAATTTGAAAAGCAATGTCTTGAATCGCGTTAATACCACTTAAAGATCTTTTAAGATATTTTAAGATCTCAAAAGATGTTTTCTTCGCAGCTGGTAGGCCGGGGTACGATTTGCATGTTAGTGTCCTTGCAGAATATTGTTTTTAGTTGCCATTCATTTTCAAGTATGTCGATGGCGAATTCGAGACACCATACCTTGCATCCAAGCTAAAACCAAATTTCGTTGTTTTACCAATCGAGGTGACTATAAAAAATGATCGTGACCTGTTCAAATTTCATTGGAAGACTGATCATCGCCTAAAAAATATTACTTTTTCCTTGTAAAGTGTTAAATAAGTGCACGTCAAGGGTACATACTTCGCTGTAGTAAAAACATTAAATTTCACTTAAATTTTAGTACTAGTTGCTTCAGATAGACGATTATTTAAAAGAGCCAGTTTCATTCCTGTATAACAACAATACTTTTAAAACTACAGTCAAGGTAAGCGAATCTTATGGATCTCTAGTCGTGGGGCAGTGAATCATCACATTCGTCAGTTGTGTATATTGCATAGCTGCGTTTATAGTGTGTCACCACAAATTAAATTTTCATAAGCTTTGAAAACTGACAAAAGTGAGCAAGGGAAGTGATTGTTAACTTTCAATTAAACGGTCACGCAGTTGGGTGCTATGAAAACACTCAAATCCAAAATACGTCTATATCAATTGGTCACCATTTGGGTGAAAGGGTTGACGACATTTTTTACAGTACACTGAAAGCGTCGAAAAGAAACCGCTACTCTACACCGTTTCTTCAGAGTATGTCGATTAAATGCATACAACAGGCCGAAGAGCTCTTGAGTTTTTTAACAGTTTTATCAGTGGCAGGAACGTTTATCTTAAAAGACTCATTCCTTTCCCAAATTTATTAACATTACGTTGTGCACTTCTGCTGTCTTTTAAAGGCTGTTACATCTTATAAGGCTCTTTTTCAGCCAAATTCCAAACCTTAAAAATGAGCAACTTACTTTTATACAAATGTAACTATTTCCTATTTCCTGTGTTTCTGTTTCAACGTAATCAACCAATTTCGTCATCCACTTATTAATTATTCACATTGTATGTGACAGTCCGCGAAATTTTTCTGGTCAAAAATCCAAAACTCTTCCGACAATTGTTGCAAAGCCTTCGCGAAAGTTCTGCATCCTTGAACCATATAGATAAGAAAGTTCATGGCGGAGTTGGACAATGCCAATGTCCTGACCCACATGAAGGCTATACCATAACGCTTGACAAGAAGTTCCCCAGAGGACAAGAAGATCACAAAAAACGGAAACCAAGAAGCAGTGAAAACAACGATGACAATTGCAAGAGTGACAGCAACGCGAATCTCAACGTGCGAATTGACATCGGTAGAAGTTAACTGGTTTCTTATCTTCCTGTGTCTAAGCAGATATATCACAATCAGAGAGTAACATATGAAAACAACAAGATAGCCGACGACGAACATGCCTAACCCAAGGAAAGCTTTGGGAAAGGACTTTGGGACGAACCGGTTTATAACAGGAACTACAATAGGGGTCAGCCAACATGTTACCAGCAAAGTTTTTAAGCCATATCTCTCCATGATGTACCGGTGATGAAGAGGAAACACAACGGCGATGAAACGATCCACACTGATCGCCGCCATGTGAAAGACCGAGGCAGAGCAAGAAAGCCTTGATAAAATCTGGTAAGGACGTTCCACGCTTATTGCGCAGTCGTTGAAAAATGTCATCCTACCAAGGATTACAACAACCAGTGGCTCGCAAACCATGGTGACGATCAAATCAGCGATCGCTAAGCTGAACAGAAGGTAGTTTGGGCTTTTTCGAAGACGAGGGACTGTGGCAACAGCCACACAAACTAGTAAGTTGCCGAATGTACCAAACACGCAAACCATAACATTGGTTGTGATCAGAGCAACACCATGAGTTGCGGAAAGTGAACATTCATTCGAATGGTTTGCGTGTTGAACAGTTGTGTCAAAGTTTAACTGAGTAATTCATTGCGCATTAGTCGGCAAATATATGAGTGAGACAGCAACAGAAACCGTTAGGTTCACAAAACTGGCACCTCGACGCCAACGCACAAAGAGTAAACAACTTTACCGAGGCTAGGTAAATTTTTGTAATGTTACCACTGCGATCAGTATTGGATAAATACATTTAAGTATAAAAACTGTAACTAATATCCGTTCTAATCATTTAAGTATGACCGCAATTCAATATTGAAGGAAATGAAACGATTGCTCATTTGTATACTGAGTTTAACCTGTTCGAATGTTTACAGACTCCTTCGTCACTTGATCAAAGTTCTATGAAGAAGAAACACCTATTTTCAAACTGAAATATATGTTACCCTTGGAGGCTATTCAACATTTCCAGTTCGTTTAATTTACTGAAAAAGTGGAGTGGATGAATATAAGAGGCAAGGAAACGAAGGGGGACAATAGCGTCTAGGAACGTTGAATGTATTGAAATAAACTGTATAAACGTTGAAATGTGCCTTTGTAAAATCTTCTGTAAAATATTCACGTTGTATTGTACTTAACATATTTTTTCTGCTTTCAGTTGAAGAGAGCATAAAGCATTAATACGTTATTCGAATCATTTTAAGGATCGTCCAATATTTCAGATGAAAAAGGCAAATTAGTGTATACCGCCCTGTTGTGTGGTGCTGTTGGCTTTCGGTCTTCTTTCCTTTTTTCAAACTTTTGTATTGCAAGAGAACAGAACTTTTTCTACCCTCTCCATTTGTGGTGTTTAAGACTAGGGTCCTCATCAAAACTGTTCAAACATGTTCGTGCGTGTAAGAGTACATGTCTGTGCTAGTAAGAGTGAAGGACGTGACGAAGCACTTCGCCGAAGTGTCGGATGTTAAATGATTGTCCATCGTCTTTTATATATCTCAAGCAATGCCATTAGCATATATTCGCAGAGCTAAATTCCACAGTTACAGTAGGTAGGGCTCTGTTGGATGTGTCGTGTTTAACTTGTCAACTTGTTTTGGTGGAGTTGGCTGTACTATCTCAATGGAAAGGTGTTCAACGGTTAAGACAGTTGATGCCTATTGCCATGGGCGGGGGGTCAATAAAGTTTTGTACGGGGAGACTAAGGCCCGAGGTTTAAATTCTTGCCCTTTAATATACTATCTTTCAATGGGAATATAAAAAATGTAGGGCAAAAATTTCACAAAACCAAAAACAGTACATTATCGTGCATTTTTAGTCCGTTGAAGGTTGCAAGATTTCCAAAAAATTTTTCGCTGTGATTCCTGCCAAAATTATGCATCCAAGATTAGTATTGAGACGTAGCTGCTACCCCTCCCATTATAAGGTGTAAGTCGGAGCACATTTAAAGTATTAAAACAAGAAAATTCTCCTACCGTAATATATATATATGTGCCTCATAAGAAGATACACGTCACTGGTATGCGATATTAAAGACACTTCCAAATATCGGCCCCTGCAGCCCAAAACGTGAATAACTGGAAAGAAACGCTTGGGGCGAACGTGGAAAAGCAATGCTTTTTTGTCTTGTTACGCGTCTTGTTATAGTCCTTCAATCAAAAGTCTCACACGAAACGCATTATGCACACAAGCGAAATTTTGCCTCTCTTTATTGAATCTAAACAAGCCTTCTTAACTAACTGACGCACCCTAGAAAGAAATTATGTTAGCAATGTTAGGTATATGGGGCCCTAGGCAGCATGGATTTTGTGGCTTGTGAACAGACTCCGAGGTAAGGAAGAAGGCCAAAACATACTTCCACAGCTCGCTTCGCTAAGGAACCGGTTCACAGGCTAGGTTTTTGTCCTCTGAGACCGGGGAGGGTGGGGGTGGGCGGCGGAATCCGCCCCCCTCCTTAACTCCTAGAATATTAAAGCTATGGCAACAACACGTAGAGGGACATAGTACGTCCAAAACTCTTTCCTTTGAGGTCCGCAACAGGAGCTGGCGCCGTCATTTGACGTAAGGATTGTGTCATGTTTTTGAACGGCAGCCATCTTGGATCCGCCACCTTGGATTTGTTTATTTTTCCAGAACCTTTCAAAAGCGCCAGAACTGACCAAAAAGTAATCACAAACAATAAAAGAACATGGAAACTTACTTCAAGAATGTTATATTTTTATTAAAAAGATGAAAATTTAAAATTCTGGAAAAACGGCAGGTCTAAACGTGGTTGCCATGGTAAAGTCAAAATTGATATACAGTTGCTTAAGCTTGCTTACTAAAAAAGTTATAAATGTTTAAAAGTCCTTGAGGGCAGAATCCGCCCCCCTCGGTCTGAATAGGGTTAATTAAAATTGTCTTAAATAGGGCTATGGTCACTGGGGCACTGAGCCTCTCACCCACGGCCAAGGTGCATTCCCTCACTCCTTCCTGCAGGGAGGGCGTGGACTCGACGAGGTTTAAATGGCGATATCCTTGCAGAGCCAAGAATCTTTCTAAAAATTGAAACGTACGTATCCCTGAAATTACGCATTCTGGATCCATAGATGAGAAAGTTCATGGCTGAGTTTGACAGCGCCACAGTCCTGATCCAATAGTGTGCGTATCCGTACACCTTGACCAGCGGTCTCCCAGTGGCAGCGAAGACGACAAACAATGGAAACCAGCAAGCAGTGAAAACAACGATGACAATCGCTAAGGTAAAGGCTACGCCTGCTTCAAACCGTGAGTTGGCACTGTTAGAAGTTGGAGCGCTTATTTCGTTTCTCTTCTTCTTTTGTCTCACCAGCGATATCACAATTAACGTGTATGAGACGAAAACGATCAGGTAACAGAGGACAAAGATCGCCAGATTAGCGAAAGCGTTTATTTGGACCGGCGCCGGAAGGAACTTACCCATAAGAAACAATGCTATTGTAAATGTCCAACTTGCTGTCAACATCGCTTTAATCCCGAATCCCTCCATGGTACTTTTATGGCGAAGAGGAAACACAATGGCGATAAAACGGTCAACGCTGATCGCCGACATGTGTACGACTGAAGCTGCAGCGGAAAAGTTAGAGACGAAAAAGTAGATCCGCTCCATGTTCCACGCACAATCATTGAAAAAAGTTCTTTTGGCCAGGATTTCTAGAAAAAGTGGCTCGCAGATCATGGTAGCGAACAAATCAGCGATGGCTAAACTAACCAACAGATAGTTTGAGCATCGGCGAAGACGAGGACTTGAAACAACGGCCACGCAAACCAATAAGTTGCCGAGAGTTCCTAGCAAACCCACCACAGAATTCGTTGCGATTAGGGCAGTGCCGTGAGCGACAGGAAGAGAGCAGTCTTTCGCGGAGAAGTTAGTAGGCTGATTACTGCTGTTTGAGTAATTCATCACTCGGATATTCTGACCACTAGCAAATTTAAATACCAACTGACTATGAAGCTGCGTTTCGATCAGTAACGACACTTGAACATCAAGCCACAACAAGGAAGATATAGAGGCCGTTTGTTATTGATCTGCAGTAAACTGGGTTGTTATTAACAAAGGATCAAAATTACCAACTAGAGCTAACAACTGTTTACCAGCTGTGTTTACTTTGCCAAAACGAAACTAAACTCAATAGCGTTTGCACTGTCTATTTATATACAACTGACAGTGGGGGCGGAAAAGATATTAAAACACGAGCCTTAACTTCACCCCAGTTTCAAGGCAGTTCTGTTAATCATCTCATTTGAAGTGCGATATATTATTTTTCGTGACAAATAAGGTAAACTTGCGTAAACGTTTCTGAGTGGTTTGAGTCGGAAGTGTCAGATCCTAATAAGGCTTTGCCAAAGGCTGGTATTAGCCCTCTTTGGTCATTAACTAGATCATATTTAAAACCTGCCAGCCTAAAATAAATTTGAGATATTAGCTTTTTTGCAGTCACAGATTTTCATGCACATATTTCATTCAATTTTGAATCAGCCGATTTGGTGGTTAACAGTAAAACAGTACCATGACCCTGATCATTGCGATTTCGTGAACCCCGCTTGTCTGCCTGACAATGAATTAGTATTGAGCTTTATTGTGGGTATTTCCCATACGGAAAAGCTGTATTCGTAATTAGAATGAAGCCCTCTGCCTTTGCCTTAGTTTAGTCCAAACCGTTCTATTCTTTCAGTGCTGGTGTTGTCCAAGACGGATTGCGTAACAACTAGGCAGAAGCCAAGGACGACGACGATTTTATAAATTCATTTTCTAAGGCACCCCTTTAATATTAGATGAAAAAGAAACATGCAAATTGCTCAGTAAACTTTCTATTTAGCGATGCTCTCATTGCCCTGGTGGTTTGCCAAAGCAAGCTTCGTAAATCGATAAACATATTTACGTAATCAGGCGTTAAGCTCAAGCTCTATGTTATTCAGCTGTTTTTCTGTTAACCTTATTTAAAGTTTGCTTTTTTTAACAACTTTAATAATCGGAAACATGATTCATAAATAATAACTTAATACTAACCATCAAAAACTAGCAAATATGTGAAGTAAAATACTCAAGTTTCATACAAATTGGAAGATTCGCAATTAGTAAAATGACGTTCGTACGATCCTTTATTGTTCTCTGAGTTGTTAGGTATATGCATCGGCCGTAATTGAGATCGAGTAAGCAAGTTTAGACCCTGAATATTAACTATCAGGCTAAAAATAAACATCCGGTATTATTATTTTTTTCCTTTCAAGTCCCTACATAATATTTTTCATGACTTTTATGTCCCGGATACTCTTAAAAAGCAGCCCGTATAACAAAACTTTGTTTGAACGAGAAAGGTTAATTTTAATTCATTTATAGGTATCCCAATATTTTACATCTCCATAGTAAGATGCTCGACGTACCACGCACAGTAGTCTTTCTGTGGATAATAGCTCTTCGAACAGAATGTTTTCAGCCACCTTCTCAGTAAAGTTTTTCAGAATCTAGTTTATGTCTATTCCCATATCTAGTCAAAACGATGAATATTCAAATTTTAATTTCCTGATAACTTCTGTGAGTCAGGTTAATGATTTGACGAAGTGAAATTAGGAAATGCAAACAGAAGGAATCTCAGTTGGAAATATAATGGCAAAAACATCGATGAGTATTATGGAGTTGCTTCCAGATATAATGGCAGCTCCTTCAAGTTGCTTTCATTAGAATGTTTCGTCTACTTTTAGACTCTTCAATCTGATGGCAAATTCGCTGAAATCAAGCACGGACATCAACTTTCGATACCTTTTGTGGCCGGAAAAATCTATCGTCTTCCATGTGTTGATACTAAATTCAAGATCTATAGGCATATGAGAGGTGTAAATTTGTGACTAAGAACACTAATTAGCTTTGTCTCTTTCAAGAATATAGCTACTGAACTGCCAAAGAACCATCGCCCGCAGGGCATGCAATATCACAGCTTTCCATGGTTTGCGCGTTATAAACAGGCTGTTAGCAGAATGAAATCTTAGCCACTGTGCCAAATAAGTGTCAATGTGTGTCAAATATTGTCAATGCAATGTGTAAAATGTGTAAAGTAAACTATTCGCGTTGCATACAGATTAGCAAGCCGCTACCCGGTTAATATTACAAGTGCATGGTCTTTAATTCATGGACTGTTTTAGTATTTTTATTTACCCATGCGAAAGGATGATAACTGAGCCGGCAAACTTAGATAAAAGGCAACTAAGTCTTGCGGAAGAGCGGATGTCTCAAGAATACTGAACGTGTCAAACCGTTCACTGGCCTCTTTAACACAGAAACATTGCTTAAATACATCAAAACGAACGATCGCAAACTCCGATATATCACACAGTGACTGTAATTGCAAAGAAAATGAGCTTTATCACAAACGCAGTTTGTCTATCGTTGGAGAAAGAATGCAGCTTTTCCCGATCCCAAAGAAAACATCAACAGATCTAGGCTCACAACGAGACACCGTGGACGACGAAAGGGGAATTGTTTTGAGGTTTTATAAGGAAGTAAGAGAAAAAGAATCATTAAATGATGAGAAGGAGATCCTTCTGTGGAGTCGGAACACCGAAGTAAAAAAACTCAAAGTTCCTATCTCGACCCCCTACGGATTACCGAAACTGGCGAGAAACTAAAATGGTCGGATGTATGACCAACATCATACTATAGAACAAAAAGTCCAGATTGGTGGAAGTTCTAGCAAAGGAGCCTTTGAGAAGAAAACCAGAGCTATGCTTGGAGCGTGAGCGGAGCACACAGTTCGTTTCTAACGGAAACTGGCAGTCATAGCAATATTTCGCAACTCTCAAGGTTTAGCTTTACCTTCCGCTAAACGGTGAAGGTAAATTCATTGAATTGACATGTGCAACTTTTCTGGTCATGTCGGATTTTCACACAGACGAAACATTCTACCAACAAAAGTAGCAATATAGTGATAGAAAGTATCACGCACTTCGTTGACTAATGCTTTGCTTCTGACCACCACCTAATTGTTGCCGACTTGTGTCGATATGCCTTGGGTGGCTTAAGCAGTAATACTGTTGCTTAGATTTGCACCAAAGTTAAGTTAAGCTCGATCAATGCGAACTGACTCAATTCGGTTGTACATGGCTTTGAGTCTTTACAATCTAGATCTAAAACTACAGCAACAAGGGTATAGTTTTTTAGTTCTACTAAAATTCAACAAATGGCCTTTTTTCCCAAATTTATGCCCTTTGCTCTTAAAAAGTGTTGTGTTCATAACAAGATGATGAATATTCAGTTATCGCCATATTGGATTTTGGTAAAAGACTAATATTTTGAATATCAATAAGAATTAATATTCGCTGTAAATATAGACGGTTTAAAGACTGGCTTGCAATTTATAGAACGCCATTCTAAAAATAAGTACAGTGTTATCCTATAATGATACGACACGCGTCGTTTATTTAGCGACTATCGAGTTTGAAATACCCAACTATAAGCCACTTAATCGAGAAGCTGAAAAAATGTTAAAATTTATTCTACCAAGCATACTACATTGAAACCTTTTTGATCCACGCGAAGCTAGAACTACTTAACCAAATGACGTATTTCGTGTTTCACCCAAGGTCTCTCTTGTCCACTATTTCTTCATATAAGTGTGTCATGAATATTGTCTCTCCCTAAAACCCCTTGCTACTGAAGATAATTACTTAGACGAGCCACCATCTCTTCTCCTTGTTTAGTTCGCGTGCTTACGTCGGTCAGTCCACAAGTACGGTCTCCGTTTTCACTATCACCGGCTTGCCTTTCAAGTCCGAGGCGCGTAACAAAACGGATTTTACATTGTGCCATGAATTACTCGTTAGAAAACATAAGAAATCCACCATCGAATTTCTCTCAAGAAGACTGTTCCCTTCCGTTAGTCCACGGAATTGCACTGATTGCGACGAATTCCGTCGTGTATGTCTTGGCAACAATCGGCAACTTACTGGTTTGCTTGGCCATAGCATCAAATCCTCGTCTTCGTCGAAGCTCCAACTACCTTCTGTTCAGCTTAGCGATAGCTGATTTGATCGTCACCATGATCTGCGAGCCTCTCCTTTTGGAAATCTTCAGCAAGAGAACATTTCTCCATGACTGTGCAACAGAAAACCTTGAACGCCCGTACTTTATTTTAACCAATATTTCGTGCGCCGCCTCAGTCGTGCACTTGGCGGCAATCAGTGTGGATCGTCTTCTCGCCGTCGTGTTCCCTCTTCGCCACGAAACCATCATGAACAAATGCGGATTAAAGACTATGCTGATAGTGTCTTGGGCTTTCCCAATTTCGATTCCCGTTATGACTGTATGACTGTTGCCCTTCCACCGTCCGTTCCCAGAGCAATCATGGCAGCAGGGTCGTTCGCTGTCAGCTATCTTATAGTTATTGTATCCTACTTAATGATTGTGGCGTTTCTGTTCAACCTAAAGAGGAAAAGGAACAAACTAAGGGCTCGACCGTTGTCATTGGATGTGAATTCTAGCGTGGAGTTACGTGTTGCTGGTACACTGGCCATAGTAATTGGCGTTTTTACTGCCAGTTGGTTCCCGGTGATGATCGCTATGTTTGTCACAGGCAAACCACTCCTAGAAAGGAACGGGCCTTCGCACATGTGGCTTCGAACTTTAGCTCTGTCCAACTCCGCCATGAACTTCCTGATTTACACTGCAAGAATCCGCGACTTTCGTGATGCGTACGCCGGTATATGCAGAAAGATTTGCCGCCTTTAAGGTCATAAGGAGAAAAGAAAAGGAAAGCAAGAAAATTCACTGTTGGCTAAATGAAACTAGAACAAAAAAAATTCAAGAAGGTGAACTACGTTCATCTTAGTTTGCTTCAAGTCGTTTGCTTTCATGATTAATTCTCAGTCTCGAGTGCCTTCACGAAAATGATGACATTTCAAGTTCTTAATAAAGAACTCAGTCTCGACTGAGGCAATTCTGTGGTTCTACAAACACTGCAAATACGTACAGACCGAGGATCAAACTCGAATTTTTAAAACAATAGTTTTCCGCGACAGAGTCTTGTGTTAAACCCGTGGACTATCTATTAGAAGCATGTTCTCGAAATAGAGCACATTTAGAGGCCACGTACTGGAACAAAAAAGAAATGAATAGCATGCGTAATTACTTTTTTAAATTTGCTATTGTTTGATCTTTCCTTCGCATATCTATTTTGCACTTTTCTGTAAAAGAGAGACTACGCCATAAGCTCTGCATAACTAAAGTTGTTTTTTTATTTGTATTGTGCCATATTACGCTTCCAAGAGTAAAAAATTAGAATGTATTTACTTAACTTTGTACAGTCTTGTCGCTGTACATAGCGATATGTCAAGGACTTCATAATACAAATTTAGTCGGAGTTGACAGTCACCATTTCTTAGCATTGCTTATTCAAAGGGAAATGTTGCGCCTTCAGTCTCCTCCTTCTGCCCGCCCCACCTCCTGGAAAAAGCAAAGCTTCAGGTCACAGAAAGGCAAGTTGTTAAAGCGGCGATCTCATCAATTTTTAGTATCACTGTGAAAAGCCAAAAGACACATTTTAATCTATGAAAGCCTAAAAATAATGGTCCAGTGGTACTCCAATGGGTACTCCAGTACATGGAAACTATAATAAGTATGTCTGGATAGGGATGGCCAGGATGGAGATGGCGTCCGACTTGAAAACTTCTGGCGGAATTTTTCAAGTTTTTGCCCTTGTGTCTCAGATAAAATCTGTAAAAACTAATTTTGCCTTGTTTTTATTTTGAAAATTTATTTAATATTGTCCCCTTGGTGGTCTAAAAGCAATTCATGTGTGAGCAAGATACATTGATATAAATTAATCAAAATTGTGACAAAGAAGATAGGAAAATCGCCATGAGACTGGCCCGTTATATTAAACAGACTTGATAAATTATGGAAAACCTTGTCGATGTAACCTTTAGCAACAACGACGTAGAGAAAGTTGCTCGAAAATGAGGTGAACCATTAACAAATAAATGAATACAATGCGACCACACGAGTCGAAGCCACTAAGACTACACATCGCACATTTCAGAATGTGAACTAGTCAAGACCAATTTGTAGCCTTGTAATATCGACTTCCCATTAACTAATTTATCAATTTTGTCTACAATTTTAGTCTGTGTGGGGAGACTCGCATCGAGTAATCACATTTTGAGGTGACCCCTAAAACTGTTAGATTCGGTCCCGGGTGGTAAGACAAAGTGTCTCTCTCCACCAAGATGTTCCGGTAATTTGCTGGGAAAAATGATAATAATGCTGAGGCTATATCCTGTTAGGGACTTGACATTCGCCACACTTCAAGCTCTCTTAGTTGGATTTTCTTGAACCTTATATCAGCACTCTTAATCGCTATGGCTCAACGAACGCTGTTCATTCAGGCGAGCTTATTTCTTACTGTTCCACCCACCCCTCCGTACCAAAAAATATCAGAAACCACCCATCGTCCCTTCATTCTCTTTGAAGAGACTTAAGGCTTGAAACGCCGGCTTTTAAATCTCTTATTCGGCGGTCAATTTCCTCACAACAACCTAGTTGACGTCTTATATCAAGTGTTTTCGCTCTTCACACGTATTAGGCTGCTAAAACACGTGTAGTAGTTATATTCAACTAATTTATTTGAACACGATCCAGTTATATTGATAACAGCTAAATATTGTGTAAATCGTGAGCAAGTAATAGCATGTTGCTTCTTGAAATTCAGGTGTCACGACAATGTGTTAAGAGCGCCAACCGATAACTACCATGGATTATTCTTTGAAAAGCCCCAGTAACCTGTCTTTAAACTTCTCCTCAGAGCGATGGTTTCTTCCCATAGCTCATGCTGTTTCCCTGATAACAACAAACACTATAGTTAGTGGGTTTGGTACATTCAGCAACTTGCTGGTTTGCGTGGCGGTTGTTACAAATGCTCGTCTTCGTCGAAGCTCGAACTACCTTCTGGCCAGCTTAGCGATCGCTGATTTGATCATCACCGTGGCCTTGGGGCCTCTTCTTGTAGCAATCCTTGGCAAGATAACGTTCTTTATATTGCCATTAGCATATATTCGCAGAGCTAAATTCCACAGTTACAGTAGGTAGGGCTGTGTTGGATGTGTCGTGTTTAACTTGCATCAACTTGTTTTGGTGGATTTGGCTGTACTATCTCAATGGAAAGGTGTTCAACGGTTAAAACAGTTGATGCCTATTGCCATGGGCGGGGGGTCAATAAAGTTTTGTACGGAGAGACTAAGGCCCGAGGTTTAAATTCTTGCTCTTTAATATACTATCTTTCAATGGGAATATAAAAAATGTAGGGCAAAAATTTCACAAAACCAAAAACAGTACATTATCGTGCATTTTTAGTCCGTTGAAGGCTGCAAGATTTTCCAAAAATTTTTCGCTGTGATTTCTGCCAAAATTATGCATCCAAGATTAGTATTGAGACGTAGCTGCTACCCCTCTCATTTTAAGGTGTAAGTCGGAGCACATTTAAAGTACTAAAACAAGAAAATTACCCTACCCTAATATATATAAGGCTACCCTAATATATATAAGGCTACCCTACCCTAATATATATAAGGCTTGCAGCCTTCCGTTGAAGGCTGCAAGATTTTCCAAAAATTTTTCGCTGTGATTTCTGCCAAAATTTTGCATCCAAGATTAGTATTGAGACGTAGCAGCCACCCCTCTCATTTTAAGGTGTAAGTCGGAGCACATTTAAAGTACTAAAACAAGAAAATTACCCTACCCTAATATATATATATATGTGCCTCATAAGAAGATACATGTCACTGCTATGCGATATTAAAGACACTTCCAAATATCGGCCCCTGCAGCCCAAAACGTGAATAACTGGAAAGAAACGCTTGGGGCGAACGTGGAAAAGCAATGCTTTTTTGTCTTGTTACGCGTCCTGTTATAGTCCTTCAATCAAAAGTCTCACACGAAACGCATTATGCACACAAGCGAAATTTTGCCTCTCTTTATTGAATCTAAACAAGCCTTCTTAACTAACTGACGCACCCTAGAAAGAAATTATGTGAGCAATTTTAGGTATATGGGGCCCTAGGTGTAGTATTCTTAAAGGCCACAAAGGCCAGCAACTCGATCACACAAAGTAGCACTTCCACATACGCACTAAGCATCCCCAGAACACTCCTTCGCTAGACACGTGACCACAGTTTCCCGCGCTGTGGGAGTCCCGGATGTCTATACAAATGTGTAACACTACATCTCTCTCTTTCCTCGCTTACGACCTCTTAGTAAAATCTCAACAAAACAATGTCAACAATGTCCCATAAGGTAAATAGGGCACTCTTGCAAATGTAACATAATCAAAATACTGTCACTGCAGAAAACTTTTGTTATTGCAGCAAATAAGAGTTTCTGTCACTGCAAAATGGCAACCACCCTTAGATGGTGACATAGTCACTGAATCTGTCCGGGGGTCGGGTAGCTCTCCCCGATCTCCTTGGTGCTGTCGGTGTCTGCATTGAACTCTGATCCTCCGCTGCAACAGGGCTTGCTCCAATCTCCGGGCTGGGTGTGGCCTCTTGCCCACACATCCGCTCAAATGGTACTACTGCAGGAAGGCTTGGCTCCGCTGACTCTATAGCTGGAGTCACAAATCGCTTGACATGCTGGATGTTTCGCTTGTATTCCACACCTTGAGGTGATTTCAACTGGACCTGATCACCGTAACGTGCTGTCACCTGATATGGCTCTTTCTCGTAGTTTGGCGACAATTTGTTCTCCTTCCTTTTCTCCAGTAACACAAGATCTCCCTCTTGTATGCCTTTCTCTGCAGCTTGGTGCTTCTTGTCAACATGGTCTGCCCCGATTTGCTTTTTCTCTGCATCATGATCTCTGGCTTGCTGATATCCCAGATTCTCAGGTTCTTCCAAATCAGCAACTTCTGGCAATTTAGTGGACATTTTCCTCCCATACAATAATTCCGCTGGGCTTTTGCCAGTCGTTACATGCGGGGTGGAACGATAAGCCAGTAGGAACTTGTTCAACTCTAACCTCCAGTCTTTCTTCTCAGCATGGGCAACTCTCATTGCTTTCAAAAGGGAACGATTTTGCCTCTCGACTTCCCCATTTGCTCTTGGCCATAGTGGGGTGGTCAACCTGTGCTTGATGCCCATTTCCTCCAAGTATCCTTCCATTTCTGCGGACACCAGGTTGGGTCCGTTGTCGGTTCTCAAGGTACTAGGTACCCCATATCTAGAGAACTGTTTATCTAAACACTTGATAATCACTGCAGAGGTAGTAGATTTAATTACGTCAACTTCCACCCATCGGCTGAAGTAGTCCACTAGGACCAGCAAATATTCTCCCGTTGGCATGGGCCCAAGTAAGTCCAGTGCTACATCCTGCCATGGCCTTTCTGGCATCCTGGTTGTTTTCACCGGTGGGGTGATGGTCTCCTTTGTAACCAATTGACACCCATAACACTCTCGGCACTTCTGTCCCGCATCCTTATCAATACCCGGCCACCACACCTTAGACCTCAGCCTCTCCTTCATTTTGACTATTCCCTGGTGACCCTCGTGTGCAAGCTCAACAACTCTCTGTCTCAGCACCTTGGGTATCACAATCCTCGTTCCACGCAGGATAACTTGCCCAATGAAAGTCAGTTCGTTACGCACCATGACAAATGGCCTCGGACACTTCTCCCAGTTTCCACTAACAAGGCAGTTACGCACTGCTTGCAGCTCTTCATCCTCTGCTGAGGCACTCTCTATCTCTTGAATCTTGACTGCTATAGGGACTGCTTTAAGGGCAACCATCCGAACGTGCTCATCGTCATAACGACACTTCTCTGATGCAGGGATTGTTGTCAAACGTGACAGTGCATCTGCAATATTATCTCTTGATGCAACATAGCACACCTTATAATTATAAGGCTGCAGTCTCAACACCCAGCGCTCGATACGTGCCGATGGTTTGGATCCTCTCGAGTAGATCACCTTCAGGGCCTCGTGATCTGTAACCAAATCAAAGGTTTGCAACCCGTACAGGTATAAGTTGAACCGCTCACCTGCCCACACTAGTGCCAACGCCTCTTTTTCTGTCTGACTGTACCTCCTCTCTACACTGCTGAGGCTCCTGCTGGCGTAACAAACAGCTCGACCCACCCCATTCTTTTCCTGGACTAACACCGCACCTAGGCCCACAGGACTCGCATCGGCTATCACTCTAGTGTGTGCATCTTTGTCGAAATAGGCTAGAACAGGTGCACTGGCTAACTGCTGTTTCAGTTTCTGAAACGCCTTTTCCTGCTCACTGCCCCATTCAAAGGGTACTCCTTGCCTGGAAATCGCCCGTAGGGGCTCTGCAATGGTCGCGAAGTTGGGAATAAAACGTGCACTGAAGCCAACCATCCCCAGGAAGCTTCTAACCTCTGTTGGCGTTGTTGGGCGGCTCGACTCAAGCACGGCACGAACTCTCTCTTCTGTTGGGCCAATACCGTACTTTGATACTAGGAGCCCCATGAAGACCACCTTGTCCATTCGGAATTGGCATTTCTCTGCGTTGAGGGTTAGGTTCTTCTCCTCCAATCTCTGCATCAATCTATGGAGATTCCTGTCATGCTCCTCATTGTTCTTGCCATGTACTATCAAGTCATCCGCAATATTCTGAACTCCGCCAATATCTGATATCACTTGCGTTACTATCTGCTGGTACTTCTCGGGTGCAGAGTTTACTCCGAAGCTCAATCTCTTGTACCTGAATAGTCCATCATGTGTGGCAAATGTGGTTATGTCTCGGGAGCCCTCATCTAACTCTATCTGATGAAATCCAAGACGGAGGTCCAATTTCGAAAACACTGTACTGCCATT
This sequence comes from Siderastrea siderea, assembly GCA_964030785.1. Classification (NCBI taxonomy): domain Eukaryota; kingdom Metazoa; phylum Cnidaria; class Anthozoa; order Scleractinia; family Rhizangiidae; genus Siderastrea; species Siderastrea siderea. Next base: position 10,741,348 of record OZ034967.1, read on the forward strand.
GAGGTTCTCTAACACTTCATCCACAGTTGGTATAGGAATCCTTTCGCGAATAATAGCTGCATTTGCCTTTCTCATGTCCACACACAACCTGATATCCCCTGATGCCTTCGGCGCAATCACCACCGGACTAATCCACGACGTCGGCCCATCTACCCGCTCCACAATATCCTTAGCAATGAGGTCTTCTACCTTCGCCGTTACTTTCTTTCGCAGTGCAAATGGAACACGCCTTGGCTTCTGAGCTATTGGTGTCACATCTGGGTCAACATTTAATTTCAACTGGTAGTCCTTAAGTTTACCGACACCCACAAACACCTTTGGGTACTTAGCCTGAAGAGCTGGGGCTAGGTCCTCCCCGACAACATTGCATTGCACCGATCCACCACTGGCACCCAAACCGATTCGTAGCAGACCCAGGTCCCTTGAAGTTTCATGACCCAGCAGACACCTTCCAGTCTTGGTCACCACTAAGTGTGAATTTATCTTCTTGTCACCCGCTAAGATCTCAACTCCAACCTGACCGATTACTTCTAACTCCTTTCCACCATACGCATACAACCGCTTGTGGCAATCTTCCATCTTCGCAGTAAGGCCTTGTGCCTTAAGTTCCTCATATTGTTTCATTCCTATGAGGTTGCTTACCGAGCCAGAGTCAATAAGAACCCTTGTTGTAATGCCACTAACACTTACTTCTACTACTGGTTCTTTAGAACTGATTACATTGCATGTTTCCTCTCTATTTTCAGTCACTGCGAATGCAAAAGCACAGTCCTCCTCACTATCGGATACCTCTTGATCACCCACAAAGTTAGCATTGTGACTCGGGCGTCGCTGATTTGTTTTACTTTTGCTTCCACAACTATCACTCTTTCCCTGACAACACAAAGCAAAATGGCCATACCTTCCACATTTTGCACATTTCTTTCCTTTTGCTGGGCAGTTCCAGTCCCTTGCCAGATGCCCCTCTCTTCCACAATTGTAGCACTTTCTGCTTTTCTCATCCCCTTTTCCTTGTCTTGTCTTGACTGCATTGACACTGTCTTCCACTACTTGCGGTGTCGTTGGGCTCACCGTCATGTTTGTTGCCTGTCGCCCCGCCGCTTCCCACGCACGAGCTGTATCTAACGCCTCTTCCAGTGTAATATTCCTTTGTTCCAACAGTTTTCTCTTGAGTTCAAAATCCGTTAACTTCTCGATCAGCTGGTCCCTCAAATTGTCGTTCAAACTCGTTCCAAAATTGCAGTGGCGGGCCTGTTTTCTTAGCCGAACCATAAACTGGTCAGCAGTCTCTCCATCTTGTGGTGTAAGTTGGCGAAAAACATGGCGCTCGTAGGGAATGTTCTCCTCGACTCGAAAGTAGGAGTCCAGCTTGAGAATGGCAATTTTGTAAGCATTGTCACCCTCCTCTGGGACAGGGCCAGGGTCTTGTAGATCTTCAAATATGTCTTGTACTTCCATCCCGGCGAAATGCAAGAGTTGAGATGTCTTCTTACGAACATTTTCGATGCCCTTTCCCTCGGCATAATATTCGAACGCGCGCTTCCATTTACGCCACCTTTCTGCGACTTGCGAAGCCGGTCCGGTTAAATCCAATGGCGGTAAGTGCCTCTCAGTCATATTTGGACCATCTTCGTCGCCAATGTAGTATTCTTAAAGGCCACAAAGGCCAGCAACTCGATCACACAAAGTAGCACTTCCACATACGCACTAAGCATCCCCAGAACACTCCTTCGCTAGACACGTGACCACAGTTTCCCGCGCTGTGGGAGTCCCGGATGTCTATACAAATGTGTAACACTACACTAGGCAGCATGGATTTTGTGGCTTGTGAACAGATTCCGAGGTAAGGAAGAAGGCCAAAACATACTTCCACAGCTCGCTTCGCTAAGGAACCAGTTCACAGGCTAGGTTTTTGTCCTCTGAGACCGGGGAGGGTGGGGGTGGGCGGCGGAATCCGCCCTCCCCTCAACTCCTAGAATATTAAAGCTATGGCATCAAAACGTAGAGTACGTCCAAAACTCTTTCCTTTAAAGTCCGCAACAGGAGCTGGTGCCGTCATTTGACGTAAGGATTGTGTCATGTTTTTGAACGGCAGCCATCTTGGATCCGCAACCTTGGATTTGTCTATTTTTCCAGAACCTTTCAAAAGCGCCAGAATTGACCAAAAAGTAGCCACAAACAACAAAAGAACACGGAAACTTACTTCAAGAAAGTTATATTTTTTATTAAAAAGATGAAAATTTAAAATTCTGGAAAAACGGCATGTCTAAAAGTGGTTGCCATGGTAAAGTCAAAATTGATATACAGTTGCTTAAGCTTGCTTACTAAATAAGTTATAAATGTTTAAAAGTCCTTGAGGGCAGAATCCACCCCCCTCGGTCTGAATAGGGTTAATTAAAATTGTCTTAAATAGGGCTATGGTCACTGGGGCACTGAGCCTCTCACCCACGGCCAAGGTGCATTCCCTCACTCCTTCCTGCAGGGAGGGCGTGGACTCGACGAGGTTTAAATAGCGATATCCTTGCAGAGCCAAGAATCTTTCTAAAAATTGAAACGTACGTATCGCTGAAATTACGCATTCTGGATCCATAGATGAGAAAGTTCATGGCTGAGTTTGACAGCGCCACAGTCCTGATCCAATAGTGTGCGTATCCGTACACCTTGACCAGCGGTCTCCCAGTGGCAGCGAAGACGACAAACAATGGAAACCAGCAAGCAGTGAAAACAACGATGACAATCGCTAAGGTAAAGGCTACGCCTGCTTCAAACCGTGAGTTGGCATCGTTAGAAGTTGGAGCGCTTATTTCGTTTCTCTTCTTCTTTTGTCTCACCAGCGATATCACAATTAACGTGTATGAGACGAAAACGATCAGGTAACAGAGGACAAAGATCGCCAGATTAGCGAAAGCTTTTATTTGGACGGGCGCTGGAAGGAACTTACCCAGAAGAAATAATGCTATTGTAAATGTCCAACTTGCTGTCAACATCGCTTTAATCCCGAATCCCTCCATGGTACTTTTATGGCGAAGAGGGAACACAATGGCGATAAAACGGTCAACGCTGATCGCCGACATATGTACGACTGAAGCTGCAGCGGAAAAGTTAGAGATGAAAAAGTAGATCCGCTCCATGTTCCACGCACAATCATTGAAAAAAGTTCTTTTGGCCAGGATTTCTAGAAAAAGTGGCTCGCAGATCATGGTAGCGAACAAATCAGCGATGGCTAAACTAACCAACAGATAGTTTGAGCATCGGCGAAGACGAGGACTTGTAACAACGGCCACGCAAACCAATAAGTTGCCGAGAGTTCCTAGCAAACCCACCACAGAATTCGTTGCGATTAAGGCAGTGCCGTGAGCGACAGGAAAAGAGCAGTCTTTCGCGGAGAAGTTATTAGGCTGATTACTGCTGTTTGAGTAATTCATCACTCGGATATTCTGACCACTAGCAAATTTAAATACCAACTGACTATGAAGCTGCGTTTCGATCAGTAACGACACTTGAACGTCAAGCCACAACAAGGAAGATATAGAGGCCGTTTGTTATTGATCTGCAGTAAACTGGGTTGTTATTAACAAAGGATCAAAATTACCAACTTGAGCTAACAACTGTTTACCAGCTGTGTTTACTTTGCCAAAACGAAACTAAACTCAATAGCGTTTGCACTGTCTATTTATATACAACTGTATGGCGGGCCATCGCTGTCAAAAGTAGATGTTATGATATCATGAATGATATCATGATATCTGCCTAATATCATGATATCGTGATATCATGATATCATGACGTTAGGATATCACTACGATAAGATCTCGTTTAATTCGTAAACCATTTAGCAAATGTATTGTCACAGTTAACCATTTCGCAAATGTCTTGTTATCAGTGTTTTATTAATGTCTGACTTTACAACCTGTTCATGAAATAAATCTACCCACAACCAACAGTACGGCTTTCCTTAATCGTGTTACTTTAACAGTGTTTACAGCGTTGATTTTTTTGTGTGTGTGTGTCTAGTTCTGGAGCTTCTCCTCGTCAGTTCCATGGAGGAGCTCAGCCCGGTATTCAAAAAAAGACAACTCGAGAAAATACCATGATACGCGGGAAAATTAGTAAGAATAATGTTGAAAAATACCATGACGAGTCGGTGTATTTTGTGGGAGTCAGTATAATTGCTACAAATAGGACAGACGGTTTTTTCGCTTTGATCTGAAATGTTGACTAGAGTTGAAGATCAGAACGACACACGCCATCGGAGAAAAAAAATCAAAGCGTAACTCGCTTTGGTTCCTTTGGTCCTTCCCCCTCCACTCCTTTAACCTACCCCTCCCAAGGTAAAAGTAGTTCCAAGTATCGTATCACCACAGTCAACTGACAATATAGGGGCTGGTCTTGAGAGAACATACCTTCCTTTCAAAGCTTAGGTTTCCCTCAGATCATTAGATCCCATATTTTCGGGTGGCCATTACTTTTGGGAGGGTTTCATCCCAACGGTCACTACACATGCATTAACGTTATTTTAGGGTAGGCGTTTCTCTCTAGGGAAGGGGTCGCGTCATTTCCGGAATTCTACGGCAAATAAAAGAAGGAAAGTTATGGTTTGGTATAGAGTATTTGCCGTGGATAGCCGTCGGATATATTTTGTCGGCAGACTAGCTACACAGCCGTTACACGGCGTGGGACAAGTAAGGGTAACGAGCGTTAAGCTTAAGTTGCACCACCTATTGCGTGGCTGGCCAATTTTAAAAGTTTGCGAAAAAAAATTCTTCAGTCTACAGATGAAATAGTTTTTCAAAAACGTGCCATCCTTAACTTTAGACTTTCCGGTTCCCCCCCCCCCCCCCTTGCTATTGAGAAAACAGCTTCCAAGAATCAGGCAAAAACCCAGCTAAAGCACGTGCTCACTGGGGACGGGGAATCTGGTTGCATCACAGGCAGCCCAAGCTCACGCCTCGTGAAAGGGAGGAATTTATAAATTATTTATGGTTCTCGAGCCGGGACGCGACCTTCGAGAGAGACCTGTATTGGGTTGCAAGCGGCTGTTAACAATTTGAGACTTTGTATGGGGAATAATATATCGTCGATTTCCAACGTTAAATAAAACTAAATTTCAACATTTTTTAGTGAAATAAATAACACTAATTTACCTCTTGCGTCTTTGTATTGTTTTTGGGCTTATTCCATCGTTTTGGGCCTTCTTTGTCACGACTGTTACTACCTTCATAGACCGGTATTGGGTTACAAGCGGCCTTTAACAATTTGAGACTTTGTATGGGAGAAAAAATATCGTCGATTTCGGACGTTAAATAAAACTAAATTTCAACTTTTTTTTACTGAAATGAATAAAACTACCTTACCTCTTGCGTCTTTGTGTGTTTTTTGGGCTTATTCCATCGTTTTGGGCCTTCTTTGTCCCCGGTCTTTGTCACGACTGTTACTACCTTCATAAGACGAAGTCAAGGCATCACACCGTTTCAGGCCGGAGATGCGAACTTGTCTACTCCAAGGCGGTTTGCGGCCAGAAAATCCATCCTATCGCAGATTTTTTCCGCCAGAGGTAAACCTCTATGATCTCCACACCTTGTAAAATGTTCCTTCGCCAAATATCCCCGCGCATTTTCCTGAAAATGAGCTTTTTCTCACTCCATGTCCAAAATCCCTTCTTTCGGCGAACGCTCATGGTTTTGAAAATCGACACGAGACTTGGGTCCGAGATCAAATCTCTCTCGACCCACGGTGGCACAGTCAATTCATGTACAGCACTTACCCCATCCCGACAGAAATATTCAAATTTAGCCGTTTGTTTATCTCCCGTATCCCGTCGCGTCGCCTCGCTCTGTCATTGGTTGATCGATAGAATAGTGCTGTGCGTGATGCCACTGTCGGGATGGGGTAACTGCTGTACATAAATTGACTGTGCCACCGTGGGTCGAGAGAGATTTGATCTCGGACCCAAGCCTCGTGTCGATTTTCAAAATTATGAGCGTTCGCCGAAAGAAGGGATTTTGGACATGGAGTGAGAAAAAGCTCATTTTCAGGAAAATGCGCGGGGATATTTGGCGAAGGAACATTTTACAAGGTGTGGAGATCATAGAGGTTTACCTCTGGCGGAAAAAATCTGCGATAGGATGGATTTTCTGGCCGCAAACCGCCTTGGAGTAGACAAGTTCGAATCTCCGGCCTGAAACAGTGTGGTGCCTTGACTTCGTCTTATGAAGGTAGTAACAGTCGTGACAAAGACTGGGGACAAAGAAGGCCCAAAACGATGGAATAAGCCCAAAAACACACAAAGACGAAAGAGGTAAGGTAGTTTTATTCATTTCAGTAAAAAAAAATTGAAATTTAGTTTTATTTAACGTCCGAAATCGACGATATTTTATTTCCCATACAAAGTCTCAAATTGTTAACGGCCGCTTGTAACCCAATATCGGTCTATGAAGGTAGTAACAGTCGTGACAAAGAAGGCCCAAAACGATGGAATAAGCCCAAAAAACACACAAAGACGTAAGAGGTAAATTAGTGTTATTTATTTCACTAAAAAATGTTGAAATTTAGTTTTATTTAACGTTGGAAATCGACGATATATTATTCCCCATACAAAGTCTCAAATTGTTAACAGCCGCTTGCAACCCAATACAGGTCTCTCTCGAAGGTCGCGTCCCGGCTCGAGAACCATAAATAATTTATAAATTCCTCCCTTTCACGAGGCGTGAGCTTGGGCTGCCTGTGGTTGCATGAGTACAACCACACACTACTTAGCAAAGCTAGCCCATACAGTGTTGCTCTTTCCAGAGCACAAGTGTCCATTAACGCATGTACAGGCCTCAAGGTCATCTTGAAGCACGCCCATCACGCGGACAAAGTCACGGTTCGCGGAAGTAAAAATGACACACGCTTTTTTTCCGATTACTGATGGCCGTAGTTAACGTCAACTCAGCGTGGTAATTTCAAAAGTCAGACATTAAAAATAACACTGGTAACAAGGCATTTGCGAAATGGTTAACTATGACAATACATTTGCTAAATGGTTTACGAATTGAACGAGATCTTATCGTAGTGATATCCTAAAGTCATGATATCACGATATCATGATATTAGGCAGATATCATGATATCATTCATGATATCATGATATCTACTTTTAGCAGCGATGGCCCGCCATACAACTGACAGTGGGGGCGGAAAAGATATTAAAACACGAGCCTTAACTTCACCCCAGTTTCAAGGCAGTTCTGTTAATCATCTCATTTGAAGTGCGATATACTGTATTATTTTTCGTGACAAATAAGGTAAACTTGCGTAAACGTTTCTGAGTGGTTTGAGTCGGAAGTGTCAGATCCTTAAACCCTGTTACGTAATAAGGCTTTGCCAAAGGTTAGTATTAGCCCTCTTTGGTCATTAACTAGCTCATATTCAAAACCTGCCATCCTAAAATAAATTTGAGATATTACCTTTTTTGCAGTCACAGATTTTCGTGCACATAATTCATTCAATTTTGAGTCAGCCGATTTGGTGGTTAACAGTAAAACAGTATCATGACCCCGGTCATTGCGGTTTCGTGAACCCGGCTGTCTGCCTGACAATGAATTAGTATTGAGCTTTATTGTGGGTATTTCCTATACGGAAAAGCTACATTCGTAATTAGAATGTAACCCTCTGCCTTTGCCTTAGTTTCCTCCAAACTGTTCTATTCCTTTAGTGCTGGTGTTGTTCAGGACGGACTGCGTAACTACCATCCAGAAGCCAAAGACGACGACGAATTCATAAATTCATTTTCCAAGGCATCCATTTAATATCAGTTGAAGAAGAAACATGCAAATTGCTCGGTAAACTTTCTATTTAGCCACGCTCTCATTGCCCTCGTGGTTTGCCAAAGTAAGCTACGTAAATCGATAACACACTTATACGTAATTAGTTATTAACTCAAGCTCAATATTATTCTGATATTTTCCTTATTTCATAGCTTGCTTTCTTTACTAATTTCAATAACTGGAAACACGATTCATAAATTTAATAAAAACTTAAATGCAAGCGTCAGAAAGTAGCAACAGTCGATTTTGATACAAATTGGAAGTTTGGCAAATAGTGAAATGAAGTTTGTAGGAATTTTTATTGACGCTCTGAGTTGTTTGTTACACTCAGGCGTAATCGGCCGTAATTGAGATCGAGTAAGCAAGTTTATGCTACAAATATAAACTACCAGGCCAAAAATAAATTCCCGGTATTAATTTTTTATTTCAACTCCCTACTCATCAATAACTTTCATGACTTTTATGTCCGGACACTCTTAAAAAGAAACCGGTGTGGATCTATGAGACAAAACTTGGTTTGAACGAGAAAGGTTAATTTTAATTCATTTTTAGACATCCCAATACTTTACAACTTCACATGCCGTGGTCTTCCTTTTCACCAAATGCGATGGAATCTTTTTGTGGATAGTAGGTCTTCCAACAGAATATTTTCAGCCACCTTTCTAAGCTTTTCAGAATCTAGTTCATTTCTATTCCCATATCTAGTCAGAACGATGAATGTTCAAATTTTAATTTCCTGCGGATAACTTCTGTGAGACAGATGAATGATTTGACGAAGCGAGACTCAGGAATGCAAATAGAAGGAATCTCGGTTGGAAACACAAATATGGCAAAAACTTTTCGCAAAAACATCGATGAGTATTGTGGAGTTACTTCCAGATATAATGGAAGCTTTGCTTTAATTTAAACGTCGCCTTCTTTTAGCTAGACTCCTTAATGTGATGGCAAATTCGCTCAAATCAAGCACGGACATAAATTAAACTTTCGATACCTTTTTGTGGCCGAAAAATCTATCGTCTTTCACATGTTGATACTTAATTCAAGATCTATATGCGTATATGAGGTGTAAATTTGTGACTCAAGAACACTAATTAGCTTCGTCTTTTTCAAGAAAATAGCTAACTGCCAAAGAAGTATCGTGCGCAGGGCATGCAATATCACGGCTTTCGTTTGCGCGTTATAAAGAGGTTGTTAGCAGAATGAAATCTTAGCCACTGCGCCAAATAAGTGTCAATTTGTGTCAAATATTGTCAATGCAATGTGTAAAACGAGAGTTCAGTTTACATTGGGTAAAGTAAACTATTCGCGTTGCATACAGATTAGCAAGCCGCTACCCGGTTAATATAACAAAGTGCATGGTCTTTAATTCATGGACTGTTTTAGCATTCAGTTTTTATTTACCCATGCGAATGGATGTTAACTAAGCGGGCAAACTTAGATAAAAGGCAACCAAGTCTTGCGGAAGAGCAGATGTCTCAAGACCACTGAACATGTCAACCCGTTCACTGGCCGCTTTAACACAGAAACATTGCTTAAATACATCAAAACGAACGATGGCAAACTCTGATATATCACACAGTGACTGTAATTTCAAAGAAAATGAGTTTATCACAAATGCAGTTTGTCTATCGCTGGAGAAAGAATACAACTTTTGCCGATCCCAGAGAAAACATCAACGGAACAAAGTTCAAAACGAGACACCGTGGACGACGAAAGAGGAATTGTTTTGAAGTTTTATAAGGAAGTGAGAGAAAAAGAATCATTAAATGATGAGAAAAAGATCCTTCCGTGGAGTCTTAACACCGAAGTAAAAAAACTCAAAGTTCCTATGACGACCCTCTACAGATTATCGAAGCAGGTAACAAAACTAAAATGGTCGGATGTGCGACCAACATATACAACAAAACACGATTGGTGGACTAGCAAAGGAGCCTTTGAGACGACTGCCACGAAAAACATAGCTGTGCTTGGAGCGTGCACAGAAGCACACAACTGTTTGCTAACGGAAACCAGCAGTCATCGCAACATTTCACGTTCCTTTAAGGTTAATTTTACCTTCCGTTAAACGATGAAGGTAAATTCATTGAATTGACATGTGCAACTAGTCAAGTCGGATTTTTCACACAGATGAAGCAGTCTACCGAAAAAAGTAGTAATATAGTGATAAAAAGTATCAAGCACTTCGTTGGCTAATGCTTTGCTTCTGACCACCACCTAATTTTTGCCGACTTGTGTCAATATGCCTGGGATGGCTAAATAAGTAACAATGTTGCTTAGAATTGCAACTGAGTTAAGTTAAGCTCGATCAACGCGAATTGGCTCGCTTTTGAGTCTTTGCAAGCTAGACCCAAAACTTCAGAAGAAAAGGTTTAGTCTTGTTAGTTCTACTAAAATTCATTAAATTAATGCCCTTTGCTCTGAACAAGTGTTGTATTTATAACAAGATGATGAATATTCAGTTATCACCATATTAAATTTCGGTAAAAGACTAATATTTTAGATTTCAATAGGGATTAATATTCACCGCAAATAGACTGTTTAAAGACTGGCTTGCAATTTATAGAAGGCCATTCTAAAATAAGTGTTATCGTACAATGATACGACGCGCGTGGTTTATTTAGGGTAGTCTAGAAAGCTAAGACCTAAGACCTAAGACCTCGAAAACTAAGACTCGAAAACTAAGACCTCGAAAACTAAGACTCGAAAACTAAGACCTGGAAAACTAAGACGTAAGCGCCAGCCATTGTTTTTGCTCGCAGCACAATCTGTGAGTTAATGTATGCGTTCATCATGAACTTTCGCTACCCTTCTGAAAACTAATACTTGCCGAAATATGGCGTGTTAAGCTATTCGGTAATCCTACAAATGGCATCTTTTACTGTATTTAGCCCGGGTTTTCAACACAATCCTTGGTCCGCAGTCCGTGTTTTATACTGACCAGAAGCCAAAGATTTGTTTAAAATTCCGGTATTACAGATGGTTACGTACATAACTTAGGGTCGATTAACTAAGACGTCGAAAGCTAAGAACTGCTTGTTTACCCATTGATTAACTAAAGAATAAATCGGATAAAAATATCCAATAAAAAAGTAAAGCATCAAGAGAAAACAATCATAATCAATCAATCGGCTTTTATTTCCTCTGAAACGTAGCTATAAAGTATGAAGTGTTTAAGACTATAGTAAATAATTAATCATCTGTGTGAATAATGCAAGGCGTAATAGTTTTTGAACAATGTTCAACTTGGAACAAATTACTTTTTTATATATCGTTGGGATAAAGGCTACGTTGGGACAGTTGGGGATGGCTTATAAATGTGGTGGTGGATCACAGCTTTATTTTATTGGGGGGTGCCACCCTTGAAAATGACATGACGAAAATAAACTAGCTTAAGGTGACTTGCGGCCTTGCAGGCTGCTGTTTTGATTTTAAAATAAGGAATGTTTAGCCCCTCCCCCTCCCAGCCCCCTTCCTAGCTTTTGATTTTGCTAATTCTACCTTAACTTTAAAACAGAAACTAAACGTCATGCACTGTAAAAAGGACACAATCCCACCGAAATTAATAACGATTGTCAAATCCTTTACCATGCCCGCTCTCCATTTCTCTTCTCTAGCTTAATTAGCAGTTGAAGGGCATTAACTATGCCCAATGTTTCGTATTTCGCAACCACACAAAGACCTCAACAGCCCAGCTCCGCTGTGATAAGGTTTCTGTGGCATCTTTCAGTTTAGACGTGATCTTTTCTGGAATTTTGCTTGAAAGAATTTGCTCTGAAAGTTGCTTAGGCTGAAATACGGTAACCTCTTCATGACACAGTCTCTTTTCACACAGTAGTATTTGGTGGTGTAGCGTGTAGACGGCAACCTGTTTCCTGAACACTTTGGATCGGGATACATCCATTTTTCAGCATGAGATAAAGCAATATCGTATGGAGCAACCAACAGTCTTCTGGGGAAAACCGTACCACACTGCTTACATTCGGTAGCTTTCGGCTCATCGGAGAGAAAGCACACGACGAGTGGGTTGTTGTTATGATAGATCCCCGTAAAAGGCCTCGCCTGGGTAGGTGCAGCCGTGGGCTATTGTTGTTGCAGTTACTGCTTGGACGCCACGGGTTCCTGTGGCATGTGTGGGTTCCTCCATTTTTTCCAGCAGCGTTATTTTCCGGTTCAACGAGGGCACTTTTGAAAGGCTTGGAACGACGCAGAGATCTCGGTACGAACTCAATGTGGTCTTTTAGAATCCCATCCTTGGTAGCTACAAAGAGGCTGTGTTTGCCTCTAATCTTTAAAACGTTCCCTACGATACCTAGTATTAGTGTACCAAGTTTCATGTTTTTATCATAAATTGTAGAATAGTTTCACCTATCTGCTAGACTACTATACTGCTTATTTTGCGCAAAAATCTTTTTCCTGCTCATCTTATTGACAAATCAGGCAAATTTGTACATATATAAAGCAGTTAATAGGCATGCCTCCACTGTAGCACGTCCCACCTCTAATACCAGTTTAAACGAAAGACAATACTTCTATAAACTACCTTACTTAGGCTGTTTCTCAACAGTTGCTCAAAACAAGATACGCTGTCTTGTTAATCGTTATTGTAAGGATGTTGACTTTAAGTTAGTTTTTACCACTTTCAAATCAAGGAATTTTTTTGCAGTGAGAAATCCTGTCCCTAGGGAGCTACGTTCACGTGTAGTTTACAAATTTTCTTGTACTTCCTGTAAAGCTTGCTACATCGACGAAACCTGCCGACATTTTTCTATACGCGTCCGGGAACACCTCTCTCCTGACAGGTCCTCTGAAAATTTTTTAAACATCGACAAAGCTCGGAACCTTGCCGCAATTCTTTCTCTTCGGATTGCTTTGAAATCATCGATTCTGCCTCCACAAAATTTCAACTCAAGCTCAAGGAAGCTGTGCACATGAACTGGAAAAAACCCAATCTTAATCAACAAGTTAATAACATCAACTTAACACTTACGCTTCTTCCCCTGGTGCTGTGCCTTGTTGTGGCGGGGAGGCTTGCGTGCCCTTACGACCCCTAGAGCTATTTCAGCTGGAGCTTATGCTCCTGGAAGGTTCAACCATGCATGCTGAATTGGTCTACGGGAGAGGGGCCAGACTAAACAGCGCCCTGGCCCTCCAGGTTGGGGGTTAAGCGCAGGGCTAACAACCCTGCCTTGTAAAACAACCCATGTTACTGAAACCTCACTAGGAAAATCAAGCCGTTGTCGTCCTGGAGGCTTGAGGCACTGCGGTGCTAGTATGAATGGCTCGGGCGAAAACCAACTGAGAACCCGTGCTAGGAAAGCGAGTCTCTTGGACGCCAAAACATATCTAAGTATTGGCACGTGGAATGTGCGAACGATGTTTGATACCTCAAGAACAACACAGGTCCTCAGAGAAATGCAGAGTTACAAGCTACATATCCTCGGGGTTAGTGAATGCAGGTGGACAGGTTTCGGGCAGTTAACGATGGGCACAGAAGAAACCATCCTGTATTCAGGGAGAGATGATGACCAACATATGACTGGAGTTGCACTCATCCTGAAAAAGGGGCTGAAGAAAGCACTGATAGAGTGGCAGCCAGTAAATGAGAGATTGATAAGGGCAAGATTCAACGTGATGTTGGAATCAGCAAGGAATTCTCAATTGAGGTGCGTAATAGATTTCAGATACTCGAGGTCCAACAGACTACTGACATTGGTGCTGAACAGTTGAAGAGAAATGGAGTCATGTCAAGGAAGCATACCATTCAACTAGTAAGAACATACTTGGTATCAAGAAGAGGCAGCACAAGGAATGGATTAGCTTGGAGACCTTAGATTGTATCAAGCGGAGGAGGACCTTGAAGAACAAGATCAGCCAGACCAAATCTGAGCGCCAGAGGGACAGACTTCGCATAGAATATGCTGAGCTAAATAAATTGGTGAAAAAGGGTGCGAGGGCTGACAAGAGGCGGTTCGTGGAAGAACTGGCAGAAACAGCAGAAAAAGCAGCTTCCAGAAATGAAATGCGAACTGTTCACAGGATCACCCGGCAATTATGTGGAGAAAAACGCCGTACAAACATCCCTGTCAAGGATAAGCAAGGGAACCTTCTGACATCTGAACGGGATCGAGATGAAAGGTGGACTGAACACTTCTCAGAGGTGCTGAATCGACCTGAACCAGAGCTGCCTCCTGACATTCCACCAGCCCAGGAAGATCTGGATATGAGAGTAGACCCACCATCTCGACAGGAAATTCTTAATGCTATTAAGTCCCTGAAGAACAACAAGGCGCCAGGCCAGGATGCGATTCCGGCAGAACCTCTTAAAGTTAACCCCGAGCTTGCCAGTGACGTTCTCCAATCTTTTTTCATTGACATATGGGAAAAGGAGGAGCTTCCACGGGAATGGACACAGGGGAACATTAGGTGGGTTCATACTAGGGTAGTAAGTGGACCTTAAGTACACTTGAGCTTTACTTCAGATGTGAACGGGTTTAACTTCAGCTCAAGTAGCCCACTTTGTGGCCATGGTAACACACTTCCTTCAAAGGAGCCGAAGTACACTTTCAAGTCTAGTTCAGACCATCCTTACGAGCCTACTTATGCTCTATCAAAACACATTCCGTAAACCGACGTCAATCAAACACGCTCTCGTGTGCTGTTTTGTAAGTTTACTGTTACAAGGTCACATAAGAATTCAAATGTTTCTCGGGTGACTCTGAAATGTTCCGTTCAAATAAAATTAAGCCCTGGACTTGCTATCAAGTATCGAAGCCAGTTCTGTGGACGAGGCCAAACCCAAGCTCTTCGTCTCTGTTGAGCGTTTTGTTGATTCATATGGGTCATGATCATCAGCAACAGCATTTGCCTGTTTCTCCGCCTAATTCTAAATTCTTCCTCCATAACGTGAAAGTGATAAAGTTCGAAAAGCAAAGTTCTCTGACATTGCAGTAAAATAATTATGAGCGTGATAAAAGGCAAGGTTTCGAGGTCGCATGAATACAAGTGGAAACGTTGCTGCTTAAGTTGATTGACAACCCGATTACCTTGAAAGCATACTTTGAATTCTAATGTGAACGCTTATCATGGTGAGTAAACATGCATGATCTCAAGTGTACTTGAGCTCCGGCTATACTTAAGGTCTACTTATTGCGCTAGTATGAACCCACCTATTGTCCAAATACCAAAAAAAGGGAATCTGGTAGATTACAACAATTGGAGAGGGTTACATTACTCTCGTTACCTAGCAAAGTATTCTGCAAGGTGGTCATGATGCGCATAACGGAAGCAGTGGATGAAAGACTCCGAAAGGAACAAGCAGGGTTTAGACCAGGGAGAGGAACCACTGCGCACATATTTACGCTTCGGAATAATCTGGAGCGGTGCAACGAGTGGCAGAGGGATATCTATGTAAACTTTTTGGATTTTGAGGAGGCCTTTGACAGCGTCCATAGAACCAGCTTGTGGAAAATACTCCGGCAGTACGGAATAACTCAGAAGCTTGTCTACATCATCACCCTTTTTTACAACAGTTTTACCTGTTGTGTGCAAAATTCCAGCTCAAGCTTTGCTCTCAACTCGGGTGTTCGCCAGGGTTGCGTTATGTCCTCCTTTCTATTCATACTGATTATTGATTGGATTATGAAGAATGGCACAGAGCAGGAGAGAACTGGCATTAGGTGGACGCTGCTGACGAAGTTGGAAGACCTAGACTTTGCTGATGATATTGTTCTAATATCGCATACACGGTCCCATTTAGAACAGAAGAGTGTAAGGATTAATGAATTAGCAGAAGCTGTTGGCCTGAAGATCAACATAGGCAAGACTAACGTTATGTCCATCGAAGCAACCAAGGAGCCGGCCTTCATCAACAACCAATCGTTGGATTATACGGATCAGTTCACCTACCTTGGTAGCGTGGTAAGCATCAGTGGTGGAACGGAAGAGGACATTACAGCACGCCTTGGGAAAGCAAGATCTGCCTTCGCACGGTTGAAGCCTGTGTGGAAATCCAATGCCTACAGCCGCGCAACCAAGCTCAGGATATACAAAAGCAACGTCCTACCTGTGCTATTATATGGAGACGAATTCTGGAGAATGACTGCAAAAGATCTCAGTAGACTAAGCACCTTCCATACCACCTGCTTGCGAAGAATCATGAGGGTTTTCTGGCCGAATAGAATTTCCAATAGTGACCTCTTGGAAGCTACTAAGCAGGAACCAATGAATAATATTCTCAAGAGAAAGCGATGGCGATGGATTGGTCATACCCTGAGGATGGAACCATCAGCTCCTGCCAGAATAGCCTTAACATGGACACCAGAGAGTAGATGAAAGAGAGGGCGTCCACGTTGCACATGGCGGAGGACGATGTTGGGGGAATTGAAAGAAGCTGGAATGGTGTGGTCAGCAGCAGTGAAAAGAGTCCAGGACAGAAATGAGTGGAGAAACCTAGTAGAGGCCTTATGTGCCACTCGGCACGAAGAGGTTGAGTGAGTGAGTGAGTGAGTGAGTGAGTGAGTGAGTGAGTGAGTGAGTGAGTGAGTGAGTAACACTTACGCTTTAGGCGTTGTTACTATTAACCTTTTCCTTTGTTGTTCACTTCTGTATGGAATTTTAGTTAATTATGCATGCTTCTGTAGGCTATAAGCTCAAACAGTTTTTCAAATTTACGAAATAACAGCAGGCAAGAAATAATCTTCAAATAAAGACACACGGTTTTGAGTTAAAAAAACATGTTTCGGATGATCTAGATCCATCTTCAGTTTCAAATGCAAATAAAACCGCTAGTCGGTGTGATATAAATACAATGTACATAGATTCCGTTTTGCTACACGTGTTCGTGAACACTTAACATCCGATAAGAATCCGCACATCTTCCAACACATAAGTAGGACAGAGACATGCAAAGCTTTGTGTTTCGATGATTGCTTTTCAATTCTTCACACCGCCTCCACGTCTTCCCAACTCAAAATCAAGGAGGCTTTGCACATCGGGTGGGAAAACCATTGTTAAACAAACAAGTCAATCACGTCAATCTATCTCTTTCATTTTAATTGTCCTTGTTAATTTCACTTTTTTCAGTTTTTTTTTTTACGTTTTCAACACCATTGTATTTCAGTTATTCATATTCATGTTGTTATTAAGTAATTAATATTCTATGTACATTGTATTTATATCACACCGACTAGCGGTCTTATTTGCATTTTGAAACTGAAGATGGATGAAGATCATCCGAAACATGTTTTTTAAACTCAAAACCGTGTGTCTTTATTTGATTTTTTTCAAATATTCTTTGTAACTGACGAAGATGTGAGTCACATCGAAACATGTTTTACAATTTAAAACATGTCGTGATCTTTTCAAAAATCGCGATTGATTAACTGCTTTCTTTACCGTTTAGAGCTATCTTGTTCTTTTATAGGGTGCAGATTTATTTTGTCGTTCTGGCCTGAAAAAGGCAGAAAAAAATTAAAACTGTCTAAAAAGAGCACTACGGTCACTGGAGCACTGGGCCAGTCACCCACGTCATAAATCACTATGTGGCATTCCCTCCTGGCTTCCTTCCTTTAGGAATGTAGTGGATCTGATAGCGATATCCGTGCACAGCCGAGGAACTTGCTGAAAATTGAAACGTACGTCTCGGTAAAATTACGCATCCTGGATCCATAGATGAGAAAGTTCATGGCTGAGTTTGATAATGCCACAGTTCTGATCCAAAAATGTTTGTATCCGTACAACTTGACAAGCGGTTTCCCAGAGGCAAACAAAATGACATACAATGGAAACCAGCAAGCGGTGAAAACAACGATGACAATCGCTAAGGTAAAGGCTACGCGTGCTTCAAATCGTGAGTTGGCATCGTTAGAAGTTTGAGCGCTTATTTGGTTTCGCTTCTTCATTTGTCTCAGCAGCGATATCACAATTAGCGTGTATGAGACGAAAACAATCAGGTAACAGAGGACAAAAATCGCCAGATTAGTGAAAGTTTTTACTAAGACGGGCGCCGGAAGGAACTTCGCCAAAAGGAACAATGCAATTGTAAATGTCCAACTCGCTGTCAGCATTGCTTTTATCCCGAATCCCTCCATGGTAGTTTTATGGCGAAGAGGGAACACAATGGCGATAAAACGGTCAATACTAATGGCTGACATGTGTACGACAGAGGCTGATGCGGAGAAGTTGGTGATGAAAAGGTAGATCCGCTCCATGTTCCACGCACAATCATTGAAAAAAGTTCTTTTGGCCAGGATTTCTAGAAAGAGTGGCTCGCAGATCATGGTAGCGAACAAATCAGCGATGGCTAAACTAACCAACAGATAGTTTGAGCATCGACGAAGACGAGGACTTGTAACAACGGCCACGCAAACCAATAAGTTTCCGAGTGTTCCTAACAAACTCACCATAGAATTCGTTGCGATGCCGTGAGCGACGGGAAGAGAGCAGTCTTTCGCAGAGACCTGATTACTGCTGTTTAAGTAATTCATCACTCGGATATTCTGACCACTGAAAAATTTAAACACCTGACTGACCGTGAAGCTGCGTTTTGATCAGTCACGACACTTGACGATCAAGGCGCAACAAGGAAGATATGGACACCGTTTGTTATTGATCAGCAGTAAATTGGGTTGTCATCAACGAGGGATCAAAATTACCGACTCGAGCTAACAACTCTATTTACTTCGGAAAAACGTCACTCAACTCAATAACGTTTGCGCTGTCTATTTATATACAAAAACAATTGGGGCGGAAAAGATATTAAAACACGAGCCTTAACTTCACCCCAGTTTCAATGCAGCTCTATTAATCATCTCATTTGAAGTGTGATATAATTATTTTCTTGACAAATAAGGTAGATTTGCGTAAAATTTTCTAACTGGTTTGAGTCGGAAGTGTCAGATCCTTAAACCCTGTTACGTAATACGGCTTTGCCAAGGGCTGGTATCAGCCGTCTTTGGTCATTAACTAGCTCATATTTAAAACCTCCCATCCTAAAATAAATTTGAGATCTTAGCTTTTTGCAACGTCAGATTTTCGTGCACATAATTCATTCAATTTTTACTCAGCCGCTTTGGCGGTTAACAGTAAAACAGTATCATGACCCCGGTCATTGCGGTTTCGTGAACCCCCTGCCTGACAATGAATATAGTATTGAGCTTTATTGTGAGTATTTCCTATACGGAAAAGCTACATTCGTAATTCGAATGTAACCCTCTGTCTTTGCCTTTAGTTCAAACTGCTCTATTCTTTCAGTGCTGGTGTTGTCCAAGTCGGACTGCGTAACTTCTTTGCAGAAACCAAGGACGACGACGATTTCATGAATTGATTTTCTAAGGCACCCCTTTAATATAAGTTGGAAAAGAAACAGACAAAGAGGGGGTCTACAAATTGCTCATGAAACTTTCTATTTAGCGACGCTCTCATTGCCCTGGTGGTTTGGCAAAGTAAGCTCGTAAATCGATAAAACATATTTACGTAATCGGGCGTTAAGCTCAAGCTCTATGTTATTAAGATGTTTTTCTGTTAACTTATTTTAAAGTTTGCTTTCTTTAACAACTTTAATAATCGGAAACACGATTTATAAATAATAACTTAATATCAACCATCAAAAACTAGCAAATGTGTGAAGAAAAATAGTCAATTTTCACACAAATTGGAAGATTGACAAATAGAAACAAAAAATAGTAAAATGAAGTTGGTAAGGAACCTTTATGGATGCTCTGAGTTGTTAGGTATATGCATCGCCCTAATTGAGATCGAGTAAGCAAGTTTAGACTATGAATGATATTAACTATCAGGCTAAAAATAAACTTCTCGTATTATTATTTTTTTTCTTTCAAGTCCCTACGTAGTATTTTTCATGACTTTTATGGCCGGATACTCTTAAAAAGAAGCCGGTATAACAAAACTTTGTTTGAACGAGAAAGGTTAATTTTAATTCATTTATATAAGTATCCCAGTTTTTTACATCTCCATAGTAAGATGCTCGTCGTGCCACGCACAGTGGTCTTTCTGAGGATAATAGCTATAGGTCTTCGAACAGAATGTTTTCAGCCACCTTCTAACGTTCTTCAGAATCTAGTTTATGTCTATTCCCACATCTAGTCAAAACGATGAATATTCAAATTTAAAGGGACTATGTCACGCTGTTTTAGTATCTTTTTAAAAAGCTAAAAGTGTCTTCGCATCAACTGAATTCCAAAAATAATGGTCTAGCTTTGTTATTAAAGACTATCTTACGGCACTGAGACTATTTCCTGTCATCTGTTGCTACCGATGGCAAGGATGGAAATGGATTGAAACTTGAAAAAATTGGGCCAATTTTTTCAATTTCTGATGCTATGTTCTTCAAAATCACCCCCAAAAAATTATTGTGGTTAGCTGGAACTTATAAAATTCGTTTGATATCTTCTTCATAGTATTACAGGAGCATTTTGTGTATGAGTAAAGGCACCAGGTAATTATTTTAGCATAGAATTGACCTAAACTAGCAAAATCCTCGTGACGTAGCCCCTTTAAATTTCTTGATAACTTCTGTGAGACAGATGAATGATTTCAGGACGAAGCGAGACTCAGAGACTGCGAGACTGCAAATAGAAGGAATCTCGGTTGGAAACACAAATATGGCAAAAACGTTTCGCAAAAACATCGATGAGTATTATGGAGTTACTTCCAGATATAATGGAAGCTTTGCTTTAAAGGGACTATGTCACGCTGTTTTAGTATCTTTTTAAAAAGCTAAAAGTGTCTTCGCATCAACTGAATTCCAAAAATAATGGTCTAGCTTTGTTATTAAAGACTATCTTACGGCACTGAGACTATTTCCTGTCATCTGTTGCTACCGATGGCAAGGATGGAAATGGATTGAAACTTGAAAAAATTGGGCCAATTTTTTCAATTTCTGATGCTATGTTCTTCAAAATCACCCCCAAAAAATTATTGTGGTTAGCTGGAACTTATAAAATTCGTTTGATATCTTCTTCATAGTATTACAGGAGCATTTTGTGTATGAGTAAAGGCACCAGGTAATTATTTTAGCATAGAATTGACCTAAACTAGCAAAATCCTCGTGACGTAGCCCCTTTAATTTGAACTTTTCGTCTGTTTTTAGACTCTTCAATCTGATGGCAAATTCGCTCAAATCAAGCACGGACATCCGATACCTTTTTGTGGACGGAAAACCATCATCTTTCATCTGTTGATACTAAATGCAAGATCTATATGCGTATAAGAGGTGTAAATTTGTGACTTAAGAAGACTGAGAACACTAATTAGCTTTGTCTCAAAGAACCATCGCCCGCAGGGCATGCAATATCACGGCTTTCGTTTGCGCGTTATAAACAGGTTGTTAACAGAATGAAATCTATACCACTATGCCAAGCAAGTGTCACTTTGTGTCAAATATTGTCAATGCAATGTGTAAAATTAGAGTTCAGTTTACATTGGCTAAAGTAAACTATTCGCGTTCCATACAGATAAGCAAGCCGCTACCCGGTTAATATAACAAGTGCATTTTCTAATTCATGGACTGTTTTAGCATTCTTATCTACCCATGCGAATGGATGATAACTAGGCGGGAAAACTTTGATAAAAGGCAACTAAGTCTTGCGGAAGAGCGGATGTCGGAAGAACACTGAACATGTCAAACCGTTCGCTCGCCACTTTAACACAGAAACATTGCTTAAATACATCAAAATGAACGATCGCACACTCCGATTTATCACACAGTGACTGTCATTACAAAGAAAATGAGCTTTTTGGCAAATGCAGTTTGTCTATCGTTGGAGAAAGAATGCAGCTTTTGCCGGTCCAGAAGAAAACATCAACGGATCGAGGTTCACAACGAGACACCGTGGACGACGAAAGAGGAATTGTTTTGAAGTTTTATAAGGAAGTAAGAGAAAAAGAATCATTAAGTGATGAGAAGGAGATCCTTCCGTGGAGTCTTAACACCGAAGTAAAAAAACTCAAAGTTCCTATCACAACCCCCTACAGATTACCGAAGCAGGCGAGAAACTAAAACGGTCGGATGTATGACCAACATAATATTATAGAACAAAAAGGTCAGATTCAGTTGGTGGACTAGCAAAGGAACCTTTGAGACGAAAACCAGAGCTATGCTTGGAGCGTGCGCAGAAGCACACAGTTGGTTGCTAAAGGAAACCGGCAGTCATTGCAACATTTCACGATGCTTAAGGGTTGACTTTATCTTTCGCTAAACGATGAAGGTAAATTCATTGAATTGACATGTGCCACTTTTGTAGTCAAGTCGGACTTTTCACACAGACGAAACATTCTACCGAAGGAAGTAGCAATGTAGTGATAGAAAGTATCACACACTTCGTTGGCTAATGCTTTGCTTCTGACCACCACCTAATTGCTGCCGACTTGTGTCGATATGCCTTAGGTGGCTAAAACAGTAACGCTGTTGCTTAAATTGGCAACTGAGTTAAGTTAAGCTCGATCATTGCGAACTGACTCAAGTCGGTCGTACATGGTTTTAAGTCTTTTGCAAGCTAGACCTAAAACTACAGAAGAAAAGGTTTAGTCTTGTTAGTTCTACTAAAATTCATCAAATGGCTTCTTTTTTTTTTATTTATGCCCCTTGCTCTTAACAAGTGTTGTGTTCATAACAAGATGATGAATATTCATTTAACACTATATTGGGTTTCGGTAAAAGACTAATATTTAAGATATCAATAGGGATTAATATTCACCGTAAATAGGCTACATTGAAACCTTTTTGATCCACACGAAGCTAGAATTACGTAACCAAATTACGTGTTTCGTGCTTCACCTAAGGTCTCTCTTGTGCACTATTTCCTCATATACTTGTATCATGAATCAGTAATATCATTGCCTCTCCATCATGTTTAAGTGAGCGTTAAAACCACTTGTTGGTGAAGATAACTACCTAGACGAGCTGCTAACTGTCATCCTTATTTAGTTCGTGTGGTAACGCCATCCATAAGTACGGTCTCTGTTTTCACTATTCTTGCCTTTCAAGTCCAAGGCCTACTCTGGGACCCAAAGTCGCCCAAAGTCGCCTAAAGTCGCCTAAAGTCGCCCAAAGTCGCTCTAAGTCGCCTTAAATCCCTTGTATATAGTTTATATATTAATAGTAAACTATGTAAAACTTAATATAGTTTATTTTCAGTTTGCTTGCCAAGGCTGTTGCCTAACCAGAGCCCTATACAATAAAATGCCCAAGGAATCATCCTGGGGCCCTTACGTTTCTTGTTGTGACACTTACTAACTCACAGGTTTCACTTAATGCCTTACCTTTTGGCCTGTGACCAATTCGGCAACAACCTTGCTTGCTAGCTGTTGTTAAGGTCATTGTTGCATGTTTATGTACTACTAATGTCTTTAGTGTGCGGGTCCATACCAACATCACAAGAGGTCATTAGAAATTCCAAGGGGGATGGGGGCAGTGGAGGCTCTTGAAAGCCACCAAACTAGAATTTCAAGAAGGGTGGGGTGGAATAGGGGGTTGGAGGAGCATTCAAACTAAAACATTTTCATGGGGATAGTATGGATATTTTCTGTAACAATGCATTATGGTGTACCATGATGATTCCCATGTACATGTATACCACAACTGTACTTAAGTTCACCTTGGCATTTCCAATCAAGTCACTGAAGGTTACCTAAAATTGCCTAAAGTCGCTCAAAATCGCCCAAAGTCGCCTAAAGTCGCCCAAAATCACCTTAAATCGCCAAAAATCGCCCGTAATTTTGGACAAAATAAGCTAAAATCGCCTAAAGTCGCCTTAAGTCGCCCAAAGTTACGGCGACTTTGGGTCCCAGAGTAGGCCTAAGTCCAGGGCGCCGGACGAAACGGATTTTACATTGTACCATGAATTACTCGTTAGCAAACATAAGAAACCCGCCATCGAATTTCTCTCAAGAAAACTGTTCACTGCCATTAATCCACGGCATTGCACTGATTGCGACGAATTGTGTCGTGTGTGTCTTGGGAACAATCGGCAACTTACTGGTTTGCTTGGCCATAGCATCAAATCCTCGTCTTCGTCGAAGCTCCAACTACCTTCTGTTCAGCTTAGCGATTGCTGATTTGATCGTCACCATGATCTGCGAGCCCCTCCTTCTGGAAATCTTCAGTAAGAGAACATTTCTCCATGACTGTGCGACAGAAAACCTTGAATGCCCGTACCTTATTTTAACCAATATTTCGTGCGCTGCCTCAGTCGTGCACTTGGCGGTAATCAGTGTGGATCGCCTTCTCGCCGTCGTGTTCCCTCTTCGCCACAAAACCATCATGAACAAATGCGGATTAAAGACTATGCTGATAGTGTCTTGGGCTTTCCCAATTTCGATTCCCGTTATGAGTGTTGCCCTTCCACCGTCCGTTCCCAGAGCAATCATGGCAGCGGTGTCGTTCGCTCTCAGCTATCTCATCGTTATTGTATCCTACTTAGTGATCGTGGTCTTTCTGTTTAACCGAAAGAGGAAAAGGAAAAAACTAAGAGCTCGGCCACTGTCATTGGATGTGAATTCCAGCGTGGAGTTACGTGTTGCTTGTACACTGGCCATAGTAATTGGCGTTTTCACTGCCAGTTGGTGCCCAGTGATGATCGCTATGTTTGCCACAGGCAAACCACTCTTAGAAAAGAACGGGCCTTCGCACATGTGGCTTCGAACTTTAGCTCTGTCCAACTCCGCCATGAACTTCCTTATTTACACTGCAAGAATCCGCGACTTTCGTGATGCGTACGCCGGGATATGCAGAAAGATTTGCCGCCTGTAAGGTCATAAGGAGAAAAGAAAAGGAAAGCAAGAAGATTCACTGTTTGCTAAATGAAACTAGAACAAAAAGATTCAAGAAAGTGAACTACGTTCATCTTAGTTTGCTTCAAGTCGTTTGCTTTCATGATTAATCCTCAGTCTCGAGTGCCTTCACGAAAATGATGACATTTCAAGTTCTTAATTATAATAAAAGCTTTTTCTTAGTTTTTACAACTAAGTCTCGACTGAGGCAATTCTGTGGTTCTACAAACACTGCAAATAAGTATAGAGACCGAGGCTCAAACTCGAATGTTTAAACAATAGTTTTTTGCGAACAGAGAGCCTTGTGTTTTACCCGTGAACAATCTATCTCAAGCATAGATTTATTTAAGACTGTGGCACACTGATTGAGGTAAAAACCTTGAAGCAGAGCGCACTGATTTAGAAGCCACATACTGGAACAAGAAAAAAAAATGAATAGAATGCATTACTTTTTTTTAATTTTTTATTGTTTGATCTTTCCTTTGCATATCTATTTTGCGCCTTTTAAAATAGAGACACTACGCCATAAGCTATGCATAAATAAAGGTTGTTTATTGTATTTGCATTGTGCCATATAACGCTTCCAAAAATAAAAAAATTAGAATGTATTTACTTAACTTTGCACATTCGACTACTTAATTCGAGTCTTGTCGGTGTCCATAGCGATAAGTCAAGAACTTCATCATATAAATTTAGTCTGAGTCAGGAGCCCATAACCTGTCTGAGTTGACAGTTGATCATGATGTTCTAAGAAACGGGATGATTGACAGGATTACGCCACCATTTCTTGGCATTGGTTATTCAAAGAGACATGCTGCGCCTTCAGTCTCCTCCTTCTGCCCGCCCCGTCTCCTGAAAAAGCAAAACTTCAGGTCACAGAAAGGCAAGTTGTTCATCGGACTTGATGAATTACGGAAAACCCGGTCGATGTAACCTTTAGGAACAACGAAGTAGAGAACGTTTCTCGAAAATGAGGTGAGACATTAAAAAAGAAATGAATACAATGCACCACACGAATCGAAGCCACCCAGACAACACATCGCACATTTCAGAATGTGAACTACCTTATTCTCACTTAATTTCGCGAGTACTAAATTTCGGGATTTTCGCGATTTAATACTCGCGAAATAAAGGACACGCGAAGATTAAAATCGCGAAATTTAATACTATATAATATCAATAAAATAATGAAATTCAAGCTGTTGCTTTATTACTGTTATTACTGTTATTCCAACATGTCTCAGCTTCATGTTTAGGAGTTTTTTGTTTGATTTTGTCCATCAGTTATCTTCCACTACACCACTCTCGCTGTCCGAACTGTCTTCTGCCGCTATCGGTTATTTAGACTCTAGTTTAGCTTGTTTTGTTTGCTACTGTTTACGATGACAATCATATTAATTATGTTTCTACAGTTCTGAGGTCAAAGCTACATATTGAAGAATAGAAAAAAATCGCAAAATTTAATACACTACAAGTCTAATTTCCTCTCAAAATCGCGAAAGTTAATACTCACGAAATATGGCTCTTGATTTTTCGCGAAATTTAATACCCGCGAAATTTAGTGAGAATAAGGTAGTCAAGACCAATTAGTAGCCATGTAATATAGACTTGAACTTTACATCCTCAGTTAATTGACAATAAACATATAGGGTTCTTGGGTGACAACACCAGCCGGCAATAAACAATTTATTTGCTCCAAAAAAGGAACAGTAAAGAATCCACTTTCACAATAAATGAACTTAATTGACGAAACACGTTAAAAATCTGAACGGTTGGAACAGGTTTACATTGGAATATACTTTAAGTTAGTCACATCACAAACTAATGTACAGACATCAAAATAATCATTCTCAGCTCAAGTACGATCAGGAAAGCACTGTGTTCTCTTTGTAGATCAGGAGCAAGGCAGTTTCGTTGTTCCAAATATAACATGTTTTTCAAAAATTTCCCTCAGCAGAAATTTTTTTGCTCTGAAAAAGGGTAATAAAAACAGAAAATGTTTGGAGGTACAAATTTATTTGAGATGCTGCACATTAAAGATAGAAACTTATCATAACAGACAAAATTTATAGGCACTAAGAAAAAAGAAGAAAAGGATAGCGATACATAGCCCGCATGAAAAGCGCACCGTCCTTTAACACTTCCAACAAAAAAATTGTCTTTGCTTTGCATATTCAGTTTGTTTCTGGTACTGTCAAAATTGAAATAAATAATTCATTCCTTCATTCATTCATTCATTCATTGTGGTTTCCGTAATCATCTGTAAGATGAAGCTGCTAAACATATATAAGGCATCGTGCCCCTCTTCAACAAACTCGATAAATAATGCTAGCGATGATTTGTAGCGAAACATGATAGCAGTACTATCGCTTTTCCGCCAGAGCCTTAATCAGAGAGAAGCAATATTAATACTGCTAGAAAGATTGGATACTCCAGATAAGTACCAATCTGTCGGCAACAAATTTAGCTTATGAATTACGAGGACTCAACTGTTTTCCCCCGTAATTTGTGAAGTTCTGCCCAGAAAAAGAGTCGCAAGCAAATTCAAGTTTAGAAAATGAACTTTTGTACAGACTTGTGCTCGATGTCCAGACGGGCTTACCAGTCAGCTCGCATAGGCGCACGTCAATAAAAGCTGTGATGTAAAACGCGAAAATATCACACATTGCATTGGTTAGTTCGTTGCTATAAGAACTATTTACTTGCTGCCAACTCGAGTCGATAAGCCTTGAGTAGCTGAAGCGGTAAAGTTTGAGCGTGGTCAATATATTTTAGTCATAAATCATATATTAGTTGTCAGGTATCACAGTCACGTTTTAACTAATCGGTTTTAATACCCTTTTATAACAAATCATTTCTTATATATCCATTTAACACGAAATTGTCATTCTATAATTTTTGTATGTCATTAGACATATCCTTAACGAGATATAATAAAATTAAGTTAAGTTAAGTTATCGATTGCACGATTGCAAAGCGAGCTCAAGTTGATCATGTTTGGCGAGCCTTTGCAGGTTCTTGCAAGTCGCGACCAAACAAAATTGCAGGAATACGCAAGCTGTTTTTGCTTGCGCTTGCAATTGGGAGTCTGTTTTGCCTGGACTCAAAATTAAATGATATACAAAACTTGCTAAACCGCATTGAAAGAGTCGTGTTTCCAATTAAGTTTATCAAATGGCTCGCTTTTTAATTTTATACCATTAGGCTCCTTACACTTATTAGGTTGGTAAACCACACGATAGCTGCATTCAATCGATTTTTGTCCACGGCACAGTCCATATTGATTGTAGGCTAATTTGCTAATAACAATAACTAATATTTACTCTGTATTGGACTGTATTGAGACTAACTGGCAAATTATAGAAAGCTATTTCTAAAATTAAGTGGCATCATTACATCATTATCGTTAATTTATGTGATGACTATCAATACGAAAAAAAATCAAACAAAACTTATTGACAATCGTTTTTCTTTATTTAATTTAATTTTATTCATTATTATGATTGTGATTATCATTAATATTATCATTTTTGCTTAGGACTCCACAGATTTCATCATATTTCTAAACTGGTTTGTTTGCCCTGTTGTTGACTGGTTTATAATTAATGCGGTCGTTCTAGTACAAATATTTAAGAATACACTTGAGGCACTACTTGTGCGTTTTTTAACTCTTACATATTAGTGCCTTATGAATTGACTGTGGTCATTTCTGAGTGGGCGGAAAAAAACACTTGCAAATTAAAGGAAGACAATAGCATTAACAGAACGCACGTTCTCGTCTTTAGTTTAGCTGAGAGTGCAGACTCTGCTATTACTGTTCGTGCGCTAACCGAAACTACCATGAATTACTCCTTGGAAAGCACCAGTGGCCCGTCTTCAAACTTCTCCAAGGAAGGATGTTCTCTTCCCATAGCTCATGGCGTTTCCCTGATCACGACGAATGCTATCGTTGGTGGGCTTGGAACATTCGGCAACTTACTGGTTTGCGTGGCCGTCCTTACAAATCCTCGTCTTCGTCGAAGCTCGAACTACCTTCTGGCCAGTTTAGCGATCGCTGATTTGATCGTCACCTTAGGGTCTGAACCTCTAGCAATTACTATCCTCGGAAGGATAACCTTTTTCAATGACTGCGCGATAAACCTGGAAGGTCCCTTCCAAACTCTAACCACGTTATCGTGTGCTGCCTCACTGGTACACCTAGCCTCAATTAGTGTGGATCGTCTTCTCGCTGTTGTGTTTCCCCTACGCCACCAAATGATTATGCAGAAATACAGATTAAAGGCTATGTTGATTGTGTCTTGGGCATTGCCGATATCAGATATTATTTTGAATGCAGTCTTTCCGGCTTCCAAGGCTTACCTCGCGACAGGAATTTTTGCCCTCAGTTATGTCATCATTACTGTATCCTACGGGCGGATTGTGGCATTTCTGTATAAATTAAGGATAAAGAGAAACCAGATAAGAGCTCAACCAATGCCTTTGGATGCACGTCCCCGGATGGAGATACGTGTTGCTCGCACGCTGGCTGTCGTCATCGGAGTCTTCACGGCTTTATGGTTTCCTGTAGTAATTACTCTGTTTGCTACAGGTAAATCGCTGTTAAAGCCGAACGGACCTACGCACATGTGGATCAGGACTTTAGCTCTGTCCAACTCTGCCATGAACTTTCTGATTTACAGTGCAAGAATACGGGAGTTTCGTGCCGCGTACGCCGCAATATGCAGAAAGATCTTCCGCCTGTGAGTCCTCTGCTCACTTGAACTTTGCGTCTGTGTATATATGTACTCCTCCTGGGTAAAATCGGACATTTGAAGCATTCTTCTAGACACCCATGTCAGCACATCTATCGATAAGCCTTACTAATAAGAGAATTTAATTTATTTACTTGCTTAATTTCGTTGATCAAACGGATCCACTTTTTATAGGTTAATGTTTTGTTTTAACAACTATTTACATGCTGCCGACTCGAGTGATATGCGTAGCTAGGGTAACTGAATCAGTAAAAATTTGCGAGTGAGAGAGCGTTCTATCATCATTATCTTCATTACAGTTAATATTCCAGTTGCCATAAGTGTCATTAAGTTTTAACTTTAGTTCTATATGTTTGTTTTATTTGTCTGACAAATTTTCTCTAATATATCCACAGTATCATCATCATCATCATCATCATATCCTTTATTTAAACACGATTACAATTTTAAAGCAAAATGCTCGTGGGGTCTTGTAATATACAGGATAAAAATTAGATTCAATACACAATTACGATTAATTCTCCTAAGAATAATATTCGATAAGAAATTGGGAAAGATACAATGTGTACATGCGATTTAAAATATGTACACGAAATTGATATACTGTAACTTATACTTGCTATTAGAGATGTCCTTAACAAGATATAATAAAGTTAAGTTACTGAACTAAGTTCAAAATAGTCTAAAGAGTGTAATGTAAGTTACGAACAAACAAAATACGGAAGTATACCCTAGATGAGAACTTGACCCTGTTTGTTAGTGCATATTATACAAAATCGCCCAACCCCATTATAAAAGGCTTGTTTCCAAATGTTTATCAAATGGCTCTCTTACAACTTTACACTGAACAAATATTCAACTCTCAGATCCGCCACCTTCATCTCAAGCAATCAACGATAGCTTTTCATTTAGCTAATTTACGCGGTCATGCCTTTTTATAATACCCTCCCCTCTTCATTCCAAATATCTACCACACTAAACTCGTTATCCCTCAATTCGCTCTGAGGGAGGGCTAACCCTAAAAACATCGGTTTTTAAATCCATTTAGGTGATCAAGTAAGCTTACATCAACCCAGTTGAAATCTTTGCCTTTTACACATATTGAGTTACTAAACACGTGATAGTTCTATTCAGCCAATTTATTTATACACGGTACAGTCCATTGATAGCAGGCGAATATTGTTGGAAAAGCTCCAAACACAGAGTATTGGACAGTACTAAAGATTGGCCGGCAAATAGTAGAATATTCGTCCTAAAAATAGTTAGTGTCACTTGATTCTGGAATAATTACAATGATGCGCCCGCGTTGTTCTATTTGGTGGCGATGAAAAAGGAAAATTTTCAAACAAAAACGTACGCTATAATAAAATAGCAGAAGAAAATCATTGACAAGCTTAACAACTGAATCGTTTTTGCTTACAATATAATATCGATCTATTTGTGCTTACGTACTGTTTATGCACACTAAGCCAGACTGTTTAATCAATGCTGTCGCCGTAATACAAGTGTTTCAGAATGCACTTGAGGTGTCTATTAGCTGCATATACGTATACGTGCGTCATAAATTGTCTCTGATCATGTCTGGTAAGGCGGAAGGAAAACCCATTATTAGCTTGTGATCCTACTTAAACAATCAAAGTGCAACCCTGTTCTTGCCTTGAGTGAAGTCTAGAGCGCCAGCCGCAAACGACGTAAACCGTGCACCATGAATTACTCATTGGAAAACACAAGTGTTCCGTCTCCTAACTTCTCCAAAGGAGACTGTTCTCTTCCCATAACTCACGGTGTTCCCCTGATCGCAACGAATGCAATAGTTAGTCTGATGGGAACATTTGGCAATTTACTGGTTTGCGTGGCCGTTGCTACAAGTCCTCGCCTTCGCCGAAGCTCCAACTACCTTCTGGCCAGCTTAGCGATCGCTGATCTGATCGTCACCCTGGTGTCTGAACCTCTCTTTATAGGAATACTCAGCAGTAAAACGT
Source organism: Siderastrea siderea (assembly GCA_964030785.1). Taxonomy (NCBI): domain Eukaryota; kingdom Metazoa; phylum Cnidaria; class Anthozoa; order Scleractinia; family Rhizangiidae; genus Siderastrea; species Siderastrea siderea. The sequence continues at coordinate 10,772,676 of OZ034967.1, forward strand.
TCTTCAATGACTGCGCAGCAAAGTTGGACCGTCCCTACAGTCGTCTTGCCACGCTCTCCTGCGCTGCCTCAATAGTACACCTGGCCTCAATCAGTGTGGATCGTTTTCTGGCCGTTGGGTTCCCTATACACTACAAAATGATTATGGAGAAATACGGATTGAAGATCATGCTGATTGTGTCTTGGGCATTGCCGATTTCAGTTCCTATTTTCAACGTCGTCCATCCAGCCTCCAAGGCATTTCTGGCGACAGGAATTTTTGGCCTCAGTTATGTCATCATTATCGTTTCCTATCTATTGATCATGGTATTTCTGTGCAAAATAAAGAAGAAAACAAACCAGTCAAGAGCTCGAGCACTTCCCGAGAAAGCGAATTCCCGCGTAGAAGTACGTGTTGCTTGCACGCTGGCCATTGTCATCATCGTCTTCACAGCCTTTTGGTTTCCTTTTATAATCACTCGGTTTGCCACAGGTAAATCACTCTTAAAGCCGAACGGGCCTGCGCAACAGTGGATCACAACCTTGGCTCTGTCCAACTCCGCCATGAACTTTTTGATTTACACCGCAAGAATGCGGGACTTCCGTGATGCTTACGCTGGGATGCATAAAAAGTTGTGCCACTCATGAGTCTGCTGAGGCCTTGAACTTTACTAAAGTAATGCCGTCAAGTAACATCTTTGTTGTAGAATACGTATATTAGTTGATCTAACAGTAAACATAATTGGAAAGGGAATCGTCCGTAAGAAATCATGCTAAATAAGCCTGCTCTTGAAGACGTTCATCCGATTTTAGCAAGAATTCCAAACTATCTAAATTGTGAACGTCTGAGGGTGCAACGAAATGCCAAGGCATCATTGATATTCCTAGGAGCTGTGTCGAACCACCTTGCCCAACCTTAGGAGGACATAACTAGTAAAGAGCTTAAACGAATAGAATGCTCTTCCTCACAGCCCTACTAACGTTTATTAACTGAAACTCCCGGAAGCCTTTAACCATGACAATTTTTAAATTCTTAAAAGACGTAGTTCTAGTGCTAAGTTGAAGATGTGAAATTCACATACAAAGATACCTTTATTTTTGCCCAAAGTAGGGCTAGGTAGTAGACTATTTAGCAGTTCTATATTTTCTAAAACCTTACTATATTTTTATCGTAATGTTCTGCTGTGTATGTCACTATATTTTGTTCGCAAAAGGTGGTTAATTAAAAATGTTTAAGTTGTTTGGTGTATAGTTTATCGTTCTTCTTCCTTGTCGCTTTTCACCTAGGAAAGCTGCAATCTTTACTTCGATGTTAAACGGAAAACATATTGTGAATGTGAGTTAAAAAAGGTCAGCGTAAAAGACATTCTCAACAATTCAATGACAGACTAATGACAAACTCCAACAATTTTTCATTTTGACAACCTATGACATAATTTATCATCAACAAAGAAGTATAATTGAAGTTCGCTAAACAATTATATGTGATTTATACCAACCAAGAATCTTCTGGTCAACAACAAGGGTATAGGAATCTTGGCTGTTCAACAAAAGCATCGCAGTTAAATATAGCGGAGTGATATGAAATCAGCTCACGCAAAGTATTGATCACGCGGCTCGTAAAAATAAATGGTGTTATCATAATAGTATAATTGGTGGCTATCAACTGGAAATAAGGTTAAGAGGGGTCATCTTTATTTAGTTCAGTGCAGGTGTGCTTACGTAAACACGATTGACTCCGAATTAGTCGTTCTTATCACTGTACTTTCCTTTAAACTCCAGACAAGAAATGGCCTTAAAACTGTACTCCTCTCTGCAGACGGATGTTATCTCTCGGTAGCGCATGGCATTGCTCTGATCACATCTAATGCTTTCGTGTGTGTGTTTGGAACACCAGGCAACTTACTGGTTTGCGTGGCCATTGTTACCAACCCTTGTATTCGCCGAAGCTCCTACTACCTTCTATTCAGCTTAGCGATCGCTGATTTGATCGTCACCATAATTTGCGAACCTCTCGACATTATAGCAGTTCTTAGCAAGAGAACATTTTTCAATGACTGCGCAACAAGACTGGAACGCCCGTGTAAGATTTTATCCGTATTCTCGTGTGCTGTGTGGATCGTCTTCTTGCTGTCGTGTTCCCTCTTCGCCAAAAAGAAATCATGGAAAAATGTGGGTTGAAGGTTATGTTGATAGTGTCGTGGGCATTCCCAATTTCAGTTGCTGTTTCTTACGTCGTCCTTCCAGTGTCCTTTCTCAAAACGTTCCTGGCGACGCTGCGGTTTGCCCTTAGGTATGCAGGCGCCGTCGTTATCGTGTCTTATTTGCTGATCGTGGCATTTCTATTTAAGGCAAAAAAGAAACGATATCAGACAAGAGCTCTAACATTGCCTGTTCTCGGTTGGAGATTCCCATTTTAAAACATTGCCTGTTCCTGGTTGGAGTTCCCGGCTGGAGATTCGTGTTCCGTACTCGCTGGCCATTGCGACTGCCGTTTTTACTGCATGTCGGTTTCCTTTGATAATCTGGCTATTTGCCACAGGTAAGAAAATTGAACGGTCCTGCACATATGTGGGTCCGAACGTTAGCTTTGTTAAACCCTGCTATGAACTATCTTATTTACTCTGCAAGAATCGGGAGTTCCTTGAGACCTGTGCTGGGATGTATGGGAAGATATGCTTCTTTGCAGGGAAAAAATATTGCTAGACAAATCATGCTTGGAACTAAAAGCCTCTTAAAAATAAATATCTAGCTGATTTTTTGAATTCATGATTGATTTGTGAAATTTCGAGCAATTTTACGTGAACAAGACATGAAATTTAATAGTCCGGTAAACCTGAAAATGTATAAGGGAGAGAAAACGGAGAGTAAAGGAGAAAAGACGATTACTGGCAAGGCTTGCTTTTTTATTGCTGACTTTCTTCATGCACATATGTACAGTATTGCTTTACAACTGGTACTTAAACCAAAAGATTCAGGTGAGCCCATGAAGTACAATGGCTAAGCAATCTAAATCTACACATTCTACCCATGAGAAGGAAAGATGCTGGTATAAGGTCTTGTGATAAGAAAGCACAATACCGATTCACGTGATAATTACTGCTCTTACAAATTGTAACATTAATTACTTAAAGAACGAAAACATAAGTTAAGTCACCCTCGATTTTCCCCTGGGATACTGCTCACTTTTCGTAACTTACGATGTCCTGCATCCGATAGTTAGTGAGAGCTAACTTAACGCCGTTGCTACAAATCCTCGTCTTCGTCTTCTGATTAATTAAAAAGAGAACTAGGCCGAGTGTAAATGCTCTGTAGACAAGAATCATTACTTCATAACGGATTGCATGAACATCGAATTGGTTTCTCTTGTTATTTTTTGTGGATAGCTAATTTGAAAATAACAAAGTATGACAAAAAACGAGAGAAACTGCATTCTGATCCAAATTTGACGAAGGGTGCAAACTAACATCTAAATACTACTATTATTACAATAAATGATTGTTTTTTCCTGTTAATTGTTTTCCTTTGCTTTTTGAGACCCGATATAGCGCAATTGATGATTGTTTACCGCTGGTTTGCAGAATGAAGTTCGACTGGTTAAGGTCGACGTCTGAATCAACTGTCGAACGTAATTATTTGGGTCGACCCAAATAGCAATTAGGTTCGGCGCATGTTAAGTTCGACGTTTGAACTGGACCTTATGAACGCATTTTGGGTAGCCTCAATGCGTTTACAATTTTGACTTTAAAAAAAAAGGTTAAAGTGCCTTGTCTTAAAACTATAAGATAAAATGTTACCTGCCGACATATACGTGCGTCATAAATTGTCTCTGAACATGTCTGAGTGGGCGTAAAAGAAACACTTTCTTTACTTTATGATGCTACGTAATTAAACGATCCAGAGTGCTGTCCAGTTTTAATTGTTCTTGTCTCGCGCCAACTGCAAACGTGTCAAACGTGTACCATGAATTACACATTGGAAAACACAACTGACCCGTCTTCTAACTTCTGCAAAGAAGACTGTTCTCTTCCCATAACTCATAGTATTTCTCTGATCACAACGAATGCTATAGTTAGTCTTAGGTTATACCAAGTGTTCTACTTGAAACCTTTTTTGATTCGCACGAAAGAATACACACAGAATACACACGAGGTATCGCAGAATACACACTTTTTTCTTCATATAAGTGCGTCATAAGTAAAGTCTCCCCTTCATGTTTGCGTGAGCGTTAAAAACACTTGTTAATGAAGATAATTACCTAGACCAAAATATCTCTCATCCTTATTTAGTTCGTATGCCTGCGTAATCTATAAGTATGGTCTCTTTTTTTACAAAACTTGCCTTTCAAGTCCAGGGCGCCTGACGAAACGGATTTTACCATGAATTACTCCTTAGGAAACATAACAAATCCGCCATCGAATTTCTCTCAAAAAGACTGAGACTCCATTTATTCATGGTATTGCACTGATTGCGGCGAATGCTGTCGTTTGTGTCTTGGGAACAATAGGCAACATAGTGGTTTGTGGGGCTGTTGTCACAAATCCTCGTCTTCGCCGAAGTTCGAACTACCTTCTGGTCAGTTTAGCGATCGCTGATTTGATCGTCACCGTAGCGTGCGAGCCTCTTTGATTAGCAATCCTTGGAAAGATGATGTTCTTCAATGACTGCGGGACAAAATTGAAACTTCTATTTCTCCTCCAAGGTCTCGCTACGTTATCCTGCTCAGCCTCAATAGCACACATGGCTGCAATCAGTGTGGATCGTTGTCTCGCCATTGTGTTTCCTTTTCGCTGCAAAATGATAATGGAGAAATGCGGATTAAAGACTGTGTTGATTGTTTCTTGGGCATTGCCGATTTCCATTCCTATTCTGAATGTCGTCTTTCCATTTTTTAGAGAATTCTTGGCGACAGGGATGTTTGTGCTCAGTTGTGTCATCATTATCTTGTCCTATCTACTGATCGTGATATTTCTGCACAAGGCAAAGAAGCAAATAAACTACTCAAGAGCTTGGCCACTGCCTAAGAATTCGAATTCTCGCGTGAAAATACGAGTTGCTTGCACAGCAGCCATTGTCATAATCGGCTTTTCAGCGTTTTGGATTCCGTTTATAACCACACGATTTGGCACAGGTAAACCGCTGTTAAATTTGAATGGGCCTGCGCACTTGTGGGCCACTACCTTAGCTCTGTCCAACTCCGCCATGAACTTTTTGATTTACACTGCGAGAAACCGAGATTACCGTAATGCGTACACTAGGATCTGCAAAAAGTTGTACCAACTATGAGTCTGATGCGGACTTGAATTTACTGAATTTCTCATTCTCCTGACAGTATACAGGTATTCTTGTGGGGTGAATGCCTATGGTATGATTTGCATGCGTGCTAATTTCACAGGTACATGTAGTAGATTTATGGATTTTCTCATCTAACGAAAGTTTACTGTGATTACCATCACACATTTTAATTTGAGCTACGTCATTAAGGTCTAAAGCAAAGTTGTTAGTGTCCGCTTCGTGTTTGCAAACGTTTCCGATAATTACGGAACATTTCCGAACACCACAAACATCAACCCAGTTAAAAAATCAAACTGAGGTGTTTTTATTTTATGTCCCTGGCCCTTCACACATATTGGGTAGGTTAATCACATTTAACTTATAGTTATATTAAAGCAATTTATTTATGCATGGTACAGTCCATATTGATAGCAGGCGAATGTTGTTGAAAAAGTTCCATATACAGCGTATCGGGACACTTTAAAGACTAGCCGGCAAATAATAGAATGTTTGTTCTAAAAATAGGTCGTATCATGATAATGATACTGCTATCACTATAACGATCCCCCGCCCCGCGCGCGCCGCGTCATTTATTTGGTGGCGGTGAACTATGAAAAAGCGCAAACCAAACTTTAAAACACTAAAAGAAAATAGCAGATGAAAGTCATTGACAAGCTAAGTAGAGTTATTTTATTACTTTCTGCTCTCGGTTCTATCGATTTTTTTATTTTGTTTACACAATGTTTATTCACATTAACCCAGACTATTTAATCAATGCTGTCTCCGTGGTACAAGTGTGTCAGAATGCACTTGAGGTGTCTATTGCCTATATATACGTATTTGTGCGTCATGAATTGTCTCTGATCATGTCTGAGTGAGCGGAAGAAAGACACTTTACTAGCTTGTGTTCCTACTCAAACGATCCAAAGTGCAACCTGTTTTCGCTGTTCCTGCCTCCAGTCTAGTCCAGAGCGCAAGCTATGAATTACTCATTAGAAAACACAAGTGTTCCGTCTTCTAACGTCTCCAAAGAAGACTGTTCTCTTCCCATAACTCATGGTGTTCCCCTGATCGCAACAAATGCTGTAGTTAGTCTGATGGGAACATTTGGAAACTTACTGGTTTGCATGGCCGTTGCTACAAGTCCTCGTCTTCGCCGAAGCTCCAACTACCTTCTGGCTAGCTTAGCGATCGCTGATCTGATTGTCACAGTGGTGGCTGAGCCTCTCTTTATAGCAATCCTCAGCAGGATTACGTTTTTCAATGACTGCGCGATAAACTTGGTACTTCCCTACAGTCGTCTTGCCACGCTCTCCTGCGCTGCGTCCATAGTTCACATGGCCTATATCAGTGTGGATCGTTTTCTCGCCGTTGGGTTCCCTATACACTACAAAATGATTATGGAGAAATACGGATTGAAGATCATGCTGATTTTCTCCTGGGCACTGCCGATTTCAATTCCTATTGTCAATGTCGTCCATCCAGCCTCCAAGGCATTTCTGGCGACAGGAATTTTTGGCCTCAGTTATGTCATCATTATCGTTTCCTATCTATTGATCATGGTATTTCTGTGCAAAATAAAGAAGAAAACAAACCAGTCAAGAGCTCGAGCACTTCCCGAGAAAGCTAATTCCCGTATGGAAGTACGTGTTGCTTGCACGCTGGCCATTGTCATCATCGTCTTCACAACCTTTTGGTTTCCTTTTGTAATCACTCGGTTTGCCACAGGTAAATCACTCTTAACCCTTTCCCGTCCGATTTTTTTCCTTAAAAAACGCATTTTTTACCGTTAAAGCGGTTTTTTGAGTGCTATGTTGCCAAATGCCACTAAACTTTGCTACAAAAGCCTTTTCTTACAATTTAGCTAGATTTTGAGTCAGCTTCTGTTGTAAATTGTACAATATTTTGATTTCACGCATGCGCATAAGCCAAAATTTGGACTTTGCTGATTCATTTCCAATTTTTTTCTCGCTTCTTTTGCTTTCCTTTTTCTCTCCCTTTCTTTTCTCTTTATCTTCTACACCTTATCCCCTTTCTATCCACTGGAAAAGTTTTGGCCTCAGTCCTTCAAAAAACCTGGAAATGGAACATTGATCAACTAGGTGACTTGGCCTGTTTTCCCCCAACTTTGCACCCAAAATTGGACACGTTTTTTCTGGTATAGCTCTACCAGAATTTAGTCGATATTCAAAATGGACACACATATTGATGGATCTGTCCTTGCTGTATTAGCTGCTTATCAAAACAATTTGGTAACGTCAAAAATGATGACATCAGGAGTGGTTCAATGGTTCCCGACGTTAACGTCGGGAAGATACTAGTCTTGACGGGAAAGAGTTAAAGCCGAACGGGCCTGCGCAACAGTGGATCACAACCTTGGCTCTGTCCAACTCCGCCATGAATTTTTTTATTTACACTGCAAGAATCCGGGATTTCCGTGATGCTTACGCTGGGATACGTAAAAAGTTGTGCCACTCAGAGTCTGCTGAAGCCTTGAACTTTACTAAAGTAATGCCGTCAAATAACAACTTTGCAATCTATCAGCAAAGATAACTGGAAAGCGAATCGTCTGAAAGATATCGCGCTAAATAAACATATACTTTTGAGTACGTTCACGCCAATTTAGCAAGTATTCCAAACCAATACTAAAAACTATTAGTATAAATCTACTAGTGTTCTATCACTAACGCTGTTCTCTTATTGGCTACGCTACTCACTATCTATTCTGTTGTAGATAGTCAGCCCAGAGTAGTGTTTTCCTACGCGGTGTGACCTATTTATATCATTTTCAATAAAAACATGTAGTGTCTGCTGTTAAGTTTTGAACGTCTAGTAGATTTATACTAAAACAATTAGATTATTCGCTCTCGATTTCTATTCGTGATAGTTGATTCGGCCTTCAGCCTCATCAACTATCACGTGATAGAAATCTCGAGCTCATAATCTAATTGTTAAATAGAATGTTTTTCCTCACAGCCCCGGTAACGTTCATTTAAAACTCCCAGAAGCCTTTATGCACTTTAAGCACTAGTTCTAGTGCTAGTGAAATTCACATACACAACATGTTGCAAAGATACCCTCATTTTTACCCGAAGTAGACCTAGGCACTAGACTATTTAGCAGTTTTGTAGCTTTTTATAACCTTATTATCTTTTTTTATCGTAATGTTTCCCTGAATTTACTATATACTGGATTTTTGACTACTGCATATTTCACTTTTACTACTGTGTATTTCTAAAAGGTGCTCAATTAAAAATTCAAAGTTTTTTGGTATAACGGTTAATCATTCTTCTTCTTAATCGCTTTTCACCTAGGAAAGCTGCAATCTTTACTTAATACTAATAATACTATTTTATTTATTTAGTTTTTTTTTCGTCTTTTCTCAGTCTTGGAGAAATTAGCTATGCAGCTACCCTTGTAAATCCGAGGTGAAATAAAGGTGATGTTATTTTATGATGTTATGTTCGATGGTAAACGGAAAACATACTGTGAATGTGTTTAAAAAAAAGGTCAATCTAAAAGATGTACTCAGCAATTCAATGATAGACTAATGAAAAACTCCAATGATTTTTAATTTTGACAACCTATGAATTATTATCATCACCAAGCAAGTACAATTGAAGTTCGCTAAACAATTATATGTGATTTATACCAACTAAGAATCTTCTGGCAGGAGCCATAATCGGTTGCGGCTCCTGTCTTCTTGTCAACAACAAGGATATAGGAATCCTGGCGCTCAACGAAAGGAGCGCGGTTAAATAAAGCAGAATGATATGAAATCGGATCACGAAACGTATTCGTCATGCGGCTCGTAAAAATAAATGGTGTTGCCATAATAGTATAATTGGTAGCCATCATTGACAAGTGCAAATATTAAAGGTTAAGACGGGTCATCTTTATGTACTTCAGTGGTCTGTATGCGTAAACACGATTGACTAAGAATTAGTCTTTCTTATCAGTGTACTTTCCTTTCAACTTCCGTGCTGAAATTGCCTTAAAATTGTACCATGAATGACTCATTTGATAGTTCACGTAGAACACCTACCAACCTGTCTGCAGACAAATGCTCTCTGTCGGTAGCTCACAGTATTGGACTGATCACAACTAATGCTGTTGTCTGTGTGTGCTTGGAACACCAGGCAACTTGCTGATTTGGCTGGTCATCGCTACAAAACCTGGTCTTTGCCGAAGTTCGAACTACCATCTGTTCAGGTTAGCGATCGCTGATTTGATCGTCACCATGATCTGCGAACCTCTCGACATGGCCGTTCTGAGCAAGATAACGTTCTTTACTGATTGTGCAACAAGACTGGAACGCCTATACAAGATTTTATCCATATTTTCGTATGCTGTCTTAGTCTTCCACCTGACCTCGATCAGTGTGGATGGTCTTCTTGCCTTTGTGTTACCTCTTCGCCAAAAAGAAGTCATGAAAAAAATGCTGATTGAAGATTGCGATGATAGTGTCATGGGCCTTTCTTACGTTGTCCTTTCTCAAAACGTTCTTGACGGCGTTGGGGCTTGTCTTTAGCTATGCCATCATATTATAGTGTCTCATTTGTTGATCGTAGCATTTCTGTTTAGGGCAAAGAGGAAACGAAATCAGATAAGAGCTCAACCAACATTGCCTGTGAATCCGAGTTTCCGGTTAAAGATTCGTGTTGAGTACACGCTGGCCAATGTGATTGCCGTTTTTACTGCGTGTTAGTTGCCTTTGATAATAGCACCACAGATACGAAGATAGTAAGGTTGAACGGTCCTGCGCACATGTGGCTCCGAAAGGTAGCTTTGTCAGCTTTCGCCATGAACTTTTTTCATTTACTCTGCAAGAATTATGGAGTTCGGTGAGGCATATGCTGGGATGTATCGGAAGATATGCTTCTTTGTAGGGATAAAATAAATATCTAATAGGTGATTTTTTAAATTTATGATTTATGAAAATTCGAGCAATTTTACTTGAACATGGCACGAACATGAATTTTAATAGTCCGATAAGCCTGAAAATGCAAGGGAGAGAAAACGAATAGTAATGACGAAAAGAAGATTACTGGCAAGGCTTGGTTTTATATTGCCAGCTTTCACCTTTACATAGATATGATACCAGTGCTATAGAACTGGTACGTCACGTAAAGTTAATATGTTTAACTATAACAAAAAAGTGCAAGTAAAATGAGTTAAGGAAAACTCGTCAATTGATTGAAGAGGAACCTAATTCCCTTTTATTCTGAGACCATTAGACGGCGGTCCGTACGCGGGCTCCGGATGGGAAAATCCGGACCGCTGGAGCGCGAGTCATTAGCCAATCAGATTCAAGGATTTAGGATGATCTGAGATGCTCTCTATTTTCTATCGATATGTCTTGCCTACTTCTAAAATTGAGTATATATATAGATGCTCCGTTAGTTGTTTTCGAATATGATTGAAGGAAATAAACAATTGTAACAAGAACGACCATGTGGAATCATGACACCCAAAGTGCAAGGATATCCCCCCATCTTGTTCCTTTCTCAGCCAAGGACTCCAGGTCTTGTTTTACTCCCGCCAACTCTGCATGGCGTCCAACTACATCCCCCCACTTGGTGCAGCACCTTCCTCTCGGACGCTTTCCACTCTCAGCCTCCACCCAACAAGAGCTTTGTACGTCTAAGTTATCTTGATCTACCCATTCTACTCTTAAGAAGGAAAGACGTTGGAATAAACTCTGGTGACAAGAGATCACGATACCGGTGGACGTAATAATTCAATTCTTTTCCCACTGCTCTTGCCATTAAGTCCAGGGCGCTGGCCTACTTATGTGATGTAAAGTTATTAAGATGTAAACATCACTTCAGTGTAAGTGTAGTCGTTGATGAAAAACGCCCTGCCAGTGTCCTTTCCCAGAACATTCCTAACGGCACTCATGTTTCCTGGGGGACCCGGGGAAATTTGTATTCATCTATGGCATTTTAATTGCGTCTTAATCACTATATATATTTGTGCATGCTATTTCTGTTCAAAGTTGAGGAGAAAATAAACTTTTAATGTGCTAGAACACTGTATGTAGGTGTGAATTCCCGGGGGTGCGACTTCCTTACACGTTGACCGTTGTGACTGTAGTCCTGTTCCCTGAACTCACGTAACCCAACCTTGGCTAAGAGGATAGGCCCTGGGTGAGGCTTGTTGCGTCTTGGATTTTTGGCTTTCACATGCTCCTAGTGCACCCCTCAAAAAACAGAAGTTCCTTGGGGAGTTTACACAACTTGACAAAGACTCCCGGGGGAGGAACCATCAACGTCCTCCCCCTCGTACCACGGTAGGGATGTGAGTTTGCTTGTACGTCCGAGGGTTAAGAATTTTTCAATGGGTCAGGTTGCATCGCCTTTTATAATTTGCTCCCGTTGGGTATTCTAGTGCACGGAATATGGCCAGGATTGGAACGGATTCTAGCTTGAAAAAGTCGGGCTGGCTTTTTGAATTTCTTCTCTTTTGTCCTGGATAAAATCGATAAAAACTGATTGCGACTTGTCCTTTATTTCAAAGTTCACTCGATACCGTCTGCTTGTTGTTTGAGTAAGGTTTGAGAAAGAGCCCTGATATAAAAATGCATATTCTCCTTACTGTTCTCCATACATTTCTTGTGGAACTAGTAAGGAGAATTTGTCTAAATATCAAGACATCTTATCCTTAACTTGGTGATCACTTTCTTTATTCTCATCACTTGATTGTTTGAACAAGTAGTGATGATCTAAAAAGAAATTTCATTTTCGACTCCGTTAGCGCTTAAAGGGTTAAACCTTCTAAAATCGACTTTTGTAACATTCGATAGCTTGCTAAATCTTGTAACAGCTGTGTCAAACTTTCACCTGAAAAAAGCTTGGAGGAGTTCTTTTTGAGGCCAAAATTGTGTTTTCCCTTCATAGTTGTGAAATTGGTCGCTTCTAAAAACTTTTTATCACACGTGAGCAAACTTAAAGCGCCCGTCATTAGCAAAACAAATGCTGAAAAGAAGTATGATACCAAATTTGCGAAGATTTAGGACTAACCAAACCTCACCCAGCGCTTGACCCCGTGACTAGGTGAGGCGGGCTAATGAGAGCTGGCAACAGCACCATTGTGGTTACCATGCATTTTCATTGCTTGTTGGTTTCCCTGCATAATCGCCTTTTGTTTTTTGTCGTCGATAAACCGCTTGTCAAGACTTGTGTCGAGACTAATGGGCCAGAACACGTATGGTGACGGACTTGGGCCAGTCAATTTCCCCCATGAACTTTTTCATTTTCTTTGCAAGAACCCAAGATTGCCATAAGGCATACGTCGAGATGTTCCAAAATTATATTTACTCCCTTGCAGGGATTAAATATGTCTGACATATGTTTGGAACTACAATCCTTTTAACAATGTTTTGTTTCGCCTCATGCACACTATTCTAAGAGGTAACGTGATTCTCGTTATTGGTCATTCTATTCTCCGCATACATCCATAGATAGATAAAGGTAAGTTTTATTTATAATTGGACTTAAGTGCATAGGTGTTCGTAAGCTAGTAAGATAGTGATCAAAATTTGCCAAAAAACAAAATTCGTTTTTCACTGACGAAACCGTCAACTTACATCACTCAACTGGTGTAATTGTAAATTGCAATTGTGTACAACAACAACAACAACAATTTATTTGCATTCCCATATACATCGATGGTATTGCATAAAGAAAAAGGAAGACTAGAGAATGATATGAGTAATTACACAACAATATTTTATAAAGTAATTAATAGCAACTAAATTACAATCATGATCTTTGTTTTCTTTTCTGGAAAGCTTCGTGAAACAAGGAAAACGGGATAAGCATTATTTCTTACAGGAGTAACACCTCAGTGAAATTATTTATTTCAAAAAAGCTATTTTTCGCGATCTTCGAGATGAAGAGAAAAAAAGGAAAAACCTCCAGACGATAACAGTGGACAAACACCAGTTTTTCAAATCGATCCGATACAAGTACGATGTTTACCGATATTTGACATTTTTTTTGTATCGAGATCGATATTGTGACGTCATCTGATCATGAAGAACTCAGGCTCTGGAATGAATGTGCATCCCAAGTATTTAGGTCATCGCCAAGGTAGTGCCCAGGCCACAAATGAGCCGAGAACACGTGAGTTGCGAGGCCGCGATACTCCCTTGGAGTGCAGTACAACAGCCAGCATACACAAACTCGAAAGATATTGATTTTGAACACAACAGGCCGTAATATTCAAGTGGGTGATCACGTGTGTAGCATCGAAAAGGATCGAAACTGCCGATGTTTCTCGTAAGTATATTTGTCAAGGGAACCCCACTACCGATAATATCGAGTATTTGGTATCGATGTCGGCCCATCCTTACCAGAAGTAGAAATCCAAATCCTCATACGAGAATACGTTGATAACGACACTCCAATCCAAGATGTCAACTCGACAATCTAAAAAGTTGAAAACATAGTGATCATGGCCGCAAAAAAAATGCTTTAAGATTTAAACAGGAAAAAAACGTAGGAGAATCAAGCCAATGTCGAACAAAAAGTGGTTGATACAGAATGTCGCTTTAAAAAAATGAGCTAAGAAAACTTTCAAACCAAAAACACAGAGATCCCTTAAATGCAAATTTACGAGAGAAATATCATATTGTTTTAACGGAATACAAAAAGTTAGAAATATATGAAGATCATCGCAGTGACGATATTTCAACTTAAGCAGTTGAAAAAAGAAACCTGAAAAAATTCAGGCTTTGACGGGAATCGAACCCATGCCCTCTGTAATACCGGTGCACCGCAGAAAACAGAAAACGAACTGAGTACTACAATTCAAAGCTCACCGAGCAGTGCTTAAAAATCAATGGATGAGACTCAAAAAGATAAAGATGATCGCCCATTAGTTGAAATGAAATACTTGCAGCCGCGAAAAGATTGAAAATAAGAAATCTTCCTTCTCAGACAAAATCAAAAAATGAAATGATCAAAGCTAGCCTTCACGAAATGCTGCCTGTGTACCATAAGCTTTTTAATTCAATTCTCAATATAGGTACAATGTCTCAGACTTGGTGTGGTGGTCTTATTACACCGATATATAAATCAGGAGGAAGAAGTGATCCATTAAATTACCGGGGAATTTGTGTTTCAAGCTGTCTGGGAAAATTGTTCTGTTCTATGCTAAATCAAAGACTCCTTGAACATGTCAACTCTACTAATATCCTGCCAATTCTTAAATTGGACTTCTGCCTAACAGTCATCCAGCAGATCATGTCCTGAGAACTTAAGTAGATAAATATGTTCATCGCCATAACGAAAAAATTTATGCTTGCTTTGTAGACTTCAAAACAGCTTTTGACTCGGTCTGGCATGACGGATTCTTGTTCAAATTATTGCAAATCAATGACGGAGGTTTTTTTACAATTTAATAAAGAGTTTGTATCCAAACTCCTCATGTTTAATAAAAATTGGAAACAGCCAAACAAGATCCTTTCAATACGCAAGAGGAGTACGTCAAGGTTGTATCTTAAGCCCGCTGTTATTCAATCTCTTTATTAATAACATACCATACTCGTTCCAAAATACCTTATCTGATCCGTTCGTTTTGCCAAATGGCACAAAATGAAATTCACTTTTGTACGCGGATGATTTAGTAATATTGTCAAGATCTAAAAAAGGATTGCAAACTAGTCTTAATAGATTATCTTCCCATTTGCAATTCGTGGATGTTAAAGTGCCTATGAATTAAAAATTTTTTTTCCTAAATATGATAGTTTATGACTCCCTCAGTCTAAATATGTAAGTTTTGCTGAGTAGAACCCTTTGCATGGGATATTTTTCCAGCCGCAAAGTTCGAATTTGGTACCCGAAATGTGTCTCCATTTTGCGCGCGGCCAAAACGATGGCATTACAAGGCTGTGACGTCACAAATCGCGCAGAAGACAAGAGTGTTATGGCTGACAAGAGGGTTTCCAGAAGAGAAATTACTTTGGAGTGACTCGTGGGCCCAGGATTGTAAGCTACAAGGGCAGGATGCGCACAATGAGAGCACGTGTGTGTCGTTCTCAAAAGGAAACGAATTAGGGAGAGAAGCGGACTCATTTGAGCCGTGTTCGACTCGGTAAGAATTCGATTCGACCCGCACTACAGAGCTGCTTCTCGGAAAAGCCGCAGCATTTGAATGTCGCGTTAATATATTTAACTTCTCCCACTGTTGGATTAGTTCTCCTAGGAGCAATTATCGCAATTCAAGATTAAAGATCGAGATAAAGAAGGTTTTATATATATTTGGCCACAAAACTATTGCTATATGCATCTGTCCAGTATTACCTAAAAGCATCCAAGATCTACAACGCATAACTGAGCTACAAAGTGTTGTTTACATTTCCGTTTTTTTTTTTTAAACCACATGCAATTCGTTTCTCAAACTGGATGTTCACCATAGAGTTTGAAGGGATAACAATGAAAGGAACTGTCTTGACCGACGACGAGACAAGACGTTTTAGTTCTGATCAGAGATAGCTATAGGAATATTTATAAATCCCTCATGTCTGATGTTTCGTCAAATAAAAGGAAGCAGTTCAGCTCAGCATTGATAACTTTTATTGCAAGTCACTCTGCTTCCACTGCATTTGATTTATGTGGTCCTATTTAAACACCATACATTTCAAACAGATTTGTACCTCTCTTCTCGTTGACCCTCCTCCTGTTATCTCAAGAGGACCATATAATATGAAATTTCACATACCACACTTAACCCCGTCTAATTGACCCTTCTGCAGTACAGTCTTGGTGATGTAGGTTTAATTTGAATTTATGGCATAAGTTATTTAATCATTTTTATTACTGAAGGGCAATGAAAATATGTGACCTTCATTTCCCATTATTTAATTTTGTGGCAGGCTTTGTAGGGGAAATTCCTCACGCACTGAATTGTCTCAGTCTCTTCTTGACTCATTCCCTGTACCCAAGAAAGCTACCACACAAGCCAACTAATTAGCCAACAGAAAATCAATAATGAGGTTTCAAAATGGGCCTTTTCTATCTCGTTCTTTACCTTTAATTTGTAATAATAATAATAATAATAATAATAATAATAATTTTTCCAAAAATTAGCTACATAGGCTACGTTCCCGCCCTATGCATGCTATTTAGGGACATAATATATAAACATCTTGTACTGCTTTCATAATAATGATGATGTATACACAGGATAGCCCTATCAGTGTAAAAACACTGGTAACAAAGGGGATTCTGTTACTAAATAAGTGCCCAAGATAGTAAAATACATATCTTCAAACATTAATAGTGGCATGCATGGTTACGTAGCGAAGCCTGATGCAAACACGAGAGTGTTGGGAGAATTCAAAGGATTTATTATGCGAGCTTGATTGAACACAGACTCTTAGACATTTGTAACTGAAGAGCATATCTCTTAACAACAAAAAAGGCTAATACATGCATAATGTGTACAGTGTACTGGGAGGGTACTGTAATTTAAAGGGTTTATGGATCCAAGGGAGCTGCCTTAACCTCTCCCCATCCCCCCCCCCCTCCTTAAACAAAAATAACAAAAAAAAAATGAAACTATACACACAAAGAGAGCAATTTCTACTTGGCACTGATTTCTGCCATACTTCATGGAACTGGAATGGGTGTGTGTTTCAGTGAAAATGGCACTTCAAAATGTACTTCTGGAGCAAATTACATATTCATCTCAGTGTTGAGATTGACCCAAGGGAGTTATTGTCATATGAGACCAGTATACAAAGGGAGCTCAGACCAGGCCCCAGTTGTTCAAAAGGTGGATAAGTGTTAGGGAAACCAATTGCGTTATCCACTGGATAGAGATTTATCCGGTCGATAGCGCTATCCAACGTTTGAACAACTGGGGCCAGTATAACTGGACAGGTATGGTTCTTTATTTACATGAGACCAGCATCATGAAAGTATAAGTGGTCACATAAAGCCTGTAAGAATTCAGCACACTAGCTCTCACCTGCCATAGCATGTTTCCACAAAATTGGTATGAACCAAAATCCTCAAGCAAATTGCTGAACAGAAGGACAAAAATCTCAGCTGGTCTAATATTGTGTAGGCAATTACTTAAACCAGTTAATGTAGTCAGAAGTGATGGATTATTACAAGGACAAAGCTGAAGTCACACTAGTCTGAGTTTGCACGCGTATCATACAATGTCCATCTTTATTTATCACAGTCATCATCCTCATAGCACCTCCAGGTGGAGTAAAAGACCACAAATGAGCAACCATACTCAAAAATTCTTATTTATTTGCTTTGAGATGCTCCCTCATAAATGGCTTGAAATCTACAATAAAAGCACTGCACTTCCATTTGAAAAAATCATTTGCAGCTGCTGATTATAATAAATAAAACACGCTCTTTAGAAATTACTATTGATGTCTCAGCCATTAGGCATGTAATATTTCAAGCAAATTTTGGGTATGCTTATCTTCAATGTATAAAATACTTCCTGCTAACTAATAAGTTTATATCAGTGTTCTCTCTGCAAAAGTCCTCATTCGAAAGAGCCGAATAACTGAGTCTATCTTTCTCTTGGTGCGATGAAAAGATGAACAAATTAAGTTACAAACAAGTACACCGTAAACTTGAGCATGTCATGCTGGTATCGGTTTGAGTGAAATAATTGAAGTACATAAAATGACGCTCTTAACGAAAGTAGTAAAGTCAAGGCTGCGTCAATCTCTCGTTATTAACACATAAAGGTACTGACCATTCAATTCTAGAAGCTTCTCCTTCAAGGCCAGTCAAGCCAGTAGAGCTGAAAGTTAGTCAATCCCAACAATTCAATTCGCCATCTTGCTTTCGCGCAAGATTGTTGTTGTCGTTGTTTAACTTGACTTGATCCTCTTAGCCCCTCGAGAGGCATAGGGCTTCCACCATAGCTTTCCACCGAATTTTGTTGTTTGCTTGCAACTTGGCCTCGCCCCATGTCCTCCCGATGTTCTCCAGTTCCTTATACACCGTGTGCCTCCACGACTGCTTCGGTCTGCCTCTACTTCTCCTTCCCTGGGGGTTCCACTCCATGGCCATACGTGTGGTGTTGTTTGGCGCCTTCCTCAGAGTATGGCCAATCCATTTCCACTTCCTGCGCTTTATTGTGGTTTCTACATCCTCTTGCCCTGTACGTGCCCACAACTCTTCGTTCGTGATGACATTTGCCCAGAAGATACCGATTATTTGCCTGAGCCTCTTATTCAGAAATGACTGTACCTTGGAAAGCAAAGCTTTGGTTAATCGCCAAGTTTCCGATCCATATAGTAATACTGACTTGATGTTAGAGTTAAATATCCTCAGTTTAGTATTCAGGGAAATAACTCTTGACTTCCATACAGATCTAAGGGTTGCAAAAGCTTGCTGAGCTTTCCTAATACGGGCAACAATGTCTTCCTCTGTTCCCCCTGACTCACTCACCAAGATAGGTGAAATGGTCGGTCCTTTGGACGACTTCATCCCCAATATGAATGGGGCTTTGTTAATGGGGATTGTTCCTTCTCTTTCTGCTCCCGAAGGGGCATCCGTTGTTTAGGCTTTATAAATCCACGGACGACAAACCCAAAAACTGCACATCTTCGAAATTGCTTCGAGCTGAATCTTAGCGTTTTCCTCAGTCGTCGGTAGCTTTCATTGTATATCAATATTAGCAAGGAAAATGTAAGTTTCATCGCTCAAACACTTGAGAAAGACCAAAGAGACAAATATTCTGCGCGATTTGTGACGTCATACGGCCCGCTTCCTCGGCCAACTCGTTCCCAGTCTTCGGAGACACGATTTTGGTCATTTTGGGTACTTTCAACGGCAAAAAAATGGATTTTTGTTTCTTGCCATCCAATTTCTCTTGCCATTTTGGAATTAACACATAATGAACTACCAAAATGTGCAAAAAAAATTTTTAGTTCATAGGCACTTTAAGTATCAACCTTAAAAATACCAAAGTTATGATCTTTCAGAAACATGCTAAGAAATGTACTCTGTGTAGCTTTTCACATAGAGAATGAAATCATTGAAATCGTTCAAAACTATACCTATCTGAGTACATTGAGTTCAATGAGTAACTTTTCAATGGCGCTTGACAAGTTAAAAGAGGAGGCCCTCCACGCTCATATAAGTTTAAGAAAACATACGAATATAAGCATATTGTCCCCACTCCTTGCAAATAAAAATCTTTGACACGATGATCTCTCCAATTTTAACATATAATAGCGAAATCTGGGTTGTATACGTAAAACCTGATTTCAAGTCTTGGGACGGTTCGCAGATTGAAAAAACTCATCTACAGTTCTGCAAACGTTACCTAGAAGTAAGCAATAAAGCAACAAATATGGCATGTAGAGCTGAACTTACTTTTTATATCTTCATAATAAGGGGAATGACTCTGTTGTTAAACAGATCTTTTTCATGTCGGCAGCTTTTCATTCCTCTAGTAAAAGTAGCTTCTACTCTAAGGTCATGAGGATGTCTGAATACTATAATTTGCCTGATTTTGACCCCAATGTCTTAAATAAATCTAAGATCACACACTATATAAGCCTAATGCAACACAAATATATCCTACACTGGTGACATACTATTCAACACTCTAAGAAACTAGGATTTATAACACTTTTAAAAACGAATACACACCTTCTTGTTATCTAGAACTCACAAGCAAGTTAAATGAAAGGAAAGAATTAGTGAAATTCAGAATAGGTAATCACAAACTAATGACTGAAACTGGTAGATATAGTCAAATCCCGAGAGTTAATAGATTTTGTCCTGCTTGCGGATCAAATCAAATTGAGGATGAAATTCACTTACTTTTTCACTGTCCTAAATACTCAATTTTTAGAGACAGGTTTTACAGGAAAATAGAGTACCTGCTACCAAATATAAAACGATTGTCTACATTAGAAGTTACAAAAGAATTAATGAATTCTGATAATTATTTGTTAACATTCAATTGATGAGATTCATTCTATCATGCTTAAATTTACGCAATGATTTATTATCAGTTCAGACTGATTTTAACTTAACTCTTATCTCCTTATTACATTATTATTTCTTTCTGTGGAGTTGTATGCTTTTGCAATACTGTAAGAATTTGTAGTCATGCAAATAAAGCTAACTGTTGCTGCTGTTGTTGGGGGGGGGGGGGGGTGTCAACACTTCCACTAAATGTTTTCTTTTGATTCCCTCAGGAGGGTTTTTATCAGCACCCGCCGTTTTAAGTTGTTGTACGCTTATCCCTTTGACACATTTTGGCAAAGTTTGGTGAGAATTGGTTACGAGATAAGACGTCATGAAGAGCATGAGGTCACGCCATTTTTGGATGAAAAATGTGCATCTTAATACTTTTATCTTTTTTAATGAAAAATCTGACAAAAATCAGCAACGTTTTCAATATCATCATAACCTACCTGGTAACATGATACATTTTCAGTTTTCGCCGTTTCATGATAAATTCTAATCCGAATAAATATCCAAGATGGCGGCCATGTTGGCCTCCATGTTAGATGACGTCACAAGCCCCCGGCCAGAGGCGCCAAAACTCATAATGTTAACTTCAACTTGTAGAACACATAACAGGCTGTCAAACAAAGGTAAAATGTTTCCGGAATATTTGAGTAACAAAACAAAGTCCCAAGGGGGGTTCCATGAGTTTGGACGTCCGAGGAATTGATGCTGTATTTCCACAAAATGATAAGAGCTTAAGCCGTATTTTTTTCCCTGAAAACGCGAGATTGTAATAGAACTACGTATACACGCAATGCAGTAGAAAAGCAACTGGATAACTGGCAATGAATTGTTTCAACTGATTCAAACGATGGTATATCTGCCGGCGGGAATGGAAAAGCTAAAACACCAAGACCGCCAAGCGTGACTTTCAACTGGAAACCATAAATGGATGCAGTGACATTTTGCGGGAAGCATGGCAACATGGTCAATCTTCAGCTAAGATACAAACTAGGAGAATACCAATGACATAATACTGATAGTCTTTCATTATTTTAAAAAGGAAGGAGTAAAGGCTAAAACAGAGCCACCCTCTGTTGATCGTTAAGCGTGCTTTCAGATTTCACTGAGGACTTCATTCTCCTGCACTACATATATCCTTAGGCTTCCAATGATAAATAAACGATCTTGAGGTAGAATTCCACCATTGCGTAAATTTTCTGATACTTAGGACATAAATTAAACTGGCTTTACGTGCACAAAAAAATTAAAATAGGAGACGTTGTATGAACAGCTTACGTAGAGGTACAAAGTTGAATGGTACTCGGCTTTTTACGTTTATGTAATTATGTAAGCCGTTCATGTATTGCTTCTTAATTTATTCACGTCCGTACGAACGTAAAATTTGCGCAACAGTAGAGATCCACCTTCACATGTAGACTTGCGTTGGATGGGAAAAACGTACTTCATTGTATCGATTAACTCATTAAGTCGCAGTAACAACCATTTGCATGCTAGCAACCGTGGGCTTGACGGTCATTGTCTGCCTAAAGCGGCCTTCACACGTCAAACTAATGTTGGCCAACTCGTGTTGGCAAAACTCAAATTGGTGTGTGTGAACGACACAACAACATGTAGGCAAACTGTTGGCGAGAAATAGACCTTGTCTCTATGCTCGCCAACAGTTTGCCAACATGTTGTTGTGTCGTTCACACACACCAATTTTAGTTTACCAACAGGAGTTGGCCAACATTAGTTTGACGTGTGAAGGCCGCTTAAGATAGAAGAAACTGCGCATATAGTTTTGAAAGTGTGAAGTTTTATTGAGAGTAAATTTGATTTCCTTCATACATTGCGAATCAAAATAATTGCTTGGAAGTCGTAGTCAATCAAAGGTGGAAGTTGTCAGCGTGCATTGACTAGCGACGCCACAAATTAAAGACATGATTTAGCCTTGCTTCAAATATATTTAATCGCATGTTAATTAATGTACACTTGATGAATTAAAGCAGGGGCTCTTGAGGGAACTCGTGTATTTGGTTGCTAGGTAATGTAATAAAAACAACAAAATGCATTACCTTTTAACTACAAACAGTGCAGTACATATTAGACTGTAATAGCGGCCTCGTATTACTGACATCAAAACAGTGTCCTATATATACTTGCCAGTAATTTATAGAATCCAGGATGTAAAAATAACTGGTATTACCAATGGAAGGTCACGCGATGTTTTAAGGTCAAAAACGCAAATAAACTCATAAATCACGTGGAATAATACAACAGAGAAAGATTTTGCCCTGACATTGATTTTGAACGTCTTCTTTCTCTCAAGAGCTCTTTATATCACAAACTGATCAGTTTATTCTGAGGTACTTCATTTATGTTATCACCACACGGACACAGAATACTGTCCTTCTTTTATTGTCCACACTTCCGTGCAGTGTATATACAAGTTGTAAATTGTATTTGAACTTCAGTGGGTGGAGAGAGCACTTACACAAGAGGGTAATTACTTAAACGAACACGCACCCATTTTGGTTTAGTTCATACGCTTGTAATTAGCTAGAGTGTTGTCCCCTCGTGGTGAAGTTCGTGCCTTTGAAGATATACGGCACCAGGCGAAACCGACTTCAAACTCTACCATGAATTACCCATTGGAAAACACAAGTGACCTCTCTTTTAACCTGTACACAGAGGGCTGTTCTCTTCCCATAGCCCATAGCATTTCCCTGATCACAATCAACACCATTGTTAGTGTGTTAGGAACGTTTGGCAACATACTGGTGTGCGTGGCCGTTTTTAAGAATCCTCGTCTTCGCCGCAGTTCAAACTACCTCCTGGTGAGTTTAGCAATCGCTGATTTAATCGTCACCGTAGCGTGCGAGCCTCTCGTTGTAGCAATCCTTAGTAAAATAACCTTCTTCAATGACTGCGCAACAAACCTGGAACACCCCTACAAGATTCTTTCCAGACTATCCTGCTCGGCATCAGTGGTACACATGGCCGCAATCAGTGTGGATCGTTTCCTCGCCGTTGCGTTCCCTCTACGCCACGAAATGATCATGGACAAATACGGATTAAAAATTATGCTGGTCGTTTCTTGGGGATTCCCGATTTCAGTTCCCATTTTGAGCGTCGTCCTTCCGCCATCCTTTCCCAAAGCGCTCCTAGCAGCGGCAACGTTTGGCCTCAGTTACGTCATCGTTATAATGTCCTATCTACTTATCGTGGCATTTCTGTACAAAATAAAGAAGAAAAGAAACCAGTTGAGAGCTCGACCACTCTCTGTGGATGTGAATTCCCGCGTGGAGGTCCGCGTCGCGTGCACGCTGGCCATTGTCATCGGAGTCTTTACAGCTTGTTGGTTTCCTTTGATAATCACCTTATTCGCCACAGGTAAACCACTGATCAATCCAAACGGACCTGCGCACATGTGGATCAGGACTTTAGCGCTGTCAAACTCCGCCATGAATTTTCTGATATACACAGCAAGAATCCGGGATTTCCGTGAGGCATACGCTAGGATTTGCCGTAAGATGTGCTGCCTTGCAGGAATGAAATAATCCTAGCTAGATTAGCCAAAGTATAAATTTTCCTCAATTTTTCAAAAAATGTTTGCCTTGCGTTTATGGGTTTTCCGGGGGCGCGCATCTGGGTTTCTCGATCAAGACTCGCTGTCGTTTGACAATCTTTGATGCGAGAGAGAAACGTTTCCAGCTATCTGAAAACTGGACAATTTTGTTCAAGGAATATTGTAAAACAAACGTAACCAATTGTGACAGATATTTCACCATTGATAAGCCTTGAGAGAAAAACAGTGATTATTTGTAAGCGTAACAGGCTGGCTGTCGATGTTAGTGTAACGCATAATAATGTAAAAGAAAAGTACCTGGCAATTAAAATATGAAACATATTGATAAGGGAACGCTGTGAGTGTTTAAGTGAACAGATTATGTCTACTCAATTCAATGAGAATACATGAAATGGTCATTCTCGTGTAGATGAGCAGCGAATGGACTATATATACTAGGTGAAACGTCTAAAAGTATTGCGGGTTTAACGGAGCTTGAGGTTAGTTTTTGCTCAAGTGACGTAAGGACATCACAACCATATGCCGGTAGCCCATGCCGGTATAGGCAAGCGAGGCCACCAGCGCGTCGAACGTGACCATATACACAGTCGCAAAGAAAACGGACGCTCTGTTTCTTCTTATGTCATGCTCACCAGAAATAAACACAACAAAAATTAAAGCATGTAGCGAGGGAAAAACGATCAAGTCTGTTTTTCTTGCGATTGTTCCATGAATTGCTCATAAAGACAACGCAATCTTGAACAAACAGCCTGTTCGTTTTGCTTGTGCTTGTGCCGTATGCTTCAATAGCTGATCTAAAGAAGGGTGGGGGGGGGGGGGCGTATCCTCTTTCCCCTACTTGTACTTGCCTAGAAGAAGAAAACAAAGAAAGAAAACAGCGTAGACCAGCAGCCCAATTTTACCAGAAAATCGTTTCGATATTTTATTAATCTGTTAAAGCTGGGCTATTTTTCTTTGGCTTTTAAGCATCACGTACAAGTCACGATTTGGACTCCTTCTATCAAAAATTTCTCTATTCGTCCCTGTGATTATGCTTTTGCTTACACGTCGTGGTTAATGTTCTAAGTCCGTAGGTTTGCATGTATATGAATTCCCCTGGTTTTGTCGTAAGTCACAAGTAATAAGCGCGAAAAAAAATACTACCAAAAACGGACTTTGAGAAAGCCTGTGACACCAAAAACAAAATGTTCTTTTGAATTTGTAATGTTACCCAACATCTCAGAGTCTGTGATAGTCGAAAGGTATATTCTTCTAAACGTGCCATTTTCGTTTCCTTTCATACAAGAATAATGGTTTATCAACGTTCATTGTAGATAGAATGCCATTGCATTACTAATTAAAGCAGTTCTTTTACACCAATGAAACGTACACACTACAGGTGAAAACGACTGCTCTGTGAGCTTCAATCGATCTTGTGAACTCGTGTCTTCAAAAATTAAATTCCTCTTTCATTTGAAACTATAGATAAGAAGAATATATGTCAAAATTGTTCTTCTCAGTTGCATATACAGTATTCAGAGGTATGGATATTGGTATCATGACAATAAACGTATATTGGTCTTAGTAGCATTCACTTTTCTTGCTCTTAATCATTATTTCAAGAAAGTAACATAATTGTTATGGGAAAGGGCTGAAGTCATGACTTGATTACTGAAAACATTATTTACTCGACGAGTTAGAGCATCTTCTAACAAATCACAGAGAGAGATGAGGAAATTTATGAGGCAATTCTCGGGGGCCAATTCCTATGCGTCAAATCGGTTTCTTTCGTTGATTTCTTATGTAAGTCAGTCGAACCTGTTTCAAACGGTCAACCTGTTGAAGCGATCAGTTAGCCACTACGTAACATAACATAACATTCCCCAAGGGTGACCATTATTTAAATACTGGTTTGACCGTACTTTCTAATAGATTGGATTTAATTGGCGATAATACACCAGCCAAATTAAAAACATGTTACATCGAAGGAAACTGTGTTGGTGAGAAACGAATTGGCTAGTTGTCGGATTTTGTGCTACTTTTGATATTTTTACCACTCTCCCTGCATTTGTAATAAAAATCTGGACCCGATTTTCAGAATGCGATAATCTTATATTGTCAACCAAGGAGTTCATATTTAAAAGTTTCTTTCCGCTTGTATATTGTCAAAGTGCTAAATAAATGTCCTTCCATTTTGCATATTTGTTTCCATGTGAACATAGGTTAAGATAGTCTACCGTGACACTTTCACTCACAACTATTAACATACGGTTAACATAAACGGAAAAAATGATGTTTCAAAATTTTAAAAAACGAAGAGAACCAAATCTGAAAAAGAAGACACAACAACATTTATTTCGGTTGAGAAGGATTTCATCCGCAGACCCAAAAAGTTCCAATCACCAGAGTGTAGCGTAATAAACAGAGCCGAAGTAAACCTTGAATGATTAAACCTAGACATTTTAGAACTTAGAAACACCTTTGTGATTTTGTGATTTACTCAAAAAGTCAAAAACGCATTTCGTGATTTTAGGACCACCATTCAAGAAACGAAACGGTTGATTTTAAGTTTTATTACCATTTGACTTTTTCACTCATTCACAGTGATATTGCACCACAAACAAATGGTGGCGGGTTTGATATTGAAACATCTTATTTTGCATTCAAAGTTGAACACGCAAACTTTCCCCCGCTAAGCAGCATTTATAAAATGCACTTTACTTCATAGCTATCGATTTAATAATAAATAAGACAGATTTCTAACGATAAACTAACGAGAGTGTTTAAACAGAGTAAACCATCTGTACAGAAATGTTTTCTTTGGTCGTTTTGCATTTTCATTTTATATACAATGTGTCACAATATACAGCTAATAGTATACAACGTAATGGTTACTTGTTTCCAACCAAGTGAACCAAAGCAAGACGTTACCTCGCTGTTTTTTGCTTATGATTCTTTAGTACAGGCAATCTATATGAACATCCCAGTGTTGGTATATTGACGGGCTCAAGTAGTTTCTTTCGTCCTCTTGGTAAACCGTCTAAATCGACACTTGAAGTACCAAATTTTTTCCCGAGGGCGACATCGTTTCTTCGAAGGTCAAATCCCGTGCCATCTTCCATTCGCTTTCTCCAGTTATGACTCTGCTTCCAGAATTTCGATGTCTCTAACTTTGGCAGTCGCCCTTGTTTATGACAATGGAACCGATTATGGTATTCCGCTATTTTGTAGTGATGTTTTATGCCCAAGTTTATGCTTAGCTGATCAATTCGCCTGACCTCGTCGTCGAGTAAAATGACAATATCCGTCGTTGCAGTGATGCGACCAGAAATCGAAGGTTGTAGCACAGGAGAAAGCGATGTCTCCTCACTCAAAATAAAATCACCTTTGTGAGTTTCCAACGGCGGTAATTTACTGCGGAAAGAGGACTGTCTTCGTTTGTTGTTGTTCGTATGCTTCTTGGTATTGTTAAATCCGTTATAACCATTCTTGACTACAATATCCGCCATTGTGTCTCCTATATCAAAGACTTCACTCGTCGGTGATTGTTCCCTCCATGTTCGCTACACCGCAAACTTGAAAGTCAGTTCAAACGAGGATGAAGTTTGCTCTAAGATTTACAATTGTAATGGCAGCTCTAAAATGCACGTGCAAGGGCTAAAATTCCTACGGGGCTGCTTAGTTGCCTAGGAGTTAAATCTGTCAACAGTACCAAACGCCGCTCAAGCCACCGAGAATAATTGTCGTGTTTGGATAAGTAGAAAATCGCGTGTCAACATAATTGATTAATTGGCCGAACATTTGACAACATTTTGTATTGTGAGAATGCAAATACCTCTTTGGTTGAATATGCAGCTGTTTTTCAACTCAAAACAAAACCCCACTCATTGCTTCTTCATAATGTTTCATCTAAATACCTCTAACTTTCA
The DNA here is from genome assembly GCA_964030785.1 of Siderastrea siderea. NCBI lineage: Eukaryota > Metazoa > Cnidaria > Anthozoa > Scleractinia > Rhizangiidae > Siderastrea > Siderastrea siderea. Next base: position 10,800,379 of record OZ034967.1, read on the forward strand.
CTGGAATCGAAGTAGCTTGCTTCAGGCGAAAGATTATAGCAAGCGGAGAAGAGATGGCGTGACGGGGAAAATTTGGAGTGGATCGCGATTACCTTGAGTACAAAAGATTTTGATTAGGCAAAAACAGAAAGAGAAGAAAAATTTTTGTCATAATTAGACTGCGAGCAGTCTCTCTTTCGCTCTAAAATCCGTGCTGGATGAACGGCAAAGTCACGAGGGCGATATTCGAGCGGCGAGCGGCGAAGCCGCGAGCCGCGAGTAGCGTGGGCGGGTAGAGTGAGCGAGCGAGTAGAGTGAGCCCACGCTACTCGCGGCTCGTGGCTCGCGGCTCGAATATCGCACTCGCTTTCTCGCCGCTCCTCCAGCAGGGATTTTAGAGCAAAAGAGAGACTGCTCGCAGTCTATGTCATAATCCGCTGACAGAAAAGAGGAGTCTTTACCGGCTACTTGAGCTGAACCGGGATAAGACGCTTTTTGATGGGGTGGGAGGGGGGGGGGGAGCAGCGAAAAGCGGGAAGGATAAAGAGTAACGTCTAACAACAGACAAAAAGCGAAATGGCGGGAACCAGGGATAAATTAGGAGGAAAGTGGGAAGTTAAGACACCCCTGCACCGTACCCTCCCCCCCCCTCCCCCATTTTCCCCCGGCCTCAACCTGTCAACCATCTTCAGATTTCGCGTTCTTACTATCTTGGAGGGAGACCTGTATCATAACTTTCCTTCCGCAGAGGCTTTTTTCAAGAAAGAAACTCAGAGAAATAAGGAAAAAGGGTAGGAAGGAACGAAGGAAAGAAAAGGAACGAGGGCGCACAGGTTTGATTATGACACCGTATGAGAAATTCAAAAAAGAAGGAAGCCTTGTAAATCAAAAGGTTTTGTTGGTCGCAGACGACCTCTGAACAGGGTTGTCTGCTCACAGGCTGGTCAAATATGCATTCTCGAAAATTAATGCATGAATAAAAATTCTCAGGTGTCACACGACCGTATTTTAATACAACATGTATGGTGCCTAAGTTCAAGAATCACACTCTTCAGTCTTATATTTGGTCAAACGAGAGGAGAAAAAATCGCGACGATTATGAAATGCTTTGACTTTGGATTAGTTGTAGGCTACAACTGAAAACTGCGTATAGGATACGGAATGAACAATTCAATTTGGGAAATACTGGAGAAAAGAAAAGAAAACACAGTTCTGTATGCTTCGGACTAAAAGTTTTGTTTTAGTACCAAGCCGAGAAGTACACTATAAGGTTAAGTAAGGCCTGTAGCGTATCTGGATAACATTTTATCTGGAAGCTGTGCTTGGTTGCTTGTCAGTTTATTAAATCAGTGAAGAAACTCTTTCTCGTGTGATAGTATCTTAATTTCCAATGATAAAAATAAATAATTATGCTTGGACGGTCCGACCTTATTTTGTACTTAATATTGTTATAGAGGTGAATTCTACGGGATCTACTTAATGTACATTCTATATTATGAAAATGGCAATAGACTTCTCATTTAATTTACAGATTTCCTAGGTCTTCTGTATCTCCTTAGGGGGGATTGGATGTCAGCTGATACTTCCGGTGCGGAATCTATCCGAACCGCTTCCGAGTGATTAATGATGTTGTCTGATGATGGTTCGTGAGCCGAAGGAGACACACCGAGGGTCCTCTCGCGCTGTTTCAAGTTCATATGTGAAGCCGACCTCGTACGTCGCTTTGATGACCGAAGGTACTTTGCTTCCTCTGATGATCTATCGATTGGCTGCCGAGTGTACGCGTCCACCGTCGATCCGTCTGTGTCAGTCGATGGAGGCGGAACTTCATTTCGTCGGATAGCTTCGGTGTACCGGTCGATCTTCCGAAGTGATTTTCCGAGCATACTTCGAAGGTTGTTTGCATCCTCTTCGACAGCTTGCAGTGATTTTCCTAGCGACTGCCGAACCTCTCTTATTTCGTCGCTTTTGACTGCAGCTTTACTGGTCTGTATTGTCTTCTCCTCTCGTTCATTCTGTAGCTCGTTCTTAAGGACTGAAACCTGAAATGTCAATGAAAAGATTAGCGTGTACTTACTGTTCAAACAAAAAGTAAACTATTCAATCCCACTTCGCCCTGCTAACTTTAAAAAACCTTGATACTGCCTTAGCGTGGTGCGAAGCGACTGGATTGTCGTGATCTACTGTTTTGCCATTCCGGTTTGGAAGGTGCGAAGTCACTGGAGTCGCGTGATTTGCTGTTAGCGTGAGGTGAAGTGACTGCGATGTGCTTCAGAAGTCGCATTGAAGGTTTATTTAGAAGCAGCTTAACTTGTGAAAACGTCGTTGCAAATTACGTTGCCTTTTGGACTTTCCGGGTGATGGGCCTTGATTAAGTTTTTTTGTTTGTTTGGGAAACCTTTTGATATCTTCATCACGACTTTCTGATGAATTTTATTTCAACAGAACAATCAAGATACAAGTACTGAGTGTGGCGTAGTTTTCCACTGTCGTATGTGAAAAGGAACTTGACAAACTCACAGTTCTTGCATCTTGATTCTCCAGTGGAAATGGAAGAAATCAGAAAGTAGCCAAAACGATGCAAACACGTCGTCTAAAGCCGTAAGTAGCGCTCTTAGTGTTTGCATGCAATTATTAAGAGTCAGTGAGAAACAAAATATCCCCATAAACTGCGCGCGTCAAGCGGGTTCATTCATTGGTATAGAAGTCAAGAAAAATAAATTAGAATGTCAAAGAAAGGTGTGAAAGTTTGAATGTAACCTTATGCTATGAACATGTTACCTGTTTCTCTAAAGCTTCTATCTTTGCTCTGTAGGCCCTCTCTCGCTTCTCTGTTGTTTTTTGAGCTTTTTCCAATGCCAAGTGCGATCGTTTTGCCTCTTTCTCCAAATCCTGCTGTTGTTTCTCAGTAATCTCAATCAAGCTGTGAAGAATTGATGTTTCGAGAATGTTTGGAGGTTTTTCAGTGACAAGAATCACCGTTTATTAAGATTAAATCCTTTAAGCTTAGAGAGCGACGGACTGACTGACAGACGGACTGACTGACTCACTCACTCACTCACTCGTTAACTGACTGGCTGACTGACTTACTGAGTGAATGACTTACTGACTGACTGGTTAACTTCCTGACTGGCTGCCTGACTGGCTGCCTGACTGACTGACTGCCTCGTTGACTGACTGACTGACTGACTGGTTAACTGACTGACTGACTGACTGACTGACTGACTGACAGTCTGGCCGTCTGACTAGCTGGCTGGCTGGCTGGCTGGCTGACTGACTGATTGCTTAACTGCCTGACTGGCTGCCTGACTGCCTTGTTGACTGACTGACTGACTGACTGACTGACTGGTTAACTGACTGACTGACTGACTGGTTAACTGACTGACTGACTGACTGACTGACTGACTGACTGACTGACTTGTTAACTGACAGACGGACTGACTGACTGACTGCTTAACTGCCTGACTGGCTGCCTGACTGCCTCGTTGACTGACTGACTGACTGACTACGCAAACGCCAGGAAATGCGCCTAATCTTCAAGCTGGGCACCAGTCAGCCACATGGTTTAAACTCAGATTTTCGATATCTTTAGGTTGTCGCGCGCTCTTTTCGCGCGCGCGCCTTTTGAACTCAAATTTGTTTTATATGGGGCAAGACAGCGTTTTTTAACTGAAATCTTGACTTTCCACTGAAGAAGGGCTGAGCCCGAAACGTATGGAATTTTATACGATTTTTAGGCACTCTTAACTCATTAAGTGAGAAATTTTTTATATTTTTTTATATATTTTTAACTGACTGACTGACTGACTGGTTAACTGACTGACTGACTGACTGACTTGACTGACTGGCTGACTGACTGACTGACTGACTGACTGACTGACTGGCTGGCTGACTGACTGGCTGACTGACTGACTGACTGACTGACTGGCTGGCTGGCTGGCTGGCTGGCTGGCTGGCTGGCTGGCTGACTGAGTGGCTGACTGACTGACTGAATTAGGACTGACAGTCAATATAAGAGTGAATAAACCAAGCTTTCAAAGAGAGCTACCTTTCCGTGTGTTTGACTGCTGTTTCCTGAAGCGCCTTTTCCAGTGACTCCACTTTTTCTTTCAATTCAATGTTTTCCTTAGCTGCCTCACCGAGAGTTCTATTTAATGCTTCTTTTTCTTGATTTGTCTCAAAGAATGACTCCTCAAACTCTAACCTCTCCCTTTGGAGCCTATCAAGCGTCTTTTTAAGTGCTTGGACATCTTTGCCGATTCGCAGATTGGTCTTTTCCATATCTCTCTTTTCTGCTTCGAATGAGGAGTTCACTTTTTGCAACGAACTGTTTTGGCTTTTTAAAGAGTTCGCTTCCTCCTCTAAATCATGCAGTTTTCCAAGAAGCTCGTCTTCCCGTTCTTGTCGCTGAATTAAAAGCGATTTCACATGCTTAACTTGGTTTTCAAAATCGTTTATCCTTAGCTCGGCTTCCTCTCGTGTCTTTTCCAAGAAATCCACCTTTTCAGCTAAACCTTGGTTTTCGTTCTTGCATTCTTTGACCGTCTCCCGAAGCGACCCAACCCTCTCTTGAAGTAACCGTTTGTCACCTTCAGTACTTTCGAGTGTCCGCTGAAGCTGATATATGTGATCTTGTAAGTTCTGTGAGCTGCTATTACTTTCGCTTAGGGAAACCGAGAGAGCTTGCACTTTTTCTTTAAGTCTCGTTTCTTCCTCCTCACCTTTCGCCACGGCGTTGTTCATTTTTTGAATAGCCAGCTTTAAATTGGAAACATTGTTTTCCAGTTCTTGGTTGGTCTTTAACAAGCCACTCAGCCTTTCTCTTAACGTATTATTTTCAGCCTCTACTTCGCTCTGGACACGTTTCTGCCTTTGCAGTTCGCCGTCCATGGCTTTTAGCCTCAGCTCATTCTTCGTCATGTCTCCTGTCGAAGCCTCTAGTTGGCTCCGCAATGCCTGTTTATCACCTTTAAGTCTTTTCTCTGTCTCTTGAAGTTCTCTTATCTTCTCTTGTTGCTGCTCTCTTTCGTTCTCTGATAGACTCAAAGTGCTCTCCACCATTTCAAGTTTTTCTACCAGTGCATTTCGTTCTCGTTCAACTTTTTGGATTGCCTCCTCCTGAAAACAAAAAAGAAATTTGTAAAATGCCCCTACGTTAGATGCAAAACGTAATTAAAGAAAATCCTGTTAGACCCCCGTGGCACTTGCAACAAGTCGTCGTTTTCAGTAGCTAGCAGACGCAAATGTAATTGTCGCGCCTTTGGGTGGACAATTAACTGGCTTTACGCGTGTGAACAGAACAAGAGACGATGTAAGAACGGCTTTTGTCAGGTCCTCGGTCTAATCAACTGGCACTTAACCAATTTTTTTGTGTGTGCAATGAGCGACGAGAAAGATGATGCAACATCCTTCGTGACGCCGTAAAAACTTACTAAAGACTTAGGTACCAGGGGCCCGTTTCTCGAAACTCCCGATAACTTTCCGTACCCGGTAAGTTTTTTTCGAGCTCATTTTTTTATCAGCTAATGGAAATTATTAGCGCAAACTAAGCGATATGCTTCATGAAATTACAAAGATTAAAATTTAGCTTTCAAAATCAATAAAAATTGGATAACTATTGGAGAATATTGTGCAAATAAAATAGTTTTCGGGCTCGGTGCGTCATCGGAAGTTTCGAGAAACGGGGCCCAGAGCTATAGCTATTCCTTGCACTAAAATCTGCCTAGCCTGACAATCGTTGCTTTAAGTTATGTAATGCAAGAATTTTAAAAAAACAACATCGTGAAGCATAAATAATATTTTTCTGAAACAGCAAACATGCAGCTCAAACAACTACTGAACTGGAGAATTCTCATTTCACACCTGTAATGTAAGAGCGGTCTCTGCACTGTTCATTCTATCTTCCAACAGCCTTTTCTGATCTCTCAGCTGGTTCATCTCTTGATGTAAGGTTCGTAGTTTTCCGTCCAGTTCCGCCCTCTCCTCCTCTAAGTGAGCAACTGCATTCTGTAAGCTGTCAACTTTCACTAAGCTTTCCTCTCTCTTTCTTTCTGATTCTTTTAGGTTCTGCAGAAGCTCGGACAGCGACGCTTTCACGGTGTCTGGATCAATGTCATCGGTGGAGTCCTCTGAAGAATAAAAAGATAAAAACAATGATGATGATGATGATGATGATGATGATGATGATGATGATGATGATGATGATGATGATGATGACACAGCATATAGCACCTTTTCCTTTATTCACTGAGTTGAAAATAAAGCATCTGTCTTTATCTATCTTCACACAGGGAGCCTTCGACATTGCTGATCCTTGCAGCATGCAGGACGAGTGTCATAATAAACTTAATAAACATGACCTAGCTAGCCACGAGTCTCCCAGTGGTTAGAAAGTCCGACCGGGTGTATTGAAAGATTTGAAATTGATTCATAGATACAGACTCAGATTTGTTTTTCCTTATCTCACGCTCGTGACGCACAGAATATAGCATCTTTCTTAAATTATGTAAGGTAACGAAGGTTTACTCTACAGTAATATATTGCAGGATTACTGTTTTTAGTGAAGATTTTTTTCTCATTTTGGAGACGATCAATGTCAAACTGAAACAAATAAAAATCTCTTCTAAAAAACGCAAACGCCTTGGTTTACTATTTTTCCTGCATTAGTGTAAATTGGTTTCGAACAGCCAGACCCTGGCGCTATATCCCCATGTGTTGTGTTTTTCAAACTAGTCTTCACCTGAATTAGATCTCGTTCGCCCACGGTAAGACCTTCGGTTCTTCTTCGGACTGCCTTCGTCCGGAGTCGGAGGTTGGGATTGCGATCGCAAGCCAAGCAATCTACGGAGGATTGAGTAAAGACTTGACAGTTTGAATTCACAATCATTCTTCATGGCCTCCACTCTAGCGATTTGTGATTCCAGAGCGCTGATTCTTCCGTCATTTCCAGACAGCTGAGCTTTGTAATTTTCTCGGTCGAATGTTGTTTGTTCCAGGAGATTCTCCATTTCTCTCATCTTATTTTTCGCCTTTTGCTCGAATTGTTTGTACTCCTCTAGCTGGGCTTGATAGTCTTTCTCTCTACTGGCAAAGGTGTCCTCGGCTTCCTTGATCCTTTTAAAAAACAACAAAGGAGAAAAAAAATTTGGGCGCGTTCACATTCAGGATACAAGTATTTGTGGGTTGGTGCCCGAGACTACGTTTATTCGTCTTTTTGTTTTTGAATTATCCTGAGTCAGATGTGCACCAAAACTGACTTTCCAGCGGAATTCTTGACGCGCTGTTTCTTAGAACTAACTTAAAGAACTGCTCAGTCTTGCCCGTTCTACTAACCTTCACGTCTATTCCATCCTATGCTTCCAAACAATTTTCTCACCTTCTTTGCAGTTTGGATGCATTCTGTTTTGTTTCCTCCTTCTCGCTCTCAACTTGCAGTATGCCCTGTTTTAAAGTGTACGCCTCGTGCCTTGTCTCCTCTCGTAAAGCCTCCTCGTGTGCTAACCTTTCTTGAAGATCAGACACTTCTCTTTTCCCAAGCAAACATTCGCTGCTTAGTATCTTCACTTGGCGAAGCGCCTCTTGAAGTTCCCGCCGAATCTCCGCTCTCTCTGCTTCGATTTCGTTCAGCCGGCTCCGAAGATCGTTCGCTTCTCCAGTGATACTCGCTCGGCTGTCGTCGCAAACTCGGAACTTGTTTTCGAGTTCGTCGAGTTTGCGTTTTGTTTCAGTTCTCTCGCTTTCAGTCTCCTTCACCTTCTCCCGCAGCTCTTCGCAAGTCTTTTGCAGTGCGCCCTTTTCAATTTGCTTGTCTTTTATTTGCCTCCGGAGCGCTAAGTTTTCTTTTCTTTGCATTTCTGTCGCTTCATCGCTTTCTCGCATTTTTCGGTGCGCCTCCATGAGGTCTCTTCGTACACTGTCACGAGTTTCTTCTGCCATGCTAAGCTGCATTTTGAGGGCTTTGATTTCTCTTTCTGCATTGTCCCGATTTTTGATTGCGTCTAACAGTTGCTCCTTGGCAGCGTTTCCATTCTGAAAATGCGTCGGAAAACTGAAATCAAAGTATATAGCTGCTTATTACAAAATTGTTCTTGTGGGAGTGTCAGCAGAGGACAGGATCTCAATAGTAAATAAGTGGAATAAAAAATGTGACTCATTCCGAAAATAGAGCCTTGAATTCTCAGAGGGCTACCAGACTGTGAAAAAAGAAGATGGCCGAGACGGAACAATCTATAATTGACTTGGAGGAAATTTACACATATAAAGTTGATCTGCGCGAAGTAAAGCTCACACGTAGAGGCTTTTTTCGTGATGATTCGATTAAGCGGTTTTCTTTCATGAGCGACCCTTTTCTAACATGCGCTCTTCTTTGAGCGAGTGTCTGATAGTAGGCGCCCCTTTCCAAAAGCTCATAGCTCCTATGAGTTGTCCCTTAGGGAAAAGCGCGTCAACTGTAAGAATCCCACCGTTTCCGATCCCCAGTATGACAGCATTATTGAACCTCTGGGCGAAATGAATACACTGAACTTGTACTGAAACTATTCTCACTGTTCTAGTTTCTGTTCTTGTAATACTTTTATCTTTTTCCGTCACTCTCAGTTGATTATGTCATAAGCGCCCTGTGTTTAATGAGTACCCTCCCTTGAGCTCCCAAAATGAAACGAGCGCACAAAGAGGTCAATCGAATCATTACGGTAACTACGTCATATATGACTAATACAAAGCATACGCACCTCATGCTTTCCCCACTGAGTCGCCTTGAATATTCCTTTCAAATCAACAAGCAAACAAATAGAACATAAGATGTTAGGTCAAAAGATCGCTTTCTTTAGTCGATCTGACTAAAAATCTGCAATAACAGTTCCCCATATGAAGGGCTGCTTGATGCTGCTCACTTTTACCCCTTTTTTCTCAAATATTAGGGACGGCGAAAATTAGACGCATGGGATCTGTGGGGAAAGGGGGTGGTCCTTCCCAGTCCTCACCGGTTTTCAGCTTCGCGTTCATTTTATTTGAATGCCGTTCCTATTATTTTGGAGCCTGGAACAGGCTGCGTTTGAGCGAGGTACCCAGAGAAATTATGAGTTCGAATGAGTCACTCGTGTTCGAGTTCCTTCAAGTTATAAAAAACCAATACCGGTAATCTTTTTTATATGCTCTTGTCTTTTTAATTAATTATGAAGTAAGAGACGCTGCTCCTCTGCATTCTTGAGTTTAACTTAACATAACTCCTGACACATGTACCGTTAATCTCCACACGCAGACCGAACTTGTGCATTTCTTGAACTCGCACGAGTGAAGTGAATGGGCTGCGCGCGAGATACATGCACGCGCAAGGAAAGTCTGTCTTGTTACTCTGATCTCGAAAGACCAGAAGAATGCATATTTATACCAATTAGCAAGAGTCCACTAACCACAGCAATGTCACATGAAGATAAAACCAATAAAAATCATAAAGTCAAGGATTTCACTTCTGCATGGCATCCTTACTATAACCTCTGTTAATAGCTTTGTGAGTTATTAGATCTACTACTCAACATAAAACCGTGTAAACAACAATCTATAATATGCTAAATATATGAACGACGTCCATATGAAGTTCAATTGCCTAAGCAGTGCTGAGAAGTTCTAATCCAAGGGGTTCACTTTATTCCACGTATATGACTTTATTTCTTTATCATCGGATATCGCTATTAGTTGGAGCCATGGGAACCCTAGCGGGCGAGAGCTTTATTGTAAGTATCCAACAACTCTCTAGCCGTACTCGACAATCATTCACGACAGTAACAAAGACCACTGACTTATTGATTTAATACCCAAAGTGAAGAAAGAAAGCATGACATGAATTCTTAAAGGGGAGCGTATTTATAACAAAACCGACGATATCCTGTATTAGATTACGGACATAACTGCAACTTAAACTGTTACATTCAAAGCATTTTTTGTGATTCAAAACTCTGCATGCTAATCACTTGATTTAAGACAATAATTGCGCCAAAAGACAACTTTGTCTGAAAACTGAAAGGCTTGTCCTTAAAGGTTCAATTACTTACTTACCTAACGCAGTTAAGGAATCCTTACATAATCTTTAAACTCGTAATATTATCCCTATTCATTTTCTAAAGACCCCATTTCAAGGTTCAATAACTCGTTTAAGAGGGCACAGACCGTTACATGCATGATGAATTATCTGCATGACCGTTCGTTCGCGATATGTAAATTAAAACCCGGCTGTGTTTTGTTTTTCTTTGTTTTACACGTCATAAGAGATAGTATCTGAAAGAGGTCTATAAAGTTAGCCGTTTATTGTAAGGAAAGAAAAGAAAGCGGCGGAAAGCTTGAAAGCTTTAGTATTAACGAATTACTTAGTGCCTCGTAGAATTAGTACTATGGGTTATAATCCCTTCCGAAAAGTTATTAGTATTTGTAGTGGTAACCACTACAAAATCATACACCCGTTAGTGACATTTATATCACATGAACTTTGGAGTTTGATTATTAAATAAATATAAGAACCCTTACATAAACATTTTTAACAGTGAACCAATTAGCAAGTAAAGAAGTATAAACTAAGAGAAGACGAGAGTTTTCGTCTTATGGAAAAAGTACTCGAACAATGACAGAATGGGTTCAAATCTAGGAACTTGTTATAACGATACTTCTCAGAAATACATTGTTTTATCTAAACAAATATTGGTCTTACAGCGCTTGTATACTGGATATCTTGTTAACCGACTGGTGATCAAGGTTGCTTTCAAACAAGTTCAGTTTAAAAAATAAACTCTTACTAAGCATACTGTAAACTCCGTAGTAGTCAACAAGGACCGAAAAAGGATTTCTTACGTGATTCTTTAGCGGAAACTTTGACAATGCCAAGACCCGTGTTTTCTATCGGGCACGGCATCTTGCTTAAAGAACCCAACAAAAGCAAGCGACGGCAGACCTGTCAAACTTCGTAAAATTGCCGGTTTAGAACGATATTCTCATTGGCTGATAAATGTTACGTTACCTCTATTCTCTTGTTTTCTCTTTCTAGCTTCGAGATTTCTTGATCCGGTGAAAATACTTCGTTAGTGTAGCCGTTTTGGATCGCTTCAGGTAAAACAACATCGTCTGACATCACGCTTGTAGGAGGACGTGTATTTTACGCTAGAAATACAGATAATAAAAACCAATTTGAGCTTCACCGTCAGCAGCTGATAAGTTGTAGTTTCAATCCAGATTTACCTCAATGTTCTTTGGACGTAATGTTATCGCTTCCTGTCTTGCGCAATGACTCGCGAGCGCCTGCCAACCACAAGTCCAGTAACTCAAAATAACTGAAGGTAAAGTTCAATTAACCCGCCGCAAGGAATAGTTTTGCCTTCACGCTCGGGATTCCGTTAAAATTTAAATAAGTTCATGGTTTACTAGCGACGCGCCGAATTTACTCTGAATTAAAATGAATGCATAAACGTGCCCTCGGGGGTTAGACGCTGAAATGGCTTTTATGCGAACAGCCAATCAGACGGCGCGAAACTCAAAAGCCATTCAAAAGTGCTGTTGCCCTGTAGTGACCGAGACGGCGTGATAAAAAATCATTTTAATTGCCTGGATATGAATTCACGCGTGAGAGACAAAAATATTATTTATTAAAAGCTGCTATTAAGAGTTTTATTTTAATCATGGGCGCGAGCAGGTTCTTGACGCGAAACACGATCTTGGTGCGAAAAAAAAACACCACAAGCTGCCTTTCGCGCACGCGCTAGAAAGTGTAGCCTGCCTAGAATATAGGTGGATTCTTTTCTTTAAACTTTCTTACAAACTGCTCTATGATTTCTACTAGCTGGACAGGGTCAGACAAGACGTTATGCTGTTTTAATTATTGTTGTAAATGTAGCGATCCTTTCATTTTAAAACGAGGAAGTTTTGTTAGCATGAAAGCTGTAAGCTTTCTTCCCATGAGCTGGTTTTATTTAATCTTAGTAGTAAGTCGGTTAAATAAACATTAAGACAAAAAAGCTATAATCCCTTCGCGCGCCTTGGCAAAACAATACAAACAGGTATCTCTCAAAGCAATTAATTTGTTAGTGTCAAACTTTAAGAAGGTTTAGAATCCAGCAATAATTCACCGTTTATATTCCGTGACAGTGGTGAAAGAAAAAATCATCAGAATGTTAAAACCCGTATACGTACCTGTTGACAGCCCGAAGCACTAGAGAGGTCGTGCAATAAATGTCGTATTTTGACATGCGATCAAAACAATCTTGTTGAAGTCGTTAAATTGGGTTTTGTCCCCAAAAAAGAAAAGAGAAAGAAATGGATGGCAGTGGAAGATTTTATCGCCCGTGCACTGCAGCTAAGCTTCCAAGGCACCAGTAGCCACACCAATATTTGTACAATTGAATAAGACAACTAACTGGTACGCGTGAAGTTTACAAAACTGGTCGATTTGAATATGTACGGAGCAGTGGGTGATATTAATTGTTTATATTTTCACGGCAGAAATTTAGAAGGAGCCCAAAAAAATCATGCCAGAATTTAACAGTTCATAAATGAATAACTAGCTACTAAAATTGTATTCAGGAAGCCCTAAATTTCACACTGTTTTGGCTTCTTATTGAACAAACTGACAGGAAACGTAGGTAAAGCATCTGCTTTGTGTAAAACTCGTAAAATGTAGTTGAACTTTTTAAACATAGCACTTTTTAGGAATGTAAAACAAAAAAGTTAAAAACTCACTTTCTTTCCTGCAGTGTTCTATAGTCTGCTAGCAGAGTCTCGCTCTAGATAGCGGTGTTGGAGAAATCTGAAAGAAGAGCGGATTCTACGAGACTACAAAAACGCTTATCGTGGGTTACAACTGACGAAATTCTTCAGTGATTATTAGCGTTACAATCCAGCTAGGTTTCCTTGTTTATGAACTCACTTGAGTAAAACTGTTTCTCTACTCTACTACTAGGAAGAAAAAAGGAATTTTAATTTCTATTTAAAAATAGACTGCAGTATAATACAATCGCCATAAGAGTTGATAGCGGAGCCTGCGGGCAAAGCCCGCCAGCGGAGCTCCATTGCTAAGGAAATTTGGTAACCTATCAATCCGAGAAATTTTGGTTGTGACATAATAGTCACGTGACCGTCCGTCCGTACGTCCGTACGTCCGTCCGTCCGCACAGACTCTGTGGGAGGGGGAGGGGAGTCCCAAGACAACCCGACGGGGGTAGAGAATGCCATCTTTTCTTGGCGGGAAATCGCGCGGTGCTTTTGGGCAACCGGCGTTTTTCTTGGCGGGAAATCGCATGACCATCGTCGCTTTTGAAAAAGAGGTTTCTTTAAAAGCTTAAGCTTCTTTAGCATTTAACGATTGCTCAAGAGTACTGAAGTTTTATACTTGACAAAAAAAACATCTAATATCCATAAATGGAAAGAAAAAGTTCAAAAGAATACTGGTAGAAGGCGAAAAGTTCAAGTTACGAAAGCTGCATTCAAAGGACTTCATCGCTTTGTTTTCTTCACGGCGGAGAGTTTGCCCTGTTCTGAACACAACCGAGTAAGTAAAGTTTTTAAAGGGTCTAAGGTAAATGATTTCGAGTAATACGATGAAAGAAATTACGTTTTGAAATGGAAATTTGATTTATGCCATTAGAAATGTGTCATTTACTTTTGACTTTAAAAAATTATTAGAAAACGCGCTCAGGTTTGTGACAGATTCTTGAATATGTTGCCATGCTCAGCCGATTTCACTCGCGTGGACCGACCTACGATTTTGGAAGTGTAACGCGAATTGCATTTAAGTATAAACTTGCGGGTTTTCGAATAAACTTTTTTCAAAAATGATTTCTCTGTCCATTATTTTGTGTTTGTTTATTCATAACAGTAGGTCTAAGCACAGCCGCGAGACAACTGCACAAGCTTTCCTTTCAATTTTGACTGTCCGGTCTATCTCTTTGTGCAACTGTCGATTTTCTTGTCCTAGAAGTTTTCAGTGGTAATAATCTTTTAAGCGAAGCAGTTGTCGGTTTAAAGCTATTTTATCCCAAATGTTTCCGAAAACAGTTTTGTGCCTTCCTCAAAGCGCCTAACTTTATTTAGGCTTACTTCGCATCCGCAAACCTTATACCGGCATAATAATAACTTAATTAAAGCGTGTTTGGCGTTTCTTTGTTTTGAATCTTGATGGTCTCTAGTTAGAGAACGAAATATAACAGTTATTTGAAAAACTATAAGTGAAGCAGTTGTCGGTTTAAACCTATTATATCCGAAAAGCTTCCAAAAACAGTTCTGTGCATTTTTAAAAGCGCTCGAATTTCAGACAATTTGCAGACGCAAAACTTATGCCACAGAGTTAAGAATGTTTGGACGGTGTTTGTTTGTTTGTTTTCAATCTCGATGGTCTCAAGTTAGAGAACGAAATATAAGGGTTACTTAAGTAACTATAAGCGAACCAGTTTTGAGTTTAAAGCTATTTTATCCGGTAAGTAATGTGTGTTCCTCAAAGTGCTTGAATTTTTTCGCGGCTGCTAAAACCTACGCGACATTTCTTCAATAAGTTTATTACAAGTGCTTCTAAGCTCCCCAGGTCCTTTCTTTCGGGTAATCCCAGTAAAATGCTGGTGAAATGTCAGTATAAATTTTTGACCAGACTAATATTTTTATTTAGTGGCAGTTCATGTTATTTGTTAACATCCGAACGCGATGAAGATAACCCATTTAAAGAGTGGAATAATTTTTATTTTGTTTTGGTACATAAGCGCCGTTTCAAGTTCATTCAAGCGAACAGCCAATAATCCAAGGAGATAGGACAAGCCTTGACAGTTAATGACAGGATATGAAAACATTGCAAACACCAAGCTAGACGGCTCGTGAGTGAAATAATCAAGCTGTGCTCAGCCTCCAGAATGACCTTTCGAGCTTGGTTTTACAGAACAGATCCCCAAAATATTGGAGGACAACTCGGAGCACTTTGAGGCTTTTTGAGGAACACTTTTCGAAAGCGAACGAGCCAAAAAAAGCCCCGAAATATATTTTAGACCGAAAAGTTTCAGGACTATTTTTGAGAAACGAACACCAATTTATTCCTTTGCGGCTCCGCTTTTAGGCTTGGCTAAATCTATATATTATGTTACGACAACTGATTTTTTTTCACTGAGTCATCCCAGGAGGCCGTCTCTTGAAAGCCCCGACAACTCACAGGGTTCGAAAAGCAGTTTATGCGCACGTTATTCTGAACAACATAGACAGTTTTATTGAAATCGAAAGCTAAATGTTTAATCTTTATAATCTTATGGAAAACATTGGCAAGTTTGCACTTATAATTACTACCAATCGATGAAAAAGGTCTTGAAAACAATACTTCTCGGGCCGGTAAGTAGTCATCGGGACTTTGGAGAAACCCGACTCCGGCAGGACTTCAGTATAGCCTGCTCTAGGCTCCGAGGTAGTGGAAAAAGCGAATGAGAAAACGCCGGAGCTCGAAAAACGCGTGGGCGATGCGCACGCTACCGGCGCCCTTCTCTCCAGATCCCGCGCTTCTTATTTTCGCGGTCCGCTTTCTATTGTTTCGCGCCTTCCCTACTGTCCAGGCTACGACTGGTAAAGGAAGTAAGCTCAGGCCATTTCTGAAAAACAGTATTGACGCTGTTGTATTTCTCCTTAATTTAAATTCGTTGCAAAGTGATTTTCCTCGTCCATTTTTCTCGCCGGGTTGCTCAAGGGGAAAAAAAAATGTTTCAGCTCACTTTGTTGTTGAGTGTTCATTGACCATATTTGGTCGGAGCAGGTATATGAGTTTACAACCTATTGTAGCTCCGCTCAGCCAATCAAAACGCTAAAAATCCAACATGGATGGTCGCAACTAAAGCTGCTCGCTTACGAGAATGGGCCCTCGTAAGTGACCACGCAATAAAGCAATATAGGGGTGGTCTTTTACGAGAGCTTTTTAAAAGCATAAAGGTCGGCATTTGTACAAGTCTACGAACCATTAGCGCTTAAAATGCTATATTACTCTAACTTTGATCAAGAAGTGAATGCGTTTGTTTAAGAGTTGATTGTGCGGTCGCTTACGAGAGCTTAGAAACAAAGGAAACGACCAATCGGTAATTGACAAAAGCGGTCTCGGTCGCTTTAATAAGGGAGTGATCGCCTACGAGAGCTTTTAATTACAGAGTTCAAGTGACCAACCTCGTTCCCAGGACTTTTTCCCTTTTTTAAAAGGGAAAAAGTCCTGGGAACGAGGTTGGTCAAGTGACAGTTCAAACGGAGTTCATGCTGGGCGTTACTAGAGCTGGTCGCTTACGAGAGTGGGCGCAAGGAGAGCTTCGACTGTATTGCAGTTTTTAATAATATCTGATATTAGTCCTGCTGACGGGGCGCACCTCACACCACCCATACCAAAGAGGACTAAACCCTATGAGGTGTTCGATGCGTCTTGTACTTTCTGGGTTTGCATGCGCGGCTTTTGCCAGTGAAAAGCCACATGTTCCTTAGGGAGTCAGCGCAAGTCGACCGAAACTCCTTGGACGCGTTCTAAAAAACATAGGCACGCAGTGCGTGCAGAACCGATGACGTTTTTAACTCGTGAATTTGGCTTGCCAGTGAACGGGTGGTGGATGGTGTCGACGGTCTGTACTATGGTCATTGGAATTGAATCGAATTGATGAATTATTAATATCTTGTTTCGAGCTAGGCTGCACCGCCAAAACCAGCCGTGCTCCACACATGTTCCGCGTGGAGGACACTTTATCTCCTACCTCCCCTACTAGGCATTTTTCTGCCCTCTAGTGCTGTCAATTGTTTAGGAGACATATAAACCAATCGGAAACTCTCTTTTGCACATATACTTGTGACTTTTAAGGAGTAGGAGAAACGCTCAACCTCGTCACTAGGCTCTTTCAAAACCGAAAAGACCCTGGGGACGAGGTTGGGGAAAGGCTGATTCTGGCCTACCGCATGGGATCTGTCCTAGATTTTCAAGATGTATTTTTTCTTCTCTTAAAATCAAGATACTTCTATGAAGGAGCTCAAAATGGGAAGAAATCAAGCTGAGGAATAATGAACCTCTCAAAAGAAGACATGGAGCTCTTTAAAGCAACGAAAAGCCGTTTCGTGTTGAGATTCTTTCGATTTGCAAGCCCCTAACCTAAAGTCTGCAAAGTTTGCTCCAAAATGTAACCTACCCACGGACTTCAAATAGATTTTACAAGACCTGGGTAAACATTACAGTACGGTAAATGTTGTTTTTAAATGTTGATTTGCTTCTTTAAAATTGTTTAACTAAACGTTTGATCCAGATTTCTACAATTTTTGTGATTTTGTTCGCAAAGCCGCTCCTCTTTGATTTTCACGGATTATTTTTGTTTGTAGTGTGACGCAAATTATTTCGTTGGTGCTGTGACATTTTTTGGAACATGATCTTAACACGTGGACAGATCAAGCGGTTGAAACACGTGATCACGTGAACTTGATGTATTCTTTCGCTTTTTTTTTGTACGGAATATGTTTTTGGATTTCAGCTTTGAAATGTACGTAGCCCGTTACCACCATTTTCACTACTACGCGACTTTTCTTTTCAAAACACCTTTGAACAGTTTGCAATACGCTTCCGTCAATCATACCTTATATGGGAAGTGTCTGATGTTACTGCAGTTGAATTGAGCTCGTAGGAATAAAGATGACCCCAAATTATCCCGTAAAATTGCGCTGGCGAGTCATATATTGACTAGTAAGAAGCTTTAGAGTCTTTGTTGTTTCGAGAATACTTCACGTTTGGCAGACATTTGGAAAGAAAATTCGACAGTTCTTCAGAATTAAATACCCGCTCGGTGGATTACCCTATGCGGCGGATGGTAAGCTTGCGTTCAATTTCGTGAATAAGCTAAACCGAAGTGTGAAGTAATGATTCTTGCTTTTCTGACCCGAAAATAGCAAACGACATGTTGTTCGCCAGGAGTATAATCTGCCAATATCCCGAAGTGTACGAGGACGAAATTCAGGAGAGGATAGAGTATGCAAAAAGAAAACGAATCGTGATCAGCGTGCCTTCGATCAACCCATTCGTAAAGAAAATGGGCTTGACAAGTGAAAGGTACATATGTCTTGTTGGATTATTTTTTCAAGAAACACTGCTAATTTTAATCACCTATCACTTGAGGAATGGAATGAAAAACAAAGCATAAGCGCTTATAACGTTTATTGTTCTACGTTTCGAAAATGTAAACATGTAACGCTGTGACATGATAGCAAGGAAAATCGTTATTTATAAAAGCGGGAAAGGGGAATCAAGGAAAATATTTAAGCATAGTTTCATGTTTTACTTCTTCGTTATAGCTCACTGTGATTACCAAAGAACGTGATAAGCGAAACAGGGCGATGCATTGTCGACTTTTCGTCGTATGTCATCGCTAAATTTCACCGAGAACAGTTGCTATTTATAGATGAATCAGAACTTCTCAAACTCATCTATAAATAGCAACTGTTCTCGGTGAAATTCAGCGATCCTACGACAGTACATCGTTCTGCTTCCCTCATCACGCTCTTTGGCAATCGTATTGAGCTATAACGAAGAAGTAAACTTGAAAGTAAGCTTAAATATTTTCCTCGATTCCCCGTTCCCGCTTGTAGAAATAACGATTCCCTTCCTATCATGTCAAAGCGTTTAAATATATGTTTACATTCTCGAACGTTCAACAACAAACGTTACAAAACGCATCATAAGCTGATGCTTTGTTCTTCATTTCATTCCTCAAGTGATAGATGATTAGAATTAGCAGTGTTCATAACAAAAAACAAAAAAAGGCAACAAGACGTACGTACCTTTTACTTGTCAAGCCCATTTTCTTCACGAATGGGTTGATCGAAGGCACGCTGATCATGATTCTATCCGCTCCTGAATTTTCGTCCTCGTATACCAGATTATACTCCTGGCGAATAACATTTTTACAATAACTGAGCGAATTCTCGCGCGCTGATTGGCTAATTTTTATTGTCAATAAGAGTACAGACGGATGAAACACGTAAAGCTGACGCAATCATCAAAAGTTTTGTGAAACTTTTCAGCGCTGCATTCTTGATGAGGCGAGAATTGTACCACAAATCTAGTTGTCTTCAATGAGGAAATCATCTTAAATTTTTGGGTTAAAACTGAAGAAACCATTGCAACCTTAGAGCGAAAAGATGAGGATGTTTATTGTGGATTCAGACCTGAAAATCGACGGTGAGCGGGAATTTGTGCTGTCGATGAAATTAAGCTAATCTGTGTTTTAACGGATTATTTTGTGAGCAGTTTTCGCTGGATTAAAGGTTAGTTGAGCAATTCGAATCTGTCCTTGTATTTCTGGCTGGCCTATTTTTACAAAAGTTTTAATTTACGAGCCTGTGATTCCCCGAATTACAGCGATGAAATTCAGACTCTGCGGCAATCGCATCTTTCAATGACTCTAGATAGCATTTCTTTCCTTCGTTTGAAAATCAGTTTTGGTTTTTTATTGTAAAAAACAAATTGACGTCAGTTTTTTATGCGTCTGTCCTCTTATTGATGATAAATTTCGTCATAACATTGTCAAAGTTTGTTGTAGATCCACTCGCCTGCGGCTCGTGGATCTACAACACTTTGACAATGTTATGACGAAATTTATCATCAATAAGAGGACAGACGCATAAAAAACTGACGTCAATTTGTTAAGTCGTTTGCTATTTTCAGGTCAGAAAAAGCAAGAATCATTACTTCACACTTCATTCACGAAATTGAACGCAAGCGTACCATCCGCCGCATAGAGCAATCCACCGAGCGGGTATTTAATTCTGAAGAAATGTCGAATTTTCTTTACAAATGTCTGCCAAACGTGAAGTATTCTCGCAACATCAACGACTCTGAAGCCTCTTGCTAGTCAATATATGACTCGCCAGCGCAAATTTACGGGATAATTTGGGGTCATCTTTATTCCTACGAGCTCAATTCAATTGCGGTAACATCAGACACTTCCCATATAAGGTATGATTGACGGAAGCGTATTGCAAAGTGCTCAAAGGTGTTTTGAAAAGAAAAGTCGCGTAGTAATGAAAATAGTGGTAAGTGCCATCCAAATTTCGCGACTTTTTTCGCTACTTTCTTCGCGGCGGACTTTTTTCGCGCCTTTTTTGGCGATCTTGTTTGCGGGCTCAAAGAGAGGGTACAGGGCTGAAAGAAAGGAGGTAAATTATCTTGTTATGAAGATTTATTTGTCACCTTCTTTAAAAATGTATTAGTCTATCTAAGTCTCCGTATTAACCCGTTCCTCTGCGAAACAATTACTTAATAACCTGGCTATCTGAATTTTTGTTAATACTGAGGTAAAACCTATCCTCTTTGACTCAAACCAAATAGATCCGCGCATTTTGATTTTTCTGTGGCAATTTTTGTCCAGTTGAGGTTCGTTAATACAATCTAATCACTGATATAATGAAAAACAAAGTTGTTTTATTGTCAGGTCTTAATTCTCGTTCCCAAATTGGCCCAAACCTGTGATTATCACCTAACGTTTGCATGCAAAGTTGTTGGTGACAAGTAAGCGGAATTTGTACTGTTCTGTGAGAGGGCACAGGCCAAAGGCTGCTAGCTGCAACATTCATCAACGAATGACACGACAAACGTTGTTCTCCGTGCTTAAACTCTGTGACGACACCACCGTGGCATAATTTTTTTATTCAGTAAATTCTGGCGGTTCATGGAAGCATGAAATCCAGTGAAAGTTGTTTGTTACTCGATCTGACCGGAAAAGCGCACACAACGCACACAACGGAGAAAGAACAATAATAATAACTACGATTATTGGAATCGCCTTCGACAACATTTTTGCTCATTTGCACAATCTCTTTGAGCCCGCGAACAACATCGCCAAAACGTCGCGAAAAAAGTCGCTAAAAAAGTCGCGAAACTTGAAAATAAAAGTGTAAATTTGGATGGCACTTAACGGGCTCCGTCGAAATCCGTTCGGTTGCCAGATATCTGTATTTTTGATGGAGAGGTAAAATTCAAGACATTGATTAACCGGTCACCATTGAGCAGACCTGAAGTGCCCGCAAAAATTATATGCCCGTGTGCACGCAAGCAAGAAAATCGAACGTTTTTGCTGCCCAAAACTAATATATTGTTTATTTGAATAATATTTTTGGCTGGAAAAGCTTTCTATCGTTTATTCTGTGTGTTTTACGTGATAAGCAATACTTTCTTAGAACGATCTAATTTGCATAAGCGGGTTGAAATTTGATATACTAAATTTAGTTTATGCCAAACACGCAAAGACACGTTTATGCAGGAGTTAATAATGTTCTCACGGTTCTCGGCTTGTAGTGCTTATTCTTTTGCTTTGCTTTCGAACAGGACCGAAATATTTATATCCAGCTTACTTCTTCAAGAGTAAATAAATTTCGTTAACCTTATGCAAAAACCGCTTGCTTACCAGCTCCGGTTTCTTATTATTTTCCTTTGATATTTTCACTGCCACTAGAAAGCTAAAAATGTTTGTCTCTTATTGGAATTGACTCCGTCAGGCTGGTTTGAAGTACGAAAGCTAATAATTCCGCTTGGAAATTTAAAAAAGGAAAACAGAAAGAAGCAAATTAGGGCGACCCTAAAACGCCGAATGGCGGAATGACGGAATGACGGAACGGCGGAACGGCGGAAAATTACCCCAAATCCTAAAACGAGGAATGGCGGAAAATCACCCCAAATCCTAAAACGCGGAATGGCGGAAAATCCTAAAACGCAGAATGGCGGAAAATCCTAAAACGCGGAATGGCGGAAAATCACCCCACATCCTAAAACGCGGAACGGCGGAAAATCACCCATAATCCTAAAACGCGGAACGGCGGAAAATCACCCATAATCCTAAGACGTGGGAAACAAAATTACATGGCACTGATTCGCTTGACGAAAAAACAGTCAGGCTAAGCCAAATGGCGCTAATGTTCAGCTGCAAGGTTTCCCGCGAGCCCTCACCTGTACAGTGCGAATTGTGACTAACTTCATATTCCCATACTTCACCCCCGCCTTCAACAGTTTACTACCGTAAAACACAACAGAAGACATCTGCAGATATTGCACTTCTCTTCCTGATTCTCTTTTATTTAATTGTTTATCATAAACATTGGTTACTCAGTAACTTAGATAATCTCAAAGTCACAGCGTCAAAAATAAACGATTTAACTGTTTTATTGTAGTCACTCAATCGTTTATCAGTCGAGTCGTTAATCAAGATTTGTTATTTTTATACTAAAATGCTAAATACTTATTCTAAAATCAAAAATATATTTTGATATTTTTATTCAGTTTCATAAGTCGTGACTTATTTCGTCTACTAAAACAAAGTCCAAAATTACAATAATAAATCATAAAAAACATTAAAAGGTCATAAAAAATCATGCTGGGCTAACATTAACGTAACACTAACTTTAACGGGAATTAATATTAACAGCAACTGTCCATATATGCAGTGCTTTGTGTTTCGTAACCTAAGCCTAAAATAGCAATGGATTTATTTTGGTAATTCAATTAACATGAAAGGAAAATATCGAGCGATTGAATCGAACGATAGGCTAAAACGTCACAAAACTATACTTTAGCTATTTAGTTTGCAAAAAATGAATGAAAATCTAACAGGATAACCTTTCTATTCTTTTATTTTGAAGAACGAAGCCTGACTTTCGATTCACTTTCTGATGTATTTTAAAAACTGTCGTGTAGATCCATTTAGGAGACTACAGATTTTTGAAACAGCGGTAGAAAGCGTGGAAATGCTAGGCTGCTAAGCTGAAGTAAATATGGCAGCTTATTGGAGGAAGAAAGCAATGGAAAGAAATCGTTCTTCGCCTCCTTCAGGGCATTCGCAAGCCCAGATGAAGGTTGAGTTTATTCGTGAAAAAGCCTTTTTCGGTGTTAATTTGCGGCCTCCTATGTTATCGGGGAAGGCTATATTTTACCTATTTAAAAAGATCGTAGACTGAGGATAATTTTAAACTGGTCGGCACCGTTGAAAGCATGAAACACACGGGCAGCTCAAAGCTTAGAAATCAATTTTTTTTTCTTTAATTATATTTAATTATTTTAGTTAAATTCGGTTTAATTTTTCTTGGGAAAACAAAGTTACCCTAGACCCTCGACATGGTACCCTCGACCCTCGACATGAAACCCTCGACCCTCTCTACCCTCGACAAAAAGATAGACTCCTAATTAATACGTTACGTACTCTGCTTTACTCGGAGTTTCAGTCAACATAATGAAAACAATGCCACTACATAAAAACCGTGAATTTTTGGCAGTACGAATGTGTGAACTCTGGGTATGCGTGTACAGATATCTTGTTTATCAATGTCTTTAAATCACGCCATTGCCGTCTATATTCTTTCGGTCATCTGTAGATGATAAGCATTGAATCAATTTGGGGGTCGCTACTATCGCGGGCATCGTTACTTTCGGAGAGTCGTTACTTTCAGGGATTTATTAACTTCCTCAAATTTTTAACGTTCCGCGTTTTAGGATTATGGGTGATTTTCCGCCGTTCCACGTTTTAGGATGTGGGGTGATTTTCCGCCATTCTGCGTTTTAGGATTTGGGGTGATTTTCCGCCATTCCGCGTTTTAGGATTTGGGGTAATTGTCCGCCGTTCCGCCGTTCCGTCATTCCGCCATTCCTCGTTTTAGGGTCGCCCGCAAATTACATGTGCATGAATTCGCGAAGAAAGCCGAACTGGTTTGTTGCGGCCAAGAGTCGTTCTGACTTTTCTCAAACTGACGAGTCCGTCTTGTGTAAAATTTCTGCTGTGTTTGTACATGTTGCTGTGGAAATGTTTACCACGGCTAAGTAAATGCAGGACTACAACGCAAATTAAACTCTGCCAGACGTCAAGTATACAAAACGGCGTATTCGAAGTAAAATTATGTTGATTGAGACTTGCGAATGCCAACACTTCAAAGCCCGGGGGTCGTATTCCCATCTTTAAGACGTATGGATGTGTCCCTCTGATATTAAAAGGTAAGCCGGTGTCGCGGTTCCGATTCAAGTCCTCGGGGTTCGCAGTGATCAACCACACGCTCCAACGTTGTAACTTCACTGATTTATTATACGATTACCATCATCAAAGCATGCAGTGAGAACTAAAAATTACAGAAATGTGCGTTACGCGAAGAAACGGTTAAAAATCGAAGGAAAAGAAACGGCAAACAAGAATGAATAGTAGAAGGAAACTAAGACGAAACTTACGTTATAATTCCTGACTCCTTTGTGTAAAACCATAAAAAGATATCTCCACTGAATAACAAAAATCTCCGTTCTAACAAAATGTGTCTCCGAGTTATCTCCGTTCTGGCTACGTGCGATCAGGTTACGTTTACAATTATGAAAGGCTAGTGAAAAATTAACTGGAACAGAAAATAAAAATAAACAAGCGTAACGCAATGTCAATGTTCGTGACAGCCGGTTTCAGTGTCCCAGTAGCACACCCCCACCCAGCACCTCGTAGAGTACCCCCCCCCCGCCTCACACACTTGAAGACATCCACCAGATACCGTATACCGTGTACAAGCGCCGTTATTTTAAGTTTACAGCATCAACCGGATGACGTCATTCGTGACGTCATCGGTTAATAATTATAAGCAATTCTTTAAGCGTTTACCGCTTACCTGTATAACCATTACAGTGACGTCTTTGGTCGAATTTTCGTCTTCACGAAGAAAGCGACTTGATTTAGCAAACTTTTAGCGAGCGAAAGCCAAAAGTGAATGAAAACCCAAATTAAATTAGCTAAATATATTTAGTAAGGACCGGAATGTAGTCCACACGAGAAAAAAATCTTTGACTTCGTTGGGATTCGAATTCACGACCCCCGGACTTTGTTCACCGATGCTTCAGACGACGTCCTTCACCGACCGAGCTACGAGCACAGAGTCGAGACAGACGGGAGCAGGTCGTAGTGGATTAATTTAGATGGTAATGAAGATTGGAAGGGTACATGAAATGTTGTCTCACACACACTGGTCACACAACTGAGAAATCTGAGAATTAACCCTGCAGTGAAAAATTAAGTGCTGGAAGGAAACCACTTAATTTCTTTACCTCCACCAGGGTCGAAGATAATGCTCAGTCAGAAACTAAGTGGATTCCTTCCGCAGCTTGAATTTACACTGCTGAATTAATTCTCTGATTTCTCGATTGTATAAAAAGCCGGCTGCGCGGTGCGTCCACAACATTTCATTTACGCTTAAAATATGATTTATAGACCTATTTATTAAATATGAACCAAATCAAGTTTCACTTTGAAATACATTCCTCAACTCATCCATATTAACATGTACAACTTGATGTGCAAAAGGAGCCGGTAGACATGGTAAGTTTTCAATTTGGTCAACAGCATGAACGGTGACAGATACGTAGCATTTGTGCCTGTTGAGAAGGTTTAAAGGAAGTTCTGTGTTATTTTTGTTAAACCTTTTTAGTTTGCCCGATTTCTTGGTTAAGACGTAACTACAAAGGGGATGTCACTTCTCAGTTAGGAGGTTAAACTCTTTCCCGTCAAGAGTTGTATTTTCCCGACGTTAAAGTCGGGAACCATTGAGCAACTTGTGACGTCATCATTTTTGACGTCACCAGATTGTTTTGATAAGCAGATAACACAGCAAGGACAGATCCATCCATACGTGTGTCCATTTTAAATATCGACCGAATTCGGGCAGAGCTATACCAGAAAAAACGTGTCCACTTTTGGGTGCAAAGTTGGTGGTAAAATAGGCCAAGTCACCTAGTTGATCAGTGTTCCATTTCCAGGTTTTTAGAAGGGCTGAGACCAAAACTTTTCCAGTGGATAGAAAGGGGATAAAGGGTAGAAGATAAATAGAAAAGAAAGGGAGAGAAAAAGGAAAGCAAAAGAAGCGAGAAAATAATTGGAAATGAATCCGTAAAAAAAAAAAATTTTGGCTTATGCGCATGCGTGAAAGCAGAATATTGTACATTTTACAACAGAAGCGGGCTCAAAATTTAGCTAAATTGTAAGAAAACGCTTTTGTAGCAAAGTTTAGCGGCATTTGGCAACACAGCACTTAAAAAACCGCTTAAGCGGTAAAAAATGCGTTTTTCTAAGGAAAAAACGCGGACGGGAAAGGGTTAAAATGTTCCCGTATTTCTTGGCTGTCCGTGCACGCATGGATCCATGCAGGAAGACAATTTGTTTTCATAAAACTATAAGGGCTTTAATAGTAAGGTTGCCGACGATTGGAATTGAATCTGTGTTTATAAACATTCTTCACATAACAGAATTTTTTTGTACCCGAGCGTTTTTCGGTGCGGGAATGCACGCATGCAGGACTTGCAGGTAAAGGGCACAAAGGACATCGATTAAGTTGAAAAAGGGTATGAAAACCTATCTACCTTCTGAATGATATGCTAGTATAAAATGGCATTTTCGGAAGGGAATCCCCCCCTTGACATTTGAGTTTAATCGGATCTGAAACTCTACAGCAGATCAAAGAGAGCTCTCCACAGCGTCCCCAAACTTCAAAAACCCTCACCGCCCACTCAGATTATTCGCTTTAATCCACATGGAATGAAAGTCAGAGAGCGCGGGGGGCTGAAAGAGGCCAGGTTCTGTCCTTCCATCATGTTATCCGTGTCTAAGCGGTCTTAACATCGAACACGAAATCAGTGGTGAAACATAGCCTGAGAGATATCTTCGACCATGAAATGGTAGCAAGGAAACTAAGGATGGATCATACAAAACACTGCCTGTGTGGCTTACTGTAAGTAATATGGAACACCATAGTGTCTGACTTATGTTCTCTGGACGACACACTCCATGCAAAACAACGTTCTTCATTATTACCTATGTTTGTTAAACGTATTGAGTTATTTCGACGCACGTACTTAAGTCAATATGGGGAATTGCTCTCGCGCTAAACAACCTAACAAATATTATAAGAAATCAAAAATTAAAGTAGTGCCGTAAGTCTTGGTAATCGGCTATGGAGTTATTAGCAGAAAGCGTGTCTTCTTTGACTCGCCGATTGCTAAAACTAAATTGAGTTTCACTACAGTTACGTAAAATGGATGGATTGTCGAAGGTATCAATGCCACACTTTAAAGGCTGATAAAAAAGTAACTGTGTTGCATAATGTAGCCGAGAATTTGGCTCCCTAGTGTGAAATAGGGGGCACCGAATTGAAAACATAGCGTGACGCAAGTCGAGGGAATTCAGTTTCGTTTTAATCCTGTCTGAGCCCACATATAAGACATTTTTAGGAGTGTTCATTCCGCGTGCGGTTTCCTTATGTACATTCTTACAAAGTGATTATTATCGGTTAAGTTGTTCTAGTTGTTCTAAAACAACTTTGTGTTGTTATGTCTTTAAGCTATCTAGCAGTCAAGTTCATCCTAAATCTCCTGTCCGTCTGCTCTAATATAGATATATAGTTTCCCTGTAACAACATCGAAATGTGTTTTCTTTATGTTAAAAAAAAAGATCCAAATAGAACAGTTCAGTGTATTTACGCCAAACTAATAGTGTTTGTTTCACTGAACCACCAGCCTTAGACTAGCGACAGTCTGCTGCTCGAGCAAAAAGAACACTAGCTAACACGCGAACGAGGCCGGAGATTAATTTCGCGCTCCCTTGACTGTTTGTGGTCTACCTCTCAGTCAGTGCGACCATCCACAAACAAGACGATCTAAACCACTTCGGAGATAACAGGCTAACAAAGTTTGTGAGGCTTTTTTCTTTCGTGAGGCTGACGTAGTCGCTTGCATGGAACAGAGTCCCAAGGAATTAAGGATCACAGAAGCCCTGAAATTTTTGCTGTGGAGCCCGACGCCCGAAGCTTTTCCCTGCAAAATGAAGATTCACCTTCCATGGAGCACTGGAGTAAGATCGAGGGTGTCAATGGGGTTAACCGGTCAATGCGGTGAACCGTCAAACGGCCTACTGAAATTTAACCGTCTACCGTCAAAAGGGTCATTTTTACCAACCGTCAACTGGAGCAGTTATATCATCAGTCCTGTATTAGGGTCTAAAATCTATGATTTCTGTTGTTCAGTAGCTCCTCCGAAGAATGAAGAATGTTGTTTAGTCGTCTATCAGTACAGTGAACACATCGTTGTAGATTAAGGCAAGAGAGGTGCTCTCTTTTAGCTTGGTTAAGGTTGAAGTTGTCGACTACCGCATAATCGTCACAAAAAGAGATAATCGCGAAAACTAAGCAACCCCATAAAACATAATATAGTAGACATTAAAAAGGGATTTCGTTTTCATAACCGTCATCCGTCAAAACACCCAAAATTTAACCGCCAACTGTCAAAAAGCTATAATTTTACCCTCAACAATCAAAGCCCCTGGCCATTGCCGGACGCTCGAGTAATGCAGTGGAGACAAGCAGTCTTGCATTCTTTAGGCTGGCGTCCTGGAGCCCTGGAGCCCTGGAGCCCTGGAGCCCTGGAGCCCTAAAACCCTCCCGTTTTGCCGATAAAACCGAACCCATCTTTGAGAATTAAATCTTATATCGGTAACTGAGTCACAGTGACTGCGAGTTGACCTCGGTAGCTGCTCAGAATCAAAATTCTCGATCCTGTGAGGAAAGGGGGGGGGGGGGAGGCAGGAGTCTTGAGATCCCTAGAGCTCTGAAATTTTGCCGCGGAGCCCAAAGCCTTTCTTTACTTAGCCCTTAGGCCTGAAAAAATGGTGATTCTGGCTAAATGGAGTTCTGAATTAAAGCAATGGAACTCTGGAGTAAAGCACTGGAGCCCTGACACGGAAAACTTTTAACGATGTCTGGAATCGTGAGAAAAACTCTCCCTCCCGAATACAAGCGCCCAAAATCGCGAAAAGCCCTTCGATAATAAGCCCTTCTGACCCTCCTGAATATAAGCCCCCCCCCCCTCCCTCATCTGAACTCTGAATTCGCAAATATGGAATCATGTGAGCGAGGCATGGCCGTTCGGCCGTTTTATGATACTGCTTTTAGTTTTTACTGTCACCAATTGGTTCACACAGTTTTAGTTTGATACCGATATATGCTTACAAGAGCGGTGATTTAAAGGTTTCATCTCGCAGGGGACTGCAAATCGGCTACTGGTATCATACTATGTAGCCAGGGTGATACTACTGGTATCATACATACCCCTAAACCTACAAGGCCGAGTCAGTTTCTACCAGCAATTCTATTTCATCACTAAATTTTAAATGATTGTACGTTTATTAGGGTCTTTATTTGGGAAAAAATAGAAAATAAAGCATTAATCTGAAAAGTTTTACAGCTTGAAAACTGTCTGCTGGAATGCTTGCAATGCAATATCTCGAATAGCCGTGACCTGGTGAGAGTCGCATTCAACCTTCGCCCTTGTTTCCACAGCAGTTCGTCACTAGAGTAGCGTTTCCCATTTCTAGTGTTTGCTAAATGAGTCCTCTATGGTCACTTATATGCTTCACTAGTTTAGCAGGCGTTTTTACTAAACCCCGAGGCTAATTCTGTGCGAAATGTGGTTCACACCTGTTAACTTGCCGGGACAAGTTTCTATCAGTTGCGCAGAAATTTTTCACATCTGGAATGGCCCTCTCAAACGATTGCCCTGAAAAAAGCTTCACCCAAGCGTAACGCAGCCTAAGGTCTGCTTCCATGATTTTAAAGCTTCTTTGACATAAAACTCTTTGAGAGTAAGTCAAACAATAGACGTTTATCTCGCATGCGACTGCAAAGTGGCCGCTTTAGACGCGCTTCTCTGATTGGCTGAGTCCACGTGCTGTTATTGTATTTAGAGCATGCTCGAACACGGGTCAGCGCCAGCGAAAACAAATGATCATTGCGTGACAGTCCCTTTGAACAACACTGTTAACTCAAAACCGTTCCAAGGGCAGGCCAAGATTGTATGATGTTTCTTCAACGCCCCGGCTGAAATCTCCCGAAGAGCGTGTTGTCTATTCCCGTAAATTCAAGCGGATTTAGAATTGTAAGCGAAGAATCGAAGCGACTAAACAATTGTTGGCATCGAGTATTTAATGACAACAGCAGATGTGCTTTTGTCTTCGCGAATCACTACAACAGCTGTGTCACCGCGTGTTGTGGAATTTGCATACGTTAACATAATTCCAAAAAGTGAAAGCAAAAGTGCGTTTTAAATCGCAATTTGATAAATAATAATAGCCTATAAACACGACTCTTGTGTAATTCGCGATTTCGGGATTTTTAAAGTTCGCTTTGTCGGGCTAGAACAAATTTTCTCTCGCGCACGCGGCAAAACAATGAGTAAAATTAAAAAACAATGCAATGGCCTGCAACACGTTTGTTGATGGCCTGTCATAAATCCGCTAATTGTTTCAAGGGCAAGTCAGGGCGAGTATGAAGCCGCGGCCTCTTATCTCAACGAACCACGCGGGCTTTGTCACAGAAGACATCACATTTCATGGAACACGTTTAGCTTGAGACGTCAACGTATAGCCCGTGGGAAAAAAAAAACTTTGGCGGAAACTTTTAAGCACTATTATCAAGGTAAGAAAACAACTTTGTCGTTGAAAGGATCAATGGTGTTGTTCTAAGGAAGCGAGTTCGATTTTTGGGCGGCAGATGTGGGAAATTTTGCTCTCAGGAAGGCAATAAATTTTTCATCCGTCATGCCGGATGGGACGGGACAAGCTATCGTTGTCTCTAAATGCAACAGAACCATCTTCTCGCAGTAGGTAAACGATTTGTAAACTATCTTGTGGGTACTTTATTGATTTAAAAGGAATGATATGCTTTTATTTGAGCTAAAGCAGTATTGTCAAAGAGATCTTGAAGAGATCTTTTGTTTCACGCTCGCTCAGACCACACACCGTATTGACAACGAAGGGCAGTTGTTTGATCACGATTGCTTGTAATTTCTCGTTGATTTATTCATTTGGCAAAATTATTATAACTCTAGCTTGTATAAGTGGCAGTATTAATTACGCAGAAGTATTTTCCTGATGGTTTATAATGGAAAATTATAACCGGCAAATTATTACAGTTTAGAATATGACCGTTATGAGCTGTTATAATTCGTAACAGAAAAATCTCTAAACTCTGGTTTGGTTTTCATTACAAATCCGATTATTTTGTGTGTTAGTCAGATAAAATTAGTTCAATTCTTGATTCGCAGGCTTGTAAAGCTCTATGAAATGGCTCTGTTTTCGTTTCTCTATCGCAAATGAACAATCAATCGATGCTAGACATCATGGCGAAACGTGGTCGACGGTACAGTTAACTGTCATGAAAGGGTTACAACCTACCATATTTTAGCTTCGATCGCTAGTGTTTCATGCCCTGTAATCTCAAAAATGTAGTTTCTTAAAATCTGTTTCTTTTTAGGAACTCAACGGGGCTTTGAACAAACTTTTAAAGTATGTTTAACATGAGTCGATTCTATTTTTGTGATTCACAATCTATTTTTGTCATCTACATAATGTACCGACAGAGCTGAGGTTTCGCAAACCTTGTTTAGTTTGGTGTGTATTATAATTTAGCTTGCCAAGTAAAACATATGCTTTTCCATCTGTTTTCTGCAAATAGTTAGTGTCGGTCTTTGCCCTCATTAACTGTTTCTAGACTTCGAAAAGTACAAAATTATCTACAAATTTACAACTGCGTTTGGTCGCTATACATTGGTAAGCCTGTGAACTGGAATTGTCCGGTTTTGAAAGTGGCCCGCAAATGAAAATATTTTACTATGAAAAATAATATTTGTAGCAGGGGTGGCTGATTTTTCGTGGACGGTGTTCGTGATTTATACATATATTGCAAAGAAACTTCAGAACACTGGAAGATGAAAGTAGGGTCTATTTTGTGTGTGTGTCATTATGGAATTTTGTGTAAAAGTTGTTATAGTTTCAGAAAGGTTTTGTGGGGGATGAGGGGCATTTATTTCAGGCTTCTCTTTTCGTATTACCGTATTTTCTCGATTAAACGCCGGGGGCGTTTATTTAAAACTCGGCCTCGTAGACCCGGCGTTTATTCGCGGCCCGGCGTTTATTTATTAAATGCATTTTTCAGTATTGGAAGTTTATATAACCAAGAACCAAATTTCAACAAAACGTTTAAAAAATGGGAAACAATGTCATCAACTTTGTTTCATCTAAGTTAATCTGGTAAGCTATTTATCAAAATAACACCGCTGACGGAAACAGTGATTGAACCTTCTGAACGTTACGTTTCTCCGTGCATGAAACACGGAGGAAGTGTATCGGTAACTGTTCGACAGCAAACGTACTGTGTAAGCAATTTTGAACAAGGTGATGGCGAGGTTCCTTTACCATCAGTTCTGGGAAGGGCGAAATTATGGAACGATTCAATTGCAAGGAACTGCTGGAGAAACGTTGGAGAGACCCTCGTGATGATCCTCGCTTAATGTACAAGCCCGTAGAAAAGTTGCCATGATTCAAAAGAGATTGATACGATACCTGATGCGTCGTTTGTTTCATAGTCTGTTTTAGTAAAAAGTATTCTTGTAAAAGGTTTGAATTCAAATATAATGGTAGAAAGAGAACCAGTATGCATTCACGACACATAATCCTGATTTAATATACCTATCTCGAATAAACGCCGGGACCTCAAATAAACGCCGGGGGCGTTTATTTTAAACTCGGACCTGTAAACCCCGGCGTTTATTCAGTGTCCGGCGTTTAATCGAGAAAATACGATACTTCAAGTTCGTGGTTTTTCAGTTTGTTTTGTCAAATTGAAAACATAATAATTAAAAAGTGATGATTTTTCACTGGTGCTTTTAGGGGTACCTTCTGGGAGGTGCTAATTTCTAATTTGAGAGTGCAGGATGTTTATTATTTCAATAGTAAACTCCGCGAGAAAACACTGTTCAAGGTGCTAATGGTTAGCAGCATTTTAATTTCCTAGCGGGTTATTTTGCAGTAAAACAAGCCAGGAATTTCTTTTCTTTTTTCTTCTTGTATTCATTCACCTGCCCGGGTAGTTTTCAAAATTGTCTATTTAAGAGCAAAAGAGGGTACCGTTACCTCATGGCAAACAGGCGCCAATAGTCGATTTTATAATGCGAAGAAAATTATTTTCAAAATTGGGACGAATTTTGGTTTGTGATCTTTTCGAACGCCGCTTGCGCAAGGTGCGATTCAGTGAAATTCAATTTGTCATGAAAATGGTTTTCAAACTTTTAGAGATTTGTACTGTGCATTCAGCAAGGAACATTTGTTATGGGATTTGTAGCGCAAGGGTTTCTGCTGGCTTTTTCCGCAAGGTGCGTTTTCAATTCGAGATCGGGTTCTTGCATTTTGCTGTCCAGTTTATAAATATGTACCTGTCATCAGAAACTCGTTAGCTGTGGATGCGCGCGTTTCCCTATACCCTGAAGTTTAAAAAGTTTTACCATTCTGTGGATGTAACCCCACGCAAATTGAAAGTATTGTGCAGTACTTCACTTTGGAAGATAGTCTTCAAAATAGTGCTTTGACAGTCCGAAACGCCATGCTTTGCACAAAACTATCTGTAGCTGGAATCACAACTCGCCAAAATACGGACTTTGGGACGCCTTTTTTTCGATAACCTGAGACCCCGCTGCATTTTCCTGTCTATATTAACCAAAATCACGCATTCAATCAGTTGTTGCATTCTTTTTATCAGATTGAAAACTTAGCGGCATATATTGAAACTTAATAGTTTTGAAAAAAGTTGCCTATAGCTATCGTGAAAGAATGCTGAAGAGAGTACACAAAGCCTTTGTTATTTAGTTACTTTCTCAGGTCAAAAGGTTTTTACAAATATGGATTAATTAACTCAAATTACGTTAACTCTTGAAAAAATGTTGAATGCTCTTGCTTTATTATTATCGATTTATCTTAAGACAGGATTAACTTGGAACGCCAATTTCCGCCGGGAATTTTGGCATTAACACGAAAAGGAAGAGTCACGCAGGCGTAGTGAATGTTGTTGGCGGTTCAGGTCAAAATTAGGTACTGCCGGTATTTCAGTTTTGGGCTCTAAAACTAATAAAAGAACCTCTGTGAAACCTATATAACGGGAGAAGCCGTATTGAAGGGTAGAAGGTCAAAAGAATTTAGAAGATTGAAATGGGCCAAACGAAAATCATTTAGCTGGTGTAAGGCAATCCTCGTGAGCGTTTTCGAAAACCTCGCATCGGCTACGGTCTTAATTTCGACTCAACCTCTATAACTAATTACAGTTGCTGAAATTAAATGTCTAAGGCATTTGTCATAGGTCCATAATAGCCTACGATGAGACCCGTGTCTTGTTGTATGTTCTGTCATTGATGTGTCCGAGATAGCCTGCGTGCAGACGTCTCGGGTGGAAGGAAATAGGAGACGTCTGCACGCAGGCTATGTCCGAGATTGATTCAAAGTTGTATTGACTTTTCTTCCATTTGGATGTATTATAACTTAAATGCATGAACAATAGCTTTATTAATAGTAGACTGCGTGCAAATTGCAATTTGAAGACTTTTTCGGGCGGGAATTGGGCCTAATGAAAGGAAAAACACGGTAGGGCGGGAACCGGTCGGGAGTAGGGTGCATGCGGGTTACGGGAAATTCTCACGCGCCTGAGTCCTCGTTTGACCCTAAATTGGCCGCGGGCCGATTTAGTCGGCCCAGTGTTACTAGTGATGAACTCCTAGATGTGCCACGGCCGATGGATTGAATTCATCACGACAGAAATGAGACATTTAAACTGGGCCTGTCATTTACTTAGCAATTCTTGGCGATTCTAATGTAATTTATTATTAAATTCGTTGTTGCGCTGCTTGAATATCTCGTCCATTTTGAAGTTTGCACTCGAGTCAGCGTCAAAATTTGCGTGCTCCCGGCACGGTTTACCGTTTACACCCTCGACAAAGGAGCGTTTAATTAGGCGGCTCTTGAATTAAGTTAATTAAGTAACTCTTTTCGAATAGCACTTGACTACAAGGTTGACCTCGAGGGCAAAAATGGTCAGCGATGGATCTACACCGCTCTGTGACGCACTGAGATGTGCGTCGATTGGAAACAAATTTACATGGGCTTTATAAGTTGTCTTGGGACT
Organism: Siderastrea siderea; assembly: GCA_964030785.1. Lineage (NCBI taxonomy): Eukaryota > Metazoa > Cnidaria > Anthozoa > Scleractinia > Rhizangiidae > Siderastrea > Siderastrea siderea. The sequence continues at coordinate 10,835,359 of OZ034967.1, forward strand.
ATTCCTTAGAACTTTGAGTTCCAGTTTCTAGCTTTGAGAATTTGTTTAAAATTCACCTCATTCTCATTGCATGTGTAAACTTATATACCTATTTTGATCTCTCAGCAAAGCTCGTTCCATTAAGGGCTCTGTTTAAAGTTAACTGTTTGATATTTAAGTCCACTTCAGATGGCTTGCCAGTTGGCCTTCAATTTATAAAGAATGTTATAATTTCAGGAATTTAGACATTTTGGTTTATGTTACGACTAACGAGACACTTGTCTGTGATGATTGTACATACCACCAATGTTATTCAAAGAACAGCAGAAGCGCGGTTTACGGACATCCGCTCATTACGGACAGTTCGTTTCGTCGGAAAGCTCATCATGAACTGTATGCATAGTCTTGTAGCGATAAATCGTGGGTACGGTTAAAACGAGCACCCAGGTAATAAGGGGACATTTGCGTATCCCACTGGCAACCCTCCCCCCAACCCCCACCCCCCGACTCCTTCCCCCTTGGACCGACCTCAGACTGTCTGAGAGTTGTGCTACTGTAGTGACCGGCCGCCAAGAGTTAAATTTGTTTGAACGCACAGTTTTTTCCTTCTTAGCCACAGTTTAAAACTTTAATTCAAACTTGTGTGCCTTATACCAACTCGCAAAGAGTCGGAGGCCAGTCACGTCACGTTAGTCTAGCACCCACTTCATAGATCTTGTTTTCGCGCGCACCTGAATCTAAACATCACCCAAAGAACTTCTAGAAAATTTTTGATGTATACAAACCTAAGTTTTTAAAATAACTCTGTATAACTTTCAAATTTGCCGCCAATTGCACCACCGTTTACCTTGATCTTCTCTCGGTTCTTCTCAGTTTACTCAATCCCATCCCACAAGTAAACAAATCTTCGCAATTTTGCTCACTTTCTGATTTAGCCAATCTTTTCTTCCTTCGATGGCATCGTGGATATTTCCTTTCTAGGGGTGGTTTTGTACAATATGCTCGCGTTCCTGGATCTGTCGACACCTATGTAACATGACATTGATATGCCTCCAATTGTGAGCATTTCTGATTGAGCCAATCTTTCTTCCTTCGATGGCATCGTGGATATTTCCTTTCTAGGGGTGGTTTTGTATAAGATGCACGCGTTCCTGAATCTACGACACCTGTGTGACATGACATCGACATGGCTCCGATTGTGAGCCCGTGGGCGTTCGAAATGAGCGGCGCAAGTAGGCCGCAACAAATGTACGATTATGAACATTTTAAAAAGATTTGAAAAATCGCGTTTTGTGCAAACCGCAGTTTTTTTTCGCAGAAGTTCTTTGGGCGATGTGTAAATAACAATAATAAAATAGGAGGTTGTGGTCACTTGAAACCCTTCGAGTACTTCTTGCATAGTTTAAATAGAGCTGCAAATATAAGTAATTAGAAGTCTAATGACTATGAAACCATAGCTGTACCACTTGAGCTATGATTGATTCATAGCTTTAGTGGTCGGACGTTTGCACCCGTACTGCAAAGATCATGGATTCGAATCCCATTTAAACTTGATTTGTTTCCTATTTGCAACGTCTTGCTGTTGCTAATTAGCTGTGACACTGTGTTTCTTTTCAAGTCTAGGACTGCGACAAGGTTAATATCACGTAGATCACATTTTGTGTACAATATTTCGGCTAGCCAGACCAGCCTTTGTACATATTAATTACACACGTACCTAAGGCTACAATCAGCCTTGTCGTAATCCCTGGACACGTGATTTGGCTAATTAGATCTTTACCTGAGATCCGGTGTGCAGTCAGTAGGACCTTCGTCCACAGTGATTTTACCGCTTTTCAAGTTTCTAAAACAGAAAACCACTTTTGACCTCTTTTAATACTACTATAAGGTGCGTACTTTGCAGAGAGACATTTTTAGTCCCCAATGGCAGGTTTTCGGCCATCTTGTCAACCAGCAAATCGCGCTGCGTGACAAGTTGCCTTTATCACCTGACAAAGTAAAATCGGATCGAAGGGTTTTTTTATTGTTTGTCGTTCACGGCCTTTTCTGAGTTTTATTGTATTTTAGCCATGTCTTAAGAGCATAGATTTGTCAAGTCCCCTTTGTGATAAAATTTTGCGATACCCAAAAGTTATCGAAATTGGTTTTTGGCGCCGTTTGGATTTAATCATTCTTAATTAGTTCGTAGATTAGATATCTATCTGCATTTTGCAGACAAAATTTAACCATAGCATATCATGGGGGACTTTTTTCTTTTTGTTGTTGTTACTCCTTCAGGGAGGTAGCGGGTTTGACAAACAAAACCCGAACTTGACCTAAGAAGTGACTCTGTTTAAGCTACCCGTTTGTTAGTTCTGAAAACAAATACATTCTACTGATCAGATAATGGATAGGTGACCTTTAGGTTAGACGCTGGGTGTGGATATATTTTGAAAGCAAATGCAAATTAACCAAATATGCGAACGGCTCGAAAGTTCAAAAGAGATTGGCCCTGGTGTTGTTTTTCTAAATTTCTTTAAGATAATATTTATGCACGCGCTAGGTAAATGTTCCGAGGCAAAATGAACAATGGTCTTCGCCAACTCTAAGGTAAAGAAAGCAAGTTTCGAACGCGTTTTGGTGGCTTGAAGGGCTTGCTGTTTGACATACGACAACAACTATGAAGGAGGACTGAGGAAACCTCTCTCTTAATTACACTACAGGTAAACTTTGATCGTATATTTTGCAGAAATTTGTCAGGCTAGTAGAGCTAGGCGAGCGGCATGTTGAAAGGCAAGGCGCCGAAAATGCCAACAACCAGATAAACGGCGGGAAGGACTTAGCTGATAATTGATACCGCTCCCGGGCTTTCTCTAGTGAGACTTCTCGCAAACTTTGGAAGCTTTATGAAGACGTGAAGTCTTAAACACAACCCTAAAGAAGTTACTTGTTTTTTTTTTCTTAGGTATCCGAAGTTTTTGCTGCAAAAACTCCACTGTATTAAAGCCGGTCATGTTACAGTTTTCATTGTCTATGATTCTTGTAGCTTTCATTACAGCAAAACAAACCAACCGAACCAAACCTTGACAGCCTACTATAAACATATTTTTGTTGTCAGTTATTCGCATATTCCGCCCTGCAATAACGTGCTTTAGTTCTTACGCCGTGCTCTTTATAGTCAGTGTAGACATCGGGTGATCTTGGTGGCGGCCGGCTAAACGCGAATCGTTGTGGGCCGTTCTGTTTTGAGAACTGATTCAGTTGCTCATGATTTCAAACTTTGTAGTGTTTCATCCGTTGGCTTTTACTTCAAGCCAAGTGTCTTTGGCAGTTTTCACTGACGGCTGGTGACGTTGTGTATTTTGCAAACACTCGACTGACATCACATGTCATATTTCAACACTGTTAATTACCAATTGAGTCGTAGGCTGAGACGTTTTATGGTTTTATGTTGCGGTAGGTGCAGGCCGTCGTCTTGATTCAACTTTCCCGCCCAAAAGCCGTGCGAAAAGTAACTGCCATTTCATAGTGAATCAATTGAGAGGTTCTTTAGACATATAGAGAGAAAACGACGTAAAGACACAAGACGTATTTAAACTACTGATGAAATAACATTGAGAATCTACAATTTTTAAGACTAGGACTACATGGGACGTTTCGAGCTATATAACGAATTTTTCGAACGGTTGACAGCGCAAATAGCTAATTCACTGAGCAAAAGTTCACCAGACTGGAAATAAATAACATGCTTCAGTGGATGGTTGCATTAGACTTGCTGTGGTAAGTAAGATTGGTGCTAACGCGACTTCATTAGTTATGGCCATAGTCAACTGTTCGAAGGTACGAATGTTTTGATCACGAAGGCGGGAAAAGTCGCTTTTAGCGGTCATCGCGCCAAGGTTATTTATCTAATTTAGTTGACATTGGTTATCCCATGTGCTTTGTAATTGTTTCCAATTATCTTTTGTTGTCACTTTACCTGTCTTGCCAGTGGACCGGCCAAACATGTTTTGCAAGCGTTCAAAAACAATTTTTCTTTTTGCTTTCTCGTGTAAATAAAAGGCGTTGGCATTACAAGAAACGACTCCAAGAAGGAAATGCACTCTGCTAGTTGTGATGAAGGACTGATGGTGTGTATTACATGTAGGTATACCCGTGTTTCTGTTATCGTGACTACCTTAGTCTACACCCTTGCAGAATTTAATGTGCGCCAAGTATAGGAGGGTGAATCGATGAAAAAGCATTGTAGTAACGATTCGTGAATGAGAACAAATAAGAACTATGAAAACGGTATTGACAACGAAGTCTTTTCAATTCGTTCACATTATTCTTATTCCAGAAAGTTCCTACATAAACGCATACCGACGAAATATCTACTTGCTGATGATCTTGTTTTTCTTGTTATTTACCCGCTTGGCTCTAAGGAGTGCGAATGCTTCAGAAAACAGAGGGATATTCTGAAAAAGAATGGTCACACTTGAGGATTTCATTCACGGACTCAAACGTTTTATCAACATTGTTTTAAGATTTCGCTCTGCATGCTAAAGGGGTGACGATGTTTTCATGTTGCGCGATAGATATTGATCATGGTTCGAAATGATTGTGCATTGTGGTTCAGTCGTTCTCCAAATGTCGATGATCGGAGACGATACTTTTGCTCCTCCTTGTTTTCGTTGTTTCCTGTTTCAAACCAGCCTGCTGAAATGTGCCTGTCGTCAGTTCTTAGTTCATTTTAAGTGTCATCGGTCAGTCTAGCCCTGACGTGCTTTTAGCGAATGAACCCTGTCCTTTGATGGTGTTTGCTTTTCAATATTTGGCAAACTGGCAGTTTTATTTTTGATCTGCACCGTGATGCACGTGCATTTCCTTTTGCTTTTCTTGCACCGTCTTCACGATTGTTATTAATTGTTGAAAAGAGACCACTCTTTAGTTTTTCTAAGTTTTTCATTTGTGCTCGGAGCGAAAGACCATCCACACCACTGGATAGAGCACCTTAAAATTACCAAACTCTGTTAACTGGAGCGTTATTATTAATTCTTTATATAGTAATTTATCTAAATTTATTGGTCGAGTGTATTTTTACCCCTGGCTTGGGAGACTGGGCGACCACTCCCCACGTCATCGACAATAAATAAAGTTACTTACTTCCATGTTCGTGTATTCGATTCAGTTCGTACCTGTAAGGAACTCGAAACTCAGTGATCTAATGATCTTGGCACGATTTAGCTCTTATTCACAGATTTTGCTAACTTTAAGGTGCTTTCTCCAGGTTTCGATCCAAGGCCGGTGAGGTACAAAATTAAGAAAAATTAAAAAGAGGCGGTCTATTTTAAAATCAGTTCTTTGGTACCGCCGGAAAATGAGCGAATTTCTGTTTGTCTTCGATAAATCAGTTATATTGTCCGCGCGAGTTGTTTGTCTAGACTACTTGAGCGACTTTATTTGCTGTCGTCGCAATCTTATATTTTTACTCTTACGTGAAGCATAAGTTCTTTCTTACAGCTACCTTCAAGTGTCGAGATGGAGTGATGTATAAATATCTCTGAAAACGCTTTGATATCGCAGTTATATTGGCCCACATACAAATGAACAAGCAGAAGTCATAAAAATAGCCTCGGTTGTGACAAAAAGTCTTTTCTTGTGTAGGCGGACAGATGTATAAAAAATATGAACAGTTTTAACTTCTCCAAAAAGACTTGTGTCAGTGTAGAATGGAAATAACCTCATTGAAAATAATCTTGGACTTTGTTCACCGATTCACTCTGTATTCAGTCTGGTGGGTCAATAAACTTCCGAAACGTTCCGCCTCCGGGGAATTCATAATTTAAATTTTCCATTTGCAAAGGCCTGTGAAAAACGTGATCGAGTTTAAGTTTGGCTGGTGGCTTACAGAATTTGTTGTTAGCCGAACGCCTTTCAAGACTGATTTGCCACCCTATTCAGGCCGAGCATTGATATATTCAAGATTCAAGACCTGTTTTTGAAGTCCAGGCACCTTTAGTGGAGTGGTATTTTCTGCCGGTGGTTTCATTGGTGGCCAAGTGGTTTATTAATTTTTATTTCCATTGACCCTGTACATAAAAGATTTCATTATCGAGAAGGACTCAAAATCTTACGTACACAACACCTGAAGTCACAACACGCCACAAGTGTACAGTGGCGAACCTGCTAACAAACTCCCGCTCGTGTGGTTTTCCCACGGGTCATTTCCCGCCTCAAGCGTACTGATATAACGAGTTTATACACGAGTTATCCACCCTTTTTAAATTGCCAATTAAGATTACCTGAGAGGCAAGTGTTCATTTAGTACAAAAAGCAACGTTCCGCTTGACTCTTATCAAAGAGCCTCTTAATATTGTGCGTGGGAAAGCGCGAAAAGTTCGAGAAGACATTTCCCGCTTGCGGCTAATATTCTTCATTCGTGCAGCGTTTTTGTGGCTTTTTATTCAAGCAAATTTCTGTTGTTTTGCAGGAACAGTTGGGACCTATCAGAGCCTACAGAACAGCCAATTACGCCGCTTGTGAAGTAAGTCTTGAACGTATGCTCTTTTTGTTATAGTAACTTCAATCGCGATATCGTCAGTTGTGTTTGACGGTGTTATACAAGGCCAAGAACCGTGAAACTTGTGTCACATTTCTGTTGTGTCTTCTCAAGACAAGACGAACGAAATAAATCAATGTGACGGTTGTTAAACTAGGCAACAACGCTAAAGCAATTGTCGCCGCGTGTTCGTAGCCTTGTCTGAACTATCGCGGCAACCTTTGTTTTTAGGCGCTGCTTTGTGTAACACCGGCCCCCATTAGACAAGTAGTCGTAGCGAGATGAGTTATACTCAGCTGGAAATATACCTTTTAACGTTCAAAAGAGAGCTACTTAGAAGTTCTTTCCGCTAACATTGTTCGTTTTTTTTATCCTCGTTTAGTGGAAATGTTCGCCCGATGTATTTTCAAGTATATTTGTACTTCTCTTCTAAAAGGCTTTGAAGGGCATTCACACTAACACGTGCTACCAATACAAGTTGACATTTGTTAACGTCGCAGTAACAGTTCCGTGGAAAACGTGCGAATTTTTTCTTTTTGCGACATTCAGTCATCGAATTGCATTTGCCAACACGAATTTGCAAAATTAAGTTTCGTTTTAAGATTCAGTTGATTCACATCAATCGATTCTTCCATATTCTAATAAGCGATGCAGGAAAGGAGTTCAGTTGTAACTTGTTGCTACACTGAGCGTTTAATAACAAGATAACTATCAGAATTCTACCTTAAAGATTGTCCCAACGGTTACGCGGGAATTATTCCCGCCACGATGAAAGTCTCTCCACAATGCAAATGACTTCAGGTGACCATATTGTGTTATGTCTTTTATGATCCAATGCAAACTGGTGTCGTATGGTCAGATTATTTTAAAATGAGTGAGAAGATTAAATACAAGATTCTTTGTTATGGAAAACTACATCCTAAAACCGTTTAGTTTCCCTCAGGATGTTTTTTTTAGTCATGAGTTATGAAAGCGATTATCAATAACATCCAACCTGAAGTTTGTCCATACAAACCAAATCTATTTATGGGCTTTTTTTTTTGTCATGCTGCTGTTTATTTCGTGTGTTTGGATAGTAGTTCCTTTGCATCCTGTTTGTTATGTTGTGCAGGATGCCCTGGCGAAGTTTGAGCATTCAAATGAATTTCAGGGTGCAGTACTTTCCTGTGGTGCTGTTAATTATGCTGTACAAGGTGGTTCTAACTTTTGAGTCTGTGGATGAAATTCTAAAGTGTGACCATTCAAATGAAAGCTACTGAGCAGTACTTTCCTGTGGTGCTGTTAATTATGCTGTACAAGGTGGTTCTAACTTTTGAGTCTGTGGATGAAATTCTAAAGTGCAACCATTCAAATAAAAGCTACTGAGTAATACCTTCCTGTGGTGCTGTTTATTATGCTGTACAAGGTGGTTCTAACTTTTGAGTCTGTGGATGAAATTCTAAAGTGCAACCATTCAAATAAAAGCTACTGAGTAATACCTTCCTGTGGTGCTGTTTATTATGCTGTACAAGGTGGTTCTAACTTTTGAGTCTGTGGATGAAGTCTTAAAGTGTGACCATTCAAATGAAAGTGACTGAGAATTGCTTGCTTGTGCACGCTGTTTCTCAACTCACTCTGATGAAGATGTCGTGGTTCTAACTTTTGCATGATTCTGTGGAGGAAATTCTGAAGTGCAAAACATTGAAATGAAACTTTTTGAGTCTTAAGTCTGTGCGTTCTAACTTTTGAGTCTGAGGATGAAATCCTAAAGTCTGATCATTTAAGTGGAAGACGCCCGAGTGAACATTATTCTCTGGTGCTGTACGAGCTAGTGTGGATGAAATCTTTTTCAAGTACTGCGAGCATCAAATTGACTCTTCTTGTAGAAGTATTCTCCCACAGTGATATTTGTACAGTGTTCCTAAGTGGAAACTTACGATGAATTCTGAAATACACGTCTTCTTTTGTGCTCTTTGGGGGAAATGGTTTTAAAGAAGACAAATATTTTGTTGATGTAATGTCTGAAACTTATTGAAGCGCGAAAACATTGCAAAGTGCAGTGGACTTTCAAATAATTCATCGTGAAGAAAAGTTCTGATATATGTAAGGAATCGAGCTTTCATTTTCCCACAGAAGGCGTGTGAAATTGACCCAGTGGTATTTTCTAAATAAAAACTCTTAATTGTTAGACAAACGCTTGACAAACTAGGCTTTTCCAAAACGTCATTCATTTGACGTCATTTCGACCAGTAAAATTACCCAACCATGTCAAAAATCATCTTCCTCTCAACACCAAGTCATTGTAACTGAACGCTGAAATATTTTTCCGGTCTTGTATGCTACTGACGAGCTGTTATTTCGCTAAACAATGTTCGAATACGCGATCCACGTTTTGTCGCAACGAATTGCCTGTGAAGTTCAGTCAAGAACGCGCGCGAAACCAAATGAGTGACGTCAGCAACCTTATATTTTGGAGCGGGTTCGTTAATTTTCAGGTACGAATGGCTTTTCCGAGTAGTATACCTTGGTATTAAGTTAAGACAGACGAAAAAGGTATAGTTTAAATGACCTATGATTGAAATGCTATTTGACGGAAGTACAGTGGGAAAACATCTTTGTTAGTATTCAAATTTACTCTTAAACTCGCCGTGTTTTGGCCTATTGATAATGCAGTTGTCTATATGGAACATCGGCGAAGTTCCTGTTTTTCAAATGAATATCAAAAATATTGTTCTTTCCCATACTCTCATACCGCACGTAACATCAATGTACCAAAAAGCCATCGCTAAAGGAAAAGGAATTATTTTCCTTTCAGAAACAGTTCGAGACTCAAACATTAACGGCACCTCTCGTTCGCTATTTGTAACTGTTTTCACTGTAATTACATGTGTCGTGTTTTGCTTATAACGGTAGGTAAATACCTTTATTAGATCATAACAACTTGTTTATACTTGTCTGTATCAGCGTGCAGATTATCTTTGTTCAAGATAAAACTGATATTTTGTGACTGGTAAAATATATAATTTTGTTTAAATCACGTGCACTGAGCCACGTAGTAATTCAAGCAAAACGTGTCTCTCGTCAACTTAAATTCGCCAGACAACTTTGTTCTTTTTGGCACCACTAAGAAAGTAATGTATGTCTGTCTTTCTCTAACATAGGGTAACATAGAAGCTTTTATCGGCGATGGACGCCCAGATATCTGAGGAAACAAGCTGTGAAAGAAGGACAGCGGACGAAGTAGTGACTTCAAATTTAACACCGCATGAAATTGCAGTTGCTTCAAATGATGCGACGACTGGTGGAGCAATACTGCAAGTTTTAAGTACTCAAGAACATGACTCAGGGAAACGCAACTGTGCTTGTACCGACGAAACCAAAACGGAAACCGAAAGCGCTACTTCGTTAGATCGAGAAGGGTTAAGTTTGAAAAATTCAACAGCCGGATTGCACGAGCGACCCGGCGCAAACGAGCATTGTTCGGTGGAAATTCCGACGAGAACAGAAAGTGACAAAAAATGTGAGAATGCTTGTGTGGAAAGTACAACGATGGATCTCGAAGAGACAAGTACGCCCTCTGACACTCTCTTGAACATGGCGGACGATGAACCCGGAACTTGTATCGAGATGGGCGATATTACCAAAAGCAATGATATTGAAAGCATCATTTGCGATGACAAGTCGACGTGCGAGATTCAAAGAAATGGAACAACAGTTATATATATTGCCGAAGGTGACAATTCGGAACTCGAAACCGACGTTTGCCGAATTTGCCACTGTGGTGAGGAAGCAGATGCGCCGTTGATTAGTCCTTGCTTGTGCACGGGTTCAGTTAAATTTGTTCATCATAAATGCCTCATGAGCTGGCTGCAGAGAGCTGTCATGAGCAAATGCGAACTGTGTCTTTATCCTTTAGCAGTGAGACGAAAGCGAAAACCTTTAAAGAAGGTAAGTATTTAAATAATGCACATGTATGTAAAGTATTAAACTCAACCAGAAAAGTTATTGCAATATATATGGAGCTTTTACAAAAAAGGTATACCTAGATCATTTTTGTCACAGCGTCGTTGAAATTTGGTGCACGGTGAAAAGAAAAAAAACTTTTTGTTGAAGAATCAATGCAATAAATCCTAATAAATTGAGCAAACATAATTTTATTTCGGGCTTGAATTGGGCGCTAGTCATCCAAAACGCATAACAAACAGGTAAAGTTGTCATACATTCGTCGACAGATTTGCAGTTTTTATTTATTCCTGAATTTCTGTTAGCAACAGGTTAAAAGAAGTACGAAAAGGGGAGTTGAAATGACTGTACTTTTCCAATGTACGGTTTTGCACTTTATGACGATTAAGAGATGTTTTGCAAACTGGCTTTGAAAATGAACACCTACATAGCAGCACTTATAAACGTGCAATTAAACAAAGGCATTTAGCACAACATGTGTGCTTTTGATGGTCAAAACAATTTTTATGTTTTGTCTAGTAGGCTCTAGGTGGCAAGGGATCTGAAAGTTCAATATAAAATTACAGTCAGATTGTGAAAGGTTCCAAATGTGGCTGCGAAACGGTCTGTAAAATCGTAACGGGGGTGAAAATAACAAATGGTGAAAATGGCGTCTGTTTTGCATGATGTGAGTGCATTTCAAAGCAACCAGATGATATTATGGACTGCGGCATATTGTTGGGATAAAACACCAAACTCTCGTTGTTGCCACCAATGAAATCGTCTTGCTGATAGCAAGGAAACTAAAAGAACGCTGCTTTTTCCCCGTTTCAAGGGCTCCATTTTGCGGCTTTTTCGCAAAGTAACCACGGCATGCATGATTGCATTACATGAATGACGACTCCTTTTACAAAGGCGACTTTTTTATGTTCTAACGTCGTTGATCAAAAAATAGAGATCGGAACCATGTTGCATTTAACGCTACGGACATTTGAGAAAACGCGATAAATGAAAGGGAAGGCGGATACTTTTACTTTTTTTGAGTCCATAAAGCTTTATTTCTTCCCCGGCTCAGTGTTCTTTTCCCTTTTTGTTTCCTTCCCGAATCAGTTGTCTACAGTTAAAGATATTCTACCGCGAATTTCTGCAGAGAATGAAACGTCTAAAACGCTCTCTTCGACCTTTGTGTCTCGGAACGCATCTCGAAAACGATAAAATACGCCTCTCTATGCTTTATTTAACAAATAAAAAAGCCAAAACCGTGCTTTGTTCTGTGATAAAGCACGCAAGGAAGTGACGAGAGCACGAAAGAAGTGTAGGGTGAACATGAGCCGCAGGCGAGTGCTTCTCCCTGCTTCTTGAGTGCTCTCGTCACTTCCTTGAGTTCTTTCAGTATCACAGAACAAAGCACAGTTTTGGCTTTTTTATTTGTTTTATAATATCGCTTTGCTCACATTTGTAAAGAAACTGGCTTTCAATTGCAAGAAATCAAGTTTTTTTTCATAGCTTGCAAGCGCGCGCAAGAAAGGTTTTCAGCTTGCCAGCGCGCGCAGAATGGCGTCACGGGCTACTCCGTGCATCTGTACCCTGATAAAGCACACTGTTTCAACCAATTAGAGGGCGCGTTACATCGAAACTTTATTATAAACTCTGATAAAGCATGGTTTTAAGCCAATTAGAGCGCGCGCAGCACACTTATGTACGACAAAATTTGGAAAGTTTCAGTTCCGTTGACAAGTCTCTTTGTTCAACAACTTTGGATCTAGAGCACTTGTAAAGGAAAACATGCTTTAGGCTGTGTTGCGGTCACCAAGAAAAAAAAATTGTTGAGGAAGCTTGTTACTTGTTGGCACGGGCAAATATAACTCGTCAAGGAAAACTGGATCACACTACAAACACCAGCGAGTAAACTTGTCAAGAAATCTCGCAAGGATAACTTGCTCGAATAGGACAGTAATCATAGGTCCGTAAGTTATGGTAGTCCGGGTGAGTGTAATGCTGAGGACTGTTTGTGATGGCATTGACTGACGTTTCTACAACCTGAGCGGAAGTCATCGTCAGACCACTCTTATGATGGCTTCCGCTCAGGTTGTCGAAACGTCAGTCAATGTCATCACAAACAGTCCTTCTCAGGATTACACTCACCCGGAAGATCATAACTTACCGACCTATGCCGATATGACTCCTGGGTTCAAACCATTTACAGTTTTATAGGACAGTAAGTTGGACCTTGTCTAACCCAATTACATTTCTTCTCTTTCAGTGGCGTCTCCCAGAAGACAAACCCTTTCCCATTCTGTGGCTCTTCACTTTCGTTGTTGCCATGACACTGAACATAGCCTCCATAACGAAAGACGGGAGCCAGCGATGCGTATCTGACCCCTGCATTATATTCTACGTGCTCGGGTCAGCGGGCGCTCTCCTGGGGTTAGCGTTCTTCTACCATTGGCTTCGTAAAACCGTACGTTACTTTGCGAAGTGGATTGCGCTTAACCAGGAGTGGACATTAGTGGGTCCCGAAAACTTGAGAACTCAACTGGGAGAGACAAACCTGGCGTATTCTTCAAAGTCGCTTTCAGACACAGGTGTAACACAAGAACAGATTGCTTGAATTTCGGGACCAATTCCAGCAAGATTCGTTAAGAAAAGTCGACGAAAGCTCCAAAAAGCCGTGAAACTATGAGGCAAGGCGTTGTGTTGTTCTGGTGCCAAATGACTTTGATCACGTCGGTGAAAAAGGCAGTTTATGGTCTGTTTGACTTTAGTTTCCAATAACAGGAACCGTGGTCTGTTTGATATTCGTTCATAAACATGCCGACGGAAGCCCCCAGTCGCCAAGTTTTAAGCACGATCACATTTCGCTCCCATGCCACAGTACGTTATTCATAGTTTCCTAGCAACGTCAGTAGGAAAGCCACTTATAGTCATTCCGCCGGCACGGCACGGCACGGCACAGGAGCACAAGAGAACTTAGTATAAAAGAGAACGACAACAAAAGGACCACAAAGAAAGATGAACACAAATGTTTTCTTTAATTTCTTGGTTTAAAACCATGACACTCATTTTTATAGTGCAGTAAGGAGTGTTGAAGGTAGTAAGTTCAAGTTTCTTTCTTCGTTTTGTACGCAGGCTACGATTTATTTGCATTCTCTCTTCCTCAAAAAAACTTGAAGGTAGTGTTTCTTTTAGGCAATCCAGTAATTTGGGTCTTACGTCATTTAGAACTCCACTAGTGAAAAATGGGGCAGCGTCCACACGGCAAACTCAAGCTTGAACCCTCGTATTGGCAAACTGTTTTAAAGGGGCCGTGTCGGGGGATTTCTGCCTTTTAGGTTAAAACCGTGCTAAAATAAAAAAAAAGTACTTTAACCCTTAAAGCAAAAAAGAAATTTCTCTTCATATCATCACTACAATTCAAACAGTCAAGTGGTGAGAATAACAAAAATGATCACAAAGGAGATGTCTCAAAGGAGAACATGTCTCAAATTCTCCTTACTAGTTCCATAAGAAGTGTATGGAGAACAGTAAGGAGAATTTCCATTGTCATATCAGGGCGTAAAGGGTTAAGTCGTACTCGAAATGCCCCTACACCACCACGATAAAGATAGCAGGTAATTTTCTCGAATCAGTTAAAAGCGATTTTTTCAAGACGCAAGAAAGGAAGAAAAAATTGTTCGGCCCTTTTTTCACGTTGTAATCCGTTTTCATCCAAGCCATACGTAGCCAAACAAATTTAGACGAACCTGAACTATTATTTTTGGATTACCTTTTTATTTCAATACTGTCTTTTAGTTTTCTAAAGTACTACTAAAAATCATCTCTTCAGCGACGTCTACACACGGGCAACTCGTATTTGCTGATCCGAGTTTGCGAACTTTAGTTGGTCGTGTAACTGATGCGCCTTACCAGGCGATCGCATCCTGCCCGACAAGATCCACACTTGCTACAATCTCGGACTTTTTAAATGGAACACTCAGACCACCCCTCCCCCCCAAATCAAGGATGCAAAATGGCGCGTTTTTCTCTTCGCGAGACTTCAACATTGATTTTGGGGGGGTAGGGGGGTTTCTGTTCCATGTTATTCAGTCCGAGATTGTAGATAGAACACAACCAGCGATCCAAAACAACAACAATCCGAACAATCTACCGCCGTGGGTGGATCATGTGGTTTACAATCAAAGTTGGTTTATTTGGAAATGAAATGGAAATTTTGCGCCAACGTTTCACTGTAAATGCAAAAATCAAAACTAGTAGACGTTTCGATGTTGGGTTGCCTAAAAGAAACCACATAGGACAAAACGTTTCGAACGTTTTCCCTTCTTCAGAAGCTAATATTCTTTGTTGTTACTTGGGAGGGTAAAGTCCAACTACAATAGCTGGTTTTCAAGGTTAAAGGTTCTCTCTTCTAAAATTGGGCCGTTTCTTTGTAAATTATTTCCCCCAAATCGCGTTAATATAAAGAGATATAAACTATTAAATTATTGGAAGAAGAAAGCAGTTATTAACTACAAAGATACAAAATATTTGTAAATATATTTTGAAAAGATCATTAAGCAAAACAATGAAAATTTTCTATAAGTGAAGTTTATAATATTGTTTCAAAACAGTTATATTTGAGAAGCTTATCACTGAGGGTATACGTTTGCTGTATTTGTATAAACGTTTCGTTGAAGTTTTAAAAGGAGAAAAACGTTTGTTAGGTATTTTGCTTTATGGACAGCTCCTTAATATGAGAGATCACGCACTCTGATTGGCCACCCACTGCCAGGCTATCAGATGAGAAATCACGCGCTCTGATTGGCTACCCACTACCAGGCTATCAGAAGGGAAATCACGCGCTCTGATTGGCTACCCACTACCAGGCTATCAGATGAGAAATTACGCACTCTGATTGGCTCCCCACTACTAGGCTATCAGAAGGGAAATTACGCGCTCTGATTGGCTCCCCACTACTAGGCTATCAGAAGGGAAATCACACGCTCTGATGGGCTCCCCACTACCAGGCTATCAGAAGGGAAATCACGCGCTGATTGGCTCCCCACTACCAGTCTATATCAGAAGGGAAATCGCGCTCTGATGGGTTCCCCACTACTAAACTATCAGATGAGAAAATGCGCGCTCTGATTGGCTCCCCACTACTAAGCTATCAGATGAGAAATTACGCGCTCTGATTGGCTCCCGACTACTAAGCTATCAGATGAGAAATTACGCGCTCTGATTGGCTCCCCACTACTAGGCTATCAGATGAGAAATTATGGGTTCTTATTGGCTACCCACTACCAGGCTATTAGAAGGGAAATAACGCGCTCTGATTGGCTCCCCACTACTAGGCTATCAGATGAGAAATTACGCGCTGATTGGCTACCCACTACCAGGCTATCAGAAGGGAAATCACGCGCTCTGATTGGCTACCCACTACCAGGCTATCAGATGCGAAATCAAGCGCTCTGATTGGCTACCCACTGCCAGGTTATCAGATGGGAAATCGTGCGCTCTGATTGGCTACCCACTAAGACGCTATCAGCTCGTATTCTATGAGTGAAGAATTTACCCTCCTTTTCCCCGCGCAAGTCATCCGTATAACCAAATAAATGGGAAAAAAAACACTTTTTCGGTAGAAATGTAAGTAAATACCAGTAGTCCAGTGATATTTCGCAGGCTAAGGGCATGAATGATGTCCGCGTTCGTGTTTCCTGATACGACAGCACTTGTCCATTGCCCTGCCTTCTATACTGTTACATTGTTAACAACCGTGGATTGGGAATCAACCGCAACCCCTTTAACTGGAAAAACGTACGAAGACAATCTACGTTTCTTTCGCTGCCTGACCCTCCACGACGGTTGTCATACAGAGAAACTTTTCACATGGTACGGAACGTTCCCATTGGTCATGGAAAATACATTTTCGGGTCGCGAATCTTCGTGACGAACCGCGTGACATTCGTGACTAACTTTCACCAGGATGTCTTTACATTTCTCAGTAGTCCAGACGGGATCACGTGACTTCTAGAGCGACTGTACATTCAACAGGTGCGATGTCGTCTCCAACTGCCATTCCGCATAATGGACAGGGGAAGGAAGGGTCGGCTAGACTGTTGGCCTGAAAAACATTGTAATTGTTGGAATACAGTCTAACCTCCACCATACTCTTAAATTAACAATACATAGGCTCATTTATAGTACAACGCTAACTTTTGACCCATTGGTCGAAATCGATCATGAGATGCGATAGATTCTCTCCTCAGCGGGCGCCTATCGGCCCATAGTGCCCGTTTTAGCAATTTTCGCTCAAAATTTAGCGTTGTACAATAAAAACAATAGAGTCCTTCTGTCTCCTTCTGTGTGATACGTTCCCTCGGAAATTTGATGTTCAAACTTCATATAAGCCCTTGAACTCTATTGTTTAAATAGATATATCTTTATGCCTTTCGTGTCTTATTTCTAAAATGTTAATAGAGGCAAACTAAGAGTACACTTAAAATAGTAGTAGTAGTAGTAGTAGTAGTAAAACTTTATTTAAACACGGAAAATCATCAGTTAATTAAGTAAATATGATTTAACTTCCGGGATCCGTGACTTACGATTTATTTCTAAAATAACTGTTGGTTGACCTTGACTGACATCTCGCGTGTTGTTCTAGAATCGCTTCTAGAGCCATTCTAGAATTGAATGCATTGAACTGCACAAATTTGTATTTTTCTTTGTGTAACATTCTATGAAGTATTCCGTGCTAGAATTTCGTTTTCAGTTTGTAGCTAGTTTTGTGTCTCATCGAAAATGTTTTCTGTAAAACAAAAATTCTAAAGTTCCGATGTACCCCGAGGGACTGATTTCTCGTAACAGGATAAGCCGTGGTCAACAAAGTCCCGCACACGAGGTGAACCCTCCAAACAGGGTTGACAGCGGTTCTGGTCAGCTATTACCGCCTCACACAAGACAGCCTCCCGATGGACTAGCCGACTGGTTCGTAGCAAAACACACGACGGACGAGGCTTTGTTTCGCTTTGTGCTTTCTAGACAAGGTTTCAGGGCACCAAGTCGCGAATTTCCGCGGTTATCAGTTCGGGTTTACACTGATCCAACAGAGGTAGGTAGATTGAGGGTTGGAAAGTAGTGTCCTATTAGTAGCGTTTACTGCATATTCAAATTACTAAAAGTATCTGAGGCAATTTAACTTTAACAGTAAGAAAAAAAGCGAGGATTCCTTCTGAATGCCCCTATTGAGAAATGCTTCCTTAAGTTTAGAACCCGGTCTAACTTACACTTCGTTAAAGCAATCAGCCCCAAGGAATCAGTGATGTAGATTTTAGGTTTCGGTGAAACCACGGGTTTTTTGAAATCAAGAAAGGTTTTGTGACGTCGTGAGGACAGATATTTTGATAAGGTAAGGAAATTGGCATATTTCTGTCTAGAACTGGGTTAACGTATCGAGATGTAAAATTCATTAAAAACCGTTACCCGACTATGAATAGGTTTCTTTTTTCCCAGTGTCATCAACCATCAAAGAAGGGTCTCGATGCGCTTCACCACCGCGGACAATGTAAACACGTGGTTTTACAGCTTGACATCTCATGAGAAAACCATACTACCTCTTTCCGGAAGATTTCCCCGATATCGTCGGAAGGTCGTACGAAAGTGCCCAAATATACTGAGGGAGAGCCGAGGGGTGCTCAACTTCGCTCCCAGGAAAGACCATGGGAACGAGGTTGAAGGATGCTTTGCACAGATACCACGCTTTGCATGTATACCAAGATTTTTTTTTTTGCATGTATACCAAGATTTTTTTTCCAACTAGGGAAAAGGCTACGGAAATTGTATTCCTCGTTGTCGGGTTGTTTTCGGGGACTAGTGGTGTGCTTCGTTCCAAAAGGAAGTGCAAGACCAACTAAAACGGTTGCTAAGAAAGCGCACCGTATGATCATCTGATACTAGTGCATACGCTCTTCCGCTGAGCTATATAATTATGAAGTCCCCGCTCTAGGCTACTTGTGGCAAATTGTCTGTTTTCAAACTTTTAAGAAAGATTTGTTCCAAACTTTAGGAGTAGGAAATAATCAGTCGTGTTGTTGCACTCCTCAGAATAACAATTCACGAGTCACAGTTACCAGGGAGCAAGGAACCTCTCCTACGTTCCACAACACAACGTAAGTACAAACAGGTACTTCAGCCGTTTCATCATGTGTTTTTCAACAGAAACGTATCCTGGGTGCGTTAGTTTTCCTAGACTTGCACCAAGTCGCCCTCTCTTAGGATCGGCGAGCGAAGCGAGTCGAAATGCGTTGCAAAGCGACGAGCGCGAGCGACGAAGTCGCGAGAGGGCGTGACATACCCTAAACCGCACATCGACGAAGGACTTTGTGAAAGTCTATAGTTTTCCATGCTAATAAGAATCGAAAAGGTTGCAACAGGAATCTGTGGCTGACATTTATGTCCCGTTCTTCTCGGTAGCTAAAATTTCTAACATCGTTACACTGCCACTGAGGCCACAATGTAAAGCCCCTGCGCGCATTTTGCGTCGCTTTTGACATGAAATGTGAGCGGTTGCAACTGTGACCTAAGTAGAATAACTTTTCATTTTTCACTAGATTTGTCTGTGTATCCTGTGGGCGGATTCCTGAGCTCTAACCTCGCGTATGGTGCAACGCCAAATGTTGAGTCTCCGAGGAAGACCTTCGAGCCTGCCTTCGGGTCTTTGGAGCTTTGGAGGCCGACCCCCACGTCATTTCTGGAAAAACGTAATCCTTGGACTCGGAAAACAAGCCTTCATCCAGACAACACTTGCATCCCTCTTGCAAGAGTGTGATTGAGAGAAGGACTGATGAAGAACCATAAAACTGATCTATTTTAAATTTTCTTAGCCAGGAAAAAAGAACTTTTAATTTATATCCTCTGTTACAATAGGTTTATTAAACAATTACAATTATTTCACGAACGCCCGTAAGATATAAAGTGATAAAGAACCAACGAGGCGCTATTATATCCAACAAGCTAGAAATTCAATAATCGAGATTGAAAATATATAGATATGTGTTTATGCACATTCCATTCACGTACTGTTTTGTCTTGTGTAGTGCAAGTTATGTACAGTAAGCAATCCCGCGAAACAACGGCCAAATGGCTCCTATCGCTACCGCTATTACTCCATGTGTGATGTCTATACGTAACTGACATGACTGAACCCCCTTTGTGTTTCAGCATGTGCGGCAATTAGGATTGAATGAACTATTAATAGCAGTTTCAACTGAGTGTTGTCAAACCAAAATCATAGTAATTTACTCAATCACAACTGACGCAAACGCGGATCGAGGGAGAGAGACAAAGGGAATCGGACCCCCCCCCCCCTCCGCCTCCTTCATACCTGTAATTCGTTTTGATTTTGAAGTAATCAAATGCATTCAAAATAACAACAAAAAGAATAAAAAGAAATAAAAAGCGTAGACAACAGAGGACCACGTCTAAAATGAAACCTTGCATGACGATTGTTTTAAATTTGATAAATCTGAGGTATCTTCTTTTCGTTTTTGAAGTGTCCAGTCCAAGTTACCATTCCCCCGCCCCTTTTCGAAAACTCTTGGATGCCACCCCAGACTAGCATTCCATATCGGAAGTAGGGGGGGGGGGGGGGGGGCAGAGGGGAGGCAGTGCTATGCTCTTAGCTGCTTCACACCACAGAAACTTGTCCTGAGCACCAGCCTAGATGGGCCCTGTCCCCGAGCCTTCTGGCTCGATAAATCTGTTATACTGGAGAAAACAGAGACTGCGTTATTTTTCCTAACGTATACGAACGACGTTTACCTTGATACAGTAGTAGCAGAACACGTGACCACACTGCCCTTGGTGAGGAGCAGTCGGGGGTTCATTACAGATACCACATTCATGGCACGCGACTTTGATTGACGGCTGCTTATCAAGAGAGGCTGGACTTGAGAACCGTCTAACAATCATGTTCTTGAGTTTGTGTACGTTGATGAGTGGGAGAAGAAAGAAGACAAATTCCTACGAAGGAAAGACGAATGATTTAGCCGATAATTCTTCCATTTCATGAAACTTAAGGCCCCCGCAAACGAGGAAACATTGTTGCGGAAACGTTGTTGAGGAAGCATGTTTCCCTAAATGTTTCCCTGTTTACGCGCGAACGAAACATTTGTTGCGGAAACATTTTTTGTTTCCGCGAAACAAGAAATGTTTCTGATCTTTTTCAGGGACACATTTTGTTTCCGCAACAAATGTTTGCCCGTTTGCGCGCCGAGGAAACAATGTTGACTGGATTGTGTGGTGGCGTAGGCTGTATTTCCTAAATTGAGCATGCGCAAACGTCTGTTTTCAGTGAAAAGGTTCTTGGTTTACCTGGCAAGGAAACATTGTTTCCCGCACGTTTGCGCGCCCAAGAAACATGCTGGGAAACAATGTTTCTGCAACAATGTTTCCTCGTTTTCGAGGGACTTTAGGAGTGAAATTTAGGATTTTGTAACGGCTCTGTTGTCTGTTGTCTACACTGACAGGTGTTTGATGACTGCGGATTTGACTGTTCTGATTTGTTCTTTTTAGTTAGTTAGTTAGTTTTGTTTGTTTCTTTGACATCCACTCTTACAAAGAAATGTTTTCCTGGAATCTTGGGCTCATTCAAAAGCTTGTAACCACTACGGACTGATCTTGTAATCTTCGCCTGTCTTCAGCAGTCCGTTCTAGCCGCTTCTCATCACTCTTGGACACTAGGAGCACTTTAGTGGTATTTTCAGGCTACCACCTGCTCCCATAAAGAAAAATGGCGGGGGAGGGGGGTCCCTTTTATAACGCCGAAATGAAATTGGACTGCGTGCAGGATACACGACAGACTTCCCACAAGTCGACTTCTTAAACCTACTCACGGCCGGGACATCAGTGAGCTCCGAGTCGCGTGCCGAAAACGGACCTTGAGAACATTTAGCGACAGCAATACAGCCCGGGGGTGGGCCCCTGAGTAATACAGTGGAACCCCGATAATGAACTGCCAAGGAACCAGGGAAATGTATTCGTTGTAACGTGGGTTCGTTATATCGGGTTTCTTTTCTATACATTTTGCTATTACTGGGCTGAAGAATATCGTTCGTTACAACGGGGTCATCGTTATGTAGGGTTTTTTATATATCGGTTCTACTGTAGAGGATTAAGGCCCACCAAGGTTGTCGTTTCTCGTATTCTGTAGCATTTCTCAAAGCTATTATTCGAATGCGGTTAGTCAATTCAAAACTACACTAGTTAGTCAATGAAAACTAAACTAGCAGCAAAATTCTTCAGGAATCTTCAATTCATGAAAAAAAAGATGCTTTGAACACCAGGTTCTGATCTAAGTAGGCCCTCTGAAAGGAATTGTGTACTCACTGCAAATCCGTGCCAAAGTAACTCTCTGGTCATGAATTCAAAACTGACTTGTCTGATAGATTGTCGCTGTGCAAAGACTTGGTGAATCCCAAGAATACGCTCAAGTACCGAGGGATATCTGACAACAGTTAAGCACAAAACATAAGAAAATTCAAACATAATTTAAAAAAATATTATTATAAAAAAGTCGTTCCGAAATTTATGTACGTGTGTCTTAAGCATATACTTGACTAAGTTGCATTCTCTTAAGCCCAAATAACCGCGTGTAGACTACACTAAAAACGTATTTACAAAGGGATCCTCCGCTAATAACCCCTTATGGCTTCTGAGAGGATTCTTTGCCTCTGTTTCTTGACATAAATCAATAAATTAAATCTATTGATTTATTCTAAAGTTGTATTTGTTAAATGGCAAAAATTTTAATACACGAAATAAAATGAAATGAAATGAAATAAAGTACCCTATAACAGGGAAAGCCAGGGGACAATTTCTGTGAACTATTACTGATAAGACTTTAAAAATAGAGAAGGAATAGTCTCTCCTTATTCTCAGGGAAAGTTGGCCACTCGTGAAGTACGCTCAAATCAACAAGAAAGTCGATGCCGAACAGAAACGTGACGTCCGAGCTCACCACACATGCATGAAGCTTCCATGCGGGCGAGCGACTTTCCCTTTCAGCATTCCCACCTAACATGTACCTGTTGTTGTTCAATTTTATCCTTGGTTCAATTTTTATTTTCCTGTGTTCTTTTTTATGTTAATATATGATAATGAGTATGAAACAGAAGAAAATAAAATTGAACCAAGGATAAAATTGAACGACAATATGCCCACCGACCAACCAAACGTTAGTTTCTATAGAAACTAATCACTCTATCACAAGGCAGTTAATTTAGTATGTTTTTAAAGGATACTTTCCCTTTTGTAGAAATACAAGGAAGTTGAGAACAGAGACAGCCTGAAGCAGCTTTTCTCCCACATGAACACATCTCCAGATCTACAACAAAACATGATCCCAGATGAAACAAAAGCATAATTATGCTATTTATTATTTGAGAAATTGCTTAAAATACAGTTAAAGAACTAGAAATCAAATTAGACAACCTGTTATCTGACACAATGGTTGACAAGTAAAGCAAGCCGAATGGATGGTTTCAGGACTCTCAAATTTTGCTTACAAACACAAGCCAATTTCCCACTTGCCCAGGGCTGAAAAGTCTGCTGGAAACTCACAGATCACAACTATTCTTGGTGTTTTATGTGTTGTGTCCCTCATTTGAAAGTTCGATATACATTAAGATAAATTCCAAATTCATTCAAGGTGCATGTGTATGTTGATGATTGCTTTCCCTGGGCTCTTTTAACCCCTTAAGCCCTAACAATGAGAAAATAAAATTTCTCTTAGCTTTACTTTATCACTACTTGTTCAAACAATCAAGTGATGAGAACAAAGAAAGTGATCACCAAGGATCAAATGTCTTGATATTTAGACAAATTCTTCCTACAAGTTCCATAAGAAATGTATGGAGAACAGTAAGGAGAATATGCATTTTTATATCAGGGCAAGTGAACAAGAAAAGCTACTCAAAATCTACCTGTCCCAAATGAATGGATGGGACTTCTCTGTCAAGCCATGGGTTTCTAAATGGGATGTAGGCAGTGGCAACTCTATAATGTGTGGTATATGTAGATAAAAAAAACTACCCTTAGGGGCCTTTATTGTTTGTGTGGCTTAATTTCATTTTCATTACTCCAGTAGAGTTTCACAAAAAATAATCCAAATTAATGAAGGAAATGTAAAGGTATTGCTGATTTCTTTGTCATAAATCAAATATAATTGCGATGATGCACCTTATCCTACGTTATAATAATAATAATGACATATGATTTTAAACATTATATTCATAGCACAAGTCTCCAAATTGTCCAAGGATATTTAAAATACTAAAAATAAAAACTAAATGTAATAAAATGCAAATAGTAAAAATAATGAAATTTACAAGTAATGGAAACTGTATTTTTTTTAAATAGAAGTTTTTTCATTTGGCCCTGAAAGATATCCATAGAAATATTAAGTTTTACTTCATAAGGAAGATCATTCCAGAGTCTTTGTACATGTACTGCACCATTCTTTATGCCACTGTTACTGCATGACTTACTGACATTTAAATCCAATTTTTTGGGACTGAAAGCCTTGTGCATTCCCAGTTTTTCCAGGTTAACTCACCAAATATCACAAAAAATTCACCCGCAGAAATTTTTCCAACTTAGGTGCACAATTTTAACTACATTCAAAGCCATGCAAAAATAAAAGCAATTTGATTTTTTTTTTAAAACGAGACAGAAGTAATGCTTTAATTTGTATGCTGGTCATTGCACATTGCTCTCTCCAGGGCAGGAAAAAACCCAGGTCTGATTGTCAGAGGCAAGTAAATTTTTCCCTTGGGCAAGTGAAAATAGAAGTTTGGTGGCCTGGTGGGCAAGTGAAATTAGCCAAACAGTAGTCTTGTGAGTCTGTCTGAAAGTGTCAGCTTGATAAATGATAATCTCCAGTCAACAAACTAGTTCAAAACTTACTTGACTTTAAGATGAGCAAAACAATTAGTTGAAAGCACGGATTGATTTAAAATCCCAACTCCCACATAGTTTGGCAGATGATGAATGGGGAGATAAAGAACAAGATCAAGCCTAGATGCCTCCTCTTTTACCCCAGCTTCTGGACAGTGACACAGACACCGAGTAACTACTGGTAATACCAGTGGTAACTCTGTCTCTGACACAGCATTTGTGTCACTGTCCAGTGTCTGTCACCTATTTAAGTACCAGAAAGCTCACTTTGTTATAGTCTATCACTGATTATAGACAGCACCTAGGACATGAACTACTGTAGTTAATAAGGCATGTTGGAGTGGGGGCAAGTGAAAACTGAAATATACTGGCCCACTGGGCAAGTGGATTTCAAAATTTTTTCCTGCCCTGCTCTCATCAGGGGACATATATATTAGATCCTGTTAACAACAACTATGATCCTGGAACTTTCAGGACTGTACTCACAAAATTGAAGTCCAAAATCTTGTCTGTGATTCTTCGAATCTCAGTGCTTCTCTCTTTTAGGTAAGGTATTCCCACAACAGAAAAACCAAACAGAACTTTTTGCAAGAGGCTCAAGCTAATTCCTGCAGAACGATGACATTAACATCGATTACATTACCTCACTGCAAGTCACTTTGTTACTGGTAGTATCAGGGAAACAAATTACATAGTTATGCATGCACACCATACATAAGTTTTTTTAGTCAGTTCATGATGAACCAGTTTAAAAATGAGACTGATGCCTTAAAAAGAGTCTGTAGAGCCAGTATCGTACCACACATGCCTCTCAAAGTTTCCAGGCACTTAGAGGACATAAGGAGTATTTTTCTTCCTGAGTGCTGCAATCAAATACCAGTCTATTGCACAGTTATCCTCTAGCATGTTCTACAGCAATCGGAAATTGACTCATGAAAGTGCCATTGTAGAGAATGTCTAACTTCCTTCAGACACATGTTCTGATATCATAAATAAATTACACAAAGCAGTAACTTTCAAATGGTATGTCACCCATTGGGACAGAGTTTGTGTTAATTTGGAAAAAAATGGCATTTACTTTAGGGAATAATGGTTAAACGGGGGGAGCAGGGATGGTGCAGTGGTGAGAGCACCTGTCTCGGGTCAATTCCCAGACTCAGCGTCAGATGTGGGTTGAGTTTGTTGTTGGCTCCTGTCCTTGATCTGAGAGGTTTTTGTCCAGGTACTTCAGTTTTCCCCTTTCCTCAAAAACCAACATTTCTAAATTCCAATTCGATCTGTACACAGTGGACAAAGAGCCACCTTGTGGATGTGCCACTGCTAATCCCATTTATTTATTATTTATTTATTATTTTAAACACTAAGTCTTCACCACACCGACTCCAGACACAAACAACAAAAAAGAATTTTGTTCTAGTTAGTCATCTAATCTACAGTACAGCTATGAAATTATCTAGACATTGTTCTTGATATCTTACCTTTTGAACTAAATTTCATATTCAGCATGATCTGTCCAATAGTAGCATCACAGTTGTACACTGAAAACTGAAAATTTGAAGCTGTTAACCACATGCTTCAACTTACAAACAGTGAAACTTACTCACAACAGCAGCTGTCCTCAAATGTTTTGCCCTAGTAGCAGAGAGGGCCACTCCCCTTTACCTGCCTGTGTCTAAGTACCATATAGTGAAGCAAGCTATAAGTCATCATCATCATCATCATCATCATTATCATCACCATCAGTCCTTAATGCCACTGGGCACATAAGGCCTCAAGCTGTACGTGGTCCCTAAAAGTTTAGCAGCCTTTAGATGAATGTATGAAGCGATAGCATCCTGGGGGGTACTTGGGTCAATTTTTGCTGGGTATGTGGTGCTGGCCTCTCCGAATCCCTACCCCATTATAGTCTATTCTGTAGCCACTTATAGACCCCATGTTAGCCACTTTTGGGCAAATATACCCCAAATCCCTATTTGCTGGAATTTACTTACCCCTGAAATCCCACAAATGTGCAACCCCATAAATTTCTAGTAACTCTATTAGCTCCTATTAAAAATGCAACCCCATTATAGTCAAGCCAGTCGTGAAAATGCGACCCCATCTAGCGGCACATCCCTATTAGCCTGTTACTAGGAAGTACCCCCCCCCCCACCCCCGGGGATAGCATACTAAGTAGAGAGCCCAGGGGACAGACTCAATGTCTCATTGGTGAATTCACAGTGAACACTTATGCATAAACATCTTTCAATTAGCATAGTGGTGTCAGATAGTTCTTCTAAGACCGACATAGCCTGTTTGTGTTACCGAGCAAGTTAACATTCCTTCTCTTTGTCAAGCCACCATCTTGAATTACCAAGGGAAACAGAGGAAAGTTGGGGCAGGTAACAAAAATGACCAAGGAAGCAGTAGTCCTGCTGAAAGATGAATAATGGCAAAGGGTAGGCATTGTCCTTTCTTCTGCAGCCCCTTAACACCCTCTTCTATTTTTTCCTCAACCCTATATATTTTTGCTGATCCAAGATGGCACACAAATGAATTATTCTAATACTATCCACAAATGCCTACACCAGTTGCAGGTCAAGACCAAATCATGTTGAGCAGACCATCAACTTCCATACACACATCAGTTTGTGCATTTGCTTTAATTTCTGTAGCACTGCCTCTGGAGGGCTACTTTTCATTGTGGTATATTGAATTTACCGGTCACGAAGAGCTACAATCCATCCAGAATGGCCAACTTTATTAAATATGTTGAATTTACTTACCCTCCAAACAAGAAACCTTAGAATTGCATTAAGCTCAGCTTCATATTTTGTAAGAACACCGGGCTACAAAAAAAATAATAATAAAAATAATTCTCATAATGGCCAACTTCAAAAATTAGACACAAAAAAATATTTTTTTCATATGGCATACCAGATTGCCACACCTACATTAACGTATTCTGCTGAATATTACCGGTATACCTGCCAACTTTTCCTGAGTCAAGTGAGCTTTTTGTTTCCATACTGGAAAGACTTCTGAAGATGTTCCAGCAATTTTCAATCATATTTGCCGAAGATATCCGAAGATATCACGATAATAACCGGACTTTGCCAAAGATGTCCACTGGTTTTAAAAGATTTTATGTATAAGTCCCACAGTGGGTTCAGACATGTTTTGGAGTATTCAAATCCAATGTGTACTCTGTCATTTAAAATTAAATGACTATTTTTGTGTGCGTATATCTTGCTGATCTCCAAGGATCGATTCCAGAAGTAGATGGAACGTTCTCCACGCGATAAGCTAGACTTAATTTTCCACTTAACTTTAAAGAGCCAGTATCACCCAAAGTGCCTTGCACGCCGAGGTACAATTTTCATATATGAAAATACGCCATTTTCTTGATTGTCGTGAAGTCTGATTTCTATCTTCTTCCATGGCTGCCGTTAGCGATCCAAAAGCACAAGTGTGAATTTTGACTTGACATTTAAGTGTCGCTGTATCGATTTCGTTGTATATTTCCGAAATTCTGAAGTGTTTTCGCGGTGGAGAAGGAGATCTTTAAATTGAATGCCTCGTAGGGTTCAGGAAAGTTGAGGCGAAGGCCGAGTCCTCCGAGCTCTGACAAAGTTGTACTGCTGAAGGAGTCCGTGTGTCAGTAGCGGAGGGAAAGAAAAACATCTACGGGCTTCAGCAATAGTACTGACACTGTGTTTGCCGAAATAGTGCTACATTCGTTGCCGAATGAAAACAGAAGGAACGTTAATTTACCACAAAATAACAGTAGCTACGGGCTTGCTCCAAAATAATGGTTATGGTCATGAGCTTGTGCTGTTCTGCTTAATTCTTCCTTGTGTTCACTGTCTGTTTATGTTTTATTTTTACAAAAAGTGTAAGTGGCTATTCTGGTTTTGCATCCGTCGACATCGGTTGATGTGATCGATCACGCAATCAATCGATCGGACTGTAATAGATCCATGTATATGCATTAAATGCAAAGTCAGATCTTGAGTAGTTTTCTCCAGTGACATCTAGCAATGAAGACGTCAATATTCTGACTACTTGTTTTTGTCTTATTATTTTTATATCGAGTGGAAGTGGCCACTCTGAATTTACGTCCATCGAGATCGATCGATCGATCAATCGATCAGTTGTTATAAAAGCTCCATACGCGTTGACTACAAAGTCAGATCTAGAGGTGTTTTCTCCAGTAACATCTAGCGATGAAGATATTACTATTTTCAGAGGCAACTACTGTAAATATCAGCTTGCTGAAAGGCCAGTGCGGCAGGGTATAATTCGCGAAATGTCTAGCAAACGCGCCAGCCAAATTTCAAAACAAAACCACAACCGCGCAAAGCACTTTGGGTGACACTGGCTCTTTAAACTTTAGTGGGTAAACTGTTTATAACTTTATACCTCGAAGTATTGGAAAGCTCTGTTCAGCTGAGTTCGCAAAAGGTGAATAATTTCTTCGTCAAGTTGAGCTGCATCCAGCTAAAAATAGTGTTGAAATCACTCAGTCTTGTTAAAGATAACTCATTAAAGGACTTAGCAGCAATATTCACTAGCAATATTCGCCAATGTAAGTACCTGATTCACACGCAAAACTCTCTGTTCACTTTGCCCTGTTTCGTCCGCCATCTTGATTTCTCGATTTGTCTCCAGTCTCTCTGAGCGTGAAAAGGGAGAGTGGGAACTAGGGTCAGAATTCAGGATGTTTTTTTGCTTTCAGCATTGTTCAGAAATATTTTAATAAAATTATTAAAAGTTTTCATTTTCTGGCGGATTCCGATGCATACCTGTTGTATTTCGCGCTTATTTTCTGGTCTAGACTGAGCTCGTAATTAAAATGAAATAGCGTTTGCACCATAATAAGAGTCTAATAATAACGAACGTGGATTTGTTCATTGGAACTTTGGTTTTATAAGCAAAAAGTCTGTACAGTAGGCTAGGATTTGTAAACCATATCATAAACGAGCCTGCAACTGATGAACATGTATGCTCATTACACCCATCCTCTTGGAAAGCGAAGGCTTGGACGCCAAAGAACTGATCTTACCGACACTTTTACTGACTAGCTTTAAAGTTAAGCAGGGCTTTCGCCAACGGTTGGAGCCATGAGGCTTGCTGTCGCCTCACTCGCCTGTGCCGCAGTGAAATGATGATGATGACGGCAGCGACAATGATGATGATGATGAGGAGGAGGAGGAGGAGGAGGAGGAAGAGGAGGAGAGGAAATTGTTGATGATAATCTGATGATGATGATGATGATGACGACGACGACGACGACGAGGAAAATGGTAGCTATGTTATACTATAACCTATTTCAGGAGTGTAGACAGGGCATTCACTACCTTATATCTGAACCCACAGGAAGCCAGTTGCCATTTTGAGCCGCATCTGAGGCGCGCCGTTGAAGTTCCCTTCAACAACATATTGGTACTGACTAGACTGAAAGAAGACAAGGCCATCATGACCTACTGGAAGCCTCATCTTCAGACACGATTATCCTTGATTTAGTGAGGGTGTCATTCAATAAAATGCTCTTGCGGTCAAACGTCAGAAGTCATGGTATCCCGGGGCTCATAGTACCGATGACCCATAAAAATAGGGCCTAATGTAAATGACATTAACCACCAACCGTCAAACTGTTTTCTAACCATCGACTCACCAATCAGAGTAAAGGCCAAGACTGCAAAACAGTCGCTTTTTTTCTCTTAAAACTCGCAGAGGAACGTTCGAGTTGTAACTGAATTAAACGGAGAAAGGCGGGGCACGCAGCGCACTCAAAGCGTGGATTGACGCGCGCATGCTTCATCTCTCCTCCGCGGAGGTCCCATTCTTCGCACAGTCATGTTGTTCGTTGGCACCCCGGAACAGCTCACGCAAAAATATGAGCTTCCTTTCCCGCGTATCCCTCACCCTGGGTCACCCCAGGAAAAAAAACTGCTCGCAATGTTACGCAAAGCAGTTTCTAGGGCTAGGTTCCTGCCGAAGTAGAATGATGGATTGGTATCAGGAATTGATAAACGCTGAAAACATGAAACCTTGGCCACAACCAGGAAAAGGAGAGACCCTGGGAACGAGGTTGCCTGCATGTGAAGGGTTTCCTGTCAAAATCCCACCTATCGATGTACCCAACCATCATCTCAATTACCCTCTGAAAATGCTTTCCCCGAGATGATCGTCGCAATTGGATTCACCCGCTGACCCAGACCATCTTGGTTTTCTCGCATTATGATGCAGTCGTACATTGCCAAAAAAAAAAATTTGGACGTGACTAAGACTACATTCGGTTTACGCAATCCCTGATCGAGCAGAAGTGCTATACAAATTTGCATTCTTCCGTTTACGTCTTCTTTTGTTGCCGTTTCACGGTTTCACTTTCAGCTCAAGCTTGTTTGGTAAACCACCCACGTCGTTGACAGAAATTGCGGTTGAACTCATGTCGCAGAGCTGGATGCCGTGAGATTAAAAGGAAACAAGCCTGTTTTGCAATGAAGAGCTTGACTGAAAAAATCGGTCACACTTTCCAAAAAATATAAAATAACAAATAATGAAATATATGAAAAAAGGAAAGAACCGAATTTACTGTGATCGAAACACCCAAAGCCCATCGTGTTTCACACAGAATTTTGATCGCCCTTTCAGTATTCTGAGTATTGTCAAAAAACACTGTGCAAACTTTCCATGGCACAAGCGTTTACATGGATGCAAGAAGTAGGCAAATAGGTGTAG
Organism: Siderastrea siderea; assembly: GCA_964030785.1. Lineage (NCBI taxonomy): Eukaryota > Metazoa > Cnidaria > Anthozoa > Scleractinia > Rhizangiidae > Siderastrea > Siderastrea siderea. The sequence goes on from OZ034967.1 coordinate 10,866,431, forward strand.
CCTTTGCATGCATATGGTATGACCTCTCTTGAAAATTTTTGCCAAAAGTTTAGTTAAATAGTTACAGTACCAGCTTATAACCTTCAAATTACCAAAATATTTACTCTCAGTCGTATATGTTTGTTCACCCAAGCCGTCTGGACTCAGAGAGATTTATCCTTCGTATTCATGCGCAATCCAATTAGGTATTGTCTGAAGGTGACCGTGTAAGAAACGCACACAATACGGCTATGATTACATTGATCGCGCTAACAATCACATTAGATTCTTAGCCAATCAAATTCCACCCCCATCGCGTCCTCTGCATTGGAAGATTAAATAGACTGTAACTCGCACAGTTGGGTAAGTCGAGGGAGTAACTTTTTCTAGGCTGGAAACCAATTGAGTTTGTTGGTGTATGATGGAAGACCCTCTGACTTTCAAATTTGGAACGCAGGACGAGGTTGACCACGATGCTTTGAAAAACAGCGGATCTGAAGAAGAAGACATTGGATATCACTCGATTGGACGAAACATCAAGGTATTGGCTCTACTGATCGTGTCAGAAACTTTCTTTAGCTGCCATTTACAACACGGATTTAACTTAGTTCCAAAATTTTTAATATTATTTTGTCAACGAGTATCTCATCAAATTGTTAGGTAAGATTTCGTGGCAAAGATCGACTTACTGCTCACAATTAGGCGAACATTTTGCCAAACTGGTCGAGGGTGTTTGTGTTCCGGATATGGTGTAAATAGTAGCAAAAAATTATCTCGTTTATTTCTGGGCTAGATACAGAAAACAATAAACAAGACAGTAGAATTTGCAAAACTAAAGCTCGTCTTTATATAGATGTAATTGCATCGTTAGGCGTAAGATCAGTCGAGTTTTTGCTTAAGTCCGACAAGGTTCGAAAATTTTTCAATCCGATACAACATGGTGCTGTGAGAAAATGAATTTTGTCTGATCTGTAGCTAATATATATTTGATGACACCTTTCGAAATAAGGTCCGAGGAAATATCTACTATTTTAGAATCTAAATGTGTATTTTTCAGAGCAAGTTAGTGTCTGCTGAAGTCCTTTAGCAGTGATTCATGGGGAAGTTGACACGAACATCAAAATTTTAATCCGTTGCTATGTCAGTTTACTGGCGACCAGACCTGATTTCTCTCAGTGTAGACTGTCAATCCCAGTTTCCTAATCTACGAGCTAAAAAATAGATACAGCGAGAGCGTACAAAAAATCGCATGCAATGTAACTGTCAATGACGACCTCATAACAGATTTAGAGCAAGCACCGGACGTAGTTAGCAAGTATTTGACGGGAAACTTTAAACAGCGGCTGCTTGCTTGAGTTTTGCATAACAAAAGATTTTCCAGATTATACAAAATCCTGTTGCTCGAGATAAGTTATATGAGCTCTTTGTTTAAGTTCAACAAAGCGTTTTATCACTTTCTTGATAATACATGTGTCTGCTCCAGGATGTGCATGAAAACGTTGCTCCAACATGTGAAACATTACTATTGGTCTGTTTCAACGCATAACAGTTTGCAAACGCGGAAGTCCACTACATGCATATCCCGGGGGCTGATGTCGATTAGTTGCGTCGTAACGGCTAGTTTCCAAAAGGCAATTAACGTACTTTTGAAGTTGCTGCCTCGCAACTATAATCGTCTGACCTCAGTAAATTTGGTTACATACGATTTAAAATACACGGTCGCGTTTGCCGTTTACAAATTAAAATGCGCAGCATTTTCTCTTACTGACCTGGCGAGCTACATAACGCAGGATTAAGCAAAAGCTAAAATCACATTTCAGTCAATTGTTTTGTGGATTTTAAATTTAAAAAAAAAACACCTGCAAGCTACTAAAATTGCACGTCTGGTTGTACTTACATTACTACTCCGATTTTTGTCCTTATGGTTTCTTTCCCATCAAGACAACGCTAAGGTTGTTGCGGTTTACGAATCCAATGGAAAGATGCTTTTACATTCGTTACAATTCTCTAGTTTTGTTCAAGCTGAAGAATGCAATGCTTTACTTGCACTCAATTTTGCGATGCAATCTCAGTAACATTCATCATTATATGGTGCTATATAATGAATCCCAAAACAGGTTTTATATTTTTGGCTCAGCATCTAATTTCGTCTTGCAGTACAAATTGTACTGCTGAGCAAATACGCGGCAAAAGTAGAAAATTAAAGTTGTCAAATACAACATTTAAGTCCTGACAGAAAATACCCTTGTCGACAAGAGAAAACAGAATTATAAAGTCTCACTGTACAATTGATACAGCTTAAATTTACATCATATAAAAGATGCAATTGTGTTCTGTGGTTTGATTGAACCAGAAGACGCTGCAAAACGAATCTCTAGCAAGCATTTTTCGTAACAAAAAAAGCGAAAAATGCTTGCTACGCAGGTTAAACCGAAGCCAGACTCGTGGCCTCTCTTACAATAGCTAGACTCTAGTTTGTTTGAAAAGTCCAGCCGGCTGCACTATTAGGTGATGAATTTCACAGCCCCTCGGCTTTGATTTTATTACTGAGTTCAAACATGGCGTCTAGAGCCGTGTGGTCGTTGAGCTTAACTCAAGTCGATTTTTTAAATTGATATTGTTAACAGCGTGATAGTAAAATTTCAATTTTAGCAAGATACTGTGAAACGGATACATCCCTGTCAAAACTTTTAAAATCACCCACAGAGGAGAAACTCAAAGTGAATTATACATCAATAATGAGTCCACTGGAAGCCATGTTAAGCTCGTTTCAGTGGAGATGTAACTGCTCGGTACAACAATACTATATAAAGAAAACAATTTTTAGGTTTGAAGGAAAATGTAATGAGATGCCAGTGCGTATTTTGCAACTTACAGTTTCCCTCTTTTTCCAACAATGTCGCTAGAACCGTTGGCGGTTCTATGTGAATATCTTTGAATTAAACTGATTTCTATTTTGCTTTCAAAATTACTTGTTTAAGTTTTAGTAAAGCTTGTTTCTAGTTCCTTGCCCAACAAAGGGTAAGCATGTCAATTTTTAAAATCGCGAATTTCAACCAAATTTTAACCATGTTGAAATTAAAAAAGCTAAATACCGTTAGAGAAATTAGAGAAATTATCTACTTCAGTTTCCTAAGCTCGGATCAAGCCAGTTCGGCTTTCAAAATTCACCTGGATAAAATAGCCGTACATACCTGTAACTTCTGCCATAACTTTGCGGTCAAGTTTGGAAACTACAGTACTTGCTGAATTGTCCTGTTCAATTTTTATTGCTAAAAAAATGTCAGCAAAAGAATTAAAGGAAATCCTGCTATGATCCCAGTCAGTTTTATGTGTCGCGAGGAACTCCTTGACTAGCAATTAAAAAAATAAATTAAAAGATCAGTTGGTGTCAGACAGGCAAAAAATCTGAAAGAATGAATTAATGTCCCGGCGTGAAGTGCAGGTTTTTAATGCTGTTATGTAAATTGAGAACAGACTTGGTTTCGCTCGAAAATACTTTTTGGGATGCTTTTTCATTTTCACAACAGATCTAGATTAGAGTGAATTGCTACCTGTTTGCGAAAATTGTCGGTGTTACAGTGTAAGATCAGTAATTGAGAACTTAACTGTGTTGTGTGAGTTGCCCTAAGAGCCTCAGAGACCGAGAAAATGTGTATCAGTACTATACTAACAGAGGGCCGGTGGGGGAAGAAGGCGGGGGGGGGGGGGGCAGTGTCTCCGTTAGGAATAGTCATCGATGAATTTACGAAAATAATTGTACTCAGCGGAATCAGTTTGGTACATCTCTTGATCTTAACACATTTTATACTTTTTGAGCAACCAGAGCTTTCGGTCGTTTCACAATGCAAGCCGCCAAGATTATTAAAGAGCCCATTCGCATCGTGCGGGCCGTTCGTAACTCGCGTAACGAGGGTCTCGAAGTGTGTCTAGGTCATCATCGCAGTTCAAAGCTATTCTTCTTGCCTTGAAAGCAAAAAAAAATCTTATTAGCTTTGGCTGAGCTTAGCTTGCCAAAAGGCCAGACTGTTTATATGCTTTGACGCAAATTAAACGGACTTAATCCTAGGCAAACAAAAAATTTCGTTTGTGTGTGCTCTCGGTGTTAATTTTGACTGGATTTAATCAATGTTGAATACGAATTAAGCCGTCGCCATAGAAATGCGCTCCGAGTCGCGTTTCTTGCAAATTTAATCATGCCAAAAGTGATTTGTACTTTTGTTTTGAGGTAGTTTGGTTAGCTGGTTGCGCAGAGGGTCGGAAAAGAGGCGTCTTCGATTCCTTTTCTGCTTGCGTTTTATTTTGAAATCGTTCCCTCTCTGGGAGGTGGCCAGAAACTGTCAAGTAAATCGGTAAGGATTTGATTAAATATGACGAGTAGTTCAAGAGATTATGTTAATTTTAATCCACCCTCTCATTTAATTTTTCGAGTGAACTTTAGCACGTTATTGTACATCTTTCACTGATTTGATTTCTATTATGTTCAGCGATTCGTTTGGTTATATTTACTGGTTAATTCAAAAGTAAAACTGCCGTTCGTGAGGAGGTTATAGCATTCTTGATTTTTTACCATTTTCGCTGTTAGACATTCGAAAGCTTACCTTTTCAAAGCCCAGATGTGTAACATTTTTGAACTTACAAAGCCAGCTCGCTCTCTACATTTCAAAAGTGCACTCGTAAAAACACGCGTATCAGCCTTCCCGTTTTTACCCTTATTTCTAAACGACCTGAATGTGCTGAAAGATTTCAATTACACCAGTGTACAGAGTAGCATTTCGTGTCGCGGGTTGCATTGTAATGCGAAATGTACAATATTAGCGTCACGCTGATGGGCTCTCACTTGCATTTGAATGGTTTTCTGGGACTATGTTTTAATTCCATTGCAATATTCTAAGGTGATTTAAAAATATTTCCGTCGCTGATTGCCTATGAAAGGACGCCGTGTAATTTACTTTCAAACAATTTGCGGTTTTTAATTGCCCCTTTGAAAAGACACAATGCATTGGGTCGTATCCCAATTAATTTATTAATTACTCCGATGAATTAACAGCTAAATTTCATTAGTTATTGATTGCAGTAATGCAGGACAAATTTGAAAGGGTTAAATTAATTTTGTGCTGAGGTCATGTTGTACAGTACCAATTCTCTTGACATTCCAGGACTTTTTTGCGCGGGTTTCTTTGCTTGGTGTAAAATCTGTTTGTAGCCATTTTACAGTCAAATTTTGTAGCTTGTGCATACATTTTGACGTTAATTACTCGTTTTGGAGATTCTGGAATGTCGCGTCTATCAATATGATGTTGACAAGCACACGGAAACGCAAAGTTATGCGGCAAAACTCCTTGGAAGGCGTATTCTACCTGTTTCACTCGTATTTTAAACGAAATCACGGTCTAGAAAACTATTTCTTTATGCAATACTTTCTGATCCTTTGATTTTCACCATTGTTTCAAGTACAAAACAGATTGGTGAGTTGATCTTGTCCACAAAGGCGTTTCTCTAATATTTACACTTTAGCGCGCTGGTCTTTCACGAGGTGGCGCGAAACAATCACCTATACCACCTCAGCATCGCGTTGCCATAGCAACTGCCACTGACCGAGAGCGTGGCGTCGGTTCAGAAGGACTAGAACCAGCCGGGGTCGAATAGTTTACGTTAGCTTTGGCCAGTAGGGAAAGAGAAAGGTTAACAGCGAGAAATTGGAAAAAATTCTTGGCTTTCAGCTAGAAATCTGCGGTTTCTTCCATCTTGAAAGCTAATTCAGCTCGTTTCGAGCGCGGCGGGTTCCACTTCAATTCAAGGATCGGGAAGTGTGACGCATCGAAGCGCGAAATTTCAGACGGTCGACTGCAGTATTTAAGTTTGCCCTAAACTTTGTTCGTGTAGTTGTAATATGCGAGCATGAGCTACCACGAAGGGAGAAGTTCATTTTTAGACGGCTCGCCCGAGCCAGGCTTAAGCTCTGTTATAAAGGTAAGGTGAAAATGTAGCGAGGTTTTCAGAAAGAACGACCGAAGCTCGTTAGAACGCGACTCGATCGCTGGCGTTCGAGCGAAGTGGTCACAAGTTCCTACAGTTGTATACGGTTATCGTGGTGTGATTGTGACCAGAATTGTTAACAGCTTTGGCGTTGTTTTTTCCGCAGAGGTTAGAAGACCAGCATTTGAACGGCGATCCCGGAACAAAGAGTCCAACAGTCCCCACAAAGATTCGCGACATTGTCACCAAATCAATTTCTCCTGTCGATTCCAAGATGGCGTCTCCGGGTTTTGCCGATGAGACGCGAATGTTGCAGTCTGAAGTAAGCCGCCTGGAAGATTTACTTGCCGCCACGAGAGCAGAGAGAGATGAAATTGGTTCAAAATACATGGCGGTTAGTGATAAGGTAAGAAAACTGGCAAAATCTTTCGTTTCGGTTTAATTTCATGAGTTGATGTTACCTTATATCTCGCGCCAATAGCATAGGGTTTCAGTTATGACTTCCCGTTATGAAATCTCGTGTAATAACAGACGAATTTTGAATGGCTTGCTTATATTTCAATGCAGATAGCTAAAATATTTAAACGTTTGAATACAATTTTTTCGCTTCCAAATGCAGTGTTTGCAAAGGGTTTGGTCGTAAAAAAGTTGTGCTTTTGTTGCCTTTACTTTGAAACTTGATAAGTTATCTAACCTTCAATTATGTGGTGAAATAGGTCATGTAGCTTTGCGAGAGCGCAAAATTTATAGTTTATCGACCTCCTTCTGCGATAGCCCTTTAAATTTTCAGTAACTTGTAATTTTAAAATTTAACACCGTACAAGGACGCTAAAGGTCTGAATATTTTAGTATGTTTGCATGGGTTTCTATTGTTGACATGTCACATGGAAGTAAATATCATCCTGTCTTTGTCCTAATCTCCTTTATACATTTGTTTTGCACTAATTCGAGAAAAGAAAACAAGATAAGAAGCAACCTGCTTAGTTCACCTCGAGAAAAACATGCAACTTTGGGAAAGCAAAGCAAGGCAGGGATTGTTTTCTTGTTGTAGTGCAGTGCTATAATTAGGGTCCGTAGTTGTCAAAACTTGTTCTATTTATATCTGGAAATGAACAATGTAATCTAGAACTCGAGTCCATTTTGAACTTTCATTTTGTAAATTTTGTACCGAATGTTTACGGGGTTTACTGTAGCATTAATTTTTTACAGGACTTTGTAGGGTGCAATTAGTAATCCCAAATTGACTACCTAGGTATTATCTTGCAGGAGTTATCTTATTGTTAATTTGTTTACTTGTTTCACGTTATACAAATTATATGGGGAACATGTCTTTCGATGATATTTCTTTGGTCTTTATAGGCTTTTGTACTTGCATAATGTGAGAAATGCAAAAGAAAAACAACACTTTGTAAATCCTTTGTGAATTTAGCTTGTTTGAGTTCAGCTTATATCTTCTTAGGTGAAAAAACTGTTTACTTAATATGATAACTTTTGCATCCATTATTATCTTGAAGTTTATTCTAAGTGGTGGGAACTGTTGATTAAGTTAAGGTGTTAATGAGGTAAGATGAAAATCTCAATATAGGTTTGGCTGTAAAATATGACAATTTTAAGACATTTTCAGACATTTTCTTTTTATGCAGGTGTATGCATGCTATTTTTCCAAATGGCGTGTGATGACTGATCAACATCCAGATTCTCTATACAATATTAATTCACTGCTCAGAAGATAGGTGATAGGAATATCGAAAAAAGTCACTAACAGTTCATGCATTTTACACGACATTTTTTCAATTAGGTGTATATATTTTGCTTAATGCCTTTTCACTTCTAATTTACTCTGTAGTGTATGTGGAATTGCATATTTATTTTTAATGTCTTTTTCTTCATTGCTGAGGTCCATCATGGGTCATGTGCAAGTGATCACAATTATTTTCTCTGTTTTAGGAGCTCTGTCATAATAGGATAACTATCAACATTATATTAATTCACATTTTGCAACTGTCATACATTAAAAGCAATTTCTCAGAGTTTAGAGAGTTGTGCCACCAATACCACTATAAGACCCAGTGGTTTTCTGGGAAGTGGAAGAACCTGGTTTGATTCTTAGACACCGTGCACATTATGAGAGATGGAAAAAATAAAAGTAATAGGTATAATCCAAAATCTCTCCATGAATAAAAAATACCTTGAATATGAATAAATGGAACAGAGTGAAAAATCTGCCGTGCTGTTTTCTCAGAATTCCATTATGTCGCATCGTTCATGGTTTGTGCTTTTTACCAGACAATGTTTTTTCAATCAGTTGTATATATATAAACTTCAGTTTAGGTAGTATGTTTTGAGCCATTACGTGCAGTTTTAAAATACATGATCTGCATATTGTTTTGACCTACATGTATAGCACAGGCATTAAAGGTACTTATATAATGTGAGTGCTAAAGTGCCAAGTTTTGTAAACTGCTCATTGTTTGACCAATTTTCAAGTGCAATATTTTTTGTTTGGCTTTTTGCGTAAGCTTCCAAGAAGGAAAAACTTCACAATATTATGCTGTACATAATTAAGGCACCTGTACTTTAATTAGCATATAAATTGAACTTTATAATGTGAGTGAAAATTGAATTTAAGGTGATATGCTGTTACCTACCCCCACCAGGGTCTGAATATTTTTGTCAACTTAAAATATTGATGAACTTTTCAAATAATTGCAAACTTTTCACATTGATTTTTTATTTTTTATTTTGTAAAATGTGGAAAATTTGGTATCAGAAAGCAATCTTTCAAAAGAAATATAGGAGTCGCCATCATCAAAGAGTGTTAAATTTGTACAGTTATCTTACCACACCCACCGGCGCAGTATTTTTTGTATACTAAGGAGGCACATAAAAATATTGGCCTGGACATTCCTTGTTTAATGATGTGTCATGCAGCTGGGCCCTATTCGTGTAGCTTACTAACAAAATCCCAGCTACATTTTTTGCTTATACATTTTTGAGACATATTTTTATAGTTATCAGAATTGAACAGTGGTTTTGGCCTGGACTGGAGTTCGCTGTGGGGTACAGAATAATCTGAGATATTGCGAAGTCAGTGGAAATGGTATTAGAACCCCCGACAGTTTCAAATTGGTGATAAATTTTTTTAACCCTCAGTTGAGAAAAAGCAAGGATTTTTATGCTATTCTTATATTAAACAAAGTGACGCAGTCCAGAGGCTTCTCAAAGTTAAAATCTAAATTTTCTTTAGATGATGCAGAAGTTAAGAAAGCTTTTTCCTTGTGTAAGTCAGCTACGGGTGTGTCTATGCTTAATGATATTACATTTACAAATTCCTGTTTGGCAAAGATAGGTTAGACTCAGAGTGACGCATGCACTTTCTGCAACACTTCTCAGAAAACAACCGACCATCTCTTTTTTCAGTGTTTTTACTCACGAATTTGAGTAGTACTGGTTCTGTTTATCTAAACAACAAGAAAAGAAAACTTGGCTTACAAACTGTATTGTGTAATAGGTGATAAACATGCTTTGTTAAATTATCTTTGACTAGCAGTTTTAGGGGTAAACAACATTATTTTGTGGACTTGTTGTACAGACAATTGTCTCCCTCTCCTTCCATCCTTTATAGAAACAGTTAAAAGAAAATGTGAGACTGAACATATGATAGCTGTCAAGTGAAACAGTTTGAAGATGTCTTAGGCTATCTGGAAGTTTTTTCTACAAGATAATTTTTTGGACTTAATAAAGACAAGAGTAGGTGGTTTGTGCTTAAAAATCTAGTTGGAACATAGTGGGATATTCTGTCTGTTTATTGACTATTCTAAGTTTAGCGTAACACATAACATTTGTTTAGTGTAGTGTATTGTAGTGTAGAATAGCATATTGTATAGTTATAATGTAATAAATAAAAGTAGTATTAAAAAAATTGAACAGTGTTAAATTTATGTGGAATAACCATCAACATTTTTTTAGTTGGAGCATTACATAAAAGGAGGGACCAGCCCAGGAAGTGCAGGGTACACAAGCAGTCTTGCGGCTGGTGACCAATCAATGACGGACAGTAACGTCGTCCAGCAAGTCGCTTATCTGAAGAACAAGCTGGAGGAAGAACATGCAAACTACAAGCGCAAGCTGCAAGCTTACCAGGATGGACAGCAGAGGCAGGCACAGTTGATCCAAAAACTACAGCAAAAGGTGTTGCAGTATAAACGCAAGTGTGGAGAGCTAGAGACCTCCGTGAACGAGTCAAAAAACTCAGAGGAGGAAGCCAAGAAGAAGGTACAAGACCACCTTTTGAACCATCAACTGAAAGTTCTGTGTTTGCTTAAACTTAAGTGCCTGTGGGGATAGGGGGTAGATAAGGGGTGTACATGTATTCTCTTCTAAAATGATGCCCTCACAGGACATTTTCCAGATGTGAGGACTTCAGCTGTAGGTTCAAAAATATTGGCAGCTGTTTGCAATTTCTGTGTTCATAAAAATAATAATAATAAATAAATGAATTTTCCAGCTTTGATTCCAAGTTATGTTTGTAATGATTTGATCAAGGACAGCAATAAAATTGGCTTGAAGCTCAAAATCTAAAGTACTAAAGTACAAAATCTAATTAAAAGTACTAATTAAAAGTCAGTCACAACACCTCTTGATGTTATGGGTTATTGCAACTATTGCATAGACTTTAGTGTTGCTGGTGTGTAGTTAAGTGCATAAGTGTGGGTCAAAGCTCATTGATGTCACTGGAAATTCAAACATGCATATTCAAGTTTGCAACTAACTAGTGTCAGTGGTACTTTTTGTTTCTATTTTCGACACAATAGCCTGGTCTTAACTTATAGTATTGTTTGTAATTTTCCTTTGCAGCTTGAATCTGCAACAGTGACTTTGAAGGAGCAGGAAGCAAAGCTAAAGGAAACAGAAGATGAGCATTCCAGTGACTTGGAGAACTCCCTCATCAGGCTGGAAGAGGAACAACAAAGGTGAGATTTTGACTTCTTTGAATCAGTCAGCTTGTTTAGTAGTGTGGTCATGGAAACTTGTACATGTAGCCTCAAATTAAAACTGATTACCACACTGCTTCAATAGGGAAGCTTTGCTGATATCTTTGTTTACATTCTGAAAATTGTAATTTGACTGATAAACTAAAGGACAGAATTACTAGAAAGAGCACAGAAATTTTAGTTAGCATATGAAGTTTGAAAGAAAAAGGATGACTCTCAATCATCATTCTGTTGTCATGATCTTCACACCTGTGACAAACTTGTTGCTTTAAAAGTAAATTTTACCAACAAGAGGCCAAGTTCACCCATGGCATCAGTGTTTCATAAGGGCCGATTTAGACAGTACGATTTTTCCTTAAAACTGTAGTATGCGACTTGCTCACGTCACGTCTACAACACAAATCATGTCGTCTAAGTCAGACCGTGTACAACATCTTCACGACAGTTGCACACAGCACGAAAAATGTTGTAGGATTTTGAAACATGTTTTAAAACCCTACGACAGTCGTAGCCACAATCAAAATGTTAGAATGACAAGTTGTATACGATCTTTGCTTGACACAAGCAGGGTGCGCTACAAAAGTCGCCTAGACAGTCATAAGCAAAAGTCGTACTGTCTAAATCGGCTCTCAGATAGTATCACTCTGCCTTAACCGGTGTTATGGGTTTCAGCAACTAATGACAGGTTTGTGGATTCAAAGTTATTCTTGTGTGATAACTCTTGCAGGAGTGCCAGCCTTCAGCATGTCAACAACATGCTCCGTGAACAACTGGAACAAGCAACATCAGCCAATCAACAGCTGACGCTTGATATTCAGAAGCTGACAGCTGATTGGAACAAAGCAAGAGAAGAGCTTGATGCTCGTGATGAGGAGGAACAAGCATACTTTGCTAACGAACATGTGCGCCTTATGGACATGTGGAAGTCCATGAACAACTTTAGGCGGCAGTTTAACGAGATGAAATCTGCAACACAGAGGTTTGTCTTAAATTTAACAATGTAATCATTTAACACTGGCTACCTCTAGAAGATCCAGTCACTCTACATCAGTTGTCAGTTAAAAAAAAAAAGGATAAAAATTTCCTGGTCCCAGAAGTTTCATTTTCTTGACTGAAATTGAGCTGTGAAGTAGCAGCAATGAGCTGTGGAGTAGTGAGAGAGGTAGACAGAAAAGAAATTGAAAAAAGGAAAAATAGTGAGCCAGTAAGAATCTCTCCTAATCACTGTTTGAAACAATTCTCTGTCAAGTGCTGTGTTTGAAATCTGCTTGTTTACAAGTGACCCTCTTGTGCATCATACTATCTTTGTGAAATTCTTTTTGAAATAGTTCTCAATTAAACATCTCTTGATGGGTTAATGCAACTGTATCACTTCTGTAAGCAACATTTTTCTCAATACTGATGAGGGTTTCCAACAAGAGATTCAAGTGTTAAGGTTTGGCAAATACCAGTTTTTCAAATCAATGCATTGCATCATGGCATTTATTGAAATATCCTCTTCATACAAACAAAATTTACTCAAACAAATACAAAACTTTTTCTTTTTTTTCCCAAGTGGTCATTTGTTTAAGCCTGTTATTTTTAGGAATACCCAACTACATTTATCAATGATATCAATTATGTGGTACTGATATCAACCCAACCTTAATCAGTCTATGTTCCATTTCTACAGGGACCTGTCAAGTGTTCGTGCTGAGGTCACCAAGTCTGTACGTGTGGTGCAAGGCGCATGCATGGAGTTGGACAAAAACCTGAGGGGTATGGATGCCAACACCCAGTCTGCCCTGGAGGACGAGAGGAATTGGCGGCAAAAGGTGACTGTCACAATACAATTTTATTAGACCAGGGGGGGGGGGGGGGTGGAGAGGAGGTTGCTCAGTAACTGTTTTTTCTGCCCCTTTTTTTGTTGACTGTCTAAAAGTTTTGTATGAATTTTCTTTCACTGGCTTGCATGAGATTTCTTTCATTTCCTTTCACTTCTGGAAAGTCTTTGCAGGATTTTTTTACTGTTTTGGTCAGGGTTCATACCGGTCCAGGAAATCCTGGAAAGTCCTGGAATTTCATACTGGCCTTTTTCAGGACTGGGAAGGCCTGGAAAACTAATACAAGTCCTGGAAACTCTTGTAAACAGTTGTCTGCGGTATTATTTTTGGATTTCTATTTCATAAGGGTTTATTACTTCATGTATTGTGCATCTGGAAGACCTGGAAAAATCTGTCTGAGTCCTGGAGAAGTCTTTTCAGAAACTGTTTCTGAAAAAGGGTATTAACCCTACCCCCTCAAAAATAAAATGGTATATCCCCAAAATGGCATTTAATTAAGTGACAGCTTCTTCTTCTAGTAAATGATGTTATTGTTCTTTTTAGTTACGACTACAAATATTGCCTAATCAATTTTCCATTTTCTGTTTATTTGAAGGCTGAAGAGCAACTGCGTGAGAAAGTGCAAGAATTTATTGAGCTCCAGAACAAATATGATAATGAGAGGTCTGATCTTATGGCTAAGTAAGTAAAATTCCAGGTTTTAGACCAAAGTTTTGCAAAAACTCTCAATTCAAGCATTTCCACAAGAGCATACCGTTGTCTGATGTATATTGTTATGTTTGTAAATAGGGTGAAAAATTTGACAAATACAAAGGAAAAACTTGAGGCCCAGATCAGTGACCAGGAAGAGACCATTGGAACTTTAAGGAAGAAAATTAATGGCTTGGTGAGTATCGAGTTTCTTGCGTGGGTTAATACTTGAACACCAAAATACATACGTTTTTGGAGAAGTATTTTCAGTTGAGCGATGTAAAAAGAATGGAAGAGGTTTCACAAATTTCTCAAATTTATTCAAGAATTGTTTACAAACATGACCAATTTGTGGTTCTGCCCTCAAATAAGCTTAAACTGTTCCAGGGGGGATGAAGGCCAATTATGACAAAGACAATAATGTATGTATTCATACTATCTATTACTCTGTTCAAAAGGAAGAAAAATAAATAAAAAAGAGATGGGTTAAATAATAATGATAAAATCGCAGAAAAATTGGTAAGAAACAAACAGAGTGATTGCATGCTTATTAACAATATATGCAAGGTGGTTGAAGCAAGCTTGACTATCTTTTATCATGATTTGTGTGAAGCTGATGAGCCGTCTAACCTTTTTGCACACAGACATCTAACTCTTCTCTCTGTCACTTTCAGGAAAGTGGTTTTGCGAGACAGTCTGAGGAGTGGGAGAACCAGAGCGAGGCTAGCCTCGCTGCCATGCGTGAAGAAGCAGAGATCCTACACAGCACTCTTAGAGAAATCACACAGGCTGTGCGGCAAGACGCCGACACCACTTCCAAGCTACTTGGATCTCCTGGAGTTGATATTGAGGTCGTGGATGCCGGCTTGCTAGAGGGGGCTGAAGATGATTTCTTGAGCAAGAGGCCTATTTCACCTTCGCGTGCCGCTCGCCTGCGTTCGTCATCTCCCACTCGTTCCAGATCACCAGCTGTTTCTGATAATGCTCTGGCTACTGTTCACTCTGCTATCCAGAAGAAGAACATGCAAGTTATGGTACGTATTTATCGTACATGTAATTCTATTGCAGTGAAATGTAAGGTACAGGTAAAGTCGCACACGAGCCAAGGAGGCCCACACGGCCGGAGTTTATCCCGGTTTATGTAGCATGAAGCAACTGAGAGTATTGCTACTCCATCCTGCATGGGATGCTAGTCCATCGCAGGGTTACCGGGGCCCAGCAATATATCGCCGGTACCCATTTATACACCTGGCCCCAGTTGTTCAAAAGTTGGATAGCGCTATCCACCGGATAAATCACTATCCGCTGGGTAAGTGATAGGGAAACCTGATTGCGTTATCCACTGGGCAGTGATTTATCCGGTGGATAGCGCTATCCAACTTTTGAACAACTGGGGCCTAGGTGGCGAGAGACAATGTGGGGTAAAGTTTCTTGTCTAAGGAAACAACACGGTGGCAGGGACTGGGCGCTAACCACTACACCACCTCGCCCACCACAAAATGTAGCTCAACATTTTTGCTTGATGAAGACCGCGATTATCTTTGATTGTTAAAAGGGTTGGTGCTAAAATTGGTTCATGAGTGACCAGTGAGAGTGGGTTTTCATGGAAAGGGACTTAAGCTACCTAAGCTTCACCTTAGATTTCAGATATCGATCTTTATAAGTTGCTCCAATAGTAAAACTCGAGGCAGAATTACTCTGCATATATATTGTGACGACGGTTACACGATTCTACGATTGGCGAATAATCGCGTTCGAAAAAGGTAGTCAAATGTCAAACCTACTTACGAAAAGAACGTTTGCGTAATTGGCGAAATTTTTGGTGGAAATGTTACGAATCGATATACTATAATTACAGTGATCCAACAAGTTTTGCACTCTGGAAATATCTACTGTGTAAAACATCTATAAGAATTTAACCAGGTAACCCTGACTTTGCACAAAAACTGTTGTTTCAATTGTGCTAATTGTGAATACACACTGCTGGTGCTTTCTCTGAAATATAAAAAGAGCATGATTTTCGTTACTTTCGCTACTTGAATTTTTTTTATTCATCTCTTCCATTCTTTTTTGTTTTAAACTCAAGGAAATGAAGAGTAAGGTCGAAGCCGCCCGGGATTCAGAGAAGAAAACCAAGAAACAACTCGACGACGTTGACAATGAAAGGAAAAGACTGGAGAAAGCACTTGCTAGCGCGCGAGACGAACTGGACTCCACGTATGTACATTGGAGAGAATTTCGAGAAATTTGGGAGGGGGGGAGGGCAAAGGGTATGTGTATATATTGGGGGCTGGGGGAGGGGGTTGTTGTGCCGTCCCCAGACTTCGTTCGCCAACGTATCCAAGATGGTGCATCGAACAAATTAAACAGGATAAACAATTTGCGTCAGTATTATGGAATGAAAGTCTTTGTAATGGCTACTAGTTGAAATCATGGCTGGATGTCGAACCATTATATTTTTGAACACAAATGTAACTTCTAAGGGAAACGAAAAAGGGAGACCCTTTGAAAGCTTGGGAAAAACTATCGGAACAGTAAAGAAAACTAACAACAATGTTTGGTACGTGCTACGTAACTTGGGACACATTAATCGCAGGCAGGTGCGTTCATCATTGCACCATCCTTTCCTTCATGTGATATTTATATTTTCTTTTGTTTTTTCTTTTTCCTTTTCAGTCGCCAAAAAGTTTCCGAGGCATCTCAGGATCGTGAACGCTTCAAGACGCATTCAGATATCCTCAGCACAGAAAAACAAAATCTAGAAAAGATGCGGCATTCTATGAGCGAACAAGTGGAAAACATGGCAGCAGAAATTGAGAAGCTACAAGCTGCGAATAACGAACTCCAGCGCCAGAGAGACAACCTGGAAGACGATAACGATGATTTAGAACGCGAGAAGGAGCGATTAGGAAAGGAAGTACAGCGAACGAGTCAAGTTATGGAGCAGCTGGAAACAAAGCAGTCGTCACTCAAAGAGGAGATTGTCACGCTTAAAGAGCAACTGTCACGCGCCTTGCTCGACAAAGAAGTGATGGAACAAGAGAAAGCGCATGTCAGTGAAACGCTGTCCAAGTCAGAACTTCAGAGAGCCGAGCTGGAGCTGGAGATTAACAAGATGAAGTCGGAAGAGATCGCATTGCGTGACGCATTGGTAAAGCTGCAGTCGTTGAATGAGGGGCTTGGACAAGACAAGATCGAACTCAACAAGATCATCAAACAGATGGAGTCAGATAAGGTGTCCCTCAGCCAGGATAAAAGGGAATTGGAAAACGAGAAGAACAGCATCAGGCAGGAGTTGATCCGCGTGGAGCAGGAGAAGGTAACTAAATATTTCAAACCCTAACCCTAACCCCCGTTCAGTAGCTTCATTTGACTTCCTGTTTAGCGGTAATGGATAATGCTTCGATAAGATGATGAGTAATTAACGCTGGAGTGTACTGGAACTAACTGGACAATCGCTGATTCCAGAAAGCAGGGACAGTAAAATGCTGGTAAAATCAAATAGTAACTGATAGAAGGGAACATTTTCATACAAACTGACCTACCTGATTTTCTCTATAAAATTCCCTCCTTCTCCCGCGTTTAGTCAAGCGAGAAAAACATTGGAACGTGCGGGAAATTCAGCTGTCGCGTGGAAACGTGATGACACGTGTGTCGTGTTCCACTCGCGATGCGAGTACATAGAATGACGCGCATCGGCTCGAAATTGACATTCTCGATCGTGCACCTTACTATCTCTGAAGAAAAGTAACGAGGGCTGAGCATCGGTGAACCGCGATATTTTTTCAACGATACGAATACCAATATGTAAATAAGATATCGCGATATTACGATGCAATAGAATATGCTACGTCAACAGATTTGGGAAATCATTGTCTTTTAATATTCCTTACCCAAGCTCCACATTCTAGCCCTTGTAAGGCGACTTGACGTTGTGTTATTACTATGTTAAATTTGTAAGTGGTGTAAGTTGTTGGTAACTAGTTTTGTCGCGCACAGTAATGTATCGTATCACGTATCGTATCGTGGCCCTTGTATCGAGATACTGTATCGTATCGTGGGAAAAAGTATCGTTGCAGCCCTTAAAGTAACGACACCTCGTCGCATGGGTATGTGAAAAATTCCTCACTTCCTTTACCCTAAGTCTCAGTTCAAGAGACTTTTATCACTATTTCTTTGTTTGCCCCGATGCGAGTAAGGCGTCACATCTGTCTCTTTTTTCATGGTTCAAATAATCTTGAGAACATGTTCTGTTTGAGCTTAAACGTACACGTGCATTCTGGATAAGATCCTTGAATATTCACATGTTTTGGATGAAAATGTGTTTCTTTCAAATTCATTAGGTCGACTTAGACACCGAGAAGTCCACGCTTGATCATAACCTTAGCATTCATGAAGCCAGCCGAGAAAAACTGGAACAGGAGGTGATCTCGGCGAACCGGGAAAAAGCCGAGCTAAGCGAAGCACTAAACCAGGTGTCTCGAGAAAGAGATTCCGTCTATGACGAGCTGATGACAACTCGCCGTGATGTGGAGAGACAGAGCAACAATGTCGTGCGTTTGGCGAAGGAAAAAGAAGAGCTGACGCGAGAGAAATCCAGTCTGCTTGTACAAGTCAACTCGAGCGAGCGAGAGAATCGTGGCTTAGCCGAGAATATCGCGAGCTTGAAGAGCGAGAAGGAGTCATTGGAAACTGCGTTGTACGACCTTCAGCAGACCGCTACGAAGCTTGAGGCCCGCAAAGAAGCGCTGGAAGCTGAAAATCAAGAGCTGCTGCTGTCAAAAGAAGCTCTGACTGTTGACTTACAGCGCGTGCGCAAAGAGAAGGAGATTGAGGAGGCCAAGTTACTGAAGGACAAGGAGTTGGTCGAGCAGAGACTGAGCCAGACTCAACGTGATGGCGAGGTTGCGCTGAAGAGAATGGAACAGAAGCACGAGGAAGAGACAGAAAAACTGAAACGAGACAAGGAGAGCGCACTGCTGCAAGCCAATCAGGAGAAAGAAGAAGCGATTTCAATGCTCAAGAATGAAAAAGAGGAGGTGGGACAAAGGTGGGTTAAATTCTGTCACTTTCAAAGTTTTCCAAGATAAAGACTAAAGGACAAACGTCTCTCGCCATGCCCTTAATTGAAGTTTCGTTCTGATTGATCATAGGTTTTCTTAGTCGCCCAATTAAAACGTCTTCTTTCATAAACTATTTTAGTTTTCTTCGTCAGTCTAGGTTTGATTTACTGCAAGAGAGAAAACGATGCTAGTGAATAAGGTTGGCGTGACTCATTGCGTGACACTTCATGCGTGACCTTTCTCTTTAAGCTTGAGTAAGAGAGCGTGATACTTGTGATTGAGGTTGCCTGATAGCGCGATTCTAATTGCCCTATCCCTTCCTAGTTCTTTAGAATGAGAGGGAGAAAGCGACACTTGTGAATGAGGTTCTCTGATAGCTTGATTCTAATTTCGTGACTATAATTTTGCAACCCTTCTCTTTAGACTAGAACGAGAGATAGCAATGCCTGTCAGTGAGATTGCCTTATGCCTTGACTCTAATTGCGAGAAACGTATTACGTGACCCTTCTTTTTAGATTTAAGCGAGAAAAAGCAATACTTATGAATGAGGTTTCCTTAGCTTGATTCCAATTGCGTGACACTTACTGCGTGACCCTTGTCTTTAGACTTGAGCGAGAGAAAGCGATCCTTGTGAATGAGGTTGCCTTGGTTCAAAAGGAGCGTGACGATCAACTATTGATGGCAGAGAATGAGAAACAAGAGGCTCTTCACGTTGCAGCCAATGAGAAGGGAGCGCTGCTGGAGAAACTAAACAAGACACAAAACGATTTGGAAAACGCCAACGTGGAAATCGACAGAGTCAAGCGTGACGCATTCAGCCGCGCTGAGCAGGATAAGGTAGTGTGTTAGACCTAGAGCAGTTCTTTATGGAAAGTTGAGCGAAAAATTACACGTTAGTTCGCGACAAAACCTGAGGTATCGACGCACATCGATACTTTTATCTCATAGAAAGAATTTTCGCCAAAAATTACTTTCGTTTTTTTTAGGCGGAACGTCACGAAATTTTCGCTAATTGTTTTAGACTTTCTTGGTTTTCCATTGCGAAATATGTAAGTTGTCTTTATTGGTGAGAATAAATTTCACGATGAAAATAGTACCAAATTGCACTATAGGCCGGAATCATTTTTAAAAACCAAGCTATCAGGAAAGTGCAATGTTAAAGAAAAAAATTACTTGGACTATGTCGCTAATTTTTATGTCGTTTTTGTTGCTGTTTTTTAGGGCGCCATAACGCAAACTCAGAATGAGCTAAGGAACACGCGAAGCAAACTCGAAGACGTCAGGTAACTGACTACAGACTCACAGACATCTAAAACAATGGGGATAATATATTTCCGTAAAAAATTGATGATGATGATGTTGATGAGGTTGATGATGATGATGATGATGATGATGATGATGATGATGATGATGATGATGATGATGATGATGATGATGATGATGACGATGATAGCAGTAACTAAAACGTTGTGTGTTTTCGAAAACGCAAATAAAGACGGTGGAATCCTTAATGTCGACAATAGTATTTTGCTACCTTCTCGGTCAAATGAAACCTGGGGCTTTTGAAAACGCACTAGGACATGCGAAAGGAGCCTCATTTCTTTGTCTTTCTTTTATTTTGTTCGTTTTAGCAACCGCTACCAGGCAGAAGTGACTGAATTGAAGAACCAGATCAAAGAATTAGTCCGCGTTAAGGAGAACACTATGAGAGAAGTCAGCGAACTGAAACTTCAACTCAAGATGGCCGAAGAAGCTCGGGATGGTGTCCGTCGGGAACTCATCGACGCTCATCGGAAAATCCGAGAAGGCGAAGAAGCTCGCGAAGTTGCTCGCAAGGAAAATACCGATCTGAAGAGGCAACTAAAGGATGAAGAACGCGAAAAACAAGCGGTCCAAGAAACTGCGAACGAGTTGCGAGGAAAAGTGAAGAAATGTGAAGCGGAGAAGACGAATTTGAGAAGAACACTTGACGAAGCTGGGCAGAAGATTGCGTCACTTGAGGAAGCCAAGGCTGCACTACAGAAAGAAGCCGGAGAACTGAGGGCGAGTTTGAGGGAAGTGGAAAAGGCGCGATTGGAGGCAAGACGCGAGTTGCAGCAACTTCATAATCAGGTACGTGTGTAATTTGAATGAGCTTAAGCATTCCATAATTGGGATTGCTAAACACAACTTTTTGTTCACTTGAGAAAAAATGGGAAAAATCTCCTCTAGGCCCGGGTGTCCGAAAGTTAAACGCTAACCTGGTATTAGAAATTGATCGAGGTCTCCGTTTTTGTTATGAAAAGGTTCTCTACTGTTAATTTCAAGTTAAAGTTTAAAAGCTTTCAAAGTCAAGTTGTAAAAGAAAAAGAATTTACAGAAGCCACTTTGTTCAGTTACAAACCGGAATTCAAAATGTCCCACGAGGTTGGCCAAGCAAAGCTTATCGTCATCTTTTTAGCAGACTTTCGCAATTGTGAAGTTTCAACGTATGAATATAAGCTCGAAATACTTTTTCCGTGAAAAAATAAACGAATAATTAGTAATATCAGCACCACGCAGATATGTGAGTTTGGTAAAGTATGATTTATTTGTAAAGTAACTTAACCTCTCGCGTCGATTTTTTTTAGGTCAAGATGCTGGATGGCGAGTGCCTGAAAAGTAAGAAAGAAATCTCCGATCTCAAAGATCAGCTCGCTAAAGACGAACATCTCATCGACGAACTCCGCCAGGACAACTTCAACATAAAGCAGAAACTTGTGGAGTCTGAAGGACAGAAGGAAGGCGCCAAACGGGAGATCCAGAATCTCACGCGAAAATTCACGGAGATGGAGGAAGACAACCGCGTGAGGGAGAAAGATTTTACTGCTGCGCTGGACGAGGCGCGCCGTGGGGAACAGAAGGCTGCGGACAAGGTAAAGATTCTTTCTTTAACCCTTTAAACCCTAAAATTAAACCCTTCGTAAATTTTTATCTTACATATTGGAAGAATTTGTTAGAACGTCAATGAATTTTGCCAGTCATCTCAAGGAATGGCGTATAGTGTAATTTTGAAGAAAATATTACAAAATATTGAAAGAGAAACATGCAGGAAATGGTCACCAAATATGAAATATCTTGATGTTTAAACAAATTCTCCTAACATGCACCATAAGAAATATGTAAAGGATGGTAAGGAGAATGTGCACGTTGATTTGGGGGCTTGAAGTGTTAAAACAGAGATGCTTCTCTAAGACAAACACTTGTTGCTGATGCAAAGAGTCATAATGGAGAGAGCGAGTTAATTTTGAAATTGTATCTTGCAGGTTAAGAATTTGGAGAACTTGTTGGAGAACGCGAATCAGGACAACAGCGATCTGAAACTGAAGTTGTCCGGCTCCGAAGGACGTATAACAGGCTTGGAGGCACAGCTAGCGCGTATGGAAGGATCAAAGAACGACTTGGAGTTCAAACTAGCCAGTCTGCACTCAACTCTGAGAAGGACACTAGGCATTAAACCACCCGGTGAAATGAGCGGAAGGTAAAACCGTCACAGAAGAGCAAGTTTGATCTTTTTTTCGCTGATTAGAGCGGTTTTCAGTTGTTTGTCGAAGGAAAATTGCGTTTAATTTACATCGCTCTTTCATTGGTTAAAAAAATGTCGCGCTACTTTCCCAACCAATAAGAAGTAATACCAAAACCAATCGTGACGGTCGCACGCGTTTTCCCGCGCTTTGCGCCGGTTGCATGTATTTGCTTCGAGTTCTGATTGGTTCATTGGGTAATTTGTGTTTGTTGTAATTGGCTGGGATAATCACTTTGGTTTTGATCTTACGACACTCAATTGAAAACCGCTGTTTGCACCCTAACACGGTTTAGAATACTAGACTGCAATTTTTCGGTTGGATTTTCCCCATTTTCAGGTGAATTAAATTACTTACACCTCTTTCAGGTAACTGTTCACAATTCCATTGAAATACAATTGAGCGTGGACTCAAAGCAAATTTAGGCAATTTTAAAATTTCTGCCCGAAATCTCCTCCATTCACGTTGGAATAAAAGTGGTCCTCTTTAACTTTTTGTTTCAGTGCATTGTGCTGTAAATGTAATCGCTGCTAAACTATGCTTCACAGGCCTTTGTATAGAAGAAGAAATCATCTTTACCCTAGGTTCTCGTATTGCTAAGTTGAAATGACTGTTACTTCTGAAATGAAACTTCAGAATTTAATTTCCGTGGTCCGGGTTTTACATTTTGGCCGCTTTTGGAACTATTGCTTCACGTTGATGTTTGGGACCTTTCATACTTCCTAATTTCATAAAGTAACGTCTAGTTAATAACCCCTTTATCGTCTTTCAGAACTCCCTCTCCGTCACGCGCTCGTAGCCCGAGTCCCCGTCGTCGCATGTTCGGCAGAAGTCGGTCGCGTTCTCCGGAAAAGACAATGGAGGAAACCGTCGATTCAGGCGACCAGTCACTGTCCTCGAGCAAGAAAATGTCCCCAAGCAAATCAATGGAAATATCTGGAGAGATTGACCCGGAGACCGTCCGCTCTGCGTTGCGAGATTTTGCTCAGAGCATGAAAGAAGCTGAGCGAGAAAGGGATGAGGCTATGGCGAAGGCGAATAACTTACAGCGTGCCCTGGAAGAAATGAACGAGGAGAAGGCACACACGGAACAGCGGTTGCAGGCGCTGCAAAAGTCGCTGGGAGAAGCGGAAGAAGGTGAGCTGGTTGTCTTTGAACTAATTAAAAAAAACTTCAACTGAATGGAAAGTTAATGTGCCATTTGTGACTGTGCAAATCTCTAGTAGCAAAGCTTTTACAGAACTATGACCACTAAACGAGGCCGAAATCAGAGCAGCTGCAACCCGAAAGGGCGCGGTCAGGGCGCCGTAGAAGACGCGAGTGGCTGCCTGCGGTCAAAAGCCTTCTGACGACCCAAGGCCAGTCGACTAACACACAGACAGTAAATGATTACTTTTCATTTCTCCCTGTTAGTATTACAGAAAGCATTGTTTGTTAGCTTTTGTGTTCTGGCGCAACGTTTCATAAGAATCTTTTTGTTGTGTGTCTGTGACTTGGGAATCTGACACCAGGAAAGTTGTAAGCATTGTAAGTAAAGTTGATGACTATGTTTCTTTGTATACTGTAACGTATTGTGAATTGCGTTTACTATTAAAAAAGAAATTACAATTTAAAGTCTTCACTTCCGGGTATGTTTTATTTCTTAGGTCGCCGAGGCGCAGACGGTCGTCTCAGTAGTGCCCAGACCGCTCTCATGCTTCAGGAAGAAACCATCAGGCGACTGGAGCGAGAGCGCAAGGGGCTGAACGAGAAGATCTCGGTACTAGATTCCAGTCTCGCACAAGCTGAAGGCGAACGCCGCCAGTTACGAGACAAGGTTGCTCAACTGCAGCAGAGCGACTCAAAAAGCGATCAGGAGAAAGAAGCCATGCGCGCGCAGATCGAGAACGCAGAGTCCAGGCTGACCAAAGTTGAGTTGAGAAAGAGATCCTTGGAAGGTACGGTGGCATGGAATAACAGTCTAAATCGCTTTTAAATCTCGCCCTTGGGAAAGTAATGTTTAAAATTTAAAAGTGAATTAAACTCGACTGCGCGAAATGCTGATAATTGACAATTCCATGAAGAAATAATTTTGTAATTTCAGTTGAACTGTGGGAAATCCCCTGACTTGCCAAGTGAAACTTGGGACATCTGACAAAGGAGCTTTCTACAAAGTACAAGATTAAAGCTTACAAGTTATTCATTGATCCAGTCAAGTTGTTTGCCAACGCATTTCTAAACAGGCACTATATTTCGCTCTGACTTTTGTCAGTTAGCTTTAAGAGGTTTTTCTCTTTCGTTTACTTTATTTGCCAGGGGAAATGGATTTCGTTGTACGTTTGCCTAGTTTAATGAAAGTAATTACGTTTGGGTTGGAATATTCCCGAGAAAACTGCTGTTTAATAGCCGTATTACCGTTACTGCTCAAACGTTTATACGGGACTTTGTTAAGTCATCGTCTGTTTTCGCCAGGTGACATCGAAAGGCTCCGAATGCAGTCGGCTGAAAGCGAGGCCGAAAAACAAGCCCTCCGAGAGCGCATCGATCAGCTGGTGCGATCCCAGCAAGAACTGGAGTCGCGTGCAACTTCACTTCAGTTGACGGTCGATAGGCTTACCCTTGCACTGGCAAAAACCGAAGAAGAAGAGCAGGCTTTCAAAGAGAAGGTAATTGAACCCTTTTGCATACCATACCGTAGGCTGTCTCGTTTGTATCTGAACGTGAACCTGTGGGATTAGAATATGTCGTAAGTGGGCAACAAATGCGGTGTGATTTCCTACCAAACGTGCAAAGTGTGAACAAGCATTAGGCGACTTCCTGCGAACTGACCGAAGTAAGTTGGTTGTAGTGTTTCTACTGCTTCTAAAATTCCTGGAAAACTCTTGGAAATTTAAAACTTTCGTTTCAGGGCCCTGGAAGATTGCGTTTTTTTCTTTGTTCTCCTTAAAGACTCTTGGATATTTCTCCACGTGTTTTCCCTTGAAAACGCTTACGATTCCATAAGCTCTTGATAATACAAATAATACGAACACTGTGTTTATGGTGCTGAACTTTGAATAAAACCTTGTTTAACCGTGAACAAGTTATTTTTAACGTTCAAATAAATTAAATTCGGAGCAAAATACGTCCATAAACCAGATTCGTTTGCAAATAGTTATTGACGTGAAACCTCGCTGCCTACCTCACATTCAAACCGTGACGTTTTTGGGCTGAACACCAAACACGACGTTTCATGTTTGTTTGTTTTTGTGTTTTAACCTTGGTGTCATTGCAATTTTCTTTATAGTCGCGAGTAATCGTTTATCGATTATTTATTTTACTTTATAAAAAAAGTTCCTGAAGGGCAATTGTTGTCCGCAAATTTAACCAATCAATGCTTCCTTTGGTTACTAGGTGACTGAACTGTCACTCAGTTTGAATGACAGCAACGCAACATCTCAGTCCCTGCAAGAGAGGCTGCAGCAGATGCAGCGCGCGCTTACCAATAGTGAGCATGACCGCAAGATCATGGCTGAAAGACTGGAGGCGCTCAAAGCCGCTCAACAGGACGCTAAAAACAGATACAACGTACAACAAGACCGCATGCAGCAGATGAAGAACGAACAAGCTGACTCAGAGGTTAGACCCGTTTTGTTCCCTGTCTCAGAGTAGAATAAGTGGTCAGATTTAAAATAAGGGAAAGCTGAAAAACGAAGTCCAAAATAGGATAGTATTACTCGATAGCTTTCATTTGAATGGTCACATAAGAGGATTTCGTTAACAGTTACACGCTCTAACCAAGTAGAACGGGATAAGAAACAACATCACAGCAAAGTACTGCTCAGTAGCTTTCGTTTGAATAGTCACACTTTAGGATTTCATCCAAAGTCTCAAACGTTAGAACCACCTTGTACTGCATATAAATAAACGTTAATTTCGCTAAGCTTTACGGTGTCGTTCACAGAACCAGGACACTGGGTTTCTCTTGGGAGAACGTTTCAGTCAAGCAACTGTACTTTACATCGTAAAAACTGATCGCCAAATCATATGTCTGATCATCTCAAATCAGTGTGTCTGTACGTCTGTGTCTTAGTTCCCTTAACTGTGACCAGAATGTTGCTGGAGGCTTCCTTTACTGTATTGAAGTAAAAAAAGAAAGAAAGATCATCAAAAGTGATGGCAATGAAATCAAATTTAACGAGCTGCAATCCTCTTCCGTCCTCGTAATCCTATTGTTTGTCCTCAAACCGGTTCTGTTTTGTCCACTTTCCTGGCATTTGGATATAAAACGTGGAAATTGGGAGAGCGAAAGTTCGATATTTTGGCGAGCAGGACACTGTCCCGTTAAGAAGATAGAGGACGTTTTTCTTACTCCGTTCCTTGTTATTTTTGTTCTTTAGGTTCGCCGCATGGAACTTGAAGGCCAAATACGTCAACTGCAGCAGATGTTACAACAACAGAAAGAAGCCGAAGAAGAACTCGTGGCTAGAATTGGTAAACTACAGGAAGAAAAGCGGGAACTACAAGATCGACTGGCGAACCTCCAGCGCGGATTGGCTGGCGCCGAGCAAGAAAAGAGGGAACTGGAACGAGCGCATGTGCGGTTGGAGAAGGACAAGAAGGCCTTAAGAAACACACTGGATAAGGTGAGAGTTAAAGAGGTGAAACAAAATCATTGTCACTTGGTTAGATCGAGCAAGCGACTAACTACCGGGGGAAACGCTGCTCTGTTTTGGTTGAGGAAAAATTTATAGCTTTAAGTTAAGATGTCTCCAAACTTAAGAGTGAAAAACCACCTTGTACTTCATAATGACTCCATAACAAACAGCACCACAGGAAAGGACTGCTGTGCCTCAATGGCTTTCATTTGGAAGTTTGCAGTAAAGGATATAGTTGGCACAATTTTACCTAAGCGACAAGAGGAATTCCTTTTGGCTCTCCTGTGTTTGTTATGCATTATTTAGAAATTATTATTATTATTATTATTATTATTATTATTATTATTATTATTATTATTATTATTATTATTATTATTATTATTATTATTATTATTATTATTATTGACTCGATTTTTTTGTTGGACGTCCTCAGATCGAGCGAGAGAAACTCGAGGCCGAAGAAGTGGGCTCACGATTGCGTGAAGAGCGCGATAAGTTGGACCGATCAAGCACCTCGTACGAACATGAAAACCAGGAGTTACAGAGAACAATTCAGGCCCTGCAGCAGCAAATAGCTGATACCGAGCATGTGCATGCTCAAAAGTAAGTATCAGTACTTCATGTACGCAGCGTGATTATGTCAACAATAGATCTTATTGCGGTAAATCCCGCCATTTTGGAAATTGGGCAAACGTAGCAAAGTTTCTTTTCTTTTCTTTCCTTTCCTTTTTTTTTTCTTTTTCTTTTTTTTTTCAGACAAACACTGAAACTGTATTTCGTGCAATATTTCCACTCGTGCAAAAATGGTGGGCTGTACCACAAGTAAATGGTCCATTGGGCGTTGCCAACAATCTATCGAAAGGTGGTGCATCAGTGGTCACGAGTCACAAATGTCTCTTGTGTTTATAAGGGAGCAGTGAAAATAAGTTCTACAATGACACTGGTTTTCTCAAAGATTGTTTTCCTTTTTTTTTTTTTGGTGTAGCTGGTAACTTTGATCGACTGCCGCGGGGGAGTTAAGTAAAGCTGACTTAAGTTTCTCTTCATTCTCTCTGTTGCTTTTGTTTAATTCGCCTAAGAAAACAAAACTACCAAAAAATGCGTGGCTTATGCCACCTTTACGCTTGTTCTGAGGACGCAGGAAAACGTCGGTTCAAGCTTGCACCCAAGCTTCCATGCAACCCGGTTTACTTACGATTTATGTGTTGTTTTGACACGTAGATTGGTTGACCTGACAAGCCGCCATAGACAAGAAGTGGAACTGGAAAGCGAACGAGCTAAACAGTCCCAGAGCCAACTTGAGAAAACCCAGATGGCCAGAGAACGAGCACACAAACAAAGAGTCAAGGGGCTGGAAGAACAAGTGAGTATGCCTTTGAAATCTGAAGATTGGCGATAGCTTCGTAAAATGTCCGGCAGTTACCGAAGATGTCTGACAATCAACGAAAATTTCCGAGGTACCGAAAACGTCCGAAAATTTTTATTACCCATTGTTTAAATTTTTCGAGAAATTCCGCCTTCGTTGGTTACTGGAGTATTCTGTGAAATGCCAAAAGTTGTGAGACATGTTCAGTTCAAGGGTATTTTCCTTAATCATGCGCTCTAACCAAAATGTCCCCACACCTCCCCCTCCCCCCTCCCCCACCAAATGATGTTGTTTTTCCTATTCCTCGTACAATGACCTTTGGAGCGGTACAGCATTGAGAAGATGGAGGGGGATTGTCAGAATTTTTCAGTGGATTCGAAGACGTAGAGAGAACATATATGTACCAACTGCTCGTTTATTGTAGTATCTTAATTAATTTGAGTACAAAGATTTTTGAATGCGCGCTTTGCTTCTTTGTTTCATAGGTGGCCACATTGAAAGATCAGCTCTCCAAAGAAATTCAAAAGAAGCAATCCTACATCACACGCACTGCGCAGAAATCAGACGAAATCCGGGACCTTAGGGGAAAACTGGAAGACTCGCTTCACACCGTAGCACGTGACACCGTTTATGAGCCTTCGGTCCTGGAACGCGAGTCACAGAAACTTGAAGACTCCGTGGATGCGAGCTTCTCCATTTCACCCATGCGCCGAACGAAATCTGCCTCACCTCCAGTCAAATTCCCGTCCGACAAGATGACAACAAGCACACCAGCGTATTCGGTAATGTCGCCTTCGCGCCGAACGACTCCGATCTCATCATCGATGACTCGCCGAACCACGCCTGGAGTAAGCCCATTGCGCAAGACTAGAAAGTCAACTACATGAACGTTTATCTTTTAATTTTAGTTTTATTTTGGGCGTTATATGGATTTCAGATTTTTGCGTTTTGGGGTATCGGAGACAACAAACAATCGTTTTTTTTTTTTGGAATGGCTTGCTCTAGTTTTGGAGCATATTTTATTTTAAGTGTGACTGTCGAACGTGGGCGAAATTTTAAAGTGTACAAACTTAACCTTTTTAAATCTTTTCTTTTTTTTAACCTTTTACTCGTGCGCTGATAATTCTTGTTCCTATTGTTTAGGCAAAAGGTGTTTATTTCTCGTATTTTATTTCGCTGATTTAAACCTTGTCGATGTAGAAGTTGATTAAATTTACAATTCAAGCTAGGTAGATAATATCTAATATATTTGTATGCGATTTCCATGCCATGTATGGTGCTTGATTCTTAACCTTCGAGAATAAACAACAATACAGTCTTCTACGCTGTCCAATTTGGAATTGTCACGCAATGGTTTGGGAAAACATCACGCACAGTGTTCATGTCAAGAGTTGCGTTACTTCCCAAATTGCACCGCAAAGAAGACAGCGTTGACGTTTGAAGAAAAGTGATTTTTATTGAAAACCGTAGGAACTTTTAACTTTGACATTTTTTTTACCTTAAACGTGCATATTTATTTCTTACCTTGCTCACTCAAGGAATCGCACGTATATTAACTTATTTGATGTAAGTATCAAAGAGTGATTATTGATCGTGACGTGACAATAAAGT
This sequence comes from Siderastrea siderea, assembly GCA_964030785.1. Lineage (NCBI taxonomy): Eukaryota > Metazoa > Cnidaria > Anthozoa > Scleractinia > Rhizangiidae > Siderastrea > Siderastrea siderea. The sequence continues at coordinate 10,896,094 of OZ034967.1, forward strand.
GTTATAAACGAATGTACGTGACTGCTGTGTTCATATGCTAGTGGACTCTCCACAAATCGCAACCTAGAACCCAGGCTTTCTCTTCCCACTCACTTCACTTGGCGCAAATTTTCATGACGTCACCCGAAGACACGAATCCTGTTCACCGGCTTTCTCGCACACATGGCGCTCGCCCGCAAAAGCAAAAGAACGCCAGGGGACTGGGTTGCGCAAGCTGTGGCTATTCTGCACTGATGTAGTGACAGAACAGGTAGATACTAAAGGGAGGAGGTCACTCCAGAAACGGTGTACTTTTTGAAATCGCCAATAAAAAGACAACGCTAAGTTGAGTTACTGACCGTGGTTTTAGCTTCTAAAGTGCATCCGATCCCACTGAAATTCTTCTCCAAAGAAGGCCAAAATTCAACACCGCGCGCCACTATTTTGAATCGTACTTAGCAGCCTGGCCGCTTGTCCGTGACGTCATTTCGTTCAACGAGACCAGCGGTCGGGTAACGTGGGCTCAGGGAACGAGCAAAATACACCGTTTCTGGAGTGACCTCCTTAAACCGGACGTCATATACCACAGAAGATCACCTCCCGAAAGCGACCACTTTCTCCAAAGTACCAAAATTTTCTCTATCAAATTCCTTTAGTTGGTTAATCACGTAAGCGACCACGACCGCTTCTTGGGATGATGATTTGAAGTTTTCTTTTGTTTTTTACCCTCCGGTAAGCAACCGTCTTGACTCGTGATTGGATCTGACCGTGGAAAAATTGGACAACGCGATCCCTAAGAGGGTGTATTCGCCGCTTCTGATAGCAACAGCAGCATCTTTGGTAATTCATAAATTTATTTTTTTTCTGTTCGGAATTGATCCTGGAAATCATTTGGCTGTGTAATGGTGTGAAAGGTCTTTATTCTGTGACTGCTAGAAAGAAATCCAACTGTCCTTATATGGATTTGTGCATGGAGAGGACTCCGAAAATATTACAGGACTAACAGCTCGTAAGCGAACACTAAGGTTTGACAATTTGGGTGGTCGCTTGAGAGGTTTAAATGTATCTTGATTCACACGCACGGACCGCCAGTGACACGCGCATCGAGCGACTGATAGACTAACTGGAATGGTGAAATAAAAGAGTTTTCACGACTGAGTTTTATTAACAAAGAATATATAAAAATTTTTCACTTACAAAAGTGGTACTAATGAATTACAAAATCTATCTTAACATGCGATTTACTAGCAAAATTATCTACAAGTGAAATATAGAAGAAACTGATTAAAAAACCCCTCTGGTGGAATGTGCTTTTATATATTTGTGTTGGTTAGCAAATTATATAAATTTTAGCCTTTTATACTGACTAAAATGAAATATAAGTAAAAAATTTTAAAACGATGTTGTACTTTGTCGCTGTTTGTGTAGTTGATTTGAACCCCGCTTTCAAAAAGTTTAAGTTTGACTCACACTTTATCTACTTCTGAGTACATCAGAGGGTAGACTATAACATGGTAAAAACACCAGAGGGTAGACTATAACATGGTAAAAACACCAGAGGGTAGACTATAACATGGTAAAAACACCAGAGGGTAGACTATAACATGGTAAAAACACCAGAGGGTAGACTATAACATGGTAAAAAACCTATGCAGTGGAACCCACCGCCTAGTACCCAGGCGTTCTCTTCCCCCTCACTCGACTCGACTTACTGCAAAATGTCGTGACGTCACCCAACGACGTCGACGTCACGAAGTAGTCAAGTAGTCGTGGGAGCGAGAAGAGAAAGCCTGGGTACTAGGCAGTGGAACCCCGATGTAACAAAGTGCCAAAGGACTGGCAAATTGTCTCTGTTTCACAGTGGGGCCGTTATATCGGAGGTCTTTTCCATACATTTTACTATTACTGGGCGAAAGAATATAACCTGAGTTCGTTGTACCGGGGTCTTCGTTATACTGGGGTCCTCTATAACGGGGTTCGACTGAAGATCTAAACCAACCTCGTTCCCAGGACTTTAAAAAAGGGAAAAAGTCCTGGGAACGAGGTTGGATCTAAACTACTTTAGCATACACCAAACCAGTGGATGGTGTTTTTCGCGCGCTCTGATTGGCTACTCAAACTCGGGATAGTATATACTATTTACCTCCACTTCAGTGAATAATTGTTAGTTATACCACAGTGGAACCCCTTATCGCAAGCATCTCGTTGCTAAGACCATGTTTTTTCTCACCTGAGAAAAAGCCGATTACAGTCATTTCCTTATTTGAAAAAACCCATAAATCCGACTGTGCCATTACAATACGACCACGCTTCTACGGTCCAATGGTGAAAATATGAATAACTGGGTTCCCCTGTATTTGCATTAGCATACAACAAACTGGTAAACTTCACTCATCTAACTTAATAGCCCCTTCCCCGTTCCCCACCCACCCCTCCCTCTGCTTTCCTTACAAAACTACGCATTAGTAAGAACAGGCAGGAAAAGTTCTACGACTTCAGTTAAAACCCAAGCGGTAACGGTGTGCTGATTTGATTTGAAAATTTCTCTCGGCAAGTTTTTAAAAAATCCGCATTCTCTACTGAACCAATTACACAACCCTTCTCTCGCTTTCGTTCCAAACCAAAATTTAAATGGTCACAGGCCTTTTGTAAGGCTCAGTCTGCAGCCGTGAGAATCGCGGGCACATCAAGACACTCACGGCTGGAGGCCGAGCCTAGCCTTTTGTTTGCACGTAAAACTTCCTTCAAGTCTCAATTGCAAATCTGCACCTAAACTGTTTAAACATCTCACAGTATTCATGTGAACATGCAAGACGTAAGCATGCTAAGTCTTGTACGGATACAAATTCTGGATCATAATGCGTTTCTGGGTGACTCCCCACCTAACCCCCAAATCTCCTAATTTTAAAATCTTAAGCAAATCTTTAAAAATACACGTAATTGAAATGCCATTAATCTATAGAGTGGCTCTTCAACCACTGTCTCTAGATGTTGATTTTTGTGGATGGAAGGAAATCCAGGAAAATCCAGGAACCCCGGCGATAAATCTTCGCAGTGAGGATGAGAACCAACAACAAACTCAACCCACGGCGAGTCCCGGCGGGAATCGAACCCGGGTTACCTATCTGTCTTGAACCATGAAACTCAGTTAAAATGGCCATTGTCTGGCTTTCATATATTATTAATAATAATCATGCGGCTTACATAGCGCTAAATCCAGTCAGTTTAAAGCGCTTCACAATGTTGAAATATGAATTTAAAACAATTAAAACCGGCAATCTACGAGACTCCAAGCAACAAATAAAAAAACGTAAAATACGTCAAAACATACGATCACGAACTCGCTCACTGTAATTACGGAAGAAATTTACTCAACACTTGTTTTTAAGACAGGAGCACCCAACAAGAAACCTTGAGCAAAGTACTTGAAATGTCATTTTCTGGTTTCTTACATAGTTTCCGAGCTTTTTAAAGGAATATTTGTGTCAGCTAGTAAGAGCTGATCTGCTCGGCGTTTTAAGCTGAAACTTAGTAAGGCGCAGAAAATTTTGGAAAGCGGAATCCTATCCGCCAAATTTCCGAACTGCTTATGCCTTTCCGAAAATGCGGGCTGACCTTATTTTACACTCTAAACGACATATCTGTCCCTCGGAAAATAACAGGGATTAATCAGTCACCTTTTTACGAAAGTCTGAGGCGATGTTTTGGCAAAGAAATCTCTAGTTTTCACTGCAATTAAGTCTTAAATCCGAATATCTCAGGCGATTTAGGTCTGCCGAACAGATATTCCGCCCAAACGAATCGCTGGGTGCCCCTGATAAGATTATACTATCTGTATCTACAACAAAAATATGATTTATTGACTGTGATTGGTCGGACCAGGATGGAAATATTTAGCTCGCTCTCGTAGCGCAATTTTTTTACACCTGGCTCTACCAAATTCACAGAAGATCAGTACATAAATCATTGACTGGACCAGACAACGCTGACTCAAACAAATCAAAAACCCGGCGGATGCAAGATTAACTCAATTAGCGTATTTCCTGGATGGGACAGGATTTGTGAAAGTTTTAACTAACAGGACCAGGATTTTTAAGGCAGGAATAAGCTAACCCAAGATTAGGGTTAATTTTGAATTCGGGGTTATGGCTTAACAATGTGGATTTCTGTCAGTGAGAATTACTTTCGTTCGGCAATTTGACTTTAATTTGGCGGCATTCAAACTGTCATACTGAATTAGCAAAGCAAGGGAAACAAACCTTAGTCAACTTTTAACTTAAGACTAGCGCTAATCCGCTTTTGAAAAACTGGCCCCGTACTCTGGGACTGAATAAACTGTAAAGTGAAAATAGGTGAGACGGAAAATGACGTCACTCTAGGAAAAGAGTTAAACTTTGATATACCACAAAGAAAGGACTTGACTTTGACTAATCTCGCGTGGAAAAACTTATTTCGGAATGACGTCAAAATATCAAGGAAATCTTGTCGTGTAGATGACCAATAAAGTGTTATCTTTGTGAAATAGATCATCTTACAGACTCACTTACTTTGGGATTGAATGCGGCCCCACTTAGAGTACCGTATGTGCCTCAATAACTCAGGATCAGATGACCAAAAGGAACTTAACTGGAAGAGAGGATTGCAAAAAAATTCCCTCAAACTGATGGTTGGATAATGGAAAACTGCTGGGAAACAATAGGATTTTACTTGGTTGTAACAGTACAGTGCATTTGACTGTAGTTACTCTGCAGTGCCTGTTTGTGACGGAATGGCACTTCTCTGGAGCAGATATTTCACAGCATCACTGTTACCTTTAGCAGCTGCAAGCATCAAAGGTGTCTTACCCTCATTGTCTTTGGATTCAACATCAACTCCAACAGAAAGGCATTTCTCGATAACGGTGACATCACCACCTTCTGAAGCATAGTGCAAACAAGTTCTGCCTAGGTGGTCCGACAGAGCAGGATCTGCACCCTTCTGCAAAAGATACTCTACAACTGCAACATTATTAGTAAAAGCTGCAAACATTAGTGATGTCAAGCCTTCACTACTTGGTGTATTAATGTCAAATTCACGTGAAAGTATGGCATCAATGATGTCAATGTTACCTCCTATTGTAGCAAGGTGCAGTGAATTTACTTTCCTAAAGCTATTCTCCAAAGATGGATCAGCCCCCTTGTCAAGCAGATACTTCATGGCCTCCAATTTGTTGAACACAATGGTAACCACGAGTGGTGTCAAATCTCCGATAGAATTAGCTATTTCATCGATGTCAATTCCACGAGAAAGGATAGTCTCAATAATGGCAACATTGCCACCTTGACAAGCAAAATGCAGCAAACTCCATCCAGATTTGCCTTTCAACAACGGATCTGCACCTTTTTCAAGAATAAGGTTAAAAGTTTCAAGCTTGGCCAAAGCTGCAGCACACATTAATGGTGTGTTGCCCTCACCATCCCTTGAATCAATGTTGAGACCACAGGAAAGCAGTCGCTCTATGACTGCAATGCTACCATATTCTGCTGCAATAAGAAACACATTCCTCCCCTTTTTGCTTTGCAAATTTGGATCTGCACCCTTCCCTAAGAGGTAATCTACAATCTCTAAGTTGTTTTTAGATGCAGCTATCATTAATGAGGTGATTCCATCATTATCTTCTGAATCAACAGCGATGTGTTTTGATAACATTGTTTCCACAATTGAGAGATTGCCACCTTCAGCAGCAGCGTGCAGTAAATTTCTTCCTATGTTGGTTGTTAAGGACGGATCAGCACCCTTGACGAGAAGAAAATCCACTGCCTCCATTTTACCGCTAGCAGCAGCAACCATCAGTGGTGTTGTGCCAAGACTGTCTCTTGAATTTATGTCAAGTCCACGAGAAAGCATAGATTCTATTATGTCTACATCACCCCCCTGCGAGGCAGCATGTAACAAATTCCATCCCTTGTTTTCAACAAGTGAACTCGTTGCCTTGTCATTGTCCTTTACACCACTCAAATTTGTTTTATTTGCCAGAGCTGTGGCATCACCACTGTACTCAGCAAGGAAAGAGGCCATCATTCCCACGTTTTTGCCACTACCCCATGTGGAATCTAAAATATAAATGAAACATTGAATGGAGAAGAAAAGTCAAGCATTTATAATAATATTAATATTACATCATTGTTAATTATTACGTCAGCTTGCCAACCTGATGTTAGGCCCAGAAGCCTTTCTTTTTTTGTGAGTTGTTCACCAGGCCACTTCATAGCTCTTATGCAAGGGCTTATTAGCTTTCAAGATAGCTCAAGCTGTTTACATGTACAAGCACAAAACGTTACTCATAAATCCATATTGTACATGTATACGTAACAGCTGTACATGTACCTGGATACGCCCCCTGCATTTACATCAAAATTCAGCAAGGTGTTTATGTCGCAGTTAAAATCTGGTCTCAGGTTGAGCCAGTATTCAAACTAGGTCAAATGTGTAGCCAATATTAACGCTTTCGCTCCCAAGAGCGCCTAATATAAAACCAAAATTCAAGACGAATCCTAAACCTCATTTTGTAAAATACGGAAATATTAAGAGTACCACAGGAAAGTACTGCTCAGTAGCTTTCATTTGAATGGTCACACTTTACGATTTCATCCACAGGCACAAAAGGCAGAACCACATTAAATGTCTCCTTAACTGACTCTAGGCGAAAAAGGGTTAAATCTAGTTAATCTAATCAATGTGTAGCTAGTGGGCAGTCAGCAAAGCAGGTGCAATCCCAAGAACTCATTTTCTATTAACTGCTACTAAAGCATATGAAGCAAAACTGGTGCCAGCACATCATCATGCACCTTTTTTAGGCTTACAACAACAGCAACAACCTTTACCAGGTATTTATATGCAAAATTATAGAAGTTACAGCAATGATGATGTGGTCATGTTTAAAACACATTTTTCTAACTAAAAGACTAGCCTGCTAATTAACTAAACTACTTCGTAATTAATTTACTTAAAAGACTAGAAATAAAGAAGACGTGATTTCATTGAAGGGGTCAAAAATATAACAAAACGTAAAATCAGCGACATCACAACATTCAAAATTCCTTTAAAATTATTTTCTAATGCGTATCATCATTACTTTTCTTTGGCAAACTGGACCAGGAGAACCTTGGGAAAAACAAAAAACAAACAAAAAAAATTTGGGTCACATACCATTCAATCTAGCAGTGCGAGGTGGCCTGTCTGTTAAATGCTGCATTGTCTCTTTGAATTTCTCACACTGAGCATCCCAAGAGTAAGCCTTGCTGTAGTTCTCTCTGAGTTGAATGGCAAATCCATGTCTCTCTTCTGGCTTCTGTCTGGACAGCTGCAGGATTTTCTGAGACCACTCTTCTGGTTTTTCTGATTCAACAACAACAGACTTTCCACCTTCTACTTTCTCTAAAGCTTTGGCTATTCCAGATTCACAAGTAACAAGCACAGGCACACCAGCAGAAATGGCTTCCAGGGCAACCAGGCCAAAGCCTTCAGTACGAGAAGGAAGAGCAACCAAGTCTGATTCATGGAACATCATCTTAAGTTCGTCTTGATCACAGTAACTCCGTATTGTCACTTGTCTGCGAGTTATCTTTGTCTTTTGTAGAAACCAGTCCTCTATATTTCTATGCTCACCTTCAGGTGAGCCAACAAATGTCATCTTAAATTTCTCTCCAAGACAACCGATTGCATCAGCAATTATGTCGTATCCTTTTAGAGCAAGGTCCTCATAAGTTCCTCTACCAAAGACAAAGATACTGAACTCATCAGGACTAGCTTCGTCAAGCTTCTTTTCTGAGAGGATGGAAAAATTCTCTAAAATCCCAGGCGTGATGACTTGTACCTCAATACCTGGCAGGCATCTACTGTATTTCTGCTGAAGTCGAGAGCCAACAGCCACCACCACATCTGCAGCTTTGCAAAGTTCAACTTCACTTTTATGTTTCTTCTCATTTTCTTCAATTGTATTAGATGCCGATCTTCTGTTTTCATCTGATTGCTTGTATTTTCCAAGGTCTTCGCAAAAGACATGCACAAACTGCACCCATTTGCAATTTGTCGTTCGCACGATGCAGTACGCAGGAATACCAAATTTTCGCCCATGGCCTATCACAATATCAGGATGTGGAAGTTCTGGAGGAGGAAATTTCAGCCAATCCAGGGGGTCAGAAGTCCCGGGAATACTCATGGCAGTGACTAAATTCACTCCATTTCGTTTGGCATCCTCTCTGTCTAACTCGTTGCTTTTGGAGACGTAGCAGTGAACGTTGATCTTATCACTTGATGTTTTAGCGAGATTGACTGCAAATTCTCTGTTGAAGGTGGCCAAACCTCCCTTAGATGACATCCACTCCTCGCATATAAACATGACATCTATGCAACGTGACTCGTCAAGACTTGATGTGCTTGGTCCAGGACCAAACGCTTCTCCGTAGACTCTTTTTGTGCCTAGTAGGATCAAACCCAAACAGTACAAACGTTACCTTGTGAAAGTCATCAAAGGAAACTTACATTGTGATACATTGGAGGAAAAATGAATTCTCGATAGTGTAATGAGTTTAAGTTTTGTTTACTTTTGAAACATTCCATGTATCTCAACAGCTAGGACAAGGATTTCGCTTAGGAATCAAGGCACTTCAGGTAAATACCACTGTTTTGTTCCTGTGAGAGCAAATCACTCAAGAAATGTGTCGTAAGCTTACTTTGATCCACTGTAAACCGGTCAACAACAAACCCTTTTGCAAGTTCTTTGCAGCTTCACATGAAGTTGCAGGAACTCTTTTGATTCCACACAAAAGTAGAGCAGTTTTAAGGGCAAAATTAAAAAGTCGCTCGTTCAGCAAATCTGCGGTTAATTAGCATCACAAGCATTCAGATTACAGACATTCTTGTGGCGATACTGTCAAAAGCTCTCATCATGGTCATTTTGCAACTAAACTTTACCAAACTTGGAGGCCAATCTACAAACTTGATACCCATTCCTCACGGCAAAATGATTATGATAAAATGATGAAGACTGTAAGTAACGTTAATACCTCGTCTACTTTCTAACTGTTGGCTGAACTCTGATGTCTCTGGCTTTGGCAATCCAACATTGCTAGGTTTTTCTTTTTCAGCTGACGTGGCCTGTTCGCCAGTGATTGACTTTGATACAACATCCTGCAAAGCAACCTGCCTACTGCTTCCATCAAGTTCACAGCTCTGTTCAGACAAGGCTGAAATATCAAATCAAACCATTTTAAAGAATACTTAACAGAGCTTGGAAAGCCTATCACAGCAAAGTAGCGGTTAGTGATTGCGAGATTCAATTACAGTGCCACACTTCTAAACTGCAGAAAAGTAGCGGATCTGTTGGGATAGTGCAGAGTTAATTTTCTCAGTTGGGCAAAGAATTCGATCAACGCGTGAAATTCCTCCCGCTTTAAAGTACGCAATGAAAATAAATCGTGTCGCCAATTTAAAAGCATTCACGGCATGAAATAAGGAAAATTACGCGGTCAAATACTCACGCCTTGGAAAGTCACGGGGATGAAAAGAATGCTATAATAAAAATTACACAAAAACTGTCTCAGTGATCTCACGAGAAGCCCTTATAGCATTACGAAAGACTTTCCTAGATATACTTTTAGGAATCTCTAGAAATTCCAAGTCCGTATTTACCGTTACACCTCTGTTCCTAGGGATTCCTAGGGAAAGATTCCTGGAATAAGAATTCCTGTATATTCCTAGGAATTCCATTCCTATGTGTGTTTTGCAAGGGTTTATGAGCTTCTTCATTTTATACATATCCTTCTCATCTAAACTCATGCTGAAACCAGAAATCAGAAACTACACGAAAGTATGGGATTAGTGTCGATTTAACGAGGCACTGTTTTATTGTTCGGAGAGAGAAAAAACGAAGGACTCTTTTTTTCCTCTAGGATAGCGGGTTGAGTCGCAAAAACCACAAAAATTAGACCGTGCAAAAATTTCATGTTACACGGTGAGGGTAAGTAAATAAGCAATGATTTCATTAAGGAGGGTTGCACCCATAACACAAAAATGTATCACCTGTTTAATTTGAAAATTCTCGGCATTCGCAGCAACTTACTCTAGCTGTTCAATTTGTTTTTTCTTATTTACCTTAAAAAGATTATAAGAATGGTTGCTGTCCGTTTTGTCAGTTGCTTGGCAAAGGACTCCGAAAAGCTTCGAAAAGTCGAGTTACATTCAACATAAATAAAACTAAGCTACTTCGAAACTAACCCACTTTGATGATACAATTGTCCTTGGTGATACCACCTTTTCTAGGGATTTCTTCCAAATAAGGGGCACTGCACCTAGTACAATACTTTGTTCGTTCGAAGCAGTGCTCTTCAAAGTGGTCTGCGGAGCCAGCGAAAAACTGGAAAAATCTGCCTTAACCTGTTATTTAAATGTTGCGGGTTAAGTCCACACAAATCCTGCCAACTTCTCTCTCCAGCTGAGAAGTTACCAAACTTCCAGTTTTGTAAATCAAACGCATCATTACAAACAATATTACGCAACTAGAACCTGCTATCGTTTCGCTAAATTTCAGGAAAAACTGGCAAAAATTGCCAAAATAAGCTGGTTAAAGCAAGTTCAAATTATCTTACAAATTATCTTTCAAATTGAAGTTCCCATGTTGAGACTCCGACGTCACTTCCACTGACTAGCTAGCTTTGCTTTGCGTTAGAAACTTCTGGAACATGCAAATTGAAGAGAGTAAATGTGCTAAGGTACAAATTTTAGAAAGCACCTTTCGTTCACAACACGACGGCGTTGTCGGTTCAGTTTCACCACACGCACACCGTCGTCTGGCATCGACATCGTCTTTGCCAAATCCCTCTATCATTTCAGCAATCATCATCATCATTTTCCATGTGTCCCCAAGTGTGGAATTGGGCCGCATTTCAGCAATAGTGCCTCAATATTGATAAAAATATCGGCAGCGGTATTGGTCGTTTCCGTGTCAATATCGATATCGAAAAATGTAAGTATCGGAAAAATATCGAACTCATAAGGGATCGATTTGAAAAACTGATACACTATATGTTCAGGTCTGTCCAGAAAAGGTAAACAACTCAACTCCTGTAAAAACCTGTAAAACCCACGGATGCGGAAAACAAAGAAAACAACACATTTTAAACAATAGCTTACAAAACAAAGAAAATCTTGTAAGGTTCTTACACATAGGTAAATCTAAAAAGAAACAAGAAGAAAACACCACACAACACAGACGTGGCAAAGAGTAGGCAGCAATATGCAGCTGTCACGTTAGTTTACTACTGTATGATTCTTGCTCACGACTTCGCTGGGCGAAAACAAAAATCAGAACGTTGGAAAGAATTCTCACTAAGTTAATGTTGGCTTTATTTTTATTATCAGCCTCACCTGGATTTTGAATGAAGATCTGTTTTCCCTTCCCATACTCCTCATCAGAAATGAAGGTATTCATCTTCACCTCAGTTAAACCAAGTTTCTCTAACACCTCAGTTGTTATCAGCATTTTGTTGGCCACTTCACTGAGATGGCCGCTGCTATAATCATCCCATAGTCCATTAAGGATCTTCAATGAGCTGCACTCAACAGTTATCAATAAACTCCCCACGTCGTGGCTTCGAACAGAAACTCTTAGTTTATCTGTCAGGTATTGTAGAAACAAATCAAAAGACTTCTTAAATGATAAAATGACATTCCAGATTCCTGTCTCTGCTGGAAACTCTTGTGCATTTCTGGGAGTTTCCTCAGGGCAGGAACCATGTGCTTCTGCCGTTTGCTCCTGTTCAGAGGTTATTGGTACCATAACCACCTCGTCAGACCCACCAACCCCTTGAAACATTTGAGGATGACGTAGATTACACAGGTTGACAACTACTCCACTATGTACGTAACTCTCAATGGTGTGTTTAATCACTACGGCTGTTGGAAAACCGAAAATACGATTAATCAGTACATTTCACACTAAATATTGCCCTTATAGATTCCAAGTGCTCATTCGAGTCATATGTAAAAAGGTCCCAAGTATTCACATTATGCATTCTGCAGACAGCTGTAGATGAGTAATCTTATTCACACCACAGGCAATCAGGGCCTTTCATTATTATCTACCTTGCTACCTTGTCTTATACCTCAAAATGCCCCGGGCAAACACTACAGGGGTCTTGACTGGCTTGCGACAAATCTCCGCATGTGGTCATTTCGTGTGTGTAGGACTACCTGCAACAAGTCCCCTCGTGATTGCCGAGCTTTAGGGACCTTAATTGAACTCGTCATTCTAACATTGTGGCCACGACTGTTGTAAGGTTTTAAAACACGTTTCAAAATCCTACGACATATTTCGAGTAGTGTGCAACTGTCGTGAAGATGTTGTACGTCTGATTTAAACGACACGATTCAGTCCCATATGACAGTTGTAAGCAAAAATCGTACCGTCTAAATCGGCCTTTACGAAACCACGATGGCAACAGTAACGACAACATCTGTTAAGCAATGAAAAGTAGTGATTTCTTTCTTATCCTCTGCAAAACAAGATCAGTGAAATGACCAAATGCTGTTGCCTAATAGAACATCAGGTTTTCCAGTTACATTTTAAAGAAAACAATGAACACTTGAGGTCTTAAAAAAACTGCTAGTTAACGCAAGAGCAGCAGGATGCGAGATCAGCTAGAGCAATCAGCAGTACTTCCAGACCTCAAAAGTGCATTAATCATTTTCTTATGGGATTGAAAAACTATCTTCCACATTTGGTTTAGAATAGATGTAGCGTTATAAAAATCAGTAATTAGCCAGTTGAGCTGCCACATGCACCAAGAAAAATGCTGACTGCTGTTTACTAGGACGTTCAAGTACAAATGCAAATCAAGAATGAGACAACTAGCAATAAACTACACTTCCAAATTTAACCACAAATAAACTTTCCTTTTTTCGTTCAAAAAGTTTTTGGAAGGTTTGAAAAAGCAAAGTTGAGCCTTTTCAAGAGTCCAGCTGGTCGTGGCTGTAATGTTCTTCACTGTGAACTGATCTATTTTCTAAACACGATTTAAAGACCTTTTCTTACCCCTATCGCTTCAGAAGTTCATCTTGGTTTGCTATAAAAATCGCCATCGCTATTTTATTTTTTCCTACTTGTTTTTGTCTTTTACTCATGTTGCTTTGCACCATGTGGTTAATCACTTCTCCCTTAACCCTGTTCAACATTGACAAAAAATTCCAATAAATTAATGAAGAGAATCGAAGAAAAACTAGGCAAGTCAAAGATTGTTTTTTACATCGCCCTGTGCTTTCAGTACTTGCGCACGCTTGTGAATGAAAATGAACATGATGCCAGGCAACATCCAAGACACAACTGATCTATAATTTTCAGCGACCTATTACAAAGAATGCACGTTCAGATTCAGTCGTGCTTATACAGTAGCTATATTCCAAGGTTTTATGCAGAACTTAAAAAACACAAGACGGTAAATTTCCGTATATCTGACCTTGAACACCGTCTCTACGAATCTTACTCATAGTTTGGCCATATTTGACAAATTGCACAAGTTGAAAAGTTGCCAAGACCTTCAACTGATTTTTTTTGGAAAGACGTTTAACATTCCGCTGCCATTGTGGTTTCACAACATTCCTTTTTTCTCTCTCTCCTTAATTTGACTTACTTGCTTTCAGTGATGCTAGATTTCTGTCAATATCAACAACTGATGCTTGCAATTCGTCAAGCTTCTCTACCATTTCATCTAACTTGTCCTTGATGCTGTCCTCGTCTTTGTTCCACTGCTTTAAAAGCTCTCGGTAGTGTTCCTCAATGTCAGAGTCCATGCACTCATCTTTGAGATTGTCGATAGCTGATGCATATGTCGCTCCTCCCAGTCTTACCAATGTCTCACGGATGTCCTTCCAGCAGGCACTGAACGTTGCATCATCAACTGAGGCCTGACTGGCGTGACCATAAACGTGGTTCCTGTAGTACTTCACACGAGCGATGTCAGCTTCAGGAGTTACATCTGGAGCCGGGGGAAGATTATCCCACCCAGTGGCAGGAGGCGCCAGCCAACAAATATTTCTGAGCAGCACCAGTAGCAGGGTGATGTCAAAGTCTTTTGATGAAACTGACGATTTGATGGCAGGATACAGTTTTCCCCATTGTAAAGGATTTAGAATTCTTCTTGTCCGAAGTGCCTGCAGTGTGGTGTGTGCTGGTGGTCTTCCCAAAACTGTGTGAAGAGTACCTGGCGGATGAATTCTGTCAAAAGTCTCCCTCAGAACCTGTGAGCCAACATCTATCAGAAGGCGACATAGCCTGGCATAATAAGAGGTCTCTCTTGTAAAAGGAAATGCTGGTGCCGCAGAAGCCATGGACGGATGGATAGCGTCCTTTAGTAATATTCTGCACAAAAAAATAAGTAATCGTAAAATTTTTATGGAACTACTTTTGCAGACATTGCTTTTTCCGAGAAGCAAACAGGTTAATGTGAAAAACGAACAGATAATTATGCAGTGCGAGATATAAACAACTCACTTCATACCATTACGAAAAAGGTCCACTGAAAGCATGTAGGCATAAAGTTTAAGTACTCTTTTAGTTAGAGAGCGTTGCTACTTTCGTGCAGTCGCCGCTGCCTATTTCCCTTTCGTAAACGGTCGTTGCCATTTTTGACGGTCAATGCCATCATTGGTAACCAAGCCTTTTGTCAGGGAAGATGTAATATGTGCTCTGGATTAAGTGACAGTAAGGTAACAAATACATATTTAAATAGTCCTAGAAAGAACAAAGGTTTAGCCCAAGTTGAATTTACGTTCAAAGTTTGGGAAAGGGCTAGGGTCACCTGTTAGAGACGTATCAGTTATAAAAGACAGTTAATTACAATATATCCTTTAATTTTTCGGAATTGTGGCTAACTGGCTTGGTAGTGAAGGGGCAAGGGAGAGAGATTAGCATACGAAAGGACCGGGTTCGATTCTGGGTTGTGAATGTTTTTCTTTTTAGTAGAAAAACTTTCAATAACAGTTCAAAACTTTTCTAAGTGTCTTAAAGATGGCAACGACCGTTTACGAAAGGGAAATTTGTGACAGTTAAACCACGTAGCATTTGTACTAAACATAAATCCGCTTTTAGAACTCTGTTACCAGCTTGCGTAACTCTAAAAGAACGAGTAATAGACGTATTACCGTCTTCTCGTTCGTGTATATCGATCGCTTCAGTTATTTGTCTCTTGGCGAGTCCGCTTTTAGAACCCTGTTATCAGACATACTCGTCTACCGCCTTCTCAGCATACCATTAACGGACCGTATACAGGACCTACTACCTCTTTTACGGTCTGTACAAACCGCACAGATCGTACAGGGTCTGGAAGGGGGGATCCTGATCCCGCATTCCCGCTCCTTTTTGAGGAGAATCCCGCATCCCGCCCTTTTTTCATCGCTATCCCGAATACCGTTTTTTCTTTCCCAAAAATACGTTAAAAAAGACTAATTTCTGCAAAAGCTAATAAATTTAAGATGTAGATTGGCCCTTTTGATTGATATTTTTCGTTCGCTTGGTTGATTCGCTTTTGCCGCTAGAACGTTTACTTGGGTCGTGACGCTTTCCCGAATTCCCGACAGACAAGCCAAAAAATCCCGCATCCCGTGCCCAAATTTTGGCGAATCCCGCTTCCCTGGTAGCAGTCAAATCCCGAATCCCGTCAAGATATTTTGCGTTTTCCCGAATCCCGCACCGTATTTTGGTCAAATCCCGGATCCCGAGAATACCCTTCCAGACCCTGATCATAAGGCTGAATTGTCAGTCCGTATCAGTTTGTGTATATTGGACATGAGACTAATTTACTTGCAAACATTAAGGTTTCTCTTCAGTCTCTTTGGGTCGTTAATCATAGTTAATAAAAGAATCTGGTTATGAAGCTCAGCAAAGTCTTTTGTCTTATGTTTTTGTTACCGTTTTTAGCCTTGACCCTGCACAAACAACAATAGCTTTGAATTTTGCATGAGCAACGAACCAATAAAAATGTCACTGTTAAGTTATTCAGCCATAGTGTGCGAACGTAAAACAAAAGATTGTGCAGGGTCGTAGAATTTTCAACATAAATTGCAGCACCTTTGTTTTGGCCTTTGAAACTTGTAAGGTTTCATAACCAGTCCCTCGAGTAACTATGCGTTAATGTTGAAGCATTACAGTATATAAGTAAACAAAAGGAAGTAAGGAGGAAGTAGAGCCAAGGTGGCCCACACGAGCCACAGCTTAACCCAGTTACTGTTGCATGAAGCAACTGAGAGAATTGTTACTCCCCTCTGGATGGGATGCTAGTCCATCGCAGGGTTACCCCCAGCAGTATGTCGCCAGCACCCATTTTATACACCTGAGTGGAGAGAGACAATGTGGGGTAAAGTTTCTTGTCCAAGGAAACAACTTCACATCTGAAATCCAACACGTTAATCACCACACCATGGCGCCCCCAAATAGGGCTACCCAATTTTTATATTTTTTAGTGATAAGCAATAAATAATGAATCGATAATTAGCAATTAATGCGTAGGTGACATGACCAATTAGGCCTGAACCTGACCCGTAAACAAATCTTACACCACAGGGCTGCTTTCATTTTGTGATCCTTTACATGAAAACTTAAGAGTGAATTAAACAAACATTGAACAAAAGGAACGTTGATAAAAAATATAAAATGTTATATAAGAGGCAACTGATGCATTAATTAAGCCAATCTACACAGTTTTGAGTGCGAGCACTTCCCCCTTTTCTTTTTGGTCTGTCAAGTGTGAAGCACAGCCCCAGATTTCTTGGACAATGTGGTTTGTTGAGCAAAAAGTCAAAACACTGGAGAGTGAGACGGCTGGAAAAAGATGCCCCTAGAGTTTGCAAGGTTACAGTTTCTCTTGCTTTATCAGTTTTGTAGTCTTGACCCCTCACCAATCCCCTCTCCCCCTCCCCCAGTTCACGAGTAAACTAATCAGGGACCTGTCTTCCACTTCTGTACCCAGGAAATCTAACTATAGTTCAAATTTCCCGATCAGGCTTACCAAGAAAAAGGAAGACGTCATTAACCGGGAGAGGCAGTTTCTTGGAAGAGATTAGGCATTAAGCGCAGACAAGAGAAACCTTGTGCGTGTTCTCGTAAATTCTCAAGAAACATCCACCCGTCCCGCAGTATACTGTTTGCAGTCTGTTTCGTTCTCTTAAAAAAGTTCCTTCTGGCTCGAAAGGAGTATGAGGCAAAAACTTGATATGAAAGGGATTGGGACAAGATGTCTGCCCAAATTATCCCTTCTCGTTCAACCACCAGCTTTTGTTAATGTGCTTACTGGGATAAACACTTGAAGGGGGGAAGGGGGGGGGGGCTGCAATCAGCCTAGCCCTGAAGGCTTTTGATTTGTAAGATCCCTATAATTTGCACATGGTAGCTGCACAATGCAAAAAAGTAGAGGGACTGCCACTGACTGGTAGATGAGTAGACCCATGATTCAGAGATGACAGCTTAGTAGCAATAATCAAATCAATCACTAGTAAGGGTAGTACAGAAATACATTAAGGATGGTGCCTCCACTGCACAAACCTTCTGCGCATCTTCGGATGGTCTGAGAAACTAAGGTTTCTTATGGACAGTACCAGCACTAATACAAGTGTATTTTTGCGTGGTTTATGACCTTGCGGGAAAAAGCAGATCTCAGCAAGGGCTGTAGGAATCCGAAAAGAAAATTGGGGTGACCACGCATTTTTCAGAGATAATTAAGTTAAAATTTGTGAAGAAAATGCCACGCATTGTTCTATATTTTACAGATTTTTTACACTAAAGGTTGCTTGATTATCTCTAAAAAATGTATGACTGCCCACAATTTTCTTTTGGGATTTCAATAGCCCTTACTAGGACCCATAGTCATAACCTATGCAAAAATACCTCTGTACTAGGCAGCACTGTCCTAATAAAGCAGAAAATGCAATGTTTAAATGTTTGAAAATAAACAGCACAAGGCTCAGGGAAGAAGCTGGAGGAGGGATGTAAACTTAAAAGTCAAAGTGTCTTGTGCTAACAGTGATATCCCAGGCAATTGCTGTCACAAAAAAG
The DNA here is from genome assembly GCA_964030785.1 of Siderastrea siderea. Taxonomy (NCBI): domain Eukaryota; kingdom Metazoa; phylum Cnidaria; class Anthozoa; order Scleractinia; family Rhizangiidae; genus Siderastrea; species Siderastrea siderea. The sequence continues at coordinate 10,914,155 of OZ034967.1, forward strand.
GTAAAACTTAAAATCCTTTGAAACATAATCGTGAGTGAGCGCAAGTGAAGAGCTTATTTAATTTGACAAAATTAAATGACAAAATTGGATCAGACAATCAAACTGATTAAATGAAATAAAAAGTGTCCATATATAGCCATTCAATCTGCTTACGTCTTTTGACTCTCTTGCCAGTCTGGGTTCTGCTGGCTTGGAAAGAAAATCATGTAAAAAAGGCTTTTTAAAAAAAGGTTAAATCTAATCTAAGAGTCTATAGTTCTTTGCTCACTGAATTATGAAAGCTTTCACACATCGCTTTACATTTTATCTACATTTTACAGTTTTTTATTTTTGTTTCTGTCATATTCATTGCAGTTATTTAATATATTCCACTCCAAATGTACATGTACATGTACAGGACCACCCACTGAAATGGGGTTTTAGGGTCATTTATTGCTGGCCCAATTGGTCAACATGTCCTATAACCATCCCACAGACAAACCCAAGTGGTTGTTGCACGGGAGACCCAGACTCATGATGAGAATACTTTATGCATCAGTCAATTCCAGCGGTGCCCATCCCCCCCCCCCCCCCGGGCATTAGTCGGGCATTTGCTCACGTTTTAATCCCGGGGGTGGGGCATTTGAAATTTTATCACTGCCCGGGGGTTGGGCATTTGCCTACCCCCGGGCCGATCCCGGGGCATTTGACAAGGTGAGAAAAACGTTCCGGTGTAGTCAGTCTGAGGTCGTCCATGATCTTCCATTCCTTTGTTGCTGTTCGCTGATTGATTTCATCGTTTGTTGATTAAATACTGTATCAAGTGAAATTAATTCTACGTACTATATGGATTTTTAAGCTATCCGAGCTGACCAGTTTAGTAAAAATATTTTATGTTTTTGGCCGTTTGTTAAATACAGATCATGCATTTTCAGTTCTTCGAAATTATTTAAGCATTTCTTTTAATATAGCTTATTTAATAAAACACTTATAAGTTGTGTATGTCAAAATCAAATAAATGAACGTGTTATTGATATAAATAAAGTATCATTATTTTGAAAACAAATGAACAACGGAAGGGGAGACGCACAGGTATAAAATAACCGAAGCGCATTGATAATAATGATGAGTGACACTTTTTTCGTTATGATTTATTATTAAAATCCTGAGCGGTGTTGCTTTCTAGATGATCCCGGGGGGGGGGGGGGCATTTGCCTTCTATTTTGGTCCCACCCCGGGGCATTTGACGGACTTACTTGTCCCCACCCCCGAGAATTTGCCATTTTTTTTAAAAAAATGCTAATGCCCGGGGGTTGGCCCGGGGGGGGGATGGGCACCGCTGGAATTGACTGATGCATTAGTAGCAAAATATAAAGATTTGTATGGACAATAACTGGCCAATAGAGTATACATACCAGATCAAATATTGTCCTTGTGTTTATTTATTTATTTATTTATTTTTTACTGTCTCAAGGCCTTTGAACTGCATTTCAGCCAGTTTTTAGGTTTCTAAAACTGTTAACTTTTGATTAGGACACTCAACAAGCATCTTCGTGTTACATCAAAATAGAATATCAAAATGTGTTCTCTTTTTGTCTCTTCTTTAAAAAAAAAACAAAGTATTCCATTTAAGTGTTTCCTGTTTTCTCTTGTTAAAACAAACCTTCAGTTCTACAATTATGTATCTTTGAATAACAATCACCAATGGATAGAAGACACAAAAGGTGAATTGAATGTTCCAGCACAGAATTCCATTATCAGTCATGACAGCAAAATCAAACATTGCACCTGCATACAAGATTAGTATGTAATCAAAACAGGAAATCAACTGTTCTCACTGACTGTGTATGCTTCACAATTAACACAAGTATAATCACGATAATATATGCTCCTGAAAAAATCCTATTCTAAGAACACATTGCTGTTTGCTGTGATCTAACGCTTTTTAATTTTAATGCAAGTTACAACTGAGTGTAATTATTAAATCATTTGTTAAATGACACAAGTTATCACTCTAAACAGGCAGGAAGCCTTGACACCCGAGCTAGTTATCTGATACATGCCAGCGCTAGTAGTAATGGAAAGTGTCTTCAACATAGCCCTATAATACAGTGAAGGTTTTCACTTGGGAATACCGAAGATCTCCTGAACATCAGCGAATGTCTGCGAGCTCAGGAAAATAACCACAGGAATGCGTTCTACAATATCTTGGAGTTGCTGTCGCAACCATGAGATAATAAAATTGGGTAGCCCATAGGAGCCATGGTCCAGGTTTTGCCTATACTTACATACTGAGTCTGGTGAAACAAACTTGCAAATATGACAGGAGCATTAAAGTCCTGTGAAGGCCGAACAAATGCTGGTTTAAATGAAAGCTGTAACCCAATCAACACCACGGCATAACAAGAGAGATCGACAACAACATTGCCTTTTTCATATGAAAACCCCGCCAAGTGCACTGAAAATAATCGTAAGCCTTTTAACTGGCACAAAATATTAAAAAAAGCAAATAAATTTTGGCTTGAGGCTATATATTTTTACCAGTTGAACTGTTGATGTTTTGTCATGCTGGATGAGTAACTGATGACATTAATTTCAGATAATCAGGGTCCTAAAGGGGTTTAGAGCTCCAGGGCTTTGGGCTAAAAAATACAGGGCTCTGGACAGGGCTCTACGACAGAAAAATTGGGGCTCTAGGGCTCCATGGCTCCACTCTAGGGCTCCATTTAGCTAAAATCTTCAGGCTTTGGGCTCCACTGCAAACATTTTGAGGCTCCAGGACTCCAAATACCCCCACTTTGAGACCCTGGATAACTACCAGTGTCAAAGGTATTCCTGACTAGGATCCTTTGAGAGAACCAGAGGGTCACCTTACAATACAAACAGGTGGAAATCAACATAATGGATGTGAGTACCTAGGATACAATTCCCACCACCCACAACAGCGACATTCTTGTTTCTAACAGCTAACCCTCCTCTTTCATCCAAAAGATCACCAAGACAGATATGAAATCCACCATGGTTTTACCATATGTCAAGGGATTATCAGAGCCACTTAGCCATTGCCTACAACAACAAGGCACATCACACCATCTTTAAGCCAGGCACGACACTTAGGTCATAATTACTGTTACCAAAGGACACTCTTGATCTGGCTAAACAAGATGGCATCAGGTATTCAGAATAACCTGCAAGTGCAGCAATGTCTATATCAGGGATGTAGAAGGTAACACGACCAGAATATAACTTGCCCTTACACAAACCACTCAGTTTCTGAGCATGCCCAAGAAACCAACCAATGTCCACTTTGGAACAAGGCAAAGTTTATTGATCGAGAGTCTCGACATACATATATAACACACCTGAAGGGTCAAGGAAGCTACTCCGGGTAATACTTCACCCTAACAACATCAACAAGGACAGCAGATTTGAAATTCCTGAAGCATGAATGCCCACAATCAAGAATTAAACAAAGCAGAATCAAAAATCAGACCGACACAAGCTAATTTTTCCTTTTCCAGACCGTATTATTGGATGAATTTCAGGTATTAAAGACTTGTAATTATTCAGTTGACCCATAATTATTTGAAGGAACATGCTATGAGCTTGAGTACTCGCGAAAGGTCTGAAAGTGAAAGTTATATAAGCTTAGGCTTAATTTAGTTTATAATTTTTACCCTGGTTTAATATTTCACTGCACAGAGAACAACTCATCAGCCTTTAAAGGGTAAAAAGCAAACATTGTTTAGCATACCTTGTACAGCTTGTATACCAAGAGCAGTAAGTCCAAATTACAGCAGTTAAGTCCTTCGAAACAAACGGTTAAACACTTGCTAATCACTATAACCAAACACGGCTTCCATCCAGGTGAGATGAAGGAAGTACTGGGCATGTAGGACAATCATGTGATATGAGGTAAATTGCATGTCATTTTACTATAGATACCTAACCCAAAGACCCTGGGAACAAGGGCACAGGGAAAAATTCCGGTACGGAGATTTTGGCAAATCAGAGATAGGACCAGATTGAAATGGGTCAGAAATGGAGAGGCCTGGAGTGCAAATGTATCCAAAATTTTAAACATTTTTAGTGCTTTCTATTCTTCCATTCAGGACCGGTGTTCTCGCTGATTTGGACTCCCCAGAATTGGACCCCTGGTCCAAATCCGCTAAGGAAAATGGACTCCCCGGTCCAAACCTGCTAGCGGATATGGAACCCTAAGGGTCCACTTTCGCTAGTGGATTTAAATTGGCTCCCTTCGTGGATTTGGCCCCCCTGTAAAAACTCACGCTACTAAGTAACTTCAACAGAAAATCTGGCTATTTGCATGTTAACCACCCAAAGGACTCTTTTGCCCTTTAGCCTTGCCAGCAAACCATTTCTTTTGGGTTTTAAAACACGGTAATTATAAACAGCAGATTACTGTGCTATACGTAGAAGCACAAAAGCTAATTAACTAAAAAGCTAACAAGGGGGTAAGTTTCTAAAGAAACTGTGGTGCTGCGTCGGTTGGGATGTGAAACACAAAATTTTGGATTTATCAACTGGGTTGATAAGGTAAATTGGCGGGCGATGTAGCAGCTGTCGTAAGGTCTTCCACGATTAGTCCGCTAAACAATAGAACAAACAAAAGAAACAAAGAACGAGGCGTGTAAAAACAATAGAGCTGCTACATATAGCGGTCCAATGAAAATACACGCTTTTGAGAGAGGAATGTTCGTCAGAGCGAATCAAGCAATGTAGCTAATTGTGGGTTGCACTTGGTTTATACGGAGAGTGGTGGAGCTACACTATTGGTAGGAACATGGCATGGATGTTACCGGTACTTATTTATATACACCTGGGTGGAGAGGAAGAATGGTGGCAGGGACCAGGTCATGAATCACCAACCTCCAGATCGGAGGTCCAATGTGCTTTTGACTACACCACTGCAGGGATCCATATTAGCAGTCGTCAGGTCGTCAGAGACGACCATAAAGTCCTGCGGACGAGTATCAAAGATTACAAACTCGTCCGGCAGACGAGTAAGTTTTAAGGAGCAAAATTTTTTCTTCAATTTCTCACCAGTCAATGTACCCGTGTTTTGAATGTCCGTCAGCCATTCAGTGATTCCATACTGTAGTGAAATGTAAACTTTGTTTCGTAGCTAGTACGACACGTTACGCGGTACTCTCAGAAGTGAAATGTTTGCGGGCTCAATTTTTGGTTCTTGAACGCTGATGTACTGCAGTAATATGCAAACACAAAGACTCCTGCTCTTTAGCCGCACGCGAGTTTTACAAAATGTGGCGCTACTTTGACAGCGTCGCCACCACTGCGGAAGAAAAAAAACTGAATCTTCCCAGCAAAGTTCCAAATACGAAAAAGAGCAAGTGTTCATTTTTACCGTCGTGGCTTGGCTTAAGTACCTGAAAGTTTCATCAAAACTGAAAGTTTGATCAAAAGGTAAATGCGCAAATCAAATGTTAAACAGTGAACATTTGACGTGCAAAGTAGGTCTATCTTTTAAGTCCATTGCTGAATTTTTTGTATTTGTTGTCCGTTGTTGAATTAGTCCGTAGTTGGATTAGTAAAATGAAATTGTTTGACAGGAGCCTTGCTGTGGTGCTGCTGCAGTAACATAGTGAAAATAAAATGCAAGCTTTCCACTTACTTGTTGTTAACTTTAAGTTTTTGACTGTATTTTAATTATTACGTAATTTTGAACGGGCAAGTAAAATTTTGTCAGGGCAAGTATCTTTTCTGGTGTACTTGCCCGGTTGACGAGTTCGAAAAAAAGCTAATATGGATCCCTGCCACTGCGCCCCCAGTGTGATGCCATGATCATATGACTTGGTCAATATTTGTGCCGATGCAATAAACTGTGATATCATCTGCATACATGTTAATTATATATATAATTAATATGAATCCTATATAACTATATAGTCCTATATAACTATATATATAACTGGACTATATATATTCATATGAATCCTTAATTAATAAGTTCAGGAAGAAAACCTCAGCACAAAGCCTTCCGATTCGTTGACAGGACAGGCTCTTGGACAAACACATAAAAAATACTAGCCGATACTGGTTTCTGGTTAATCAGCTATGAACCGGTTTAAAGCTTATGCATGCTGACAATGCTGTCAAAAAGAGCAAACGCTGTGATACAACACAGATTTACAGGTATTTACAAAACTTTCCATTAGCTCATAGAATCAGCAGCATAGATTTAAAGTGACAATTAAAGTTGCTCTAGTTTAAAGAACCCGTGTAAAATACCTCCAGACGACGAAGGGATTCCCGAGCTGGAAAATGTTGTGGACTGGATTTTTGATGCATTGTAGAAACGGCGTACAGGTGTGTATTCATATCAAATGCATGTGCCCTTTTGCAGTATTAGAATATTGAATGCCTTTTTTAGTGGTAGTCAACAAAATCATGACCTGGGTACCCTGTGGTTTTCGTTTCAGATAAAAAACAGTGCAGGAGACGATGATGACAATTAACAGGTTCCCTACTTGGACCGTGTTATATATGTGATTTTGATAGAAATACATACACATTTTATGGTGTTATGTGTCTTGTCTGGGCATTTGAGGTGTAACTTTCAAAAACCACGACGTGGGGAGCCTGTGGTTTGTTTGCCTCACATAAAGAATGTGGCCGTACGGTCAAACGCCTCCACTTGAGAAGTGCAAACAACCTGATTTGAAACACCCTCGGGCTATGCTGAGGGTGCCCCGGGCACCCTCGGGCTATCCATGGAATTCCATGGAACTCCATGGAAAGCTAGTTCCCTGGAAAATACTCCATGGAATTCTATGAAAATCCATGTCCTAATACTCCATGGAATTCCATGGAAAATATTCCATTGAAAATCAAAACACGGTTTGCAGATCCAAAGGTTACGAAGTCACTGGAGTACACTGTAGGCTATTGACTCTTTTCTGTTACTTTTGGGGATAACTCTTTTATTTTCAAACTATTATGTGTCACACAATGAAATTCAGTAAGCTTCCATGGAACTCCACCAATATTCCAATTTGAGACTTCAATGGACTCCATGGGTTTCCAAGGAGCTTCCATGGAACTCCACGAAAGTCTTTGTGGTTTCCATGGAACCCCATGGAACTCCATGGAGCTTCCATGAAACTCCATGTAATTCCATGGAGCTTCCAAGGAACTCCATGGGGCTTCCATAGCATTCCATGGAATTCCATGAAACTCCATGGAATTCCATGTAGTTCTATGGAATTCCATGGAGTTATTTTACACGGGTAACTCTCAAACTAAACCAGAAATCGGGCAGTCTCACGCAGGACCCGTCCGAACATATATATAGGGTTTTGCGGAATGTTCACCCTTCATAAAGCCGCCGTAATCAAGAAAAAATATCAAGCAACTTAAACTAAGACCACCCGGTATAAAACCGGAAAAATAATTGGACGAATTTAAGCTTAAGTTTACGTTAAGACTTGTAGTTTGAGACCATTCCAGTCGGGATTTATGCTCAGAATAGAAATCCAGCAGCTTTCAGATCAAATTGATCTAGTTTAACCGTGTGGGTCCGAATTGTTTCATAGAACATGCAATTGCTATGAGCTAAGTGCTCACGAAAATCAAGACACCGTCCGAAATGAAGCTTAAAGTGAAAGTGAACTTATAATTAAGCTTACATCAGCTTCTTTTACGGTACAGAGTACAACCCGTCTGCCTTCTTAAACGCCAAAAGAAAACATCGTTTACCATACCTTGTGCAGCTTGTATTCCAGTCGAAAAAAGTAGCAATGACTGCTGAGAAACAAACGGCTAAACAATTGCCAACAACTAGAAACGAGCAGCTTCCGTGGCAGCAGAGGGAGTGTAGAGCAATCACGTGATATGAAGTAACCCCACTGCGTGGGAGGCTGCGAAAGCGCAGAAAGCGGGGGACTATAAAAGTAAATTTGTGACCCTGGGGCTGGAAATTGGCCAATTGGAACGAGCATAACTGTTACCGATCTGGTAGAGCGTAAAACTGCACAAAGAAACATAGGCACGCAATGCGCGCAGAGCCAATGACTGTTTTTTTTCACAATATGGTGAAATCTATCCTGACAACCTATGGGACTTTACACCTCCGGTAAGTCCCACCCTAACTGTTTTACTCTACTCTTTTCACTATCGTTATAAACTTGGGCTTTAAATATTGTTTCTTTCACTGTTAATTAGGGATCGATGTAACGTTAATTTCCACGTTCTGTTCATACAACATCTCAAATTGGCAAGTCTGTCATGTATTTGCTGCTGTGGAAAAATGTACTTCAGCTAAGTAAACACAGGACTACAACGCGAATAAAATCCTGCCAGACCTCACGTACACAAAACAAGCATTCGAAGTAGATCCACACTTGCGAATGCAAAACACTTCAAAGCCCGGGGGTCTTACTCCCGTAACATTAGCTGTATGGGTTTGTGCCGCTGATAAGGTAAGACTTTCAGTGTCCCGGTGCACACCCCCACCCATCGTCTCACAGAATATTCCCCCAGCCTCACAAATCGTAAGACAAACATCGCACGTACGTACAACGTCTATCGTTGATTTTTAGGCTCTGACAGTAGCCATATGACGTCACTAACGTGACGTCATTGGCTAAAAAGCACGAGTATGAGAAACCGGGAAAAGTCATGATATCCGTCACATCCGGGACCTTCAGAAACGGGTAGTGTTGTGAAGACAGCACAACCCCGTTGTAGCCTGCTTGCAGGCGGTTTGAGGATGTTTTTATCGCGGTAAAACCCCGAAAAACTCGGAGTTTGCGATCGCCGGCGCCATCTTGGACGCGCGCGAAAATGGGTCTGGGGTGCGCGCGTCCACGATGGCGTCACTCCCGTTTTCCGTTTTCCTACTATATATTATTCTATACTTACAACACCACTATTACACTTAAGGCTTGAGTATTACTTAGGTGCATGAGTAGTCTGAGTAACATAGGACTCGAGCGAGCGAGGAGCTTCTCACGCAAGAGGGGAGAGAAAGAAAACTGTACCTTTTGAATACTCAATGAGTAATTTGATTTCTCTGCCCTCACTATCAATAATCATTTCTATTGTTTTTATATGAAATCGTAGATAAGACTTTATGCACTGTTAATTTTCCTTTTTCCGTTATATGTTACTTGTAGTTCTATGTAATGTACCAGTCAAATCGAAGCTTCAACATCCACCCCCCGGGCAACCTCCCGGGCATTTGAACTTTTAAAGATTGGCTTGTGCAAATTCCCTCCCCTCGGGGCAAAAAAGCCGTTTAAATGCCCCACAAATTAGTTCTGAAATACCTCTCCTCAAAGACAAATTTCGTCTTCAATCAAACACTGTTCACAATTTTCAGAGAGAGATGTGCCGTGATGACACCTTCAGACTTCTTTTGAAGACCCTTTCGAAAGAGTTATTCACTAACAAAGGCGAAATTCTACCTTGAAAATCCGTCAAACCTTGCAAAAACCGAAAAACTCACAGGAGTATTACGCCAGAACAAGAGATAAATCCGGTTCAAATTCCCCACTCTTTCAAGGCAACGTTCAAATTCTCCCCTACCTGGGCACGATGCACAGTCAAATGCCTGGCGGCTGGATGTTTAAGCTTCAATTTGACCGGTACATAAATGTCTATGCCAGTTAGTTGTACGTGGCAGTGACCAACTCGAAAGCCTAAGCTCCTTTGGTCACTGCGCACATTTCACTCATGATTTATGTGATTTGTTGTTTTGTTCCTTTCTTACTTTTGTAATGTATTGTAATTTCTGTGGCAACCTTTTGGAATAGTGCAAAAATAAAAAAATCTGAAAATCTGAACTGATCTATTTATTTTCCTTCTGAAACGTTTTCGTTGAATGCTGCGTGCGCGTTAGACACATTTACTGGATAGTATGTTAGGCTAATAGCGTTGTTCAGCACCGATCTATCGTCTATAAGAAGCAAAACGCTCCTCGGTCTTTAAACCGATGTTTTCAAAATAATCGGGTCGGACATGCTCAAAAGTTACCTCGCTTCCGCGACTGAGCCGCCAAAGTAAACACAGAAAAACACAGCAATTTTGTGTCTTTATTTAGTTTCACTCGGATCAGAAGATCTAAATTTCGCCTTTAGTTTTGCTAGTTCGATAAACCGATACAGCCATTATAAATGCACAGCACACCACACAAACAAAGGATGGTGAGCCTGTGGTAGTAGCCTGTGAAAAGGCTCCGCATTGGGGAAAAACAGAGAAAGTAAATCAGCGAGCGAAGCGAGCCGGGCGAGCGGAGCAAGCCGAGCTCCCCGTCTCTTCGCTCGTTCGCGCCAATTGTTTTGTTTTTGTTTTTTTTCGCCCTTTCCTTTTCTTCGCTATTTCCCCGACCAGAGAGCCTGTTCACAGGCTACCGCGGTAGCTAGTCCCTCGAATATCTTCCACTGGAAACATAGAAAAACGCGAGTCAACTCCAAATTGGACAACATTTAGTCTAAATGTGATAATAGCTTCAACTTCCGAAGATTGACGCCTAAATACAATGCTACAACCAAAGAAGTAGAAAAATTTAACTAAACAGGCCTAACTCTTTTCTTGAATATTGCTCTTGAAAATCTAATATTCCGTAGTTATTGACATGAAATCTACTGAACTGAGCAACAAACAAAACCAAAGCAACAATCTGCATCATCTCTCTCTACTGAGGTACGAGTTTACTAAAAGGATGCGCGAACTAATACTTTCATATAGGTATGAGTAAGTCTTTTTACCCTGGCCTACACTAACTACTTTAATTGATGAACGAAGTTTACGCTCGTTAAAAGTTATGATTCATTACTGTATTGCATGCTGACGGGATTACCCTGGGGGTAGCCTGTTCCAGGCGTTCAGATAGTGGAGCGCGAGCGAAAAATAAAGCGAGCGAAAGAGCGGGAAAAAATGAGGGGAGACTGGGGAGAGGACGAAGGAACGCCTGTGAAATTTTCTCAAAGGAAGCCGTTCCGGTATACCAGAATCTGGTATACCCGCTGATTGGCCAAATTTGACACCTCCTGTCAACACCAGAGGGTTGTTGACGCAGACAAGAAATGCGATATGGCGTGCCCGTGCGAAGGTCATCCTCCATCGAGTCACGCACGGTTAAATATCTGTTTACGGCAAGCGCTTAACTATTTAACAATGTGGATACTTTGCAAATGGAATAAAAAGATTGTCTTCAAAACGTGTTTCTGGGAAGAGGTCTCATCGCCATTCTTCCAACAGGATTGGAAATAGCTTGATCTTTCAACTATTTCCAAGGTTAATCAACGCATTGCAAAGAAACGCTGTTTCTAAGATAATTGTGGTCACTCCGCTTGTCGTAATCATGAAAGACCAAGTAGAACAGCTTCAAAGCATCGGAATTAGAGCGCTGGCTATCGAGGTAGACGAAGAAGAAGCAGGAGAAATGGATCGACTAGATTATTTATGAAAGTCATGAAAGCCTGCTGTCGAAGGAGTGGAGGAAAGAACAACCAGTCTCCCCTCGTTTTTTTCCCGCTCTTTCGCTCGCTTTATTTTTCGCTCGCGCTCCACTATCTGAACGCCTGGAACAGGCTACCCTGGGGGTAATTTACTTAGTTCAATGTTCGCGCCAAACGTTTTTGGTTAAGCTGGGGATAATGAAAATTCAACAAATCGCCAGACAAACCTGTCAGCCAAGCATCCTCTTTAGGATCGATGTCGAGCTGGCTGTGCTGCCATCTTCACCGCCCCAGTACCTTGTTCTGATTTGGGCATGAACGGCCACGGAATGCCGTTTCGTCGAGAAGAACGACATTTACGTTTTCCTACATCACATCTACGTAACAAACGAAAACAACTGCAACATCATTAACAAAATCATCGCCTAGGTGTATTAGTGGTTCCTTATTGTTACGGGACAAACAAAGAAGAAGGTATCTTGCCGGCAGTTACAAATTATTTAGCCACCCGAACCCAGGGAGTTATTTAGTCGCAAGTCGCACTGGATGCCTTTCAAGTATTTGATTCGAACAAGCCATTAAAAGTAATTAGTAATGCAAAGTCTTTGCGGTTGAGAGTGAGTTATGAATGAGTTTGAGAATGGCTGATAAATTGAAAAAAAAAATAGTATCGCCAGAGTGCTGAACACTGAACAAAAGAAAGTCAGAGTTTTGGAGATAACCGTTCACCAGTGTTTGTGTTTCCAGCAACAGTCCGTGGTTGTGTTTGTTGTGGCTGCCTACAGGAACACCAGGATCCCATGGGAACACTGATGAAGGCTTATCGCCTTCACATTTCTTATCTAGATGATGATGATGATGATGATGATGATGGAAAGAAAAGGGCAAGAAAACAAAAAAGAAGAGAGCAGAGAAAAAAATGCGAAAGTAAGGAGAAAAGTGGTTTTCATCTTACATAGAACCTTTGGGGCAGCAAAAGGCACCTGCACCATAACCGCAGCATCTGTATAACAACAACAACAAAATGGGTTCAACAACATAAGAATATCGAGCGGTATTAAAACCTTAAGATAAAAGACCAATAAAACGCAAGGCAATTTCGTGAATATAAGAGGTGATTAACTTGAGGAGGGATTATTAATAGTCTGATTTTTAAGAAATAGGGTGTAATCAGTGTTGTTAGTCGCGATTCGCTCTAGATGCTTTTCGAGTGTTGATGTTTTACAAACAAGCCATTAAAAATTGGTCCCAATAAAAGCTCGTTGCGCCTGTGAGATCATTTGCTCAAAATCGATGCACTATCAAGGATTTTGAAAACATTGCAATTAGCTATAACGAAACCGTCTCTCCTTGTAGAACACAAGGCTGTAGGGTGGATAGAATTGTAGTCTTCCCTGTTAATCAATCTGTTTTCAGCTCGAATTTTCACCTACCCAAGAAACCCTGACCTCACACTGTCCAACTGATGCAAAAAAACTGCATGCTAGTTTTTATTAGTTATTCTCTTTAACATCACGTTGTTTATAAAGCCTGTTTTATCGTTTCCCTACCGAGTTCTTATGTCCTACCGCTTCCGATCGAGGGCACCCAGCCTAATGGTTCGTTTCGGGGAATATCTTTTCGGAATGCCTAAATCGCCTGATATATTCTGATTTAATTGCAGTGAAAACTAGAGATTTTTATAATTGGCGAAACATTACCTCAGACTTTCGAAACAAGGGGACTGATTAATTCCTATTATTTTCGGAGGGACAAATATGTCGTTTAAAGTGTAAAACAAGGCCACCTAGCATTTTCGAAGAGCTATCAACAGCTTGGAAATCTGGCGGATAAGATTCCATTTCCTACAATTTTCTGCGGCCTAAATTTTTAGTTAAAATTCTGAACAGATCAACCTATTTTGGCCCACAGAAATTTGTTTATAAAAAGCCCTGAAGCAATCTAAAAAAGCAGAAATGATATTTCAAGTATTTTGCTAAAATTTTGTCGTTAAGTGCCTCTGTCAGATGCTACCACAAGCGGTGAGGGTGGTGGGGGGGGGGGGGGGGGGGAGCGCAAGCGATAAAACATCAAAGCTCCTCAGAGGCAACTTACAAATACTAAGAGGACTTGCCGTTGGAATGCCCACTCCCTCTATATAACATACCTGCAGGGAATCATGGGAATTGTTTGCAAATGATTCAAAGGAAGTATTTCAGGTAAGAAGACTTAGAAAAATCAAACTTTTTGGTCAGAAAAACAACCTTTTGAATAAGTTGCACGCGTTAACCTATCTCGGACTACCATGGTCAGAAAAACAACCTTTTGCATAAAGTGCACGCGTCAATTTATCTCGGACTACCATGACGGATTCCCTGCAGGCGCTGACTCGTAAACAGTCGTCTTCATGTTGAGCGACACGCGCGGCACGGGAGCGCGAGGTGTGATAGCAAGGGGTGATGGGAAACTTTCTCACTACCCATCACACCTCGCGCTCCCATGCCGCTTGCGTCGCGCAACATGAAGACGACTGGGGATAAGTCAGCTCCAGGCGTGTTACACAGTGGGGGAATGGCTTTGGTTCGGTATCTGATTGGTAGCACTAGTTTTCGAGTGAATTCACAGATGCATAATCCATCCTGTTATTGAAATTAAAGGGGTGCTAGCACTAGTGCTTTGTCCAGCTTGTATGTTATTTGCGTGCCCATAATTTAATTTCCTGACGCTTTTGAGGAAGTGGCAAGAAAGGTGAAAAGCACGGAAGGAATTCATTTCAACCCGAAGGGGTATAAAAAAAGTTCGAGTGTTGCAAGAGACCTAACCCGAATTTCATTTTTAGCTGACCTTTACTTGAAAACAAGAGAGAGATAAAGTTCAAAAAGAAATAATTATTGAGTTCGATTTCAGGCGATTTCACTGCCATGTGTAGATCCGGGTATAATTTTCAAGCATGATTCGCTTATCATGATTCAGGCATAATCACAATTTCAGTTCTTTATAATTTTCTATATCTCAGGGAGTTACTAATTCCTTCGTATATTTCTTCTCTATGCAATTTTTTCTTCAATTCGTGACCATAGGTGTCCGGGGGGGGGGGCTACTCAATAAATTTTTGTACGGGGAGGCTCCGCCCAGGAGCCCTTACCCTTTTAATATACTAATTAATATACTAATATTTACCAAAATGGTACCCCTTTCATATAACTAAAGCAACATTGCACCCCTCTCTTATAGCTCAAGGATAAGCCAAAATAATCGAATTTCCTGTAATCGCCACGTTTTCCCGGGCTTTCAGTCGTTCTGATTCAGTTGAGAAGTCATTTCTACCAAAATGTGGCACCCTTTGATATACTTCGCTTCAGCCACCATTACTTCCACTTTGAAGCTGATTTTGTGACCCTTTCGTATACTAAAATGGCAATTTTCCGTACCCTTTATTATACTGAAAGCTTAAAAAGGCACCCCTTTCGGGCGGAGCCTCCCCGTATAGCACACTATAGGGAGTACCCCCCCCCCCGGGCATAAGTGAGTCATAATGTCATAACGGGCGCATTATGATTCACCAACTGGTTTGCCTGCCATGGTTCGTCCACGGATCACCGGAAAATTGTAGAGATTTGCGCAAAAAGTGAGTTTACAGAAGAAATAGTAACTTCCTAAGGTATAAACATTCATTACCTGTTATAAAGCAGAAACGCGCTTCATCTCTTTTTGAATTGTGAGCGAACAATCGATCGAGCGAGCGAGTGCAATTAGTTCGAAATGCTAGAGCCCGTTCATTTGCTCACGCATTCACGAGTTCACCAGGGGCCGACTAAAGAGAAATGCGATTTTAATCTTACATCTCACTTCCAGCTCTACAGCATATCCCGGGGACACCCGGACAGCATCTGTGTAACAAAAACAACAACTCAGCGAGAAATAACATCAAACGATATTAAAACAACAGGAAAAAGATAATACTAACAAGCAAGAGTAAAATGCGAAAAGTAGGACAGAGGGAGAAGATTCTTACAAGTACTGTAGAAGGGGCGTGGCCACGCTATTTTTAGTTCACTTTAAAAATAACAAAAATATGTCCTCACATCAAATAACGGTCTAGTTTTGTTACCAAAGACTACATTACTTCATTGAAACTATTTTCTGTCATCTGTTGCTACGGATGGCACCGATTGAAATGGATTGCAATTTGAAAAAAAGTAGGCTAAACTTTTCAAATTCTTTCAGCGTGTTGACATTAAATCGATATTAAATGGTCACGGTTTGGAGTTTTCTCCTCTTAATGAAATTAAGTTTGTTCCTTTAAATGTTCAAACACAATGTTGGGCGTGGATAAAGTTAGCTACCGACCATTTTGCCACAGTTTTGACCAAAAATCTGCAAAATCCTCGTGACTTATGCCCCTTTAAAAGTACTTTGGATTGATAGAAAACTGACGTAGACCTGTTTTGGTGTCCATCATCTCCAAGATAAACATGCAAATCTTAATATCTCTTAATTTCCACAACATTCAACCATTTTTCTACGTACAACTTTTTCCCCCGCCTCAGTAGTAAAGTTTTTTCCCTTGAAAGATAATTTGTGATGTGCTGCTCTACATGCTACAAGATAAGGTTTTATAGGTTACGGCGCTGTTGGGAGACTGTGACGTAATAATGATAGTAATAATAATGATAATAATAATAATAATAATAATAATAATAATAATAATAATAATAATAATAATTAGTCAAATCACTTGCTATTTTAAAGTTGAAGCGACCCATTGAGACAATGACTTTTGTTAGGGTTTTCAGGATCGCAAATATAAATAATAATGCATCTTTAAGGACGGTGCCTCCTTTTGTTATTGCACACTGTGCATACGTTCCGCGCCTCTCGGTCTGGTCAGAGATATTCAAGTTTCTTAAGGAATTTGCCTATTACAATACAAAGGTATTTTTGCGCAGTTTATGACTATGTGCGAAAAGCAAGGGCTATCAGGGTCCAAAAAGAGAAGTGGGGGTAACCACACATTTTTCAGAGATAATTGGGCTTAAATTTGGAAAGGAATTGCCATACATTCTTTGTATTTTTAACTCATTTCATGGGCGAAAGTTTACAACTTTTTCCCCCGCCTCAGTAGTAAAGTTTTTTCCCTTGAAAGATAATTTGTGATGTGCTGCTCTACATGCTACAAGATAAGGTTTTATAGGTTACGGCGCTCGTAGTTCAACGAACAAGGAGAAATAATTAGTAACATCGTTTACTCGAGTAGCTATTAGCCTCATGCAACACTTGAGAAAGGGGAAGTCGCTAGCTCTAAAAATCTACGATACCTTCGATAAGTCCGCCGTGAAAAATCCCGGTGAGTGTTTGTTTTCTTACGGTCACGTTATAGTTTGCGATTTCCTCGACTTCGTTTATTTATTATCTATTTATTTTTTCTGAAGCTCTCCTCAAAAATGTACAGCGAAAAACAGGAGAAGGTACCCAGCCAGTCTTTAACTTCGTTCCAGAAGATTTTGACTTGAGGACATTCCCAAAAGAGATGTAGGAGGGTTTCCGTTGAACTTTCACAGAAAGAACACAGCTCGCTTGATATCAGCCCAATTTTGAAAAGATATCTGTTTGTGGAAATTCGTCGATGGAGTAGTTTAAACTGGAAAATTTGCAGTTTGGATTCGCGAGTGCATAGAAAAGGCAGACTGTACGACTTACTCCAATCAATCATTTCAACACCATGTGCTTGGAAATCAGATTTCCATTTACTTTGATTTCTTTGCGGCAGGGATGCATGTCGTTCAATGAGTATAGTGTAGGCTAATTTGCAAAAATCCTTTGACCCCAGTAGTGATTCAGTATTTAACATTTGAGAGCAGTCAGAGTTTGTGCTTCACGCCCAAAACTGCGGTCACAACGCGGCGGTATTGAAGAAAGTTGGCTTTCAGAGAATATTTCTCTCTGAAAGCCTCGAAAGTCAAAACCTTTGACGAAGTCTCGTCAAGGAGATTGCTTACTTTTTTAATTCCTGCCAAATACCAGCTTTTATAAAAAAGCGGCTTACCCTCTATACGTACAAGAGAATTGTACCATATTGGCATGTGAGAGAGAGAGATGGTGGGCTGCGGTTGAAATTGAGACGGCACCAAACCTCAATAAGTTCCTTAGTAAAGGGATCCTCAATTTCTAGAGAGGCAACATCCTTTGGATCAAGATTACCGGAGAAAAGTGCTGTTGTAACGCGGTTTCCTAAGAAAAAATCAAGAAACAATTTCCATTTTCCTTTGTTGTTAGGGTCTAGATATCTTTGAACCCACTTTACCTTTAAGGTGTCATTAAAACTTTTAATGTCTAGCATTTTCAGTCCCCCTTTGGAATAATCATTAATCATTAGTGTTCTTTTGATTTTGTCTCCTTTACCATCCCATAAAACTTTATATAACAAACTGTTTATTTCCTTAAGATATTCACTTGGCGTGGGAAGTGGAGTTAAAATGTAAACTAATTGCGAAGCAAGCAGACTCTTGATAACTGTTATTTTCGCGAGGAGTGTAAGCCTTCTGAATTGCCAATTTTCTATTATTTTATTTATTTTTTCTTTCTTCTCTTGGAGGTTTAAAGTTTCTGACTCTTCCTTGATTGTGGAAAACCAGACGCCTAGAGCGAAGACTTTGTGGAAAGACCAGTGTATATTTTTATTTGTTTCTATTGTTCGTGTTTGAAGGCGAAATGAGCCAATCCAAAGTGCTTCAGTTTTTTCATAATTAACATTTAGTCCTGAGAGCTCTGCAAATGAGTCCAACAATTTTAAGGAGGTATTCACGGAATTGTCTGAACCGTCTGAAATAAGGGTGGTGTCATCTGCGTATTGACTTGTAATGCCGCTGTAGAAAAGTTTGATGCAACTTTTAATGGAGGCTCCAAAGTTGTAGAAAGAGAGTGTTTTCTCAATGAAAGTCCATTCCAGAGTATCGAAGGCTTTTTCGAAATCAACAAATAGTAACAAGCCTGGGATGTTTTGTTTCTCGGCGTAGTCGATAACGCTGTTAATCAGCCTGATATTTTCTTCAATAAATCTACCCTTGAGGAAACCTGTTTGGTCGTTGTTGATTAGATGCGGTAGAACCTTTTTCAACCTTGTCGCAATTGATTTGGCAGCAATTTTGTCATCACAATTTAGCAGGGTAATTGGTCTCCAGTTTTTTCAAATATTGTCGAGGTTTGTTTTTCTTTGATAACAGAGTTATTAATCCTCTTCTCTGCGAGATTGAAAGATAACCTTTGGAAAACGATAGGTTTAAGGCACTATTAAAAAAGTTGACACGTCTTCCCAAAAGACTTTATAAAATCCTAGCGGGTAGGCTATCAGTCCCAGCAGATTTACCTGAATCCATTGTTTTTAGGCTTTCTAAGCACTCTTCTGCGGATAGCATACCTTTGCAGGACAGTTTTTGATTGTAATTTAGCTTTATCTCATTGTGCTCTGGGGAAAAAGTATCTTCTATGGTGTTGCAGACATTTTGATCCCTGATTCTTGAAGAATAGAGGGACTCATAAAATTTTTTGGCTTCGTCAAGTATTTCTGTGTCTTTAGATATTCTTAGGTTGCCTTCGGTTTTAAGATTTCTTATAGTTTTACAGTTGAAGTGTCGCTTTTCCAAACTATGAAAGTATTTGGTATTTCTTTCACCCTCATTATACCATTTTACTTTGGATCTCAAAATGGCCCCTTCAGTTTAGTAGCGGATTACATCTTCCATATATTGTCTCCTTATTCTTAATTTTGCGTGAAGGGATTTTTTATCTGCCTCTGAGAGATTTTGCCGATCGATTTCTTTTTCGAGTGCTGAAATTTCCTTTTCTAAATTACATTCTTTTTGTCGTGAGCGTGCTTTTTTCGCCTTGGCATATTTAATGGTAGCGGCTCTAATTTCCATCTTAATTACATCCCACAATAGTATTTTGTCAACTTCATGGTGACCTTTATATCCCTTTGAGACATCTCCTATAGTTTTCTTAATTAATTCTATGTACCCGTTTTCTGTTAGAAAGTGGGTATTTAGTTTCCAGAAGCCTGGTCCTCTGGGGTTAGTTGTGGCGCTGATTCTAACAGTAATCATACAGTGGTCAGTTCGGTACCCGGGAAGGATCTCAACTTCAAAAACGTTTGGACAGAGAGAATCACTTATCAAAAAATAATCCAAGCGGCATTGAATTTCAGGGTTTGTCCTTTTCCATTTAAGGCGCATAATGTCCGGATTATGGATTCGCCAGATATCAGCAAGCTCGAATTTTTCTTTAAAGGATAACACTTCCTCTCTTGATTTCCAGTGCGTTGTAGGAGCATCGCCTTTTTTATCTTTTTGGATGTCGCAAACTAGATTGAAGTCACCACCGAAAACTATTCAGTCACATTCGAAAGAAGACATTTTTTCACTGACAACCCTGAAGAAAGAGTTGTCGTTGTTTGGCGCGTAGATGTTCACAAGTGTTAATGTTCTTTCTTCGGTTTCTATATCAGCGATAATGAATCTTCCTCCTGGGTCCGTTACGCATTTCTGTATTTTGAATTGAAAGTTGTTATTGAATAAGATGCAAACACCTGCCTTATTGCTGGAAAATTCCGTAAATATGGTTGAGTACCCCCATTCGGAGCGCCAATAAATTCCGGATTTTTTTGTGCTGTGCACTTCTTGTAAGAAGTAGATAGAGAATTGCTTTTTCTTCAACCATCAGAAGGTTTCTCTTCTCTTCTTATCGTTGGACAAACCCCTTACATTTAGGGAGCAAATTATCATATCGTCACCTCGCATTAACGTTTGCATTATATACCCAAAAAGGAATCTCAGTCCCTTCGCACGAGGTGTCGAGAGAGCAGCTATTCAATAGAGTGATTTGGTGATTATCATAAAAGGTACAAATATGTAAATATGGACGCAACAAGGGGAAAGGAAAACATTGAATCATACACGGATATATACACACACAAAAGCTAAAAATAACGAAAATCGGCCTGGGAAACAGCATTGAAAGTCGATCTTTCAATCACAACCTATATATGCCGATGCTAATATCACCAGTTTCTAGCTCCTTATCAATGGTAGCAAAATATATAAAGTTAAATATTAAATAAAGTTGTTGCAAAAGGATATATAAATATGAATAAAGTTAAGTCTTGGTTACTCCAAAGGCCGACCTGGGGCAATATATTTGCCGTTGACAAAGAGCTTATCCGGATGTGCTTTGCTGAAACAAGCCGTGTGGCCTCTCTGTCGAGCTTCTTTCAAGTTCTGCATTTGCTCTTTCCTGAGATCGTACAGTTCCTTCGGGATGTCGTCAAAAACATGGAGGGCCTCGCTATCTTTGAGGTGTTTTCGTGCCTGTTCCATAACGAGTTCTCGGTCGGAGTATCGGAGAAACCTCGCGATGATGGGGCGAGACTTTTGATGGTTTGGCTTTCCTAAACGGTGCACTCTCTGAAACTCGATTTTTTTCGCGTGGGCGATCAATTTTAAGCTGGTCTTCGAGAAATTTATAAATAATTTCTTTGGTGTTTTCTGATGCATCGCGCTGACGGGGTAATCCTTCTTCCACGTTCATGCTGTTGAATGATGCGTCGATGTTTTCTGGGAGGCCAAAAAATTTGAGATTCTCCCGCCTGGAGTAGTTCTCCATGTACATCAGTTGCTTCTTCAACTCTTATACGCCGTTCTCAAGTTTCTTGTTGTCGCGTTGTAAATCGCTTATATCATCCTCGGTGTATTCCATACCTTTCTGTTGCTCCTCCACATTCTTTTTCAGCTTCTTCTGTTGGTTATTTAAGACTTTAACCTCTGAGTCCAATCTACTTATTGTCTCTTCGATATTCGCCATTCTTGTATGGACCTCATTGAGTTGAGATTCAATGACATCAAGCTTTTCTAGCTTCTTCAAAATTGCCTCAATTTTGACGCCTAGGGCGTCCACCATGTTGGCGGCTTTGAATACTTCGTCAGCCCCGGGTTTCGATCTTTTTTCGTCCGGGGAGTTGTTAAACTCTGGAAATGATGACGAAGAAGTTATTGGTCTGTCCTTTCGCTTTGGAGGCATCAAAATTATTCATTTAAGGATTTAAAAAACGACCAAAGAGAAGGAGCTCGGCGAAACACGTTCACTCCGCCGACATGCTCGTCCCAGTCCCCCGTCACAAAGATAATTACATGAGAACCCTCATAGAGGATTTTTCGGCTCGCTGTTGGAAGCCTTAGTTGCTATGGACGCTAACATTGATCTAATTAAATGCTCGAAAATCTAATTAAGTGAACCCATCGTTTAAGCCAATCATAGAGTGTAAGGGAATTTGATCTCGATTGCCGTTTTCAACGCTCGCAGTTGGAGTTTGATTTGCGGCCGAAAACATACATCCGGCGGGTTTCACCCGTCGAATTTGAAACCCTAGCTTTTTTGCCGCGATGGAAACCTGAAAATGGGGAAAGAGGGGGACATGGGGATTTGCGGTGTTGCGGTGTCAATAGGTTTTTTTGTGCGGTGTTGCGGTGAATAAAATCCCATCTCGCGGTGTTGCGGTGATCTCAAATCGTACGGTGTGCGGTGTTTGTTATTTTAAACCTGCGATGTTCGGTGAAAAAAGATTTCTTGCGGACCCTTTGCGGTGTTGTGGTTTATTGTTTGACACATTTGACCGACTGTCAAAACCTGTTTATATTCGTCAAACCGTCGATTATCACCCTTTTTTGGAAACAATCTGTGTCACGCAATGAATGCCAGGCCATTTCCGTTTTCATTTATAAGTAACTTGACCTTTGCTACGTGGCTGTCAGGGATCCTCTCCGGGGGGGGTACTTCCTTATATACGCTATATAGGTATGTGCCGCCCGATAGGGTAGGTCTTTTGAGGTGCTCAGTCCTTAAATAGGGTATCCTTTTCGGTGTTTTTTGATATTGTGATCCTTAGATGTTCCTTAGATAGGGGGCTCCTGCCTCAACGCACAAAACGAAAAAGATATGGTCTGTTAAAACTGTACTACACGTTAAAAGTTTAACAAAGCGATTTTAAAAGGACGTTTATAGCTTGTGTTGGCGCTCCTCACCACCTAGTTACAGAATTATGAGTTATCTTGTTTCCCTTAAATAGGGTGCCATTTCTTGGTTTTGGGCCTTTAAAAGGGTATCAATTCTCGATTTTCTACCCTTAAATAGGGTCAGGGTTTGAGAACCTTGGCGGCACACACCTATCCTAAATTGACCGGAGTACCCCCCCGGGATCCTCTCACGGCGCGTGGTCAAACGGCTGCAACATGGAAGAGATCGAAGAGGTCATTGAGCCTACAACAGAGTGCATATTCGACTGTGTCGTTTTTTTTTATGAAGAGGGAAAAGGGGGGGGGGGGAACTACCGGCATAAAAACAAATTTAGGTATCGGATCAACAAAAGTGAAAAGTGCCTGACGAAGCTCAGAGAATCTATTTCAATTGGTAAGTTCGTAACACGCTACCTTGCATTCTTTATATCCGCACGACTGAAAATACAGTAGAACCTAGGTAACTAGAACTCTGAAGGCAAACAAAAAACAGTTCGAGTTAGCGGGGGTTCGAGTTATCGGGGTCGATTGAATATTCAATTTCCTATGTCAATAATTGATAGTTTACTGATTTTTCAGCACTTCAGTATACAGTACAGTGCAAATTAAACTTATCTCGTCAGAACGTGTAGCACGATTATGCATTCTTAGGATAATACAGTCATAAGATCGGGAAATGACTATCAAATACGTAATCTGTTAGTTGCATTAAAAAATCAAATTGCTGTAGTGTTAATGCTAGTGTTAAAATCCGATTACAGAACAAGAAGAGCTAATGGGATATTTCAACGGACCCCTCAATGGGCATCCGTGGTGAGTTGCAAGAACCAGAACAAGGGTAACGAAATTTAGTTCGAGTTAGCGGGGAATTCGAGTTATCCAAGATCAAGTTAACCGAGTAAAAATGACTGAAAAGTGGGGTCAAATCCAAGGGAAATGGGACTTAGTTCGAGTTAGCGGGGGAGTTCCAGTTATCCGAGTTCGAGTTACCGGGGTTCTACTGTAGAGTTCTTAGAGTCTTGAGGTCAGTCTCTATTAATCCAAACCAGCTCCGAGATCCTCTAACCCCAGTTATATGGAGATTTGGATTAGATTAGCTCCCATTAGGTCCATTAAATGGTCAGTTAAAGCATACTGAAGGGGGATTAATAGCGACTGATATTACCCCTTTCCTCCGTGTCCTTTCATCTCTCTATGTCGCGGTTGCGGAGGTTTTCGCGAGAGAGACTCGTCAAATGTCGGAGGGTGATAAGGGTCTTATAATTACAGGCTGTGCTAATGGATTGAATCCATTAGATCCGTTAGGTCCGATTTTTTGGTTAATAGACGATAAAGGAGCGTTATCATCCCAGAAAACATTAAAACGCGAAACTAAGCAAGTGAGCTCGTGGCAACCACGACCGCGCTGGTCAACGGGAACGTTACCCGTTCATCTGTGTCGTCATGTACATACGACAAAATGTTGGCTACAGCAAGAATACGGACGTCATCAGTATCTGCGTGATTCACGTGCAGACCACAAGGTGAAAACAGTATGGCTTTGTGATTTGTATCTGTTCAGTGGAAAATTGCCGAGATAATAACATTTGTTTAAATGAAAAATATTACCTCACGTGCGGACGTTTTCCCTTTTCCAAGAAGCTTTTTAGATCATTTAAATCGTAGGACAAAAATTAAATTGCGGTATCGGTGTTTTGTCAACTTTTTTTGCGGTGATGCGGTGTTCGTTATTTTTTTCTGCGGTGTTGCGGTGTTGACAGTCCCCCAATGTCCCCCTCGGGAAACATTCAAGCTTCTTGAGTTGTTTTTCGAACTTTTGTAGGATCTTTCAGTGGTCGTGCTACCTGTGTGAAGACACTACGATTTTTGTCGAGTGCAGACGCGATGATGATATATAATAATCATGAGTGCCTTTTTTAATTTAAAAAAAAGGTCCACATCATCGAAAACAACGGTGTCATCCCTAACGTTATCATTGTGATGTATTTCGGTAATTTGCACCACAGAGATCAATTTGCTCAAAATTCCTTTGTTGTACTTTCCCTGTAATAAGGAATTTTCGCTATTGTTTTGCGATAAGCCGCTGCCCATTCGAATTTGGTATATCGGATTATGGAATAGCGGGCACACACGCAAGCCAGAGGCAACTTAGCCGGCGATCGCGTTACAAGCCTTGGAAGCGGGAATTGAAGGGAAAGCGCACGCTTTCGAAAGAACGATCATGTCACGACACTCTCGTGAAAATTCAATCGATTAGAAACGCAGGATAAGAAATGAAAGAAACAAAAGAAAACGATCGTCTCGGATTATGTAAAGAGAGGCCAAGAAAATTCGAAAACAGAAAGAAAGAGACACTTATTCGCGTGCTAAATAACTGGCTCGTGCTTACTATGCCAAATGGAAGGAACTAGCCGAACAGAATAAAAGAAGAACGCTGGACAGAACCAAGGTATGACTTAAATTTTATAAACAGTGCCAATCACAGTATTTAAGATCGCACTTAATATTTTTGTTTATCTGAACTGGCGGGTGTTGCGCCTCATACAGTTCGATGTAACATAAACAATACTGATCACAAAATTTAAGATCGCACTTATCCATCTGAACTGGCGGGTGTTGTACCTCATACAGTTCGATGTAACATAAACAGTACTGATCACAAAATGTAAGATCGCACTTAATATTTTTATCCATCTGAACTGGCGGGTGTTGCGCCTCATACAGTTCGATGTAACATAAACAGTACTGATCACAGAATTAAGATCTCGCTTAATATTTTTGTCCATCTGAACTGGCGGGTGTTGCGCCTCATACAGTTTGGTGTAACATGAACAGTACTGATCACAAAATTTAAGATCGCACATAATATTGTTATCCATCTGAACAGGCGGGTGTTGCGCCTCATACAGTTCGATGTAACATAAACAATACTGGTCACAAAATTTAAGATCGCACTTATCCATCTGAACTGGCGGGTGTTGCGCCTCATACAGTTCGATGTAACATAAACATTACTGAGCACAAAATGTAAGATCGCACTTAATATTTTTATCCATCTGAACTGGCGGGTGTTGCGCCTCATACAGTTCGATGTAACGTAAACAGTACTGATCACAGAATTAAGATCGCGCTTAATATTTTTGTCCATCTGAACTGGCGGGTGTCGCGCCTCATACAGTTTGGTGTAACATGAACAGTACTGATCACAAAATTTAAGATCGCACATAATATTGTTATCCATCTGAACTGGCGGGTGTTGCGCCTCATACAGTTCGATGTAACATAAACAATACTGATCACAAAATTTAAGATCGCACTTATCCATCTGAGCTGGTGGGTGTTGCGCCTCATACAGTTCGATGTAACATAAACAGTACTGATCACAAAATGTAAGATCGCACTTAATATTTTTATCCATCTGAACTGGCGGGTGTTGCGCCTCATACAGTTCGATGTAACATAAACAGTACTAATCACAGAATTTAGATCGCGCTTAATATTTTTGTCCATCTGAACTGGCGGGTGTTGTACCTCATACACTTCGATGTAACATAAACAGTACTGATCACAAAATGTAAGATCGCACTTAATATTTTTATCCTTTGAACTGGCGGGTGTTGCGCCTGTTCAATGTAACACAAACAGTACTAATAATAGACTCACTGAGCGGAATTGTAAACGGAAGTGAAGAACATATCTTACTTCCTGTCACTAACAAATGTCAACTCACCCTACCCTTGCTAATTTCTAATGATAAACAAAGCTGAATGAAGCATAATTATAATAGGTATGAGAATATATATATTTTTCAATTCACCCATTCATTACTAGAATATTGCAGTAAATGACCGAAAACATCAAGTCCAGGTCGTCTAATGCTTGCATGTACAACAATTTCAAATTATAACACCCTCCCACCTAACCTCCCCTCCCGAAAAAAGTGGACTGACTGCGTGTCGTATTGTCTGTCACGTTTACTTGCCTTGCCTGACTATTAATTATTCGGCTCAGTACGGCATGTCTGAAGAAGCGGAGGCGAACTATCAAAAAGCTGAACCGCAAGTAAAAAGAACCAAACGAAGCGGTTCTTGCGCTCGGATGTTTCGATATTTCGCAAGCACCGTGAAAAGTTGACGTGTGACTGATGGTTAACATTCGTTTTACCAGAGAACACACGAGAGTCCAACTGTGTGTCTCGTCAAGTGTTGACGTGTGACTGACGATTAACATTCGTTTACTAGAGGCCAAAGGAGAATCCGACTGTGTGCTCTGTCAACGGCTCCTATTGTCTTCTAGCGGGTAGGGATCAAAGTTCGGTCATTTCAGATGACCGAACTTTCCGTTTCTAAGGCCTGAGGATTATCTTTGGAGAAAGCATTTTCCTGAACTTCCCGAACTTGTAAAGTAGAGTCACCTGAAACTAAAGAACACGAAATTGAGAAGTACCTTATTCTCACTTAATTTCGCGAGTACTAAATTTCGCGATTTTCGCGATTTTGACAAAATCGCGAAATTTAATACTCGCGAAGTATAGGACACGCGAAGATTGTAACACAGGGCGCAGAGGAGTCATATTTGAACGTAATGCTGGCTAAATTCATCGCGCAAATCGGTCTAGTTATTCGAAACAATGAATGTGACTGAACAAAGCGTCATGCTATCTAGTTACGCGTCTGGTGAAATTCTATCTTTAGTTACTGGTGATACGCCCACAGTAACTGCTGTATGCGGTTTTCGTGTTGCGGGTAGAATTTCAACAGACGCGTAAACTAGATAGCATGAAGCTTTGTTCAGTCACGTTTATTATTTCAGTTGAATTTGCGCGATGAATTTAGACAGCATTACAGTCAAATATTACTCCTCTGCGCCCTGTGATTATAATCGCGAAATTTAATACTATATAATATCAATAAAATAATGAAATTCAAGCTGTTGCTTTGTTACTGTTATTCCAACATTTCTCACTTTCATGTTTAGGAGCTTTTTCGTTGTCTGACAGAACATGGTAAGAACTAAGTTTATCAGAGTGTAAATATGGATGTACCTATCGGGTATTTAGACTGTGGAATACCTTATGCTTTGTTATGTTTAGCTTGTTTTGTTTGCTATTGTTTACGATGATGATCATATTAATTATGTTGTTACAGTTCTGAGGTCAAAGCTACATATTGAAGAATAGAAAAAAATCGCGAAATTTAATACACTCCAATTCTAATTTCCTCTCAAAATCGCGAAATTGAATACCCGCGAAATATGGCTCTTGATTTTTCGCGCAGTTGACACCAGTGTGTCTAGGTGGAAACTTAGTGAAATAGCTCACATAAAATACCCACCTGATTGTGTTTACTGTAATGTCGTGGTATATGTGTTGTGGTTCAATTTTACCCTTGGTTCAGTTTTTATTTCTCTTTGTTTTTGTGTATGGTAATGTATGATAATGAGTATAAAACAAAGAAAAATAAAAATTGAACCAAGGATAAACTTGAACAACAACATATCTATTTAGGAGGCATGGGATAAAATATTTAGAAAACGGTTTCGAGTTTCGTACCATGAAATATCCTATGAGCAACTTGCGCTTTTCAGTAAACGCTCTTGTAATTTCCTAGACAAGTGTTCTAGCATAAAGAGTACTGGGATTGAATAAAACTCCTCATATTTCCAAGTTAGCCAAAAATATTCTTATATATTTATAGGTAATAAGGGGCTGGTAATAGGGACAAAAATTGGAATAATTTCCTCGTTCAAACTTCTTTGGTTGTTAAATTTTTCTTCGCTTGGAACATAGAAAATAAACGTCTACACCTTTTGACGCAGTCAGGGGCAAGTTATGTAAACTCTTGGGTCACAAATAATCGTAGATGAAGCCCCCTATTAGTATTCTGGCTCCAACCTTGTAGAAATATTTACGGATATATATAGTGACGCGATAGTGTCTCTTACCAGCACAAAGTGCCCGTTTTTGGCAATTTTCGCTCAAAATCTAGCGTTGTTCAATAAAAAAACAATAGAGTCCTTTTTCTCAGGCTCTATGTGTGATAGGTTCCCTGGGAAATTTGATGTGCAAACTTCATATTTATATAACCCCTCGAACTACGTTCTCGGGCTAATATTTGTTGTGAACATCAAATTTCCTCGGGCAACCTATTTTTTAAACAGTGAGTGAGCGATGAAACAAAGTCGCTGAAATAATTTTAAATAAAAAATGAGCCATACTAAGTTATTTAACGGAAAAAATAGAACAATAACATACTTATCGGCCCTTACCAATCGCCATCCGAAAGAAAGTCACACGGGTGACGTCACTTACTAATCTAACCATAAGTCCACAATCCAAAGCAAGATCAACAAGAGCCACAGTGGCTTTTAGCTCGGGCAAAAAATGGCGGTATGTGATGTGTTTATATTGCTACCAATTAAATAGATGGAGTAGACTTCAATCTTTTCCCATGACTTCAACATCTTTTATCTTAAAACATGCTTCTTATTGGGCTAAGCAGATGGTTGATTGTCATGTGATACAAAACTCTGCACTTACTCTAAGTCGAGTCCAAGAGTCCAAACAGTAAAGAAAATTTCCCGTCAGTTGAAAACTAACCACTCGATAAAGGAGAACATACCGTATAAAACTCTATTCCCTTTGCCGGAATAAACCAGAATAAACGTTAACATTTACTCCGATTCAGTCACAAAACCTAAACGACGGTCGTAATGATGCTTTAAGTAAACAAAACACGGAAAATATAAGAATAAATAAATTTCCAAACTAAATCGAAGGACGAAAGACTATATTTTGAAGATTACGCTATAAAAAATACTTCAAACAAGACGTCACGCAAGGTCAAGAACCGGGTAACCGTATATAAGATAAACTGTTTTCATAAAATTTCAGTCAGCACGAACACAAAATTACTCTAACGTGCTGGTTTTATTGCCAAGTATTGACTAATACATGGAACTGGTTCGAGACAGCGGTGGCGTTCTAGATAAAGGTTGCGCATTTCTTTCCGCAATCGACCTCAAACCGAATGATTAATGACAGAATACTTTCGCCACGACGAAACACGGCTTTAGTGCCAATTTGCCGAGAAAATCCTCGCAAATCCCGAAATCCTGAAATCCTGACAAATTTGGTGTCAAAATTCTCCAAATTCATTGTATGTTTTGAAACAGGTGGCACATTTAGCGTTTTTCAGATCTAGTTGATTTTGAGGCTGCTTAAGAGACAAGATTCGCCTGTATTTGGAGCGTTTCTGAAGAAGTCGCTTGTCAATTCCCACGAACGTTGGCCGACTGCTTGGCGAGAGGCCCGAAAATTGTCCGAACATAAAACGTATCAAATCGCGGTATGGGCTCTTTGCAGTCCTCGATTACCAACGACATGACCTCGGCACAGCTACGTGTACCTTCGCTGACGGTTCGCTTGTATTCGTCAGAACAAGGAAAATCGGAGACACTTCGTTTGGACCTACGCATTATGAGCAATGAAATTTTCTGCACGAACTACAGAACTAAGCAGAAGAACTATTATTTAAATAGTGAGTGAACGATCAAACAAAGTAGCTGAAATAATTTTTAAATAAAAAAATGAGCCATACCAAGTTATTGAAAAAAAAAAACTATTATAACACAGTTATCGGTCCTTACCAAACGCCATCCGAAAGGAAGTCACACGGGTGACGTCACTTACTAATCTAATCATAAGTCCAAAATTCAAAGCAAGATCATCAAGGCTTTATAAATTAATGCTCTCCGAGAGTACAAAACTTGCTCCAAACAGAGTTATTTACGGAAACAAAGCCAACATAAATTTTTCTGTGATTTAAAAAGACCTCCAAAACGGATAAATGCGTGGAGAATTTTAAGTTATAATTCAGTTGTTCTGAAGTTCTTTGTTAACGTCTGCCTAACTCTGCTTAATCCTCACGGTGCGCGGATTTCAATGGCGTTATCAGCTACTGACAACACAAAAATTCTAAACGATGCAGGTAATTTAGCTCTAATTACATTCTCATCATTTTCGATATGGCACTGCCACGGCAAATTGGAATCTCTGTACAAAAGCTACAGCTATTCGAGCCACGTGAATCGAATTTTCTACTTTCCGTCAGCACATTCACGGCTGGCCAAATTCAATTTCATTTCAGTGACAAAACCTAAAACCAAAGAGGTAAATAAATTTTAAAAAAATGGAAAAATGAAACAAAATAAAGACGACAAAACCTTTGAAATAAAGGCGCACCGATTGAAAGCGCAACGTTCGCTCTTTTGAAACGCCTTGAGCTGATTGTTAAATCTGAACTCTGTCGGGCTAAGATAATGTGATCGTAAAAGGGTTTAATAAAGAGTTGCTTTAATTTGGGTACCGGATGATCAGTTAAAAATGCCTCGAAAAGACCCATGAAAAGGACTATCCGTGATAACTAAATAATTATCTTGTAAAGCGCAGTACATACCTTTTTGCCTGGAGGAAATTTTTTCGGATGGATTTTCGCTCGCTTGTGCTTCGCGCTCGATTTTTTGGGTTTTCGTGCTTCCGAAAAAATCTGTGAGCTCGTCTTGTAGGCAAGTCTGCAGTGGGATCTGCAAAAAGGTTTAGAAAACGATGAATTTTTATATTTGAAGACTAGGCATGACAAACAGATGATGGTTGTATGATATATATATCGGCGATCTTGCCGGTCTAGACTTGTCCGGCTTCACGTGGTTTACTTTTTTAATAAGACCATCCGATACCACATACATGTCGCAAAAAAATGACTGAACTTGCAAGAACATCATTTTCAACTCTCCTACAACTACCCTTACATTTTCAGTATTTTTGCAATGCAGGACATATACTGTAAAATATGGACTGGATTTATAAGAACATTATGAGACGAAGATTTGTAACAGATGGAATGGGTTTATAAAATCAGGATTTGTAAAACATGGGCTGGATTTATAAAATATGGATACAATTCACTTCTTTATTCCTTTTAGTTAACCACTCTTAATCACAGAACGAAAACGCTAACATTGGCTCCAACCCAGCTAATATTTTATAGCATGCTACACTGATACAGTAAGAAACGGCACACGTTTTGTAAAATTAGATTAGTGTCAGAAAAGACGGAGGTATCAAAGATCATTACATGACGAACATTTGCCCAGCGTAGTTGAAATGTAGCGGACCATGAAACGTCTGACCAAAGAGCAATCATTTTTGACAAAGTTATAACGAGGTACACGTTAGTTTTCATATTAAGTGATTCCTTGTTTTCCACACAGCAACGCAGTTATCAGCCCCAGAGGTTCAAGGGGTGGGGGGAGGGGTTGATCTCCCCCCTCCCCAAACCTCTGAGAGGTTCGATGCAAGCCTTTGTTACTGAACTCATTCAAGACAGGAGGTTATGGGTTTCTTTCCAGGAAAACTATTTCATGCGGCATTGTTTGATTAACGAGGGTAAAAAGGTACGTAGAAAAACTAAAAATAATTATTGTTGTTACAATTGCCCCTTTCAATCGAGCATTAAGTTGCTCTGAAACTTAGACGTACTGGAAAATTTACCACCAGAGTCCAGAACCTCTTAGTCCCAGGGAGGTCTGTCGTCTCCCCTGTCACCTCACCCCCTGGATAAGTCCCACGGTCCTTGCTTATCGCTATCAGAAGAATGTCACACGGGTGACGTGAGACATGGTGTGTTTTCACTTACTAGTCTAAGGGTGCGTTTCTTTGGGAAAATCCAAATCTGGATTCTTGTATCCAAAAACGGATTTTGCGTTTCTTTACCTAAATCCGAAAATGGATTAATAAATAATAATAATAATAAAATATTTATATAGCGCCAATATCCTAAAAGTTCAAAAGCGCTTTACAGAAGTAACGTTAAAAATATTAAAAACACTATTAAAAAAAATAAATATAAAAATAGTAAAAAAAGTTACAAAAAAATCCTTAAAAACTTAAGGCTAATAAAAAATGTTGCTAAAAAGTTATAAAAATGCTTTTTTAAAAAGGAAAGTTTTAAGTTTATGTTTAAAACGGGACACTGAGGAGCTGTTCTTGATGTCAGAAGGCAGAGTATTCCAGAGTGTAGGAGCTGCCACGGAGAAAGATCTTGCGCCATATGTTTTCAAATTGAAATGCGGAATTGAAAGAAGGTCTTTTGAAGATGAACGTAGCTGACGAGGTGGAGTGTAAGGAGTAAGAAGATCGCGAACGTATGTAGGTGCCAGATCGTTTAGAGCCTTGTACGTGATGAGTAGAATTTTAAAGATGATGCGATAATTAACAGGAAGCCAGTGGAGATTTAACAAAATAGGTGTGATGTGTTCGTGTTTTCTTGAGAGGGTAATGAGACGAGCGGCGGCATTCTGGACGTGCTGTAACTTTTTTATTAGACAGTTCGGTAAGCCATAGAGTAAAGAATTGCAGTGATCCAATTTTGAAGATACAAACGCATGAACAAGTATTTCAGTAGTGGTGGATGACAGGTACTTTCTTATATTGCTGATATTACGGAGATGATAAAAAGATGATTTGCAAATACTTGCAATATGCTCATTGAAAAGAAAATGATGGTCAAAAATGACACCAATATTTCTTGCTTTCTGCGAGGAGCGGATGGTCTCATTGACGACAGAGATTTCTTGAAGGATTGGTCTCGGTAGATGTTTAGCGGAGATCACTAGAAGTTCAGTCTTATCTTAGTGATCTGAAGAATCCACACTCCGAGTGGATACATCAGATCAAATCTAAATCCGGATTTTTAGGATTCATGATCCGTGCGTTTCTTTGGGGGACGGATCAGAAAATAGTATATCTGTCAAGCGGTCTTCCATG
Source organism: Siderastrea siderea (assembly GCA_964030785.1). Lineage (NCBI taxonomy): Eukaryota > Metazoa > Cnidaria > Anthozoa > Scleractinia > Rhizangiidae > Siderastrea > Siderastrea siderea. The sequence continues at coordinate 10,947,442 of OZ034967.1, forward strand.
CAATTTTACTGGTCTCCCCATATTCTCTCTCGATCTTGCGTGACAAAACATTCGATCGTGAAAAAGAAAATTCAGGTGATTATTCCGTTCCGTGTATTTGAAAAGTTTCCTACAAAAGTACAGACAGAAGCATTGACACTTCAGGATAACTTCATTTGTGTACCATTTCTGTAATTCAGGGACCAGATTTGCTAATTGTGAACGCAAATAACGAGCTCACTTAAACTACTTCAGATACTGTCCTTGTTTATAAATTATTTGTATTCCATTCTAGTTGAATTCTAGGGCAGTACGAGAGAAGTAATGTTCTGATATATATATTGCGTGTCTCCAGCCTATCTTGTCATGACAAAATAATCCTTTTTCGGATTTTGCGTTTCTTTGGTGTCGAAGAATCCATATGATCTGGGATCACAAATCCGTTTTCGGATTCTCCCAAAGAAACGCACCCTAAGTCCAGAATCCAAAGTATGATCAACAAGGGTTAGAACACAAGGAGTGGAAACACGGGAATTAAGGAAATCACTTAAAATGCCATAAATCGGCGAAATAACTACACCAGAAGCAACAAACACACCATGGAAATAAAGTAAGGCTCTTTTATTGAGAATTGTTACGGATACCTATCTTCTTGAATCTATTACCGGGAATTCCATACAAAACCTTATATTTGCAGCCATGTTGTAATTTCGTAATCACTGAGCTGTGGTTAGCTGATTATAGTTGAAACCCAGTACGGCTCGGGACGTGCCAGGGGACTGGGAAAATGAGATTGTTATAAACGTACTCCAGTTATAAAGAATTTGAGGGAAAGCGACTAAAATCTTCGTTATATTGGGGTACGGCTAATAATCATTTGCCGTAAATTACGGTCAATATTAAACAGCGTTCTGTAATGCACCACACAGTATTCGGTTTAATTGCAGGATAATTGCCTACTCCAGATTTGAAGGACTAAATAAAATTCGCAATTTAGGCCTGGGTTTAGGGTCTGCACGTATCTTCGTTGATCTTAAACGAATTCAACTTCAGTTGCGTGATCAATGCAGTTTATTCCCTATATCGGGGTAAATTTTAAGTGTGGGCTTCTGGATTGTTTTTGTTATATCGAGGATTTCGTTATGCGGGGCTTCTGTTTCATATACATTTTACTGTACGTTCAGCTGTACGTTTGGCCGGGCTGACGAATATCGTTCGTTGTGGCGGGGAACTTCTTATACCCAACCTAGTACCCAGGCGTTCTCTTCTCGTTCACACGACTTGGCGCGAAATTTCGTGACGTCACCGAATGGCATTCCGCGAGGGACCTCATTCGGTGACGTCACGACATTTCGCGCCAAGTCGAGTCGAGTGAGCGGGAGGAGAACGACTGGGTACTAGGTTGTGTTATACCATGGTTTTCGATAGCGTGTCTCCACTGAATTACAGAAGGCGCAAAGGGCTCTCAAATTAAAATGGTGGCTAGTTCTCCAGCCATTCGCGTTCCCACACGTGGCACACCAGGATCTCGGGAAAGAGAAATGTCTGAAATGGTTCACTCGAGAAGGTTCTGAGGAAACTTGGAAAATCGGATTCACCACTCAGCTGAAATTTAAAATGGTATTTTTGAAAAGGTCTAAGTGCTAAGTTGATATTAGTTGGGCTTTAATTAGCCTTAAGGTTGCTTGCGTTTTCTCCTCGGTGAGGTTTTGATGCTCTAGAGCGAAACGCGTCAATTTAATTCACTAGTGGAATTGGCGTGTAGAATCACACTCTTTTTTTATAAGAACGTCTAATTTTGCGGCTGACGCTGAACAGAATCTGAATGTTCTTATTTTTTTTTATCATCTTTTGAGCCTAAAACGTTCTTAGCATGTTCTTAAGTGACGTGGTATAGAATTTCAGAAAAACTGTCATAAACGTGACCAGCAGACCTTAAAAAGACCATTGTGCACTGTATCATGTCATATTCCTTTGACATTCATACCGTTAATGTTTTTTTTTCTCAGCAAATTCACTTTATTACTTTTTCACAGTTGAGAATGACAAGAAAAAATAGCCTGAGCTCTACATCAAAAAACCAAACCAAAACAAAACAAAAAAAACTAAATGGAGTTTTTGTAGTATGTATGTTGTGTGAGTAATCATTAGTAGTTTTTAATTCTGACTCTTGGTATTCTAGTGTTAACTCTATGCTAATTCGTTTTGTATTTTAGATTGTATTTTAGAAAGTTAGGTGTCCTCTATTAGCAGTGGGAAATCCCCTCTGCTAGATTCTTGTTTGACACGGTAATAAAGTCATTATTATTATAAGAAAATGTGATTCCAAAGAAATTGATGTTGTTACTATGTGTTTTTAGCTCGATGCAGAAACGGATGCAGAACTGAAAAAAACTGCTTTGTCTCTTAGTCTCAGCTTGGGTACGTTCTTAAAAATGGTTCTTATTAAAAAAAAATAAAAAATAAAAAAAAAAAGAGCGTAAGAAAATGGGTGTGTAGCCGGAGCCGGCTAGGCCCTGTGAAGCCTCCCTGTGAACAGGTTTCACAGCGGGGGAAATAACGCAAAGCAAAATCGGCGAGTAAAGCGGAAACAAACGCCGCCCTTTCGTTTTCTTCACTCACCGATTTTTTTTTTCGCGTCATTTCTCTACCGCTCCACCAACGACTCCATACGAAGTTACAATATCCGCACGCTATGCGAACCTTTGAGTCACGCGAGTATGTCACGGAACTCACGTGATCGCTGGTCGCGACCAAATATGTAATGTCTCTTGACAGAATTGCTTTCTTTCGCAAGACTGTTTCTCCTTTCGTTTCAGTCGTTTCAGTATCACAACTCCAGTACAAGCTTACTAAAGGTAGGATTTAAATTGAAGTTTACGAAACTGTTCTGACTCTTTGCCGGCTGCTGTAAAAGAACTTTTACTTGTAGACCTTTTGTTTAACGATGAACTGAGCAACATACAATCCCATTCAGAAATGATCGATTACACTAGAGCAATTTCCAGTGATGTCCTTGCAGACTGTTGCCTATAAGTTTGCAGTTGAAGTGTTCTGTTCCCTATTCGACTTGCATCTAGTCTGATTTCAAAAGGATCGACGAATTAAATTGTCTGACAGCAGAAAACCGCAGGCCTCCTGTTCAATCGATCGCCTGATTTCGTCGACTTCCTGGTTTGGCTCGCTTGGCTGACATATAATTTATCAATTAGGGTAAACTTATGTAGTTAAAGCCACCTTCCAGTCTCACCTCCGAGGAAAGGAATTTTCGATGTGAGATCAAGAAACAAAACGAGTGTTCAATGCTTAGGTGTCATCCAAATTTCGAAATTTGCGAGTACCTCCCGGAAAGTGCATTTTTTGAAATTAAGGAACTTGATTTCACTTAAATTAAACGCCTTATAGTTAATTCGGAACAGTTGCATTTGTGCTAAGAATTAGAGCATCCATTTCACGGGGAAGTATATGGCAAGCCAAACATGACAAAAGTAGGTTGAGTTTGAAATCATCTATCGAGTTTTAGTGATCGATATGTGAGATTAGGAAATCATTATATGAGAATTAGAAATCACTATGTGAGAATTAGAAATCACCATATGAGAATTGGAAATCACTATACGAGAATAAAAAACTGTCTTGCGAGATTATAAAGTACCCATTGAGAATGAAAAACCATTTATCGAGAAAAAGATTGATGATTGAAATCGACACCACCTGTTGAGAATGAGAAATCACTATGCGAGAAATAGAAATCTCACGGGGGGTGACAACTCTAACAAACGCTGTTTCGGGACATAGCTAAAATTGTTCCGGGAATCTGGAGATTTTTCCGGGAATCGGGACACTTGGCAATTTTTCCGGGAAACACGCGATAATTCCGGGACATTGCCGAAAAAAATCGGGACACCGATTTTTTTTTCGGTTAATGTCACGAAATCGTCCATAAATGAGAAACGTAATGAGAACATTCAAACAGCGCGTGCAACGCCGCGGCTTGTGGTTTACGCAAACCAATCAGAAACGCGCCCGACTTTGTGAGCACACAGTTGGGTTCCACAGCAGTCACGTCCAGATCCGTTCCAGGTCAAGGTTCCATGTACACTGCATGTATGGTTAGCGACGGTTTTTAATTTTTTCCTCGCTTTGCGAGCATCAGTGAAGTCCATTTAGGAAACAAGTGTGGATGCTGTAGGCGAAAAGAGCAAGCTTACGCTATAGCGACGATGGCGCGATCAATACAATGTAAGTAAAACAGTTTGAAGTAAATATTATCCGGATGCTTTCCAACACCACGTGTATTCTACGTTTACTACTGTGTTTACTGCTTAGCAAACGTACTTTTTTTGCTTTTTATAACAGCTGGGAAGTCATTTGAGAAATGGGAAATCGAGGATATATGCGCCTGGCTAACGCAAAACATGTTAGAGGAACATTGTGGATGTTTTAGGGAAAATAAAGTGCGTGGAAGCACACTGCTTTCCTCGCTAAAGGATGGAACATTAAAAGCGGACCTCAAAGAAATCGGAGTAAAGGCTCTTGGTAAGAGTTCTCATTTTCTACTTTAGTTCTTCGTCAGTTCTAATAAAATTCTTATTATAAAATCTTATCAGAAAAACAGTTATCTTGATGCTGCAAAAAGTTGTTGATAGTTTACTGAACATTAACAACGGATTAACAAACTTTGGATATGAAAAACCCCGGGTTGAAATAAGATCCGATAAATGAAAGTGTTGACATAAAACTAAACAATGATCAGAAAACGCTCAGTGACACTCAGACTCAAAGGGATGATTGCAATGATTGCTCTAATGTAAAACTGAATTAATGAGAGCGGCGATCCACCATTAAGGTGTTCATACGTCTTTGTTATTTAATATTTATTTATTTATTTGATTATAAGTAATTTGTTTACTTTATTTATTTATTTTGCCCACACTGCAACACCGTTATACCCATACAAATTAGCGAGGAAAACAGGCTTCAAAAGTCGCCCAAGTATTAGTTTATTTCATCAATATTTTTCTGACAACTAGTGTCGTGGCAGTGCGCGTAGTTTATCACCTACAAAACAATCTGGAAAAATACGTAACAAAATGTTATTATGCAAGTGTCAGGATAAATACACCACAATTTTCAGCTTGGAAGCTTCACAGCAACATAACCAAAATCATTCTCGTCCCCATAGCCCTTTTCGTTTCTCTTAGCCGGCAGGGCCTTGGCACGAGAAACGAAGGGCTCTGGGGACATGGGATTTTTGAATTAATTCGAATTTTTTTGATTGGCCGTTTGAAACAAAGAAATCTTGAGCGGAAGTAAAAAGACGCCATGACTTTCTCATACGTTCTTTTGAAATATCGTGACTGCATACATGAAGTCTGGAAGTCCTAGAATCTAGGACTGGAAATCCTGTGTCCCCAGAGCTCTTCGTTTCTCGTGCCAAGGCCCTGCCGGCTAAGAGAAACGAAAAGGGCTATGGGGACGAGAATGAACCAAAATGATCCCAGAAATGATCAATTTACTCGGTTTAGCGGGTGTTTACTTCCGGTTCGTATTTACTTCCGGTTCGTAGGGGATAGAAACAAAATATCAGACCTGGTCCACTCCGAGATTGAAAATCAACGCCGGGCGAAGAAACCAGCAGCAACCGTTACAGGGCCCATTGGACGATTTCTTGTTCAGATTGATAAGAATCAACAGACAAAGCAAAGAACAAGTGAAAAGAAGTCAGGTCAGTAGTCATGCCACGTAATATTATGAACTTATTTTCCAGCACGTAGTCTCGTGCTAATATTTTACCGGGAATTCAAGCACGATAATAATAATTTTTGAATTTTAAATGTAACAATTTAAAGCTTGCTTGCCACGTTTTGTTATGGGTGGAGCGACTACATTTTAAATATGAAATAAGGTCGGTGCTGAAAGGTTTTTGCACTTTTGCTTCTAACGTCGTCTACAAGTAAATACGACATATTATGTTTGTCTTAATTTTCAGATCCAAGATATCACGGTAGGCCGCGCTTTCTTAAGGGCACAGCATCAAATAGAGTCACGGATGGCGGCGACATCTACCGCCGGTGGCTGAAGAAAGAGTGCTTTGAAGGAAGAGGCTCCTTTATTCCCCGAGACGCTGAAGAAACAAAACGGCTTCAGAAATTCAAGGCTCGCGTTAGGGACCTTACACTGAATGTGGCATTGGGAAAGCTTTGTATCGTTCAGTACAAGGCAGGGATGCACGTCAAGGCTCTAGACGAATGGACTGTCCATTGTGATCTTTGCGACTGCAAATTTCATTGTAGAGAGGTCATGAGAGTCGGGGCGATTGAAAAGCATGTATTCAGTAAGCAGCACATAAAACTGCTTGCCGCAGATAGAGGTTAGTTTTCTTTGTCCTTTTTCTAAATTCTTAAACATTTCTGGTCAATTCAGCATAATTTTTTTTTCCATAACCATGACGTCAAATGTAGAATCGTAAGACATTTTAATTGGTAACCGGTCAACCTGTGTAAAGCTAATGGACACTCTTTTGGGATTCTTTAGATATACAACTTACTCAGAACGAAGTGCAGCTTGCTTCTTGGTGTAAAGAAGCGTATTTAAAACGCAAAAGAGAGCCTCAAGCTACAGGCCAAGCTGAAGCACGTCGCGCACAAAAAAGGTATACCGCTTACTCTTTATAATAAAATCAATATACATGTAAAATAGGAGCGATGATTAGATGTGCTAACATACACTTACCATGTATCACAGGAAATCCAACCAGGAGAAGACCTCCTCTTCATGCGACAAAAAGCAAAGAGTGTCTATCCAAGCGAGTCGTTCGGTTAATTCAAGATGCGAACAAGGACCTCAAAAGAGTTCCACTGATTCTAGACGACATGCTCACAAAAGGTATTGTTAATACCCTTCATAATCAAACATAAAGTAACTGTGAAGCATGAAAATAGTATGAAAATGAAGTGTTACGTTGGGTCCTCTTGTATGTGGGTAAACGCTTTGTACAGCTAGCATCACAGGTGGAGTAAATCAATAAGAACAAATGATATTATGCTTAGTAGCCCCGAGAGCATTTCATATTTCCCTTAAATACCTAAAAACTATCTTTAAGAATCACAACAGTTAATAACCTTGTAGACGTAGCAATCGTATAAAGAGCTAGTAGATACTGTAGTAAGATGTGACAGACGTTCACTAATTATGGCAATAAATTCAATGATCATTCAAAACATTGAATGCTGAATGTTTTAAAGCTTACATGACTTATTTTATCGTTCTAAACAGAGCTACGATATCCTTACCACTGGCACAATGTCCGCACAAGCGAATCAAATGCAAGTGCAGAAAAGTTTGGCAAAGAAATTTCCTGAAAGTGCATACAATGTCAAAAAGAAAGAGGACAAAACAAGGTAAACCAGACTTAAATAGAAATAAGAGGGGGCCGAAGAAATTGAAAGTGACCGACCAAACACATGAAGGACTAGTGTCTCCGGTTACCCACAAAAAGGCACGGATAAGTAATGGCCAAGCAGGGAGTGAAAATATTCAGGATAGTCAGATGCCCATTCAAAGCTCGTTCCCGGCCGAAACGGCCGAACACGGAGAAGAGCAAAACAGTAGAGGTGAATGGAATAGTTTCCAGAACGATGACGTAGTAAACGATGAAATTAACGCGAGGGGAGAGGGACGTGGTGACGACATGTTCTCAAAACGTTTACACGAAGATGACGGAAAGCTCCAGCAAGAAAATCCACGAAATGGCCAAATTGGATACCAACACGAGACATGGTGCGAAGATGTACAGAGTTTAAGCCAAGGCGACGCAACGCCAGCAGAAGTGCTTCCAGTGGCTCTCAATAACCAAGTGCAGTATGAAGATGAGATCGAAAACGAAGAACAGAGTGGTGACGACGAAATGTGTGAGGAAATTTCAGACGAAAATGAGGAAAAGACTGATTCCGAAGAAAGCGACGAAAGAAAAATGCCCAGTACATATGACGATGAAGGTGAAAATCTTGTTGAGGAAAGCGACGAAGAAGATTCTCAAGAAAGTGATGACTTCGCATTTGCTGAAAACCTCCTCTCCTGACTAGATGTCCCTACATTTAAATCATTTTTAGAAGATGCTGTACCTTGTGCGCATAATTACAGCGAAGAACTGAAGTGCCTTTGGAATAGCAATGGAGGATGCACTCCACCTGGTATTCTCTATAAGAATCGGCTGCATGACCCCAAAAATGTCTGTGTTCTATGTGGACTAAAAGACTGTGTTAGGTCCTTTGAATTGTGGTGCATGCGTCATCCTTTTACTTCCCGTGATTTGTATCGTCAGTCTGAAGCTGTTCATGAAAGTGCAGATGCCCTGTGGAGAAAAACATTGACAAAGAAGCTTGTTATATTTGTGGTTCAAAAGATTGCTTACGGTCCTTCGCGGATATAAAACACAAACACGTTGGGATGGTAGAGGACTTGAAGGCGGAATCATTAAAAGCGAGGCAGTACATTGTTTACAGGAACATAAAAGTCAAATCCGGTGAAGTGGACATAATGGTTAATGGTAAACAAGTCATGAACAGTGTACAGAGTAGCCAATGTACAGGTCTTTCATTCACAAGTGATCATATGTGTGACCGCTGTAGAGATATCTTGAGGGAGCCTGCCACACGAATTGCATTCCGTCGTTTGTGTTTAGAAGAGAAAAATGGAGTTTCAGTGAATAAGTTTAAGTCCAACAATGTTCAAGAGATACTAAACTCCATAGAAGAGAAGGGAATCTACTGCGACGAAAACCATCCAGGCAAAGAAATCATTCTCGGTTGTGCAGAGTTATATCGTGAAGGAAAACTTTCTGAAGACGATTTTTTTCATAAAATTCAGCACCTCATGATAGAAGCTGGAAGACATGGGCCTCAAAAGAAGATCGTCTGGGGAAAACACCCCGAAATACTCTTCTGGGCTCTTAGAGGTTATCTAAGGTTTGGAGATGATTTCATAGACCACCTGTCAGGAGAAGGTTTCAAGCTGGATAGAGCAGAGGGAGACGATGTTGTTTTCAGTTTTCAAGGAAAGTTCCTTCTTATTCCTGGTAGGCGTACATTGCAAAGATATTCCCCAGCATATTCAGTGACTGATGGGATCTCGAAGTCGCAAGTACGACTGTTAATTCAGTGCTTCGTCCACAACAAAGTCATGTCTATTGAAAAGCACAATGCAAGTATTTTCCCTTGTTGCTTGCAGTATGACGGACTAAAACTTAAACCAGCTCTAGAATACTGTCGGCATCACCACTCAGTCATTGGTTTATCAAGTGGCCCGATGGCGTACGAAGAAATGAAAGAAATTCGTAATCTGGGCGACGAAGAAAGAAGAAAGAAGGTGGCCGGCCTACCTTTCGCAAAAGAAGCTTTAGAATTCATTGCAGAAAGTCTTGACAGCAAATTAGCACTTCCAATGGGCCACTATCTTGTCAATGATACTGGATCATCCGAAGAACTTTGGATGCTTATTTCAAACGCGGTGGAGGTGTTACAGTGTTGTGATAGATGTATGAAACAGGTGGAAACGGGTGTGGCAGAGTTAGGAGCTTGCAAGTTCGTATGTGAACAATGTACGACTGACCGCCAGCTATGTGAAAGGTGTAAAGCACTGAATCTTTCATCAGATCAGTGGAAGTCTATAACAAGGCCGTGCTTTTCTTGCGTCGAAAGTCAGGTGTCATGCAAACGTGTTGTTGTCTGTGTGTTAGCAAGTGACTGCCTTGAAAAACAGAAAAAGATCCTCCGCCAGCTAGAAGAGAAGCGTACCTCTCAGTGAAACAAGAGACGCTAAACTGGTAGACAAGAACACTGGAGAAATTCTGATAATACCATCGCCAGATGACCCACATACAGACAAGAACATCGTCGCTGAGCACGACAATTACTGGCAAATAAAGAACGGAGAAGTTTTTTCGACAAAAATCATACAAGTCTTGCGTTCGCATCCTGATGCTACTATCAACAAGCCTGTGAAAGATGCTATCACTCAAGAAGCTCTCTCCCGGATTGACAGAATGTCCAACGAAACGTTCATGGCACATGTATCATCTCGCTTACAAGAGGCCATTAGGGATGCTGGTCCCGTTGTGGTTACCGTTGCTTCAAATGTACGTTATGGAGAAGAAGGAAACAAGAGAAGAACGATTGACGGAGAGCCATTTGGAAGGCTGACAGCATGTTGTATTACCGAAGAGAGTCGTGTTTTTCTAACCGATGGTGAAAAGAATCTTATTTACGAAGCAAACATAGCTAATCCACCTACAGTCGAGGTTATCTCCAAGACATTTAAGAACCCGACAGATGTCATCTTCATTCGAGAAAAGCCCCAGCATCTTCTCATCTGTGATACCCTTGGAATTGGTAGATTTTATTTGTCAAGCAGCAAAACCACTCGCCCAGTACTCAAAGATATCGGTCGACCGTTTAAAGCAGCCCTTGTTCGTGAAAGAAAACAAGTTTGGATTACCGACTGTGAGAAGAAGACAGTTGTTGTTTTCAATCTGGAGGGCGGTAAGACAAAGATCATCGAGCACAAATTTAAAGAACCAACAGGAATAGCCTTCTTGCCAGTCTTAGATGTTGTAGCTGTTTGTGATTCTTCAGAGTGCGCGCTTGTCTTTTTTGCCAAAAACGGGGACGGACTGTTAGTTGTCAATTTGCCCAATGAGATATCGCCAGTACATGTGTCATCTTTTCAAGGGGTTGGGAGTGCCGTTTTCCTTGCATCAAGCACCAGCATGCTATACAAAATGAAAGTAACACTGAATGCAAGTAAAGATGGCAGAAATTCGTCAGCTGTATTGGAGGAGGTGGCTGGTCATCGCCCACACCCCACCCACAGTTAAGAAGACGGGCCAGCTGCTTCATCAAAGCTTTCATGTGTCAATAGCCTTTGGAGTGTTGGGTCGGCGTGTTTTATTGCTGATGGTGGCAGGCTTCGTCTATACACACCAACGCAAGAGTTTCAGAATTGGATGGAGACCCTCCGCAACGGCCACGAAGCTTACGGTCTAACTGAAAAGAGACTTGGTGAGAATTATAAATGTAAAGTCAGAGCTATGGACTACCCGTCAAAGATTAAAGCTCTGGAGCAAAGAAGCAGCTACTTTGGAGAGTGGCAAAATGAAGTCGCCGAAAGGTTACCGGGAAAGAAGACCGCCAGCATGGGAAAGTATGGTACCCCCGCAACAAAAACCATGGAGAATACAAGGATATCCTCAGAAGGGAAGAGAGGCATCGAAGGGCTTCTAAGAGAACATGGCCTTGAAAGTAGACTAAATGATTTTCAGTTTACTTCTGTTACAACGCTTCGTACAGAAGGCATGTTTGGAGTTTACAACCGAGATCAGGTGGTTCCATCTGCACTTGAATTCAAGTATCTTTCCTCTCGCAGTGCACTGGAATGCGCAATGAAATCCGCTATGGGGCTTGGATTCAAGAGCAAGAGAGAGACTCGTTATGAACACAGAGACGACTGCCAAATGCCATTACTCTACAAAAAGCGGAAAGATGATCGTACTTTTATTAAGGAAAGTTCGCGGATAAAGAAAGAAGCATTGGAAATGCGTGACTTTTGTCGGGTGTACGGAAAGGGTGTTAAAGTTAGTGGAGTGCGACAAATCTACAAGCAGAGGCCAGGCTCCCTGCCTTTGTACTGCCGTCAGCCAAAAGCCACTGTGACACTGCACGATCAAGAAAGCGCTCCTTTGATGCAGTGGTTGGATTCTGTGACAAAACAAACTGAAGGAAAAAGAGTAGAAAGGGCTAAAGGCAAAGAACCAGGTGTGTCTACTGAGCGATCATCCGAAGCCAGCGAGAAAAGTGTGGTGGTGGTTGGTCATCGAGTAACCAAAGACGGCGTGGAGTACCTATTGAAGGGCACACAAGAGCCTGACAGTGCCGGAATGTGGATACCAAGAGAAAATGTGGATCTCACTCTTGTAGCGGCATACACAAGACGGCAGAGGGCTTCTCGTTGCTCATCGTAGTCAACGGAACACTTCAGGCTTCTTTTCTCGTTCACGTTAGCACGACTACTACCTTATTATAGGAAATTAATTTTTAATTTTAATTTTAGTCACCTACATTTAATTTTTAATTTTTATTTGAAGACACCTTCACTTCCATTGATTTCAAACGTCCTTAGATTCATCAATGTATTAAAGGTCATTATCTGACTTGGTAGTTACTTTTTAAAAATACTTTTGTTGGTATTACTAGTTGGAATACGGTTTAGCGGTATTTAGCCTTGAGGTCAGCTGTTGGACGTTGTTTTGTTTTGTTAAAAGTGCAAGCTGTTATATAAATTATTACGTATAAACATCAATTTCGACTTTTTTCGCGTTGTTAAAATGCTTCGTTTTATTCCTATAATAAGGTATTACCGGCTTATACAAACAAAGTATGATCAAATTGCATTACAGCCGTGTAACAAGCCGAAAATAAGTAGGTCATTCATATGATTTCTGGTCCAAGTGATAAAAAACAGTGTTTCCAGTCAAGGACGTTAGTTCTTGTTAATGTGCACTTTATCTCTGCACTTAATTCATGATCATGTTGTCATGTTTATGTTAACATAAAAGAACTGTGCTAGTTGCCACTGCGTTAACCTCGCTTACAGTTTACTGTCCGAAATGGAAGAGAAAGACGTAGAAAGGATACAGTGACATTGTTTACATTTTTATGTTTATTTATGTGCTTAACGGAAATCAGTTTATGTATATTGTTTCGTTTTCTTGTTTCATTTTTTCGCAATTAAATGATTCGCTTATTAAGTATACAACGAAAATACGGTCAGTTTAGAGATGTTCTGTTTCTATGTTAAATGAATCTATAGTTGACGAAAACAGTGGTTTCCAGTTAAGGACGCTCGCTCTTGTTGGGGTCGCCCACTACCTCTCGGAACGAGTTACTTCATTGGTTCTTAAAACAATAGATAACAGGTGATAACAATGCCCCTATCCCTGAATAACAATAGAGGTAGTGTTTACAGCGGGCGAATGAAAAAAGAGGTTCCAGAGAGGTAGTGTCTTACTGTCTTGTTGTCATGTTTATGTTGACAAAAAGGAACTGTGCTAGTTGCCACTGCGTTAACCTCAGCTCACAGTTAACCGTCCGAAATGAGAGAGAAGGACGTAGAAAGGATACAGTGACATCGCTTATATAGTTTTATATGTGCCTAACGGAAGTCAGTTTCAGTTATTTATTTATTTTGTTTCGTTTAACTTGTTTTATTTCTCTCAATTAAGAGATTCGTTTATTAGAAGAGCATAAATTTCAGTATACAAGGAAATACGGACAGTTTAAAGATGTTCTGTTTCTATGCTAATTAAAATTGAAGTGTTTTGCTGTTAAGACGCTAATCGTGGTTAAAATAATTCTAAACATGCAGAACATGTAATATTTAAGTTACACAAGTAATAAAAAAGGCAAATCTTCGAATATATACGCTGTGTTAAACTTTGTCAGAATGCCGGGAATTCTAAAATTTTCCGGGAATGTATCCCAAAAATTCGGGACTATGTTCCAAATTTCCGGGACGACTTACGTTAAGACCTAGTATTGCTCAAACAGCGTTTGTTAGAGTTGTCACCCCCCGTAAATCTCCATTCGAAATTATCGATTAGTTTTCAGAGCGTAGCAGCGTACAGGCTCCGACTCAGCTTAGAGCCTCGCTTTCGTTCGCTAGCCTCACGGGGATGTTCAAAATGGCGGAGCACCATGAGGAGCAACTGCGTCAACTTGTTCAGGAAGTTCGAGCGACTATCAGAACAAATGTCTCAACCAAATCATTCGAATGTCAATGCTCAGGTATCCTGTATTTTTGGACGCTGGCAATTTAATCCAAGGTCGAGCCGCAAGCAAGTTCCTCGCATTTCGGACGCTTGACAAACATGAGACGAATTGGTACTTCCAACATAAAGGAACAGGTCAAGATCGAAGGCGATACAAAACGCTCCATTTTTGTGTGATTTGTTATTACTTGCTGGCCCAAAAGTCAATGTTATACCACGATAGGGAAGGAGAGTAGGGGCAAGACTAGCACTGAGCATGGCCATGTGCTCAATGAGTGTCAGTATCTCAGCCTGATACTTAAAAACTTATATCTTTAGATAAATCTTGTCATTTCTAATCGTTTCTTACAAGTCCAGTTCTCCTTGCACTGCAAATGTTCCTTTTTTGACCTTTCCTCTGACTTAGATGATGCTTTTCCAAAACATGTATACCTACGTCGAGCTCTATTAAGGGATGACATGACAGAACTTTTCAGTGATCCTGCTATGATAAACGTTAATTTAGATGCAACTGTTATTGGGAATGATGGTAATCCATTTGAGGGTACAAGAGTGTGTGTCGTGAGGGAAGTATTAACTAGCTTTTGGCAACTAGTGTACCATTCACTAACTGTTAGAACACAGGAAAAAGTGCCTTGCATATGGCATGAACGTCAGAAAACACAATGGGAAGCAACTGCATGTATAATAATAAATCAAATAGTAAATCAATAGTAATAGTAAATCAAAAGGTACAATTATTTTCCAATTTTTTTGTTATGTGCTGTCATAGCATCAGTCTTGTTTGGAGAGGAAAATGTTTCAAACAGTTACTGGAATCATTTTTACTCTATGGATTATAATTTCACTTGGTGATAACTTTGACCCTAATGATGAGGACCTGTTGGGTTTCCTGAGTAATTTTAAGTGTTTTACCAAAGTAACTGGAGGGAACATTTCACAGGTTATTCATGAGCTAGCACACAAGGTACATTATTGATTGTTTTGCACCAGTACTCTCAGTGTTGAGAGCATTCCCCCATTTCCCTGCCTTTCAAAGCTTACAAGGCTTGCAGCAAATGTATCTTGAAAAGCAGCCAACCCCAAGAAAATTATCAATCTTCTTGATGCAAATCCACAGATAGAACCAGAGAGAATGGTTCTGAAACATCTTTAGCCTGCGTGCAGACATCTCGTATTTCCTTCCACCCGCGGAAACGTCCCTTTTCTGCGGGTGGAAGGAAATAGGAGACGTCTGCACGCAGGCTAAAACATCTTAAGAGGTATACTAGGTCCCTGGATGGACAGGCTATCTCCCAGTTCTTTTCATTTTTTGACAGGGAGTAATGTTATTGCATGTGAATCATTCTTAATTACATGTACAATCATTATGCTTGAGGGGGGGCTGGATGTAGACCAATAATCAAAACTTGTGGTCCCATACTCAAGTTGCCTTCCACATACCAGTCATATTCAGAACTTGCTGAAGAATTCAGTTCTCTCATAAATGAAAAGGGAGCTTGGTCTTTCAATATTGTTTGATTTCTTTAGTCTAAGTTCTTGTACCCTGTACCACCATGTTGAATCAAAAGAGGAGATATGTGTTATGGCTGGGAATAACAATATACTTGTCTCTGGTACAAGTATGCATTTAGCATTCAGTTGTTGTAGGTTCAAGTTTGTAGGCTCAAGATGTTTAAATGCTGTACAAGTACATTGTAAGAGACTTTGGAGTGTTTATTTTTGTTCTGTTTAAACAAGTTCATGTTTACAAATATAGGATCAAGTTACAAAATTATGTCTATTATATCTTCACTATATTTATGTCACTAACAGTTAGAATGCCTTTTGACCAGATTTAAAAACAGTTAGAATGCCTTTTGACCGGATTTAAACATCAATAAATCTTGAGTTGACTTCAAATGCAGTCTGAGTAGTCATCTCAGCGTGCAAAGAAGTTAGAGGCCGATAGCCTGGGGCTAGTGGATTTTGCAGTCGGGCTAGTGGATTTTATCCTTCACTTGCCCGACGGGCACGTGAAAGTTTCCGGGGGAATTTTTGAGGAAATTAAATTACAGAAGCACTGTAAAACATCGATTTTTTTTACTTTCTAGTTAGTTCGTCTGAAACGAAATCTGCATAAAAACATTGGTATCGCATTACATTTTGTTTTTTTTTACGTGAAATCAAAATTGTTGCTGTTCAAGAAATATTTCAAAGAAACCTTAAGTTGTCTAATTATGCTTCACTGAGGAATGTTTGGAACAGTTTTTGGTCATGAATTCCAGCAAGAAATTTGTTCTGTTTTTAGAAGCGTAATTGTTCGCGCATTGAGACGTGCACATTTGACCATGTGTTTAACTCTTTTGGCACCAAAACTAAACACCGATACTTTTGGTGTTTCTTGATTAAAATTTATCGACGCCATCCTATTGTTTTCATGTGATTTTACCAAATGAAATGTTACGAGAAATGAAACGAAATTTTTTGTTTCTTTGAAACCTTTGTCTAGTTAACAAGAAGTTGAATATTTCTTTAACTAGAAATTTGCATAATTTTGTTTACGAGTTTACTGATGCGTGTCTTGGCAATTGCAATTTTGCGTGGACTCGAAACTGCCAAAGTAACTAACTTTTCTAGCTTTTCCTCAAGAAACTGATCTACTCAATGTAACACCTTACTGTAAGAAGTAAGAAAATGGTGTGAGCTACCAAAACTTTAGATGTGATGTAACTTATTTTTAGGAGTGGACTTACAGTAAATAAAGTTCTCCTTCTGCTACAGACATTGTTCCAGTGGGAAATAATTCTTTTGATGGAAAATTGTGCAATCAAGCACTGCTCTGTCAACTTTTTTCACTGTATTTTAAGAGAGTTTTATTGAAAGGTTGTTTTGCCTTGACATCGGCATCGGGTTGCTTCAAATTGCATGGTTGTCATGTTGCAGCAGATTTGAAGAACCAGTATACCAGTGTATTAAAAGTATGTTACCAACTGGTATTAATAAAAATTTACACAGCCTTTACTGTTAATTTTGCCTTTAATTAATTAATTAATTAATTAATTAATTGATTAATTAATTAATTAATCAATTAATTAACTGTGCTTATGAGAATGTTTTTCGGGCTAGTGAAAATGACTTTCAGGCTAGTACATCCTGGCTACAGCTTGCCCAAAGGGCAAGCTGGAAAACTGAATTCCTTTGCACCCTGCATTTGTACTATTATCATAGATTACATGATTTCAGTCTGTCAGCCCTTAGGAATGAAAGACAACCTACAGTAAAAAGTAGCATGGTGCTTGTACTAGTTGTATGTCGTCCAAGAAATCACTGCCTGAAATCCAAATTTCACTACAAACTACCCCATCTCCCCACCACCAAGTAAATGCAACTGGAAATGTGAAAATGGTTTGAAGACAAATCAGTGTAAATTACACAATTCTATCAAAATTCAAAACATTTAAATTCAAGGGTCATAACTGCAGTTTATATTGTTTTGAGTTCAACCATACCAGTGACAGCTGATCTTGCTGATGTCTCGTTTTTAATAGAAACAATCTCTGCAGTAAGTTATTTCTTTTCCTTATGCAGCCCATGTGGGGGATAACAGTAATCAACTACTCCCATTTCCATCACAGGAAATGTCAAAATACTTTAGTGGGTGATAAATCTTTTTCATTACCACTCATTGAGACCTTGAATGATTGTCACAGTGTTCAGGAAGTGACTAATTCCATTATTGCCATCATCAGAAAGAGGGTCCATTCTACTGTGTAATTCCTGCAGTTGGTGATCTGTAAGCTGAATGTGTGATTCTGGCATAACAACATTGTTGTCTGCTTGAATATCAGTCACTGGACCATCATAATCAATTCCATGTCTGCCAATTTGACAATATATTCCTCAGGAATAGTGAGTAAACCAGTGTACCACATTGCCAAGGGTATTTGGTGGCCTAACTGTTCTAATACCATGATGGTAATTCCACTGGCTTGTGAATTCACGTAGGGAGGCACTGATCCCAGGAATATACACATATTGCAGGGCCAGCAAGTATAATTCATCCAGTGAGTCCAAAGTTCCGTTGCTCTCAAGAAGTTCAAACAAATCCTTGTATAGTGCTGAGCTGACTCTATTAATTTCTGCCCACAGTCTTTCGATGCACTGATTAATATGAACATTCCTACCAGCAATAAAATTACCTCAGTCTGATCCCCGGTTAATGATCATATATCTTGCCACATCTACATTTTCCATACCCTGGTCACCAGGAACCCTTGAAGGGATTCCAAACTCTTGTACTCCTTCCTCAAAATATTGAAGCACAGTACTTGCTTTGTTGTCTGTGCAACATTTCAGATATACTATGGCTCTGCTGTACCCATCAATACCTCCATGGATGACGAATCTCCATGAGATTACTTTATGGCTTGAATCAATGTGCCACAAATGATCTGGACCAGTGACACTGTAGGTTCTTTTAAATATTGCATACCAACGCCTCACAGCTCTACCAATACCATCTATCCTCTACCAGCTTTCTCTGATTCTGAACCTTTGAATATTTATACCCCTATCTTTGAGACTGCCTCTTACACAGGTTTCACCACCACATGGTGGCAAGTTAAGGGTCTGCTGTATCTGCCTAATTCTTTATCTGTTATTTCTGTGAAATTGTTTTCCAGTCCAGACTCGATCCTTCGTCTGTATAGTGCTTGGTCAGAGATTCCAAGGCATGCTGCTATACTTCTCCACCCGGGTTCTCCAGTTCATTCCAGTCTCACGCAGTTGCTCAATCATTTCCTTTGTAATATTGTTTGGCGGTCTTCCTCCTGTACTTGCAGAGAATGCCAATGGAGTCTTTTGCTTTTGGTGAAAGCTTGATGCACTCAAAATGTCTGACGCCTTCCATAATAACAAAGCTGAAGAATTTTCTTACACCTCAAACAGTTCTCCTAACGAGAAGTTCTGTGACAGTGATATGGCGACAAGCACTTTTGTGTGTTTCTCAAGCCTCCTTGCACAGATTTCTACAATGTTATCCTACAAGATCAGATACATGATAAACTGAAGCAGTTCTTTCGATAATACATCCCAGAGAATCCAAAAACTCCGGCCGATCCGTCAAGTCGACTTCTGAACTCAATTGCTCCGCCATTTCATTTTGAGAATCCCACCAAAATGCACTCCGCTGACAAGTTGATGCGGATTTCACCGACTCAGAAAAACTAATCGATAATCTCGAATGGTGATTTCTGTTTCTCGCATTATGGTTTCTCATTCTCAGCAGGTGATGTCGATTTCGATCATCAAGCTTTTTCTCGATTAATGGTTTTTCATGTTCAATGGGTAATTTATAATCTCGCATGACAGTTTTTCATTCTCGTATAGTGATTTTCAATTCTCGTATGGTGATTTCTAATTCTCATATAGTAATTTCCTAATCTACATATCGATCACTGAAACTCGATAGGTGATTTCAAACTCAACCTACTTTTGTCATGTTTGGCTTGCCATAGAAGTAGAATACAAAGGTCGGTAAAGGGCCAACCATTTAACTTCTGAAGGGGGGGGGGGGTTAGGTGATTTGTTATAGGCATGAAATTTTTTTCCAACCCTTAATTCCCCATGAATTTTTTTTTCTCGGGGTATGTGCTTGCATGATATTTTTTCTCTCTCCAACGTTCTGCATGAATATTTTTTCTGTGTGGATGGGGTTAGTAGGCCTTCATTATAAATCAAATTACAAAGGATCTGTGAAATCTTTATAATACAGTACATTAATTTTAACACCGAATGTAAAACACCGAGGTGCCCCTTCCGACTGTTGAAAGGAGGCAGGCCTGTTTCTGGACTTTTGCAAGTACATAGTGCGGGCATAGCGCTGCAGAACAATACATTGCATAGCGTGAATGCCCCTACAGTGCATATTTACAGGAAGATAATGAACCACATCCTTTCCTTGTTATATCAAACTGAGAACCACCAGTACAGCAATAAGTTGCTTTAGAGAGCTATCTAGAAAGGGTTAAATCCCACTTGCACCTGAATTACACATTACAAAGCCAAACAATAATGTGCACAGAGCTCTCAAGTTGATTTGTTGAGTGAGATTTTTGACGGCGTAGTCGTCTATTATGACGCTGAAGGTGTCACCTTTCTAGGGGGCCTGGGGGCATGCTCCCCCAGAAAAGTTTGAAAAATTGAAGTAGCTAAGACGTGTTTTCCTTTATTCTGAGCGGAAATGTCCTTCGAAAGTAGCTATTTAGATCCCAGTTTTTTCTTTTAATTGGACTAATATCAACTCTTTCTTAACATTCTGACTTATCCAGAAGTCAAATTAACATGTCATAACGCTGAAAAACAGGAGTTTCTTCTACATGTTTTCACTCGATACCTTCGATAGGTCCGCCGTGAAAAATCCCCTGTGAGTGTTTGTTTTCTTGCGGCCACGTTATAGTTTGCGATTTCCTCGACTTCGTTTATTTATTTATTTATTTATTTTTTCTGAAGCTCTCCTCAAAAATGTTCCGGCGTTGAACGGGCCACACTACTACGGCGTTCGATGAGGAAAACAACCTCGTGTAAGAAGACACGAGAGTCGCCCGGCTGTTCCTCTTCGCTGATTGGCCAGAAAAATATTTTTCTGGCCAATCAGAAGGCGGGATTTCAAACGCTTCTGGAACTCGTTCAGTAAGAGTAAGTGCCCAGGGGCTCTCCCGCTCTCGTTGTAAACTTTCGCCCATGAAAATCCCGTCGTCCCGACTAGCTGCCCCTGGGTCTCCGAGTATGCCAGAAAGTTGCCATTGAACATTTACTGCGATCTTCTTTTTTACCCAGGTATGTGTTTTTCGAGCGCGGTAACTTTGCGGACTTTGTTTCCATTTTGGACGACTTAGACGCAGTGGTTGTCACTTGCTCTGCACTCATAATCAAAGCTTCACATTTTCTTCGAATGTACGTAGTTTCTGAATTGCAGTCAGAACATTTCTTCCTAAAGAAGGAAGGGGAGAAGGTGCACCTTTACTTTAGTCGCATTTGCAGGACATACTGTTCTGGTTACTTTGAAATGCTGAAAGACCTCACATCAGCATTGCTAGAGTCTTCTGAAGAGGAGCGGCCGATTGTTAAGATGGCAGATAGCCAAGCCAATGTTAGTGCTTTTCATCAGACTGAAGACACTAGACAGACAGTTCATGTCGCAGGTAACTGTTTTTCGTTGGTGAGAGAGGTTGAGATTTTCGTCTTATCTGGAGATTTTCATGTCATCTGGACCAATGAGCAACTGAAGTTCATCCGTGACTTGTTGTCTGCCGAATCGTCTCCGCAAGACGTTGTTCTAAGACACGTCCAAGTGGAAAATGATGCAGTCTCTCATATCAACTTCACTGACAAACTAAGGAGCTTAGTACTAGACGACCTGACAATAACAACTATAGATGCTGTCTTTATCGCCAGTTCCCTTTGTCGGGCTTCCAAATAATATTCCTTTAAACTAACGGATAGTCTTTTTGGATAAAGATAGCGTAGGACTTCTTGCTAAAAATCTTTGCCACATACCACGACTGTCCTATTTAACATTGTCTGGAGTCGGTATGGATCATCAAGGCTGCTCATCTCTCGCCACTTCACTAAACGACGTTCCCGACCTAACAGTGCTCGATTTGTCGCACAACCAGCTCGCTCAAGGGATGTCTGAACTTGCTAAGCAATTGAAAAATGTCCCTCGTCTGCTTCGTCGCAATCTAGAAAACACAAATATGGGTGAAAAGGAAGCAACAGCTCTGGCTCAGGCACTTTCAGATGTATCGAAACTGCGTACTCTTCAGTTAGGTGGTAATCCACTCGGCCGAGGAGTCAGCATTCTTGTGAAGAATCTGGGTGGCCTTTCAGAGCTTAAACTAAAAATACCACTAACTGTTTAAGTTGGTGGTCCCTTGAGCAGTCTCTGCAGTAGTCTTTTTGACAAAAAACATTCGTATGGGTTGTCTATTGTGTAACTCGCAGCGTACTAAAGGGTGTGGAAAAGGCAAAAGTACCTGTAAGGAAATTACTGCTGAGCGCAAACTGAGTATTGAAAGCTTGGAGCCATCGAGCGACTGAAAGTTTTGCTAAAAACGCACTCATGCTCCCTTCAATTTGTACGTTCAGCTCTCGCTAGTCTTAAATCAACAAAAGAGCGAACAAACATAGAGCAGCAAAGTATAATATTGTGTTAATATTTTTTACTGTTTTCATGTTATTTTAACCAGATTGAAAAGTTCTGAAGATCGTGATTGAGCAATCACAGCCCGAGTATCTGAGAGATCTCGGAGAAAGCGTATTTCATTTCTGATAGTTGACCTTATTAATTTTAAAAAAATCATTAACCTAAAAATAAGGGAAATTCCGGGCGAGATCTTTCCGGCAGTGGCACCTTTGGTTTGGCGAGGAATGTGGCGCAAATCCAAGGTACCTGCGGCAGGTACCTCATAATACCGTCTTCGAACGTGCTATTTTATCGTGTCCTGGCCGAGTTCGAAGGCTGTATTTGTAACAACTAAGCGAAACGAGTTGCATAAACTTAACGTCCTGCGTAACTTTTAACGTCAGACGTTCAGTACAATCAAAGTCACTATTTTAACGTCTGACGTTAGCAGTTACGCCCAGCGTTAGGTTTTAAGCAAATCGGCCCTGGGGGTGACATGAAACCACCAGGCGTCCCTCTAGCAGTTTTGTTGTGATCCCAGATAGATAATAGGTTCGTTTTCTGCTACTCTCGCGGATGCAGTTTTTCCCGCTCCTTTGAGCTCGGAACAGGGGCCGGAATCATTTCCCTCAGTTAGATGGCCGCTAACAATCGATACCGCTTATTTCCAAATCGAGCATGCGTACCATAAGACAAATCATGGCTTTTTTTCCGGCCGACGTCGCATTGCTCCGAATGCTTCAGTGCCGTAATTGTATTTTTTTAACGCAAGAACACGGTTAAACACTTCTGCTTGAAAATATCACGCTTCAAAAGAAAAGGGGGAAAAAAGCACACACACAACAGTCAAAAATTTTCTAATATTAACACCCAGGAGACATACAACTTTATCTTCACCGAGTGGTGACTTAGGCAGCATTGAATTGTATCGAGACAACCGATACAGCTCGCGAATATCGATATTTTCAGCTATACCCAAGTATCGATAACTGCAAACCCATATTTGGCGACTCGGCGACATTTAGAGAAATACAGCGATCGAAATCGGCAGGAACACGATAAAATAGAGGACTGTTACAGCCAATTTCAGCCAAAGGAATAGGTTATCAACTTATTCAAGGTAGGAACGTTTTGTTTTTTTCCTACTTTGTACAACAAGACAAACTACGTGCGTCATATTCAAATGCTTGATTTTTGTTTGATATTTGCATGCGTACCTGACATTACGCTATTGCAGGATAGGCGCAGATTCTGCAAAAACTTGCATAATATAACGGAAAAGGTCAGTTGAATTGGATTACTTGACTGCAATAACGTGTTACGTTTTGCCCTTGCGAATTGGGCTGAAAATGAACCTACAGCTGTCTTTAATGCGCTCGACAAAGACGCACAGATGCAAGCGTCTCTTTTTCCGGTCTAGCGCGTTCAAATCATTTTAGTGGATAATACTGAAAATTAGAGTGATTCTGTTGATACAATAATGTGCAACCGACGACTAGAAAACATTTCTTCTTTTCATTTAGGACTGGAGACCTTTGGATTTTTCTTTTTGTACGATAAGCAGATAAACTGCGAACGAGTCTGTGTAAGTTCTCATACAAAACCGCTTCTTAAGTGCAAGATGTTGTATGCAATTTTTTTTTCGGAAGTGAAAAACAGGAAGTCATGTCTACGAAGAAATCTTAACGTATCTTATATGCCGCAGTTTATCTTTCAGCACGAACATGAACCGAAGAGCGGGTAGCCAAAAGATTGGCCCGATTTATACTAAAGACGGATCATCCGTCTGGGACGAACTTGGGCAAAGAACGGTAGTTCGACTTATAATTCGTCTGTGTATAAATACGGGCTTTCAGACGGATCATCCGTCCACACGAACTATCACGGTAGTTCGTCTGGACGGATGATCCGTCTCTAGTATAAATCGGGCCATTTATATTTTAAACGTATCAAAATGGACACACAGCGTGACATGACGAAAACCGCCGAACCGTGCGATTTTTATTTGTTCAGCCTACTTCACGGGTATCTTGTCCTACGCCAGTACACCGAAATAATTTTGTCAGCAAGTCGAGATGACAGAGACTGGTGACAAGAAATCTTAAAGCCCTTCGGGACATTGCGGTCAAACGAGAAAAGATAAGAAAAGTATTTTAAAGATAAGGGAATTATTTTCACTGTTCAAGTTTGGTAATTTATCATTATCCTGTAGATTTAATAAAATGTTTCGAACTTTACTAAAAAAAAGTTCTAAGACGGCGCAATTTGTAAAAGTAATTTTGTACAGGTGCGGGACATTTAAATAAAAAAAAACTGATTGCTATAGACGTTTGACCGCAGTGGACTTCGGGACACGATTGAGTAGCGGCCATGTTTGGGTTTACCTCAATGTAAGAACCTGAAAGGTTTTTCTTTGTTTTGTAAGCTATTGTTTGCTGTTGAAAATGTTGTTTTACCACATCTATGAGTTTCACAGGTTCTTACAAGTACACCGAGGTAAAGCCCCATCTTTTTTTTAATTTGGCTTGTTACCGCCAATCTATGCAAATGACTAGTATTTCAACAACGGGGGAGGGGGGATATTCTGCCCGCCCTGACTTTAATAATAATAATAATAATAATAATAATAATAATAATAATAATAATAATAATAATAATAATAATGGTTTATTAACGAAATCCACGGGGTGGCTCTTCCTTCGTTAAAACTACACACTATTTACACTGAACGAATTGTGATATAAATTTTAAAAAAAAGACTTTAGATGTTAATAACTTTATCCCTCTTCGATTTCCAAAAAATCCTAATAGTTTTGACTTCACCAAAGCTAGAATTTCCACAAGTAACATTAAGGATTGAAGCTGACCCAAGAGTCTTTATTATCATAACCCTCCCGAATAGTGTGCGATCTCTTGCCGTCCACACGTCAAGGTTAGCTGGGAGCTTTTGTAATTTCATATTAAAATCTAAGTGGCTATTTCCTCTCTCATTGATCGTAGGAGACATAGTATTTTAACTGGACTACTCTTGTTTTTCTCCCATGCACCCAACCAAATTGCTTTGGTTTTTTTATAATATTCAGTTTCAGTCCGCTTAGATTGCCAAAAGATAGGTCAGCGCAGAAGAGGTTGGTATCGTCTGCAAACTGGTTCACTTTGACTTCGTCTCCGAAATCCTTAATTCCTCAAAAACTGAGATCTTGTGGAAGTTTGGCTAATAACAATTCCACTGTACGAATAAAAAGAAATATGGTAAAAGAGGGCATCCTTGCGGACTCCTCAATATTCGTGTAGAAAAGATCAACCCATCTTTTCATATTTGCTTCGAAGTTAAAGAAGTGCACGTTTTCATTATGAAATGCAATGCTAAAAAATTGAAGGCTTTTCGGAAATCCAAAGATACTAAAATTCCAGGTATGTTCCAAACACTGACATTATATTCCGATGGCCTAAACAAATTCCTCCCAAACAGAGTATCATGTATTAATTTTATTCATATTTGTTACCAGGGAAGACTCTCCATGGCTTCTGCAGCACCAAGTTTTCCTTCCACTAAAGAGACAACTCACTATGCCAGGCTGTGTCGCCTTCTGGTGGATGGTGGATCACAGGTCCTGAGAGAGACGTTCGACAGAGTTCATCCACCAGGAAACCTCCACTCAGATTTGTTAGATCCTGTAGTACATGGCATATTGCAGTCACTTCGGAAGAAAAGAATTCTAAATCCTTCGCAATGGGGCAAACTGTATCCCGCCAGAGCTTCACCTTCGTCAAAGGACTTTGACATCACCCTGTTAATGGTGCTGCTCAGGAATATTTGTGGTCTGGCGCCTCCTGCCACTGGGTGGGATAACCTTCCCCCGGTTGCGGATGTAACTCCTGAAGCTGACATCGCTCGGGTGAAGCACTACAGAAACCAAGTTTATGGCCACGCCAGTCAGGCCTCGGTTGATGATGCAACATTCAGTGCCTACTGGAAGGACATCCGTGACACGTTGGTGAGACTGGGAGGAGCGAAATATGCAGCAGCTATCGACGATCTGAAAAATGCCTGCATGGACCCTGACATTGAGGAACACTACCGAGAGCTTTTAAAGCAGTGGAGAAAAGATGACGACAACATCATGGACAAATTAGGTGAGATTGTGGAAAAGCTAGAGGAACTGAAACCATCTGTGGTTTATCCTGGAAGAAAGGCCTCAAGGAAAGGTGAGCTTGATAGAGAGGAAAAAATTTGCGCCTCGTTCTATATCCCCCCCAAGGACATTTAACGTTTGACCTTTTCAATAACCACGAAAAAAAAACTGTCACAGATTGCGGTCTCATGAAGGCTAGTTAGCTATTTCGGTAATGTGACGTAATAGGTACGAAATCTAAACTTCGGTGATCCAAAACAATGCAAGCTTACTGACTTACTTACTCAAGCAGGTTGCATAGGCTAGACCTTATTTTGGATACGAAGAACCAATCGGAATGTGGTCTTTGACGTTTGTTTTGGCACATACGCGTGCGAGATCCACAAAACCACAAAATGATATGTAAAACCAAAACCCAAGTGTGATAAATAACGGGGTGAGGAATAATAATGATAAAAAGCAACAAAAGGGAAACAAAAAATTACATAATGCGGAAGCATCACCTGTAGCCTTTGTTAACAGCCGTCCGTGTGTTTGTTGCGATGAATTTTAGACCTTCCTCGGAGGATCCTTTTACTGAAGCTATGAGGTTAGTTTAATTCCCAGCTTTCCTTGTTGTGTTCTACTGTGCTTTAAACTGTCGGCAATTCTTTTGTTTCATATCTTCGTGTGGGAAAATTAAAATCTCGTTCCCAGAGCCCGCGCACGTTTTCCTCTGTCCATGCTTTAGTTAGTAGACTTGATGTGACGCGTCCACTAACTACAGTTAAGTATGAAGGCTAACCAGAATTAACTGTAGTTAGCGACCCTACTGTGACCGCAACCACGGTTACTTTTCTTTCGGAAAAATCAGTTGTTTCTTTTCTTTGTTCACTGAAAGGTTGATGTTTCCGTGGTTACCACATTTTGACTGCCATTTTTTCAAATTTTAAATCTTCCTTTATCAATAAACAGTTTTACCTTGTTGCTTTTGTAATGAAATCTTTTACTACACGTTTCAGATCATCTTAGCGTTTCATAACTGACTTTGTCTCAATTTTGTTGCTTTCGAATGTTTGAGAGAAATAAAGAAATTGACAATAGTGGCTTTTTGGAAATCATGACGTAATTTTGACTGAATGTTCACGTCATGCCATTTCATCAACACCTAATGCGTACCATAAACGGAAGATCGAAAGGCTTTAATGGACTTCCCGCTACGGTCGGGGAGGAGGTTTGATGACAAGGACTAGACGGCGTTCGAAAATCAAAAATGAAATGCGAATGACTGTTGCTAATTCTTTTTACAAAGTCCTTCGTTACCACCATTTTCACTACTACGCGACTTTTCTTTTCAAAACACCTCTGAGCACTTTGCAATACGCTTCCGTCAATCATACCTTATATGGAAAGTGTGTGATGTTACCGCAATTGAATTGAGCTCGAAGGAATAAAGATAGCGCCAAATTATCCCGAAAATTTGCGCTGGCGAGTCATATATTGACTAGTAAGAGGCTTTAGAGTCGTTGATGTTGCAAGAATACTTCACGTTTGGTAGATATTTGTAAAGAAATTTCGACATTTCTTGTCGAGATGTATCGTCGTGGGTCATCGCTAAATTTCACTGAGAACAGTTGCTATTTATAGATGAATCAGAACTTCTCAGATTCATCTATAAATAGCAACTGTTCTCGGTGAAATTCAGCGATCCTAAGACAATACATCGTCCTGTTTCCCTCATCACGTTCTTTGGCAATCGTCTTGAGTTATAACGAAGAAGTAAACTTGAAGGTAAGCTTAAATATTTTCCTCGATTCCCCGTTCCCGCTTGTAGAAATAACAATTTCCCTATCATGTTACAGCGTTATATGTTTACATTCTCGAAACGTAGAACAACAAACGTTACAAGCCCATTATAAGCTTATGCTTTATTTTGTTTTTTCAATTCATTCCGGAGGTGATAGGTGATTAGAATTAGCAGTGTTCCTTCCAAAAAAATGCAGCTAGTCATACGTACCTTTCTTCTTGTAAAACCCATTTTCTTCACGAATCGGTTGATCGCACGCCGATCATAATTCGTTTTCCCGTTGCATACTCTATCCACTCCTGAATTTCGTCCTCGTACACTTCGGGATATTGCCAGATTTATACTCGTGGTGAATAACATGTCGTGTGCTATTTTCAGGCGAGAAAAGCTAGAATAATTACTTCACACTTTGGTTTAGCTTATTAGCGAGTTTAAACGCACGCTTACCATCCGCCGCCTAGGATAATCCACCGGGCGGGTATTTAATTCTGAAGAAATGTCGAAATTTCTTTACAAATATCTACCAAACGTGAAGTATTCTTGCAACATCAACGACTCTAAAGCCTCTTACTGGTCAATATATGACTCGCCAGCGCAAATTTACGGGATAATTTGACGCCATCATTATTCCTTCGAGCTCAACTCAATTGCGGTAACATCACACACTTCCCATATAAGGTATGATTGACGGAAGCGTATTGCAAAGTGCTCAGAGGTGTTTTGAAAAGAAAAGTCGCGTAGTAGTGAAAATGGTGGTAAATGCTGTGGTGACGATAAGCCCAGCGTGTCTGCATTTTCTGAAACTGTATGAGCCCAAAGGAATCACGTAGTTTCCAATGGGCAGTTAGAGTTTAATGAATGAATAGGTAACACTCATGGACAGTTTCCTCGGCCCCACATGCATTATTGGAGTTGATGTTTTCAAGGTATCCATTGTTCTTGATCCAAATAAAATCAGTTTGTTTGTCATGTTTATTTACAGAGCCACTGGACGTGAACGAGTGCCAAAGTCAGTTGCGTATGCATTATAACACCACCATAAGCCAGGTGAGAATCACACCGTGGGACCAAGACAACACCGTAGACATTGATGAGGTCTACACCAGTCTATCGTGGCTGAGAGATGTGAGAACACCGAGTGGTACAACTAAAAAAGAACTAGACGACTATACCGAGATATTCAAAGGTCACGGACGTGTCACCAATCCTAAGAGGATGCTTGTCTACGGAAGGCCTGGCATCGGCAAATCAACCTTTTCGCAGAAACTTGCTGTCGACTGGGCGAACGAGAAGAAAGAAATTCTTAAAAAATTCGATGTTTTGCTTCTAATTAAGTTGCGAGATCTTTGTGGAATCAAAACTGTGCCTGACCTTCTACAGGCTTCCGAGCTTTTTCCTGTTGACGGAATGATAAACACTGATAGCTTGTACGATTATGTTCTTGAAAACCAAGACAAAGTGCTGATTGTATTTGATGGCTTTGACGAGTATAGTGGAGAGAAAACGTCACCCATCCATGAAATACGGAAAGGAAACCAGCTGAGAGATTGCCACGTGATTATGACCACAAGAGCGATGGAAGGAGAAGAATTGATAAAGTTTAGCCACGTGCAGTGTGAGATAAGAGGATTTCTCAGTAAGGAGCAGGTGAACATGTTCGCAAGCAGATACATCACCGATCCGAAGGAAATCGAGGAATTCGACAGTTACTTGAACAAAGAAAAGCTCTGGGACATAGCAGAGATACCTCTTCTTCTTTTGATGCTGTGCTTGATATGGCAAAATAGGCATAGCAAAGAGCTACCAACGTCCAAGCTGGCGTTGCATGAGCGATTTGTGGAAACTTTGCTTTTTCACATGAGCATAAAAGAATCGGGGGATAAGCCGGTGCACAGCGTAGAAGCCACAAGTGTTCTTCATGATCACAGAAATGAGCTTAACACGGTAGGTAGGCTGGCCCTTGATGGTCTTTTGCAAAACACCTTTAATATTGATCTTAAACATGTAAACTTGCAGCCTGGTAGTGTCACCGACAGAATGATTCGCTCGGGTCTATTTCAGTTTTCGAGACTTTCAAGTGCCGATCCAAACAAGAGCATGTTTTTCCTTCACAAATCGATCCAGGAGTTCTTGGCGGCGTGGTATATCATGAACGAAGCAGGGTTAGAAAAAGGAAAGACGGCTTGTTTTGCAAGCATTGATACACTTTCCAAAGTTGTGAAGCTGCGCCAAATTCTGAAATTCATGTGTGAGTGGTCGGCAGAAGGAGCGCGATCAGTTTTTAGCCTTCTTAGATTTATAGGCGAGAAAGAAGATCTCACAGAGTGCCTCAGTACAAAGATGACATCGTTGTTTGATCTTTCCTTTGACAAAAGACTATTTCGCGAGGTTAGTTTGGAATGTTTAATTAACTGCTCAGCTTCCAGCAAACGGGATTTGTACCCGTTATTTCTTTCTTGTGTTGGTGGCGTTGTCTTAGTAGGTGACTTGAACAGACGGAAAGTGGCAGAGGAACATATATTTAGATCACTAGATTCACCAAGCTGCTTATTCTTCAGTGGATTCAACCTGCCTCACTCTATAGTGGCTGACTTGAACGCATGTATTGTCATCTCATCTGGCCAGAGACTTGACGCCTCCAGGTTTATTCAAAAGTACTTGGCTTCACAATTAGAACCAGAGGATTTCTTC
The DNA here is from genome assembly GCA_964030785.1 of Siderastrea siderea. Lineage (NCBI taxonomy): Eukaryota > Metazoa > Cnidaria > Anthozoa > Scleractinia > Rhizangiidae > Siderastrea > Siderastrea siderea. The sequence goes on from OZ034967.1 coordinate 10,978,026, forward strand.
CTGAAACGAGAAGGAGACAGAATGTATCTTCACTTTTCTAGAATTCACAGAAAGCAGTCCGAAAAATACCTTGAAATGTTGAGGGAGATCGCTCCCCCCTTACCAGAATCTTCATGGCGAACGATGAGACGCGTTGGTGACCTGTCAAGCGACCATGAGAGGAGCATGTGTGTGATAGAGGATAGAGGGGAGCCATCTGATTATTCACGAAACTGTTTATCGATGGTCAGTAGTGTATTCGTTTACATCCAGACAAACAGCGAGTTATCAGTCTTTAGTAACTTGTTGTCGGCTATACCCCATCCGCAGGAAGTAACGATAATACAAAATGAATTCACTCGGAGTTTGTTGGAGGCTTACGTGGTGGAGAATATGATCTCCCATATCAAAATCACTGCCAGCCTTCGCCGTTTACAACTAATCAAGCTCAATGTGACAGCTCAGGGTGTTGGTATTATTGCCGATTCTCTTCATCTGGCTCCCAATTTAAAAGAACTCGATTTATCACAAAATCCCTTGTGCGACGGTGTACGATACTTGGCTGTGTACCTTCCCCGTGTTCCACAGCTCTCTGTTTTAACATTGGCTAGGGCTGGTATTGGCTGTGACGATTGTTTATTTCTTGCTGATTCACTGAAACACCTTCATATGCTATCACGTCTAGATCTACGTGGTAATCCGCTTGGCCGCGGAGTTAGCAGTCTGGTGCTGTCTGTGCAAGATCTTGGTGATCGTTCGCGTCTCGAAGAACTGAACCTTGAAGATGTTTTGATGACAGAAATAGACATTGATATCGTGTCTGCTGCACAAAGTAGAATTTTCAGGACCAGTTACCATGTAAGTTGATGACTGCTTGTTGTTGTTGTGGTTGTTACTTTGTTCTCAAGGGTAATTTTAGAATAACCTGCAAGAATGGTAGCCGTCTCTATTTTTCGCATAATATCGATACAAACTAATGCCGCAGGTCATTACCGTCGTTAAAGAATTTGTCATGAAAGGTCACAGAACTTCACCTATCGCTATTAAAGTACTGTGACCAGTAGAGTCGGACCCCGTTATAACGAACACATTTGCCGAGGCTCATAGCACTTAGAAAAACCGAAGAAGATACAGGAGGTAATGCTGTATTGGAATACCATCCCATCGCGCGGGTAGTGGTAATACTCTTAGTTGCTTCAAATTCATTCCACTGAATGCCCTAGGGAAACTGGGTTAAGCTGGGTCAAATAAAAGGAGATCGGTGAACCTCGATATAGCTCGATCAACGGAGTGCCGAGGGATTGGCAAATTTGTTCGTTATAACAGGGGTTCGCTATATCGGGGTTGCAATATAATTAACTTCTTTTTACCAGTCAATATTCAAAGAAGACGTGACAGAGTACTACAAAATAAAAGGAAAACTGAAATAAGAAAATAGTAGCACCAGTAGACTTTTTTCCCCGCCTATCATGTCTAGCATGTATGAGAAGGGAAATTGTTTAACTGATATCATTTTTATTTTATGGTCATTCCAGTTTTTTGATGGACGACCCAAACCAGAAGATAAATGGCCGGGGATTCTTACCCCGCAGTGAAAAACCCAGAAGATGTAGCAGTACGAACGATGAAATCTTCGCTACGTGCTGGAGAGTGAGAAGCACCAGGTTGAAGGAACAAACTTCATTTACATACTGTTTCGAGTTTTTTATTTTATTTTTTTTTATTGCGCCTATGAAACGAACTCTGAACTTCAAAGCTCAACTGACGATTACAAATTTTACTGCTGTCAATCATAATTTTACATTGACATCCAACGAATCGTGAAAAAGAGAAACTGACGAAGTGGATCTCAATCCAGCAATCATAGCGCACACTGTTGTGCTGAACTTTTGAACTAAGTAGACCCGTGAACTTCCGTAAGTCAGATGTTATTTTCGATGTTTTCGATTTATTGCTACAGCAGACTGTCGTGATCCCCTACGAAAACTCCCCACGGAGAAATTCACTGTGGACGTTAACATTAGCTTTATGCTGCCTGACTGATCCCAAGAAATGAAGGCTGAATGTATTACCGTAGCGCAAATAAAAAGGCAAAACTCACATAAAGAACTGAGGAACTCGAATATTTACAATTCGAAACCTACCTAGCTAGTCCAGCCACCTGTCGTCAAATGCACAAGTGTACCTTAGTGTGTAAGTGCTTGAATAAGTTAGCTCCAGCATATCGCAGTGATTATTTTACTAGGAGCTGCAGCATTCATGCATATAATACCAGGCGAAAAAATGATCTACGCCTGTCAAGTGCCAGGCTTAATGTAGGCAAGAGAACCTTTAGGCTTTCAGGTTCTCTTGTTTTTAACTGCTTGCCACCTGAGATTTAAGGCGCAAGTTCATTGTGGTCATTGTCATGACTTTTTTAATTTTTGGTACGATAGTTTTTAAATGTAATGTTGAGTAATATCTATATTCTTAGAGCCATTTTTCATAGCTTTTAAGACTGTAAACAGTTTTTTCTTCGTTTTTATCATGTATGCAAGAATTCTTAATCCAGGGCCCCTATGGATACCAGCCTCCGTTGTTGAATGGGTCTGTCTGGTTAAATAAAGTTTACTTACTTACTAAGGCGCTTTCTCGCGGGCGAGCGCGAAGTGCACATACCGTGCTGGAAACGGGTAGCCTGTCGGCTTCAGAATTCATTCCCGCTGGATTTTATTCCATGACGTCATAAATTGCCGCCCAATGTCGAGTGAGCGAAAAGATAATGCCTACAGTAGTTGTTAGATTGCACACTGGCCCAGAATTGCGGGCAATCACACGCGCTCTTAATTACAGACAATCTTTTTGTTTTTGTATTTTATTGGTAAGTTTCTTAGTATTGTTAGGTTTGCATCCATTTTGTTTTTTTGTTTTTGTAATAATTGTTCACAGGGATTTAGAAAGTATTTTATAGAAGATACACTTTTCCTATATACATTGAACGGTCGTGCAGACAGTTTTCAATGTCTCAAATTGTCCAACGAAGAATACACTGAGACTATACTCCGAATTTTCAGTACAAAGTCCTCTCGAGGCTGGGTATAGTTTTTGACGTGATAGTACAATTCCTTCTTTCCGAATATATGGCGTGACCGCGAACCACAACCAAAGAAACTATACTACTATAAACATGATTACAGATTTCATTGTCTGTCCAGATCGCGACACAAACTTTTCAGTGTCACGCACACTTCTATGCTGAGCAGTAGTCTCATGGTCATATAGCAGTTACATGAGCTTAAGTAGGTAGCATAGTGTAACGCAAGTTCTTTACAATTGATTATAGATCTTATATTAAATTCTGCAGTGATGTATGCCTTGACTTATGTGAGGCGTTATGTGAGGTATTCTTCCGTGTTTTGGCCAGTGGTCCAGTGGTAATAAAGAGTTAAATTAAATTATGTGTCGTGACACAACTTAGGTTTCTCCGGCTACTTTAATGTCTCTGTTAACAGATTAGACTGTTCTACGAGAAGAATGTATGTTGTGATGTACCGGGTCACGCACTCCTCTGTGTTTTGGTAGTCCAACGATGATATGGTACTACACTGACTACGTGCAGGTACAACTGAGTGAAAAGTCACGGCGGAATTATTTGCCACTCGTGACGGCTCTTGGCTTGCGTGACTCTTAATGATTGCGTGATCAGTCTACTTAAGCCGTCTCCTAGCAAAGAAAGCGACATCATCGCCGCTGTTTTCACTGTTGGTTTCTTCGTCAAATGAAACAAAATGATCCCTACTTTCTTCACCACTACCCTTTTCGTCATCTCCACTCTGTTCTTTCTCGCCAAAAATTCGTTTTGTCGGAAAGGTATAAATTCCTGCTTCATCTCCACGGCTTTGCTTTCTTTCTTTTTAAATTCTTTTAAAGTGCTACTACGATGAAAACTTCTTGTTTTGTTTTCAACTTTTTTAAACTTCAAACTGTTCAATAGATGCCATATTATATGAATCGCGATAAATTAGATCGCTATGTGCTTACAAGGCCCAGGAATATATGTCCGAAAACCGCCTTAAACCCGTCCGCCATTACTCATTTCGCAAAAGAGAAGCCCGCGAATTTCATGGAAGCGGTCTTACCTCTAACCACGTGAATTTTGCTCGTGACGTAGAAGTCTCAACCATTGCCACGAAGACTATAATGAAGAGTCGAAAATAGAGAGCCAAACATTGCATTATATGGATGTGTTTTCCGTCGAATTTGTCGGCCAGTTCTTTTGAGAGCGATTTAGAACGAAGTTTTTTTTGGCGAAGTCGGCGAACTCGCGGAAGTCGCGCGATACGATGACAGTTTCGAGCCTCTCGCTACCGAAGAGGAAGCCGTCTCAAACAATGCAAGAATGGATCAAGAAGCCGAACAAATATCCCAATTATCCCAAATCACAAACGCTGAAATCCTTCCGATAATACAACAAATTTAACTGTTTCGTATATCTGTCGTGTTGGGGTCTGTCAGCTGTTTCTTACTCTTGCTTTTTTTCTTGCCGATAAGGGTTGAGTTTGTTGTTGTTATGTTCACAGATTTGTTGCAGTATCCTAAATTGTAGTTAATAAATAAATAATAAATCCTATAATAATAAGCTCTCCCTCCTAAAAGAAAAGCTCAAATATAGAGAGCCCCGAGGCTAACAAACATTCAGAATTTTATAGATGAGACAAAAGGTCGAAGAAAATAAATTCACGTAAACTAAGTGACGTAGCGAATCGCCCGGCGTGTAATTGTGCGAACACGGTCATCTTATTACCTAGTAAACAAGCAAATGCGAATTAATATAGATAAACTCTGATTTACCATCAGAAGTCTAGGTATAAACTGCGGAATTCGCCGTCACATCGAAAGCGTTACTGAGAGAAGTGGCTACCCTCAACGCGGTGAAATGCTCAAGAAATTATAGCCGACTTTGGGAGCTCGCTACGCTGTACGCCAAGAGAAATCAATTGAAGTATAAAAGAGTTATATTATTAGGAGCTGGCTACGCGGTACGCGGAGAGAGATAAATTGAAATGTACGAGGGCTGTTAGGAGCTGGCTACACAGTAAAAAGAACAAGCAATACACAATACAGGTTTGTTATGGTCGATTAAGCTCGGTTGTTTATATTTTCACGTTATATGTGTCCGGGTAATTCAAAGAAATTTCGAGTGATATTCTCGTTTATAGAACGAGGAATACACGGTGATGTTCTGTTATCCACTAGTTTTAAAACAGGAACTTCAAATAATATTCTTTTAGCGGAAGTTTAAGTAGGGAACGTTTATAGTACGCGGAATACACGGTAATGTTTTCCTATTTTCTGCTTACCGCGTACAACGTACCAAGTTGAATAAAAATAATTTCTGCGTATCGCGGAGCCGGCTTGGCGGTGACACAGAAAATAGTTCATGTGAAGGGGCATATATTATGCAGTTAAGCCAAAATCTGTTGGGACTTATACATGTATATCCACAAGACAACCGAGCGAAGTATGTCTTAGGTGTGTGAGGAAATGTGCATCTTACTGTATATGTGATGTTAGCACAGACGGCATAGAAATATTCGCTCACCATTCGACGATCCCGCTCAGATATGATTGCTGATGTTTTTCTTCCTGATGGCTGGAACTGATCCTGGTTTTAAATATTTCCTTGTACCTTTCTTATAAAATGCTCGAGTACAACATTCAGCCGTAAAAATGCACAGAGCAGTGTCCAACAGGACTGAAGTCCTTCCGATCAGCCACGCAAACGAAGCCTTTCCGCTTAAAATAAACGTACCCACTCGTCGGTGAACTGTGAATGGAAATTTCCGATTCATCGATGCTTTCTTTGCCGTAATCTTCAACAACAGAGCGCCGGCCACGCATACTGCAGCTCAAAATCGAAGAAATGAATCTTGCTAATCCTCACACCTCTCCGAATGCATAAGAAAGTAGCCACGTTTGTTTTGTTGCGTTGAGACTTCTACGTCACTTCCTCTCTTGGCCAACTCGGCCCAACTCGCCCCGTTCATTTTTGAATTGAGTAATGGCGGCAAGCCGAATTCGAAAATTACAGTTAAAATAATTGGACTTCCCGTACGAATTTCGACTTAAAACTTTGCACGGTGAGTAATATGTACTTATATTTTCGAAATATGGAGAGAACAAAAAATTCATATTTTTGATCATAGTAGCACTTTAAAGGAATGAAGTCCTCTTTGTGTTCGGATGATCGGTGATCGGAACCATTTGTCGTTCCCAGATCCTTCGCGATTTGCTTCCTCGTCCTCGTCGTCACCAGACCCCAAGCCACTGAGCTCTAAAGCAAGGCGAGCTTGGTATTCTGTCACAAAAGAAATCGCAAATAGATCAAAATAGCCTACAACATATTCCTGAGTCGTGCTTGGTTACCTGTAGATCCTCATCAGTCGTCTTCATGGGTAGCACTCGTATAAGGAAAAAAAAACCTTAGACGACGATATAATAACTTTTTCACGGTACATCCGATTTCATTGTTAAAAACTGAACGTAAAACCTACGTTTAGCCATGGAATTACGAAAGCTACTAGGGTTGTCCCCTTTTTGTTTTCCATTGTATTACGCAATGCACATCCATCGGTTGGGAAAGAAAAAACGAAAAAGAAAGCTACAGAGAAAAGAGTGGAGGAAAGAGTTATTGACTCTAGCATTTTCGAGCGGCGGCATTAACACAATGATAGCCCATCATCGTTTATTTCTTTCAGTCAAGCAGTAAGCTAGCCTGCGTAGCTGGCGGTATTTCAAACTGCTTCTCCTCCATTCCCTTCGCAGCTTCGCCACTGCCGCTCAAACTTTGCGCAAACAGTCCCGGCCAACTACGCAGGGTAACAGAAAGCACACAACGTGCATCTTCAAGAAAGCACTATGGTTGGTTATGTTTGGTTGGTCATTTACTTTGGCCAATCAGAAAGAGTTTCATTACAAATTTCACGGAGACCACTGATTAGCCAAGGAGCATATATATATAACTTGAATCTCGGGCAAAAGCTATTGCACTGAGTTAACGCATGAACCCTTTAAGTCCTAGTATCGAAATTCACATTCTCCTTTCTTCCCCCATAATTTGTGGGGAGAAGTTGTTGATACCAAGAGAATTGAACTTGTGTGATCATGTCGTTTGCTCTCATGTATGATCTCTCTAAAACGAGGAATTGGATGCTGCTCACTGTTGGACCTTTGTTGCAGTAGGTGACGTCACACATCAAGTTACCATTGAAGCAAGAGCTCGAAAAAGAAAAAAAAGGTCATTTGCAAAGAATCATGTTTAGAAAAGGATTTTGCTGCCTGAGAAAACATAACACGTTTTGCAGCGTTCTTAAAAAAACACCCACACACAAAAAACAAAAAACAAAAAAACAAAAGGGGGGGGGGGGGGTGAGCAGAGAAGTCAAGAGCTGGCTATGGAGAAATCCCATGCATGGCAAATTTCCTTTTTTTTTCTCTTGCATGTATTGCTCCGTCAGAGATCATCCATCAGATGATAGCAAGCGCATTGCCAAAAAGAAAACGGGCCACAGCAGTTTTTACCGATTTTACCTCAAAAGACACAAGGGAAGAACTTAAAAAGTCAGCCCATCAGAAAGCAATCGCACCGGTACCTCAAAGTCGTAGATTAAAGCCTGAATTGCGGCTTGTGTAGGCTTTCTGTGTGCAACTTCTTTAGTTGCTAAAATCACTAGGAGGATATTTTAATCTTCTAAGGTAAATTCGTCATTCACCATAGTTTGCAACCAAGAGCTAGGGATCCTCTCGCCATCGTTTAACATCATCCCATGGTAGAAGCATCCTGCAAGAGCATGGAAAAAAAGCTGTAAAAAAAACGGTCCTTTCCATTCTAGATTCAAACCATCATCTGGTGCCACCATCTAATGTAGGTCTAACCTTTCAACTCTCGTAAGATCCCAGAGTTCGACCAGCCACATCAAATATACTGAGCAGTACTTTCCTGTGATCCTCAAAGAAAAAAATTCGGTTCTTCAATTATTAAACTTACCGTAGCTCTTCGATTACGGGAGTTACTACCTCTACCTCGCCAGGTCCGATACTTTCTATTGAAGAAAACGTAACAAAAAGAGAGTTTTGAGTTTAGAAAAAAATGCATGGAGCTTAGTCGGTTGCTAGTTATAAAGGCAGACTAGGGATCTTTAAACCCTGGAGATCAAACCTTCATTCTCTGGACTAACTACAATCCAGGAAAGAAACACACGATGAAAGCTTTCCATTTAACTTTGAAACTGACTTTAAGGCTTCTAATTTTACTTTGAAACATTGGACCTCCATATGTATTGTTTTCAGAGCTTGGTTGGTTGTTTTGTTACTGTTGTTACTTTTATTTCTTACATTTCTTTTACTTCTTTTGATTAATGTCATTAATTGTTCTCGCAAGCAATACTAAATTTACTTCAACACATTGTAAGAAAACATTTATCGACATCAGCCATTCCACTACTGTAGTCCTTGCAATTCAGTGCTTATTATTCTTTGACACACTGATTAAGACGATTCTTTCAAAGAAACTGAATAATGTTGTAAGGACAAATAGGATGTTACTAAAAGTGATTCTTGCGAGAGTTCAGATGTATTCAAAGAGACAAAATGTCAGGAGTTAAGGTTCATGGCAGAGTTTATTATTGATGTGCAACAAGCAATTCCTCACCGACCTTCATAGGACTTTTTGACCGATCGATGGGTGTAAGGGGCGGTTAAATAATTAAATTAATTAAACTTGATCCACCTTGGAGAGTATCGAGCGTACACAGCACGGGAAGAGAGGACTGAACTCATTGCACACATATCTACAGATCACGTTCTCTAACAACTCGAGCCACTCGAAATGCCTAGAGACTAAGAACATCTTATTTTTCAAAGTGCCTCAACATTGAAAAAATCAAATCTGTTATCAGTTATCTGTTTCCAAAATACTAACACAAATTGGATATTGGCCAATTCCCAGCATTTGGTTGTTGAGTTTTTTCTCCCATTTTTGTTTCCTAAGCGCTCACGTTTTTGCCTTGAGGACGGTAGAACCATGAGCAATAGGAGAAGTCCTATTCGACTTATTAAACAAAAGCAAATTACTTACGATGAAGTAGTCCTCTGTCTTTACTTGTCACCTTTACCCTTAAATGTAGCACCCGAAGCCCAAAAACGGTCGCATTTCATCTCGAATATGCTCATACTTTCCTCTCGATAACACAAACTTCCAGGCTGGTACATTTAGCTGGGTAACCAAACCTTTTTTCCAAACTCCTGAGGCCCAGATGCTAAGCCAACGGCTTACGGTACGTTAAAATTACCCTGGGTAGGAAAAAATTTTGCCAATGGTAGCGCCGGAAAAGCAATGAGCATTGTTTTTCAGCTTCACAGTCAGTTGGTAAGGACAACAGCCACTCTCTATCCCCCAGCTGGTGCTAAAAAGTGGCCAAAGTGACTCTCCCCACCTCAACGCTTTTCCAAATGCTACTGAGTCATTTAAGGAGGCTCGCAACAGGTTTTTTGGCCTTGGAGTGTATCTTTTGAAATCAAAATTTCGCATAGAAGATAAACTTCGATTTCCTTGATACTACACCACCTTTTCAACATATGACCAAAGTTTATTTTCTCATTGGTTTCCTAGCAACAGCTGTCACCCTAGCAACGGTAATGGACAACCCCTCATTTTAAACAATGTCGAATATCTCGAAAACTAGTCAGACACTTTATGACGAAACTTGAACTATTTGAACTACTCAACCTACACAACTTGTGTGCGAAATTAGAGAAAAATCTGTAAGAGCGTTTTCAAGCAAAACATGACTCATTTTTTACCGGCTGATTTTGGTCATTCCTGCAATTTTCTCCAATATTTCAAGAAAGATAAAACTTAACACTTTCTCTTTTCAGTTGAAAGATCTTTTATGATAGCAAAACATTCTTAACGTACATTGAGCTTCCTAGGTGGCTGCGATTTTAAGATATTTGTATTTAAAAACTGCTAAAATGCAGCACAAATCAGTCCAAAAGTTCGTAATTTGCATAAATAGAAATATTTCTAAACTGCCCTTACAGCTATTTCTTTCAAATTGGTTGTCGTTAGAATAATAATTCTTTTTCATGTTCCAGTTAGTTTTAGGTTGAATAAACATTTCCGTTATTAGATAAGAAGGCTGAATCTCGGTCAAGTTTCAGTCGTTATTAACTTTCAACGAGCAACAGTTTTATTTGTTTTTCCTGGTCAATTTCACGGTTATTCACGTGCAATAAATATTATTTATACATGCTGCGCTTGTGTCCTCTCGTGCGTTTATAATTCCTTCTCATAATAAAAAAAAATATTCGTCTTCTGAGCTTGTTTCTCGTTATTTTTCGGCCCCAGTGTAATGCCGTCGTGGGCGTTAACATGTATGCAATCCCTAATTAAAAATGCTAAAACGTCATTCAGTATTTAAAGACTAATGGAAAAGAGTCTCCAGGAAGAAGCTCAGAGGACGAAATTTTTTTATTATTATAAGAAGGAATTATAAATGCACGGGAGGACACAAGTACAGCGTGTATAAATATTTATTACATGTGAATGACCGTGAAATAGACCAGGAAAAACAAAATAATACTGTTGCTTGTTGAAAGTTAATAACGACTGAAACCTGACCGAGATTCAGCCTTCTTATCTAATAAACGGAATGTTTATTCAGCATAAGATTTGCTGGAACATCAAAAAGAATTATCACTCTAACCGCAATCAATTTAAGAAAAAAATATGTAAGGGCAGTTTAGAAATATTTCTATTTATGCAAATTACGAACTTTTGGACTGATTTGTGCTGCATTTTAGCAGTTTTTAAATATAAATATTTTAAAATCGCAGCCACCTAAGAAGCTCAAGGTACATTGAGAATGTTTTGCTATTATAAAAGACCTTTCAACTGAAAAGAGAAAGTGTTAAGTCTTATCTTTCTTGAAATATTGGAGAAAATTGCAGAAATGACCAAAATCAGCCCGTAAAAAATGAATCATGATTTACTTGAAAACGCTCTTACAGATTTTTCTCTAATTTCGCATACAGGTTGTGTAGGTTGAGTAGTTCAAATAGTTCAAGTTTCGTCACAAAGTGTCTGACTAGTTTTCGAGATATTCGACATTGTTTAAAATGAGGGGTTGTCCATTACCGTTGCTATGGTGACAGCTGTTGCTAGGACACCAATGAAAAAATAAACTTTGGTCATATGTGGAAAAGGTGGGGTAGTACTAAGGAATTCGAAGTTTATCTTCTATGCGAAATTTTGATTTCAAAAGATACACTCCAAGGTTAAAAAAACTGTTGCGAGCCTCCTTAACTTTATATTTGTTTTCGACGGAACAGAATTCTAGACCTTTCAAGCTTCTTCTGCGTTCAATCCCGCCGTATAATTTCATTTCCTCTTACTGCATCAGATTTACCGGTGGAACTTTGTACGTAAAAACATTCTCTCGCAGTCCAGGACACTATCGATGACATCAGTCACATTTCCCTTGAAGTTATACTTACTTACTTACATTCTGTGAGAAAATTGAGTGAGGCTGACCAAATAGATAAAACATTTATGGAGCCGCGTGACAACTTCATTATTGACTCTTAGTTTGTAGCCCGCACGGCAGGCCCGGAAAGGAGAGGGAAAGGAGACGAATATATTCGCGAGAGCATTCCGTTCATTTTGTTATCGTGGGTACATTACTTAGCGAAAGGAGTCATCATCTCCAAACTGAGAAAACTGTAATAGCATATTGTCTTCTATTCCGGATTAGGCCACCAAAACGTGGCCTAAGTATCGACTTTGTTAATCACTGGTAGGTTAACCTGAGATCAGGCCAAATTTTAGTGCTGTCTGAATGCACTAACAGGAACCGTGCGGCCTATTTTAAAGGGGGGGGGGGGCTAACCAAATCGCTTTAGTGTGGAGGAGGGGGCAGGGGATGGAATGACAACCTAACGCGAAATTTCTGTCCTCTTTTCCTGCCTTTAGTGACTAACAATGCATCTAGGGTGGCCAAAAGTGTTAAAAGTTGGCGGTTCTTACCCATCATGTTGACCGGTATAAGTTACGAATCAAAGCTATACTAAAGAATATCAAAGACATCAAGCTATTCCACCTACCAGTAACCTGCGATCAGGCTCTATTTTCGGTTTGCTCGGTGAAACATTCAGGCGGGACGGGCGAAACGAAAAATAGAGCCTGATACAATTCTTCTACGGAATGTCTACCGCCCACTTTTTTGATTGATTGACATTCAAAAAACAGCCAATCAAAATTTCTTCTGCTTGCACGATCCTCGGTATGCAAATTTCCCATAACGGCAATTCGCAAAAAGTCAAGCAAATGTCGGCCAAAATAAGAAGATCATAGGCTACGATATATCTTCTAGGCACTAGCACTCAAATTTACACGACTGCTAACTTGAAGGTTCCGGATTGTGCATGGTTGCTCTGTCTGAGCTGAAACTGAATGAAAATTCAAAACACGACGAGGTTGTCATGTACCAAAATATGCTGCATGCTTGAATCCTTTCCCATTTCAGGTGGTATCCGGAAATATTCTCTTCGCAGTTGTCACCGATTTTCTGCGTATAAAACCTTGGGCAATTAAGAGAAATACCCTCAGTTTCATTCTTTAGAATAAAGATGTAAACAACACCGTTTATAAAACATAGGCACGCATTGCGTGCTTGACCTATGTTGAAATGACAAGTCTTATCCTCGCTTATTTGCAATTTTTAAGACATACTCTGAGGACAAAACAACACACGCGATTATTCTTGCAAATACTTCCCCCTCCACTTTCGCTCCTGAGTACATAAGGCCCAGTTTAGACTCAGCACCTCCCATGTGCAGTACCAAGTAGTACGTAGTTTTTTGGCAGTTGTACGGTGTCCAAATGAGTTTTTTCGACAGATTTCAATTAGCAAGCCAATATCTCAGGGTACGGCAAAGTTTGCCGCCTAAATACGACCTAGGAGCGAAAATGTATTTGGTACGGCACATGAGACTGATGAGAGGTACCGCGTCTGAACTGGGCCTAAAACAGCTTTTTTGTTTACTCAGAATTACCCTTGGAATGCAAAACAAAATCCTGCTAAAAACCCAGTTGGACCAAAATTGAAGATAGAGCAACCTGTAGGGGAGGGAAAACCACTCCAAAAGGACGATTCCAAAACGATTTAATTATGAACTTTTACATTTCAGTTCACTACTCGAAAGCAAAAAGAAATCTCTCCTCCTTCGCACCGCGTGCTCGGCTCAACTTCGCGAAATCTGTCAATCATAAACAGAACGTCTGATTGGCTATTAAAAACGGAAACGATTACATCATTGTGTCCTTGCGTGACGCGTTACAAACTAAATCTCTTTTGTCCATTTCCCCCTCCCCACACTGGGAGGTAACTAACAGTGTGATTGTTCCAAAAAAGATGTTTCAAGAAACTAACAATGAAAATGCAAGACCAAATGAATGTTCACGTGTACACAATGTTCTAGTGTTCCTGTAAGGGCACCAGTTTGTGGATAGGCCTTACTACAGTCTTTGTCCCACACTGGATCCTTGCAACTCTGGTGTGCCCGTCTCTTCCTGGGTAGGTCTCAGTGATTCGTCCAAGAGGCCACTGTCCTCTGGGTAGCTTGGGATCTAATACGAGCACTACGTCATCTTTCTTTAAATCTTTAACCACTTCTGTCCACTTCGGCCTTGGACTCAGCAACGGCAGGTACTCTTGTAGCCACCTCCTCCAAACTTGAGAGATAATTTCTTGAACCCTACGCCAACGCTTGCGTGGGCTAAAATCTGTGGTGTCAACGGTTTCAGGTGCAAATTGGCCGCCCAACTGTCCGTGCAGAAAATGATTTGGAGTAAGCGGTACAACATCTCTGGGATCAGCAGACTGGTAGGTAAGAGGTCGGGAGTTGAGCAGGCTTTCCGCTCCAACAACAACAGTAATTAGCTCCTCATCAGTGACATCACTTGTCCCAAGTATCCCATAGATGGCCTTCTTAGATGACTTGATCATGGCCTCATGGATGCCACCAAAGTGCGGTGCCCCTGGCGGATTGAAATTCCATTTCACGCCTCTATAAGCGGTGATCTGCTGAATCCTGTCCTGATCCAACTGACTGACGAGTTCCTTCTGTTCGCTGACGGCTCCCACGAAGTTTGTTCCGCAGTCGCTGACCATCTCCGTCGGCACACCTCGTCGACTGGTGAATCTTGTGAAGGCATTAAGGAAGCTGTCAGTGTCCAAGCCAAATGCTACTTCTAAATGAACTGCGCGGGTTGATAAGCAGGTGAACAAGCACAGCCACCTTTTCTGTCGGCGCACACCTCGTCCTTGCACAGTGGTGAACGGCCCGGCATAATCCACAGCTGTTTGGTCAAACGAACGAAAGGTAAACCTGAGGCGGATCTTCGGAAGCGGAGCCATGATCTGCTTAGAAGTCTTGTTCTTCCTTCTCTTGCAAGTATTACATTCTCCTTCCCATTCTCGAATCTCTTCACGTGCTGCTATTATCCAGTATCTTTCACTAACTTGGGACAACACAAAGTTAGTGCCTGCTGAATGGTTGGCCTGCTCATGATAATGCTTGACAATAAGTTTGGTAACCCAGTGTCCTCGAGGCAATACCATGGGGAATCGCACATCATATGGCAGGTATTCGGCAAACTGCAATCTTCCATTTGAACGGATGCAACCATCTTCATCAAGCATGGGGTTCAGCTTGATAAGTGGGCTCTTCGGCGGTAGGGACTTCCCGGATGCCAATGCCTTGTACTCATTATGAAAAGCTTCTCGTTGACACGACCGCACCACCTCTTCCTCAGCCTCTCTAATCTCATGCGGTAACAACACTTTACTGGTCTGCTTCTCACCCTTCTTCGACATATTGTGGAGAGCTCTTCTCACTCTTGCATGAACACCAACTAATCGACTCCAACTCGAAAAGCGTTTTGGATCCAACCTCCAGCTTGCACTGTTGGTTTCCTGACACGGCTTGGCGACATTCTGAATTGGGTTGGTCTGTACGGTCACGTGTGCGGTGATTTCCCTTTCCTGTTCTCTCACAACTTTCATCTCCTGCATGACCTTTGGACGGTCTGCCTGCTGCATCTTAGGCCATGCATCCTTCTCTTTACGCAACCATTCGGGGCCATCCCACCACAAAGGGGATTCGGCAAGTTCAGATGGACTACTTCCTCTGGAGCACAGGTCTGCAGGATTTTGTTCGGTGGGGACATGCTGCCATTGTACTGGTTCTGTGCTGATTTGTATTTCACCTATGCGATTTGCAACAAACGGCCGGAAATCTCTTCCCCTTCCACGAATCCACCATAACACGTCTGTGCTATCAGAGTAAAAGGTTGCAGCTTTTACCGGTACTTCTAGTGCTCGTGATACGGACTGGGTTAACCTCAACCCCACAATAGCTCCCATTAATTCCAATCTAGGTATCGTCATAGGTGTAAGTGGAGCAACTTTACTCTTCGAGGCTATCAATCGGCTGGTTACTGAACCATCTGCATACTCGCATCGTAAGTATGATACAGCTCCATGGGCTTGCTGTGAGGCATCAACAAAGGTCACCACTTCCCTGCTCTTCACGGGTTGCTGATTTCGTAAGCCACGGGGAGCTTTGACATTTGCTAAACATGGCAACTGTGAGAACCAATTCTGGATGCGATTAGCCACTTCATCTTCAACTTCCTCATCCCAGTCATATCCTCGATGCCACAGTTCTTGAAGCATAATCTTTGCTTGTACAATGAAAGGACTGATCAGGCTAAGTGGATCAAAGACTGTTGCAACCTTCTTTAAAACACTCCTCTTCGTAATCGGATAGTCAAACGGTGCTGGGATTGCAGGTACTACAAATACATCTTCGGTACTGTTCCACTGTAAGCCAAGTGTGCTTGTGACTGTATCTTTGTTGTCTCTAATGTTCACTTCTGTGGCTCGGTCTTCTTCCGGTATGACTGCCATGACCTTGTCTGAGTTTGATACCCACTTCCGGGCATGCATACCCGCTTTTGCCCATAGAGCACTGAGTTCATGATAAAGCTCAATCCCTTTCTCATCCTCTTCAACACTGTCAAGTGAGTCATCCATGTAAGTGGATTGAAGTACAGTTTCGGCAGCTGACGGATACTCTGTTCGGTGACGCCTGGCATTTTCCTGAGCAATGAACTGGGCTTCCATGGGGGCTGAGTTTTTCCCGAACACAACTCTGCAGAACTCGTACACATCTGGCTCGCGGTCTGTTTCTCCGTCTCGCCACAGAATTCGGAACAATGGACGATCTTCTTCTTTGATTTCTATTTGGAGGTACATCTCCTGGATGTCGCAGACAAGGGCGACCGGGTTGCGGCGGAAACGAATCAGAACATCAAACAGCTCTCTTTGCAGTTTTGGTCCAGCATGAATGACATCATTTAGGGACATGTCATTGCACTTTGCAGAACAATCAAAGACAATTCTGACTTTGGTTGTAGATTTGCTCATTTTAACAATAGGGAAGTGCGGCAAGTACCAGATTTCAGGGGGTGGCGGCTCATTTTCAGGAACCCTGCGAAGGTATCCTTTCTCTATGTACGTCTCAATGGTTTTCTGATACTCCGCTTCGACAAATTCCTTCTTCTTCAAGTTTCTCTCGGTGCTACAAAGTCGGGATTCTGCCACTTGTCGATTGTTTGGCAATTGTGGCCTCTGTTCTTTCCATGGCACTGCGATACTGTATCTCCCATTATTGTAATGAACAGAACTGCTGACTTTCTCCAGAGCCAATTTCTCTTCTTCAGTACAAACAATTGACACATTCGGTTCAGTTCCATAGTTCTCGATTTCCCAAAAACGCTTTAGAGTTTGATCCAACTCACAACAACTTCCAGCTCCGTAAACCGGTCCAGCTTCTCGAGTTAGCAGTGTTCTAATTGTGTGCGTCCTAGTTCCCGACTCCACTCTTCCATCCGGACGCCCAATACAAGTCCAACCAAGTGGACCCAAACGCGCAACTGGCTCACCCACTCTTCCACGGACATCCACAAAAGAATAATGTAAATCAGCATTGTCGACCCCAATTAACAAGTCCACCAGTCCGTCCTTTGCTGGCGATGGGAAATCACACTCGACTAGGTGAGGCCACTTGTCTTGACTTGCCCTCCAATTCTCAACCTGATAGCTCCCGGTCACGTTGCGGGGACAAGTCTTCACCTCAATTTCCTTCTTAAACTGTCCATTCACACTTTCAATCTCGATTGTCAATGGCATGGTTTGAAATGTCTCGACCGAGTTGTTCAGTACATGAACTTTGACTGTTTGGTAAGACTCCCTTAACCCAAGAGCTCCGGCTACTTCTTCATTCAGAAAGGACTCGTTTGAGGCATCGTCCAGGATTGCATTCACTTTGACCTTCTTTCCTTGTGCCTTTACCCATACCGGAATGGTTCGCAGCGAATAGGCTTCATGAAGGCGTATTGAGTTGCATGTCGTCATAGCTCGCAATGCAGGACCGCCTTCTCCTTCGGGTGATGCCGGTGGACTGGCTGCCCCCTCCCGTGCACTAAGTGAGGGGTAAGCATTACCTTCAACCACTGACTGTGCGGCATCCACGGGTTGGCTGATAGCAGGCAGACTTTCGTGTAAGAGGCGGTGGTGGTTTCCCCGGCAACCATCAATTTGGCACATGTGTGACTTGGTGCAGGCTCTACCCTGGTGATCTCCAGCCAAACACCGAAAACACAACCGTTTATCCTTTGCAAACTGCCAGCGATCATCATAGCTCTTTTGTTGAAAGTCCGGACACGACCATACTCCATGATAAGGGGAACCACAACATGCACAGGGGGGCTTGCGGTTTAACTGGTTTTGCCACCCAGGTGGTCTCTTGCTCCTTCCTGACAAGTCTGACCCTACATGGAAATTGCGGAACTTTGGACGGTAATTAGTCTTGCTTGGCACCTGAACATTTTCTGACTTCTCTTTTCCTACTAGACCATAAGACATCTCCATTGCTTCCACTTGAATTCGCACCTCTTCTTTGAGCCAGTCTTTTAAGCATAGCACTGATCGCTCGCGGCTCTGCTCTTGCAACCAACGGCTATACTTTTGAACTTGGTCTTCTGTAAGCTTTTTGACCAGCAGGCTGTGCAAGGTTCCTTCCCCCAGCTCCCCTTCGCGTCCTTCGGCTTGCAGTTTCACTACAGTTATCCTAACCAGATCCGCAAACTTCTCAAAACCTTGCACATCATGTCTCCGCAGTGATGCCATCTTCTCCAGCTGATCCATGTAGGCCCTCAGTTGACGCCGCTGACCCCCGAATTTGGACTGTAAAATCTCTTTAGCTTCTTCGTACTCAGGCTCGGAAATTCCAAGGCCTCTGATGGATTCAAGGGCGTTTCCGAACAAACATTGACGCAATCTTGCCATTTTCAGGTTGGCTGGCTCCTTAGATTTATCCACTAGGCTCTCGAACAGCCCCCAAAACTCCTCAAATTTCGTCTTGTCTCCTCCGTAAGTCGGTACTTTCAACGGTTTCAAACGATTGTTCGCGGAGACTCCTCCTGGCGAAACCCCAGAAGCTCCTGTGTCGTCGTGACCACTGTAATTTCCTTGGAGGTTTGTCGGCGGCGAGCCCGAACTAAGCTGTCCCTCTGAAACGATTGGCGTAGTTAAATTGGAAGCCGACGTCCCTTGCAAAGCACTCACGGTCACGGCGGAATTTTGAACACATGTTCTCACGGCCTCGTGGGCTTTCTCAATCGCGGCTTGAATTTCCAATTCAAGCGATTAGCTTTCTTCTATGGCGGCGTTTTGACTCTACATCCCCATTTTCCAAATACACGACGCTCAATTCGTCTAAAATTTCCAATGTTGTATCTAACAGCGACCATAACTGCTCTATGTCCTTTTCAATAGCGATCGCATCCTTCGACGTGATGCACAGTTTCTCCATGTGGTGACGAATCTTCGTCATATCGGTTTTCCTCTGTCGCTTTTCTCGTTTTAGCTTCAAGAGCACCTTCTCTCTTTCCAGTTTCGTTTCGTCGTCGTTATCTTTCTCGGTTTCTTCGGTATCGGTCCCCAGTGCTTGATCGGCGGTTGAGTTTTCTTGATCGGTCATCTTGAGCGAAGGCGGCCAAATTATAATTTCTCACGGTTAACTTGCGACGGTAAACACTCCAACAGTTTCCCTGAATAACTACTACATTCGGTATTAAAATAGCCAGTCTCCCGTCGTGGTCGCCAAAAAATGTAGGGGAGGGAAAACCACTCGAAAAGGACGATTCCAAAACGATTTAATTATGAACTTTTACATTTCAGTTCACTACTCGAAAGCAAAAAGAAATCTCTCCTCCTTCGCACCGCGTGCTCGGCTCAACTTCGCGAAATCTGTCAATCATAAACAGAACGTCTGATTGGCTATTAAAAACGGAAACGATGACATCATTGTGTCCTTGCGTGACGCGTTACAAACTAAATCTCTTTTGTCCACAACCATCGGCCTAGTAGGCTACAGGCTAAAAGTCAAATTGACACTAGAACAAAACGACTGCATAAGAATTTCAAATTAAATCTAAAACTGAAACCTCAGTTAAGGTCAAGTAATGATTGTCTGCATATTACTGAAGAATATAAATCGAGGTCACAACAAGATGTGAAAGAAACAAGTGTAGTAGATAACAATTTGCAGAGAGGACAGTCATTGCGGTCATGTTAAAACGTAGACTGCAGACTGCAGACTGTGCAGACTGCAGACCATGCAGACTACTCAGACTATGCAGACTGGTATTTTGTTTCCTTGAAGTAAACTGTGATTTGCTGTACTTTTTAGGACTTTTCACTTTTTGTCGTATTAAGATGACATCGGCCAGCAGCTCGGCACCGAGTTCTCCAAAAAATGCCCCGCAGTAAGGAATTCTCGAAGAATTTCGACGGAAAGATTCGCACCTTCTGGGAGAATCTCATATTCCTTTGCCAGACGATTCAAAAGTACATTTGAGTTTGGCAGTTAACGAAGTTTCCGAGCTTGAAAGTACCGTGAACTCGCTGTGTTACCGTATACATTACAGGTTTAAAAACCTACAGACACGCTTGAACAAGCTAATTTTAAACACTTCGCTAAAAAATTTCAAAAACCATATGTTCCCGTATATGATAAAACCAAGAAAGAAATCATTTCTATGTCAGCTGGAAAATCTGTGGATATGACTGATATAAATCATGGACACAACATCGTAAACTAAAACTAAACCGCATTATGGGAAGAGAAAACAGGTTTAAAAACCTACTGACACGCTTGAATTACAAGCTACTTTTTGCAAATTGAAATCTTATAAACACGTCGCTATAAATTTCAAATTACCAAACAAAGCCGTTTCAAAAACCTTGCAAAGTACAGTCAAAAGTATCCATATCAAGCACAGATACAATCTTTTCAACCAACATCTTGCTCAAAGATACATAACCAAAACAGCTGTTTCATAACACAAATCATAAAAGAACAAATTAAATGACAGTTTCTCGTCAACAAGTCTATTTTTGGAACGAGGTTAAATGTTTTTGTCACGTACTCACGTTCCACCGTTGGCCACGACAAAGTTCAATGTTACCTGCCCTTACAATAGCTTTAGGAAATTACCATCAGTTCCACCACACCAAGCCTTTACTGAAAATATAATATTCGAGAGGAAAAAGTAGAAAAGCACATTTGTGCTGATCCTTTCCATCCCCATATGTACATTCAACATGGCCGGTAAGCTTGACCTTGTCTGACCTTCAGCTTCAGTAAGCGGATTCTAACCAGCTCTTTCATTGGTAGAAATGTACTCTTAGCTTAGTAGGCTCAATCTGATTGGTGCCACATAGTGCCACATAAATTCCCCGGGGGGTGCACTCCCATGCGAAAGGTGCATGGATGCTCGTCGTCTCGCGTTCTCCGTCTGTTTTAGTATGGCATCTTTTACAGGTCGAATGAAGAACATCCCCGCCCAGTCTCACATGGGACTCCCCCGGGATCAGAAATACGTACATACATACAAACATACAAACATACAAACAAACAAACAAACAAACAAACATAGAAAGCGAAAAACTTCACGCTGGCTAAGACCCTATGTTTTCAACATAGGTCAACAAATGAGTATTTTGTAATTTAATTTAGGCCCAGAAGTGATAAATATTTGAGATTAGCAGCAAATTATATCTCTAAACAGCAGCGAATTTTAAAACGAAGAACATTTATTATAAAACTAGTCAGATCCTTTGATGTCAATGTCAGAGATCAAACATAGGCACGCATTGCGTGCTTGACCTATGTTGAAATGACAAGTCTTATCCTCGCTTATTTGCGATTTTTAAGACATACTCTGAGGACAAAACAACACGCGATTATTCTTGCAAATACTTATACAGTATAGCACCTGAGTCCATAAAGCCCAGTTCAGACGCCGCACCTCCTACGTATCGTACCAAGTAGTACGCAGTTTTTTGGCAGTTGTACGGTGTCCAAATGAGTTTTTCGACAGATTTCAATTAGGCAAGCCAAAATCTCAGGGCACGGCAAAGTTTGCCACTTAAATACGACCTAGGAGCAAAAATGTATTTGGTACGGCCCATGAGAGGTACGGCGTCTGAACTGGGCCTAAAACAGCTTTTTCGTTTACTCAGCAATACCCTTGGAATGCAAAACAACATCCCGCTAAAAACCCAGCTGGACCAAAATTGGAGATAGAGCAACCATCGGGCTAGTAGGCTACACGCTAAAAAGTCAAACTGACACTAGAACAAAACGACTGCATAAAAACTTCAAATTAAATTTAAAACTGAAACCCCAGTTAAGGTCAACTAAAGATTGTTTGCATATTACTGAAGAATATAAATCGAGCTCACAACAAGATGTGAAAGAAAAAAGTGTAGTAGATAATAATTTGATGAGAGGACAGTCATTGCGGTCATGTTAAAACGTAGCCTGGAGACTGTGCAGACTGCAGACCATGCAGACTACGCAGACTGACATTTTGTTTTCTTTAAGTAGGACTTTTCACTTTTTGTCGTGTTAAGATGACGTGGCCAGCAGCTTGCCGAGTTCTCTAAAAAATGCCCCGCTGGAAGGAATTCTCGAACAATTTCGACAGAAAGATTTGCACCTTCTGGGAGTATTTCATATTCCTTTGCCAGACGATTCAAAAGTGCATTTTGGTTTTGCAGTTAACGAAGTTTCCGAGCTTGAGCGTACCGTGAACTCGCTATGTTCCCGTATACATTACAGGTTTAAAAACCTACAGACACGCTTGAACAAGCTAATCTATACAAATTGCTATCTTAAACACGTCGCTAAAAAATTTCAAAAACCATATGTTCCCGTATATGATAAAACCAAGAAAGAAATCATTTCTATGTCGGCTGGAAAAATCTGTGGATATGACTGATATAAATCATGGACACAACATCGTAAACTAAAACTAAACCGCATTTTGGGAAGAGAAAACAGGTTTAAAAACCTACTGACACGCTTGAAGAAACAAGCTGATTTATGCAAATTGCAACCTTATAAACACGTCACTATAAATTTCAAATTACCAAACAAAGCTGTTTCAAAAACCTTGCAAAGTACAGTCAAAAGTATCCGTACCAAGCACAGATACAATCTTTTCAACCAACATCTTGCTAAAAGATACTTAACCAAAACAGCTGTTTCATAAAAGAACAAATTAAATTACAGTTTCTCGTCAACAAGTCTATTTTTGGAACGATGTTAATTGTTTTTGTCAAGTACTCACGTTCCACCGTTGGCCACGACAAAGTTCAATTTTACCTGCCCTTACAATAGCTTTAGGTAATTACCATCAATTCCACCACACCAAGCCTTTACTGAAAATATAATATTCGAGAGGAAAAAGTAGAAAAGTACGTTTGCGCTGATCGTTTCCGTCCCCATATGTACATTCGACATGGCCGGTAAGCTTGACCTTGTCTGACCTTCAGCTTCAGTAAGCGGATTCTAACCAGCTCTTTCATTGGTAGAATGTACTCTTAGCTTAGTAGCCTCAATCTGATTGGTGCCACATAGTGCCACATAAATTCCCCGGGGGGTGTACTCCCATGCGAAAGGTGCATGGATGCTCGTCGTCTAGCGTTCTCCGTCTGTTTTAGCATAGCTTTAATTTAAATTTTCCGACGAGCATGCCCGCCCGTCTGACATGAGATTTCCCCCCCCGGATCGAAAATACCTACAGACATACAAACAAACAAACAAACAAACATAGAAAGCGAAAAACTTCACGCTGGCTCCCTATGTTTTCAACATAGGTCAATAAAACGACATAAGTATTAAAAACTGAATGAATAAACTGAAAATCGTTATTGTGACTTGATTGCCGCTCTCGCCAAACATCCGTTTACCGTTAAGTTTACCGAATTATCGGTTGACTTGCTGATCATTCTTGGCGAAAGATACTTGTTCGTCTGCTGTTCATGTTGTTTATCAATACTAGCTGAAAGCCATCAAATGAAAATTCCGAGACACGATGCGATTAAACGGAATACATACTTCACTTCTGCTGTACTTCTCTGCTCCAGGTGAGAGACAGCTTGCGTCAAACCGAACGCCATTCTCAGGAGAGAAAGAAATGGTGACAATTCTCCTAGAATGACGAGAATTTATTCGAGCAACACATTTTACTTCGGCAGACTTGTTCCTTGGTTGTTCCTTGGCGATGGCGGTCGGATCGAAATTGTGAACGAGTCTCGTAGACAATTTACTTCTGTTGACAGCTCTATTGTTAAAGGGACAATCAGATTACGAGATTCCCGCGGCCAAAATTTGGCCGCCTGCACAAGGTTCTGTGAGAGATTGTATCAGGCCCTATTTTAGCGAGCGACCAACGTAAGAGAATATGAGAGCGATGCTAAAATTCGGCCTGATCGCAGGTTACGATTTTTGCGGGTTTTTTCGCGATCCGCAAAAATAAGATCCCGCAAGTAGTATATCGTGTAGTGAATGAATACCACCTGATTCTCAGTGGTTTATTTTTGAATTTTAAAACCCCCACCATAATAACAAGCTCCCTTTGCTCGCTTGTTTATTATGGTGGGGGTTTTAAAATTCGAAAATAAACCACTGATAATCAGGTAGTATTCATTCACTACACGATATAGTACTTACCCGAAATAAACCACCCAACATAAAAGAAGAAGAAAGTATTAAAACGAAAACATAACCGAATACACACACACACAAAAAAAAAATTTATAATCGATTAAATATTTGTGAGTCAAATTTGATGGCTACCAGATTCAACAATTGTCAGGTTATTGAAGCAATACAAAACCTACCACCAGAGTTACGTGAGATAATTTACAAACATTACCTCGCCGTAAAACTGAAAGAGCGAGAGGCTTTGGGTTGGAACTTGGTTCACGACGAGCTTTTAATACAACCTTTCTGTCCTGAAAGGCAGCGGCTTGTCCATATTCTGGTGTGTGTAGCCTATATGCATTGTTGTTGTGGAGGGTGTTGTTACCCTTGTTATAAACAAGAAGAAATCTTACATGAAATAACTATCTCTGTCCCGATCTTGGATATAACTCTAGTTAATTATTGCACTGATATATGGGAAGAGGACCACAGCTATTAAGTTGTGTTTACGGCGCCTGACTTCGCGGTCTGGTGAAACTCACAGACAATGACGTAATTTATATTCTTGTACAAACATTGAAGGGAAACCCCCTTAGCAACAGAATATAAATACAGACGCTTTCAATTGTCTGTCTAACGCGTTAGACAGTTTTTGGTTTTCAATTGTCTGTCTAACGCGTTAGACAGTTTTTTGGGGGGAAAAGTCAAGTTTGAAAAAATACAGTGAAACTTCTTAAATCACTCATCCTGAAAAATAACTCTTGGTCTTAAAATTTTTCAAGCCTTCAGGAATGCAGACGCTATTATTTTACTATATTGTGGTTTCTGTTGCTTACATTAATTCATAATCAAAATATTCATTACCGTCAGTAGATGTTTTGAGACCTATTTCATAAACAAATTGATAAGAATCATCTTCTAAATCTTCAGCAAGGTGTTTAGGAGCCCATACAAGAATTTCACCTCCACATTTTGTTTTTAAAGTTAAAATAGCTGAAATCCCATATTTACTTTCCCGGTGTGAAACCTTTTTAATTTTGTATACATCATCTGAAATATTTCTCCATTTTAAAATTTCTTTTCTTATAAAACTTTCTTTAGTTGGCCATTCTTCTGAGATTTCTTGTTGATCTTTCAGCAAGTCTTGTGGGATTTCTTGTTGATTTATTAATACATCCTCTGTTGGGTAGTCTTGTGAGATCGCTTGTTGATCTGTACAGACAGCCATGTTAACAATATGTTAAATACACATTTGTTTAATAGGGTGTTCTTCACAACACATGTCGGAAAGCGTATTACGGAACCACATCTTGTCCTGAAATGGGGTAACCATCTTTGTCACGAGTTGGTAACAATATTTTTGAAACACATTCACGAGTAATAAATCTTATTTGCAAAATTTCGGGGGGCGTGAGAAGCTCAACTAGGTGATAGCAAATAGCTTGCAGAGTTGCAATCATTTCGAAAGATATATAATTACTTTGAAAATCTACAATTGAGTGAATTTTTTTCATACTTTCTTTGAACAGATAGTGGAATTTCCATACAATGATCAGTGACGAAATTATCTATCATTTTCAATCTATCAAGAAAGACCTTTTCGTCGAAAGCTTCGCCTCTGAGGTAAGAGCGAATTTCATCAAGGATTTTTTGGTATTCGATACGGGCAAAATTTGCTTGTTCTGTTTTCATATCGTATTTCTTAAGGCTTGCGACTGCTTTCAAAGTAAGACCAACACCAGTTAAAGTTGCTATGACAATAGGGTTCAATGTAATTCCTCCGGCTACTGCGGCACTAATGATTAACTTGTCAGCTGAAAGATTACAAACAAAATTTTTTCTTCGAAAACCGCGGTGCAACTTTTCATAGCCATAATGTTTCTTATGGTAATAAGCATAAAAATCTTTCAGAATTTTAACTTTCTCTTTAGAAAGTGTTTGGTTGATATGGTTGAATTCGAAAATGTCCCGCATTGTGCTATATAATATGAAAAAATGTTTATGGTACTATATATTCAAGTAACATTAGAAGGAGTTCATTTATTCCTGATGAAGACAGTTCAATATACAGTGAACAACAAGAATCAAATTTAAGATTAACATCAATTGTCTGTATTCTAGATATATCAGCTGAATGATAAACTTTCTTTACAGGAGTAAATGTTATTCTATCTTAACCTATTTCAATATTATATTTTGGAAAAAAGAATATTGAAATAGAAATAGGTGCAAATCTTATTCTTTTTTCTTTCGCTTACATGCAATATTTTTATATTTGTTATTATATCATCCTTATTCATTATTATTTGACTACAACCATTTAACGAAAAAAATTTTTTTCCTTGTGTTGCATCTAAAATTCCATTTATGTAATGAACGGAACCGCGCAAACGATGACTGTTTAAAGAAAGATCTGTTTGCATTACCATTTGTCCATTTTCAAAAACAAAGGCGGTGTCATAGACACTTGGATCAACGTTTGAAATTGTTTCTTTAACACCATAAACAATTAGATGACCAATTGTTAAAAATGATGGATTACTAACTGTACCGTGCAGATCGAGATATAGGAATTGTGGAGGTGAGCTACCCCATCTGTGAAAATTGATAACTGTTTTGGTGTACTTCTCGAATGTTTTGGTTGTATAATTGGAAATTGAAATTGTCGTAGCTTGCACTGTCACACTTATCTCATTCATTTCCGGCCGAAACCATTCTACAACCATTGTGTAATAACCGACCGGAAGTTTATATAGGTTAAAACCGAGGCGTGACCGGTACTGGTGTGAGCCTTTTTCAAACAAGAGTTTAAGTTGGTAAGCTTTTTTATTAATTTGATGTGGAGAATTGGGAAAATCGTTAATACCCAAAACCTCGATATTGTTTTCACTCGAAGATTCATCAGTGTCTTCCATCAAGTATCTGAAGGCGTCCCTTTTTTGTCCCGAGTTAATGATCTGAGATTCATGAATTTTTTGAGTGACAAGATCTCTCATAGTTGTTATTTCATTTTGCATAAAATCAACATTAACTGCGGATTTCGAATCTTTGTAATCGGTTTGTAAGTTAATAATTTTATTGTTATTTAAATTCAAGTTTCCAGTCATATTGTTACTGCCATCAACTTTGAGAAACTTTTTTTGTGTCATATCATCAATTCTGTTGTTAACAAACTCAACACATGCGGCTTCTCTTTCGTTTGAAGGAAGATTAAGATTGATAATTGATTTATTTTTCATATCAATATCAGCTTCTTTATCCAATTTTTTCACAAGGTGATTATCGACATATTTTTTGTTTGTGGCTTGGTCTGCCTGTACTGGGTCTTTTACGTTGTATATTGTATTATTGTTCATATCAATGCTTGCTTCCATTTTTCAGCCTTCCTTTTTTGAAAGAAAGATATTTCTCGTGTCCTGATAGTTTATTACCTTTGTCAGATCACCGTGGACAGGATAAGGGTTGCTTTTTAATCGCAAAATATCGTACTAATTTTGCATGTCAATATTAGCAGAACCGCTGGCACTACCCTGAGGTCCACGATCACCTTTTTCACCTTTATCACCTTTATCACCTTTGTCGCCTTTGTCGCCTTTTAAACCTTGTGCTCCTTGTGCCCCCTCCTGACCTTGTGGTCCAGCGGGCCCTTTTTCACCTCTTGGACCATTTGGACCTTGTGGTCCTGCTGGGCCTTTATCACCTTTCGGTCCAGGAGGACCCTCGGGGCCAGGAGGACTTCCTGGGCCAGGAGGACCTACTTTTCCACTTTCACTCACCGTTTGACTTGTTCCACCTATTTGGCTGTTAATATACCCCATTATATATCTCCATCAAAATTTTTTTAAATTAATTTTTGGGGTTTGTCATAGTAAAAGAAAGAATATTTTTTATCGGTGGCGCGATCTAAAGCGTCATGATCCACACCTATCTCGTCTGCAATTCGTTTGTTTTCTCTTGGAAGAAATCTGAAAATACAAAAATGGCTGCAGTTATCACGGATGTTTTTCGGCACCTTGTAAAAAGTTTGAGTGAGGTAAATAACGCAGCAGTTTCTGTGCCGCCCGTTGATAAAATAATTAATGATGCTGTTTTGGTTGCTTTCGCAAACAAGATCATCAAAAACAACTATTTTTTGGTTGTCCGCCGGAAGTTTTTAGAGTGGAATGATTTCATCACCGTAAGCCTCAATAACCTCAATAACCTCATAACCAACATTGGGGTTGATATTTGTTTTGGTGCAGGTTTTTTGAAAAGAGGTAAATTTTATCAAACTCTAACAACTCATAAAGCATATGTAGTAATATGTTTGTTTTACCAGAATTACTGGGTCCACAAATTAACATCCGAAAAACATCTGCTGGCATACAAGGGTGACCTTGCTTGTAGTCACTCTTGAAAAAACCTGGGTCATAATTTGGAATCTTCATTTTGTTTTCGCCTCTATATATTCACGCTGAAAAAATGTCAGTGAAAAAATGGCGTCAGTTGGCTGAAGAAAAGTCGGCGATCGATCAGCAAACAGAAGAAATTCACCAAAAATTTAGAATGGATAAAATAAATAAAGAGTTTGGTCAGCTTTCAGGAGAAGAACTTTTTAGACCAATTACAAAAAGGCTTGATGAAAAAAGCAGCGACAATGTAGAAGAAGAAGAGGAAGAAGAGGAGCAGGAAGTTCCTGATTACACAATGGATGAATTTGACGAAACTTACCCTTTTGGTGATGAATTCAGACCGGATGCACCAACACCAGCACCATCACCAACACCACCACCATCACCACCACCACCCTCATATCAAGAAGTTGTTGATGATGATGATGATGATTTTCCACCACCACCCCAATCGCTGATGGAAGAAAAAAAATCCACACGTAAAGAGTGGGGGAAGCCGGAACCGGTTAAAAAAGAATATTCCCATGAATCAACCCTATTGCAAAAAGTCAATCAACTGATCACGAAATTTGGAAATGACCCCAATTACATAGTAAAAAGTAAAAAATCCCCATTATATGGTTATTCAATAGAGGAAATCAAAAAAGTAAGAGATGGAATTTATGCGAAAAGAGGGGTACCAAAAACAGTTTTTGAGAAACAGTTAGAGGCGGGGAAGTATAGACTGAAGTCCATTCCCCCACAAGAAAAAAGAGAAATCACCAAAACTCCTCTTGAAAAAGCTGTCATGAGCCGAAGACCTGCTTTTGAACTTTCTGACAATGAAGATGACTTTTCTGAACAGGATTGGGAAATCGAAGGAAGTGGCATCACTGATGAAGCTGAAAAATTGATCAACCAACTTCATTTGAGATTAGGATCGATAACAGTAGGAAACAGCTCAATAAAACTTAAAAATCAGGTATCATATCTGCTTGATTCACTAGTTGAACTCGGCACAATCAATAAAAAGCAAAAGAAAAAAATTATTGCTAATTATATAAAACAATAATGAGCTTTGATATACCGCTTGACTCAGCCCTTGCAAAACTAGAAATAGGTGGAGAACGGAATGTTTCACATGATTTTACAGTGAGTTTTTATCCTCCAATAGAATTGGGTTCAGGAAAGTATAAAGCTGCGCTAAGCAGACTTATCATAATGAGTTACTCATGGAATAACATCGATTCTCGTTATGATAATAACAAAATTCGATGGAAGAAAAAAACAGAACAAGCGTGGAAAACTTTAACTTTTCCGAATGGAATGTATGATTACAAAAGAATCAACACTTTTGTTCAACAACACACCGGTAAAGTAGATCCAACAAACAAAGACAGTGATTACATTTTCACAATATATTTCGATATGTCAATTTATAGGATTGTGACTTTGATACGTAACGATTATGAGCTTGACTTGTCTCAAGGAAATTTTGGTGAATTGCTTGGTTATGGTAAAAGTACCTTGAGAGGAGATGTTGTCGGAAGAAAAGTTCCAAATGTCACAAGAGGTGTTGATTGGGTGTATTTGCACTGCGATCTTATCACACGCAAAACAAAAAATATTCCAAGCGATGTGTTATACGGTTTCTCAACAGCAGATCTCCTGGTTAGCTATCCATTTCGAAAAGAGCCGCGTCGGCTTGAGTGGCAACCTGTGAATAAAAGTTATATTGATGCAATAAGGGTTTGGGTGACAGATGGAAGAAACAACATTCTGGATCTCAACGGGACAGATATTGCCATTACCTTAATGATTGAAAAAGAGTAAGGATTTTGTTGGTATAAATATACAGTTATGAATCATCCGAGCGAGTGGGCAAGATTCTTTGACAAAAACACCGGACGTTATCGACATAAACACAAAGGGTCGGGTGTGATCCGTGACACCCTCATAACCATCGGTAAAGTATTCAAAGACAATGTAAAGAACGTGGCAAAGAAAACTGCCGAAAAAACCACAAAAACAATCGCTGAAAAGGCGGGTCAGAGAGTTGGTGAACTTGCTGTTGAAAAAGGTTCGAAACAAATACGAAAAATACTGCAAGAGCGAAAAAAAAGAAAACCGTTGTCTAAAGATTCGAAAAAGAAACTTGCAAATATTTTGCAAAACCAAAAACCAAAAAAATCAGACGCTCTTGTGAAATTAAATCGAATTTTGGCAAACGAAATTTAATCAAAGAAAATTTTTTTCTTTTAATATAATTGGCAACATGTTCAGAACTCCACAATTCCTTAAAAGATCAGAAGACATTCGTATTGAATGTGAAAAACAGTTAGTAGACCCTGGGAATGGTCAAACACAACAAAAAATTGGTTATAGATTCGTAATGGAAGACAGAAACCATTTTTATGACTGGTACAAAGCTTATTTCTTAGTTCATTTTAAGTTTGAAGCAAGTGCAAATGGAGGTAACATTGTAGCTGACACTGAATCTGCTCCGATAAATGGTTCTTTTTCATTAATCAAAAATCATTAAAAATCTGCTTGACTATTCGAACGATTATTCGGGAACTGTGGCAAAAGATCAATTTTGGTATCTTGACGTTGACGAAACCACAGTTACTGATGCAAATGCGACTAACCTTGGAATGCGTGCAAGAGCTCTTCTTTCAAATGGTGGAAAGAAAGTTGAGACAAAAATTCCTTTAAACAGATACTCATTTTTCGAAAATCTTTCCGAAACTCTTTTACCACCAATGAAAATTGAGTTTGATATTACTCTGCAAGACGATGAAGAACTTATTTACCAAAACGATGGAACAGCTCGAAGAATTGTTGTTAAAAAATTTGAGTTATGAGTTCCACAACTATCTTTCCACGGTGAAGGGCAAAAATTTGTAAATGAAAAATTTTTTAAAACAAAAAAAAATCAAATACTTGAAAGAACGAATTATGGAAAGTTCCCCAAGAACTGATACTGGTGGTACGTGTTCGTTTACAGCTGCAATTAAAAATGTAAAACAAGTCTTCATATTTCTTCAACAATATCGTAAAAAAAATTCTTACACACAAAACCCTGACTTTTTTGACACATTTGATATCGATGGTGATGACTCGGCAAAATTAACAAGATGTCGACTAAATTATGGTGAAAATTTTTACCCTGTAGTTCATTTCTCAGACAAACACAAATTGAGAATTTACGAACATTTGATAAATTATGGTTACAGAAATTATGATTACAACAGCGGTGTTCAGCTACAGATTGCAAACTTCGAAAGTTTATACCCAATCATTCACTTCGATCTAAGAAATAATGAAAAATTTATGACAAATGATCCCCTGAATCTTACTTTTGAATACGAATTAAACGAAACAGCAAACCTTCAATACATTATATACGCATATGTTATAAATGAAGAAGAATTTGTTTTAGAAACACTTGGTAATGAGCTTGTCGTCGTTTAGACAAAGGAAAAATTCAAAAAAATTCTGAATATAATATACACACAATGAGCACAACTTATCATCCATATAAAATCTCACTGACTGATGGTCAGAAAAAGAAACTTCAAAAAGCTTATGTTACGAAGACAGCTGTTACTCTGAGAGTTAAACCAGGTAAAATTGGGCACGGTGACGAACTTCTTCTCACTGCTACTCAAATCTCGCGACTGAAAAAAACCTCAGCGGCAGGCAAAGGAATGGAAATAAAATTAAGCCAAACACAGATTCAAAATACTGCGCAGCGTGGTGGAAGTTTGTTTTGTGCTATGCTAGGTTTGGCACGACCTTTGATAAAGCCAGCCCTTGGAGCATTAGCAAGTGCAGGTTTGAGTTTCGGCGCTGAAAAGGTGCTGAAAAAGATATTCGGAAAGGGTTTTGGACCGAAGGAAATTGAGCTTTATAAACTTGTCCAGAAAATGACTCCTACTCAGAAAAAGGAGGTAGAACAGTATCTTGTTGGAAAAGGTTTAGTAAAAGGAGGTTCACAATACGGCGGCTTCCTTGGTATGTTGGCGTCTATCGGAGTACCTTTAGCCCTTGATTTAGTCAGAAAAATAATCGGAAAAGGTATGCAAACGCAACCACCACCACCACCACGAACAAGACGATCACCACATATACCACCTCCTAAAGGTAAAGGAATGCAAATTCAACCTCCACCTTTTTTCGGAACTTGGGATGATTATTATCGTTTAAAAAAAACTAAACTTTGAAGATAAACCTCTATCCAACATTGACCTGAGAAAATGGTGCAACTTTTTGCGAATTCCAATAAAAGGTATTTTTAGCAGAAATGAAACAAAACCTTTGTTTCATTCTCCATGCATTATCAACTTGGATGATTTTGGAAGTTTAGGAACTCACTGGGTATGTTGTTGGCCTGCCAAAGACAAAGGTACTTACGAGTATTTCGATTCATTTGGGCTTCCACCACCTTTGGAATGGGAAAAAGAAATGTCAATGCACGGGATGACACATTTTTTCAGAAATGATAACCAAATTCAATGGGAACAAAGTGTGAGATGTGGTTATTACTGCCTTCTCTTTTTAAACGAAAGAAATAAAGGAACAAGTTTTGCCGATATTTTGAAAATGTTCTCCAACGATTTACTTCAAAACGAGGAAATAGTGAACAATTATTTTTCTTAAAATATATATACAATGGAAGTGTACTGTGTGAAAGAAAAGCGGCACACGCCCAATGTGCAGGGAAGTGAAAAAGTTGTAATCACAGAGAACAATCGAAAACTCTTAAAAACAAAATGCGCTAGTTGTGGAATAACAAAAACAAGTTTTATGCCGGGAAACTAGGTGAGCCCTCCCGCGCGGAGGGCAGTGGTATTGATATACATGGAGCAATTGGAAAATTTCCGAAACCAAAAAAAGGTTGGACATTACCAGGACATAATTTCACAGGACCATACAACCCTCTTGAAAAACAGGTGAAATACGATCCAGAAACGGGTGAAATTCTGGAAATATATCAACCACCAACAGGTGCAACAGATGCGATTGCTATGCAACATGATGTTGATTATGATGTTTGTTCCAACCGTGAAAAAAAATACGGTGAAAGTCTCAAAAAATGCAAACACAAAGCGGATAAAAAAATGGTGAAGGCTCTTGACGCAGTTCCTCACAAACAAAGGCAGTGGGGTCATGCGGCTGCAAGAAATGCAATCAATGCAAAACAAAAGTTAGGGTTGGGTTTGAAACAACAAAAGGGGACTGGTGTTTTGGATAAACCGCTGGAAGTAGTGAAATTTGCTGAAACTTTGACAAAAAAAATGATTCCTTCCGCAAAACATGTATTCGATCGGTATTGGTCAGGTGATATTGCGAAAAATGCTTTCACAGGACCAACTGGTGTCACAAGCAAGAAATTTTGGACTCATCCAAAAAAAGGTGCTGTCATGCGTTTGGTGAAAAACCCGAAAACAGGCAAATATGAAAATGTTTATGAAGAACCTTGATTGGTTTTCAACCACCATTTATCAAACTCCTGTTTTGCGCGCCGCCTGCTTGCTAAGGTTTTTGGACGGTGATGAGAAATAGATTCCATAATTTCTTTTTTTGGGGGCCAGCATTCAGAAGGTACTATTTGAAAATAATTGTACAGAAAACAGGGGTAGTTCACTGACTTGCCGGTTATCCCCTGAAATTGAGCAATAACGTTACCAAGAAAATCTATTTCGCTGGAAGAAAACATTTTGTAAATGTTCCATTTCCGCAAAACATTTTTTAAATGAAAATTATTTGCAGTGAAACTTCTTTCCCGATTTTCTTCTTGGAACTGTTCATCATCATCACATTCAAACACTCTACCACATTTTGGACATGCACGACAGAACTCATTCACCACATAAACTAATTGCTCCTCGCATGAAGGACAACGATTAATCTTTTTTGATAATGGGAATGAATTTAATTTTTTTTGCAATGTTTCTTGAATTATTTTCGACGAAATTTTCTCACCTTGCAAACAACCAAACGGGTCGTACATTTTTTATCGGGTATGGTATACAATGAGCTCGCGTATTTTCAATAAGTTGTCAAAAATTTATTACAGCCCGCAAGGGTATTGGAAAGGGTTTGCAGCAATTAAGAAATTAGCCCAGGCAGCGAAAGTTTCGGAAGATGTGGCTCAAAACTGGTTGATGAAGCAAGCTCTTTGGCAGGTTTATTTACCAGCCCCACGTTACATTCCAAGACCGAAATTTGATGTTCCTGTTCCAAACAAAGTTCACCAAGCCGATCTTCTGTATCTCCCACACGATCGCCCACCACGCTCCCGTAAAACTTTTAAATATGCTCTCACAGTGGTAGATGTGGCCTCTCGATACAAAGAGGCCGAACCGTTAACCACAAAAGAGGCTAAAGAAGTTGCAACTGCTCTGGAACGAATTTATAGTCGTGGTCCTTTGAAGTGGCCGAAACTGCTTCAAGTCGATCCTGGTCGTGAGTTTATGGGCGCTGTGAATCAACTGCTTTCGAAAAATAACGTCGAGGTTAGACGTGGTCGTGTGGATATTCGCCGTGATCAAGCTATCGTTGAAAGATTCAACCGCACCCTGGCTGAACGGCTGTTTGGACACCAATATGGGGTTGAAATGCGTCTCCCAGAAGACAAGAGATCGACTGAATGGGTGGCCCGACTGCCCGCTGTTATTTCAGCTTTGAATAAAGAAGTCACTCGACTGACCGGTCAAAAACCTGTTGATGCCATCAAAAAGAAAACTGTTCCATCCAAACCCTCGACATCTTATTTGAGACCCGTTGGTGTGAACGAAAAAAAGCTCCCCTCCGGTTTAAGTGTTCGCTATCTTTATCAACCCGGTGAACTTGAAGGTGGTCGACGAAGAGCTACCGACCCAATCTGGTCTTTGAATGTTTACGAGATTGAAAAGATTATGATAAAACCAGACGCACCGGTTATCTATTATTTATTTGACTGACCAAAACGTTGGTTTGTCCGCGAAGAGCTTTTGGTTGTCCCTCCAGATACACAACTACCGCCGGCAATCTAACAATGAAACTCGATCGGTTCTGTGTGAATGCCGTCTTTCAATACCCAGCGTTTGTCGTCGTAAGCGCTCAACCCCAGCTTCTGCTGTTCGTAAGTAACCATTTGCCCGTCCCGCATCCTAAAACCTCTATTAGGTGCTATGTCCTTGCTGCCTTCCAAAGCTTTCTTGAATCGCTGCCACGTGATATCGTTTTGTTTCTTCGACACCCCTTTCGTGCTGAACTTCTTATTTTTACCTTCAGATTCGTCAACGAAATAACATTTTGAGCAGAGTGCAATCATTCTGCTGCCTTCACACTCGAGTTTAAAGAGCCCAGGAGTCCGACTGCTCCACTTGTCCCAAGCTAACCACTCTTGCTTTTTTTGCCTCAAATTCTGTTTGCAACTCTGGTTTGACGATATCTTCCAACTTTTCTGCGCTGATTGCCATGTAATTACTGTCTGTGTCCATCTGAATCAATTCGAAATCTTTCTGTCAAAATATTTGTCAAGAAAGTCATAATAGAATTCAAGCATTCGAAGTTTAGCCAGTTGATATACAGCTATTCCTACCTGAAATGGTCTTCTGATTGTGATCCGAGGCTTTCGGCTTTCCACCTCATACGCCTGCCCGAGTTCGTCAAGATCACTGAAATATGTGCTTCGCAAAGCTCTGTCGACTACCTTTTCGTCTTTAGTGTAAATAACGTTTGTTTGCCTCTCCAAGGCTTCGATGAGCTTTCCATACCCACTATTTCCTAACAGTTTGAATACCTCAGCCAGCAGCGCCTTGCTTTTTTCTTTATCTCCAGTTCTACGAGCTTCAGTCACTTGCTCCACAAACCAAGTGAATATTTTTGTTGGTTGGTAATCAATAGTCCGATAAACATTTGTGATCACTGCTCCATGCTCAATATACCATCTCCCACTAACTTCTTTCCGTCTCCGCGGTTTCTTTTTGTGTGTTTAAGATAGTCAAGCATATGTTGCGGCACAGCTTCAACAGGGACCTCTTTGTTGCAGAAGAACGGACACATTTCCTCAAACTTTGGGTGTAAGTGCTCAGGGATCTCTATATCAACTTCTGCAAATCCGAACCATTTTTCTTCTTTGAGCCTTTGTGTCAGTATGGGAGCGGCGGCTTCGTTATTGTAATGCACGACCCTTCCTTTTCCACAAGGCATGTCTCTAAGCATGGTTGACAAATACAAAGCGTTGGCGTCGTAACCCACTATATTTTTGCAAAAACGAGGTTCCGCTATTCGATGAGACCTTATTTTCGTAACTCCAACTTCATGATATCTTGTGAAAACAAGGCTCGGCCCTCCAACAACAGCTTCTTTCAACATCTCATACGCTTCTTTGCACGGGCTGTAAAGATCTACACCCCTCTCAACACATCCGCGAAGTAAGTAATGTAAACTAACACCTGGGATACTTACCGCATCTTTCAAAATATCGATTCCTTTATCAGTGTAGAAAGCACGCATCTTTTCCAGCGCCTCGAGGCCAGGAGCTACATCGAGATTATTGTAGTAACGCAGCCAGTCTGCGAAGGTACACATCCCCTTTTCTTTGAACAGACGCTGGCACCCTTCCCATTCATCCCGTGTTAGAACATAACCACCTTTCAGCTTCGAATACCAATCCTCATATTTCGGGAGTCCGTGAAAATCAAGTTTTTCAGGTGTGTCAAACCATTCAGACGGAAACCACGATTTTACAGTTTCGCATTCATAAGCTTTTACCCATTTCTCATAACTTGTACCCGGACCTAAGTAGTTTATGATATTGAGAAAGCGAAAGTTTTTACTCAAAATGAACATAATTTTGTTTCCATTTTTTGCAACTCTTACTTTACCAGTTGTATCAGATAAACGTTCCGCGAAATGTTCTCTGATAAGATTCAAATCATATCTCCCGGAGTTAAACCCAAGAACTGGCACTTGATTACACCATTCTTCTATTTTGAGACGCTGTGCTTTTGAAAACATATTTATGTCGTCAGGTATGAATGCTGTTCTTACTTGATCCCTAATGCTTTTCCCACGCCTCTCAAGTTCTTCCATAAACTTGCGAACAAGCTCCGCAGGGTCTTTTTCACAGATGTGGGTAGGTTCTCTTTCTAAAGTGTCACCAATGCTAACAGAGATTGGAACGTGTGTGTTTTCGATAGTTAACATGCCTGTAGGTTCCTTTCTCTGATTTTTATCTCCGTATGCTTCAAAGTCATACAATATCGCGTGTGGATAACTTTGTATTTGAGTCTGTGGCAACTTAATATTTATTTCTCCTACTTCACAAGACCATGTCTCGATAACATGGTAGCCAGCAGCTCGAAGCTTTTGTGTACGTTCAACAGTTGCTTTAAATCTATCTTCTCGTGTTTGGTCATGATGAACAATAATTCTATTCCGATCATGAGGGTAACATTTTCGGCATCCGTGCCAGTGACATCCGTGATATTGAAAAACAGTCTTCGTTTCATGGTTGTAACCGTCTACAGGTGCACGCTCAACCCATCTTTCACCTCCATGCCCGCAAGCAGCGTAGTGAATGTGAATTTTACGAAGTGCTGCTTCTTGTTCAAGCCAACGAAGAGATTCCGGAGAAGATGAATGTTTTGGATAAAAAGCCTTCTCAAAAGCTGTTTGTGGTAATTCAACTTTTTCTGTCGGACAATCAATCACTGTTTTTCCTTGTGAACATGTTTTGATATGTCGTTGAAGGCTGCAAGCTTGAGTAAATCTTGAACGACAATGAACACATGCATAAATTTTTGCAAGCTTCGTAATATCTTTTATAACGAAAGCATGGTCTTCATAAATTCCGATTGTCAAAATATTTGTTAACTTGGCTGGTGGTTTCCTTCTGAGATGCCATATCACTTCACCATCCTCCATACGTTCAGGCTCATATACACGAATACCCAACCAATCTTTGAAAATTTGTTTTTTATTAAAATGTTTTTCAACCTCATCAAGTTCATCTAAACATGTTTTCCGGCAATCTTGCGGAGTAGCTATGAGGTTGAAGAAACTCTTAGCAAGTTCCCGTGCTGCCGTTGTACTTCGATCTGGTCTTGAACCTCGATGTACCGCAATACAACGCCAAAGACATAAATTGTCTTGGTAAGTATCAAGAGCAATCATTGGACCCGCACGCCCACGCGCACAATCACGCAGCCAATCTGGTAATGGTCCTGTACCTAAAAGTGGCTGACGATCAAGTACAACCTTTACATCAACATTAAAATGGTCTTCAAACACCCATTTTGTGTCAGGTCTATTAATGTTATCAGGATCCAAACGAAATTTTTCCCGATCACTCAACCATTTTTCCGCATCAGAAAGACGATCAAACCAAGGAGAACCTTTGTTAGTGTAATTCACATGTATTTCATCATTTTCAATGTTTCGTAACTGATATGAAAAATAATGTCTTACGTAGAAAGATGTGTGAACTTTCTCTCTTATTTTTTTCATAAAATCTGGTGTAAGATCTTTTTCAAGGCCTCTAATGAAGCGCCAGCGGATGTAACGTCGCCCTCTTTTTTCTTCTCCCTCATATTCGGAAGTGTCATATAAATCAAGAATCTCATTCTGATAGTTTGTAACACTTCGGATATTTTCTCGAGAAATTGGATCAAACTTCCTCAAAATTTCTTGTGTTTTTCTCCCCCTTCTACGAGAAGGAGCGGTCGGTTGAAATGTTTTAGGAATTAAAGGTTTATCTAAACTCTTCTCCACTTTCTCAGAAATAGGTTCATCCAATATGTTCTGAATAGTTTTTCGAACAGCAGGAGCGTCCTCTGCAAGTAATTGCTCTAAAGTTTGTAACGTTGTTGGATCAAGTTCTTTCAAAAGTTCTTCAATGTTAATGTTAAGCATAGACATTACAACTTAGGTATAACAAAGATGTGTATTTCTCTAACTGAAAAAAATTTTTTTGGCAGCCATCGATATCAAATTTGACTCACAAATATTTAATCGATTATAAATTATTTTTTTTGTGTGTGTGTGTGTATTCGGTTATGTTTTCGTTTTAATACTTTCTTCTTCTTTTATGTTGGGTGGTTTATTTCGGGTAAGTACCATATCGTGTAGTGAATGAATACTACCTGATTCTCAGTGGTTTATTTTCGAATTTTAAAACCCCCACCATAATAAACAAGCGAGCAAAGGGAGCTTGTTATTATGGTGGGGGTTTTAAAATTCGAAAATAAATTAAACCACTGAGAATCAGGTGGTATTCATTCACTACACGATATACTACTCCGCAAAATAAAACTACCGCAAATGTTTTCGCCGCAAAAATTTTCTCCACTGTAGAAATTATACACAAAAATCCCGATTTGAAGGAGAAAATGCCATAGATAACTCGGTGGATAATACGTTAAGTGGTACCCAAGTTATTTTCAATCCACTGTAGTGTAATAGAGTGCCATCCCAAGTTGTTTTATTTGTATTTTGATTCCTTTTAGTGGGCCTTTACTCAAAAAAGCGAAAATGTCATTAGTTCCATTTGAACGCGACTTCGAAAAAATCGCAAAAATTAATTCCCAGCAAGAAAAACCAGTCTTTTCAAATCGCAAAAATTAGTTCCCGCAAACCACAAAAAATCGCCAACCGCAAAATTAAACTCCCGCAAAAATTTAGTGCCACACGGTAAGTTTGTTCTGCCGTTACCCTATCATCGTCTTGTATTTCATAACAAGATGATGTTGTCGTGTTGTTATGACATACAAGACATTTTGAAATATTGTGTTTCATAACGGTCCCGTAAGGTTTCATTTTTATTTATTTATTAATTTTTTTTGTAGCCCCCTTAAAGGTTTTGTTTTCCAAACCGAAATATCGGTCAAATTTTAACACAGTCGTATAATTTTTATATCCAAGTGTTGTTTTTTCTTTCAGTTGATTCCTACTTTTCCCTACTATTGTAAGGATAGGCTTGCCGTCTATGTATTATGCCATCAAGTACTCTACTGATACAGGTCTTCAACAGATACAGCACTCCTCAACGGTTTGTTGTTGTCATCTTACTTACCTTTTACATGCGGCTGGAAAAGTTGACAAGCAAAGAAACCAAAGATTGTTTTTTTTTTTTGCCAATAGAACACCTAAGACCCCAACCAAGCAAAACAACATAAATAGTCGATCCGCTGGTTAGCTCACAGGCACCCCAAGCTCCGTCTAGAGGGTACAACATGGCTGCAAATATAAGGGTTTGTATGGGATTCCCGGTAATAGATTCAAGAAGATAGGTATACGTAACAATTCTCAATAAAAGAGCCTTACATTATTTCCATGGTGTGTTTCTTGTTTCTGCTAAGGAGTGGAAACACAGGAATTAAAGAAATCGCTTAAATCGCGATAAATCGGCAAAATAACTACACCAGATGCAACAAACACACCATGGAAATAAAGTAAGGCTCTTTTATTGAGAATTGTTACGTATAACTATCTTCTTGAATCTTTTACCGGGAATCCCATACAAATCCTTATATTTGCAGCCATTTTGTAATTGCGTGATCAACCCGCTTACCCTCACACTGAGCTTGGGGTGCCTGTGGTTAGCTGATTATAGTTGAAACCCAGTACGACTTAGGACGTGCCAGGGGACTGGGAAAATGAGTTCGCTGTAATTGAACCCCAGTTAAATTTAAGGGGAAAGCGACTAAAATCTTCGTTATATTGTGGTCTGGCTAATAATCATTTGCGTTCTGCGTTCAACGTTCTGTTCCACAACTTGGTATTCGGTTCAATTGGAGGGTAAATACCTGCTCCAGATTTGAAGGACGAAATAAGATTCGTGGTTTAGGCCTGCGTTTAGGGTCCACATGCATCTTTGTTGATCTTGAACGAATTCGGCTTCAGTTGCGTGATCAATGCAGTTTATTCGTTACATCGGGGTAAATTTTTAAGTGTGGGCTTCTGGATTGTTTTCGTTATATCGAGGATTTCGTTATACGGGGCTTCTGTTTCTACATTTTAATGTACGTTCAGCTGTACTTTGGATAGGCTGGAGTGACGAATATTGTTCGTTGTAGCGGGGACTTCGTTATACCAGGGTTTTCGACAGCGGGTCTCCACTGAATTACGGAAGGCGCAAAGGGCTCTCAAATAAAAATGGTGGCTAGTTCTCCAACCATTCGCGTTCCCACACGTGGCACACCGAGGATCCCGGGAAAGCGGACTGTCAGAAATGGTTCACTCGAGAAGGTTCTGAGGAAACTTGGAAAATCGGATTCACCAATCGGCTAAAATGGTATTTTTGAAAATGTCTAAGTGCTAAGTTGATGTTAGTTAGGTTTTAATTAGCCTTAAGGTTGCTCGTGTTTTCTCCGCTGTGAGGTTTTGATGCTCTAATTTCACTTGTCGAATTGGCGTACAGATTTGGGGAACACAGACGCGCTATCGAAAAAGCCATCACCCATCGTCACATTGATCAACCCACCGCCGTTTCAGTTCACTTCACTCTCCCTGGCCACTCCATCAACGACATAGAACCCATTCCCCTAGAACTCATTCACTCGAACAGGGACAGCATTCGTAAAGCCAGAGAAGCATTTTTGATTTCAAAGGGCAAGACACTTGAACCCCACGGAATAAACAGACGAGATGAAACTTAATCCTATTTCTATTTTTAAAAAAAGCTGTTAGTCACGTTTCCGCTTTCTATGTTTGTCAACCAATCATATTTAATCTTTTCATTTTAATCATTTTAAATCTTGTAACCGTTTCGTTCGATTTTTACTTAGCTTTTACAGCCCCTGATGAAGGTGAGTTTTGTCTCACCGAAATATTGGGCAATAAAATTATTACCCTTCTTAGCTGTCCGATCAGCCTTGCAATTGGTTTTTTGTTTTATTCAACATTGCTGATCCTGATCTACACCAAGATCCAGCTTCACCTCGCTACTGTTTGTCCAAGTGGTCCTTGCATCGAGTTACCTGATGTGGAATTACACTCTTTTTTATATATCAGCATATATATAAGAACATTAATTTTGCGACGGAGGCTGAACAGAAGCTGAATGTTCTTATTTTTTCATGTTTTGAGCCTAAAACGTTCTTAGCATGTTCTTTAGTTACGGGGTACAGAATTTCAGAAAAACTGATATAATATAAAGGTTTTTTTTTTTCAGCAAATTCACTTGATTACTCTTCCACGGTTGAGAATGACAAGAAAAAATAGCCTGTGCTCTACATTAAAAAAAAAAAAACAAAACAAAACAAATCTAAGAAAATGTGATACGAAAGAAAATTGATGTTGTTACTAT
Source organism: Siderastrea siderea (assembly GCA_964030785.1). NCBI lineage: Eukaryota > Metazoa > Cnidaria > Anthozoa > Scleractinia > Rhizangiidae > Siderastrea > Siderastrea siderea. The sequence goes on from OZ034967.1 coordinate 11,020,839, forward strand.
GCCGTTTTAAATTCGATGCAAAAACGGATGCAGAACTGAATAAAACTGCTCTGTCTCTTAATCTCAGTTTGGGTACGTTCTCATTTAAAACTAAGAATGTAAGAAAATGGGTGTGTAGCTGGAGCCGGCTAGGCCCTGTGAACAAGTTTCACAGTGACGAGAATAGCCAAAAACAAAATCGGTGAGTAAAGCGGAAACAAACGCCGCCCGTTCGTTTTCTTCGCTCACGGATTTTTTTCTTTTTTTCGCGCTACTTCCCCACCGCTCCACCAACGGCTCCATACGAAGTTACAATATCCGCACGCTATGCGAGCCTTTGAGTCACGCGAGTTCGACAAGACGTCGATGTCACGGAATTCACGTGATCGGTGGTCGGAACCAAATATGTGATGTCTCTTGACAGAGTTGCTTTGTTTCGCAAGACTGTTTCTCCTTTCGTTTCAGTATCACAACTCCAGTACAAGCTTACTAAAGGTAAGATTTAAAATGATGTTTGCGAAACTGTTCTGACTCTTTGCCGTCTGCTGTAATAGAACTTAATTAACTTGTAGACCTTTTGTTTAACGATGAATTGAGCAATATACGTTCCGATTCGAAAATGATCTGTTACACTAGAGTAATTTCCAGTGATGTCCCTGGAGACTGTTGCCTATAAGTTTGCAGTTGAGGTGTTCTGTTCCCCATTCGAATTGCATCTAGTCTGATTTCAAAAGGATGGACGATTCAAATCTATCTGACAGCTGAAAACCGCGGGCGTGCTGTTCAATCGATCACTTGACTTCGTCGACTTCCAGGTTTAGCTCGCTTGGCTGACATATAATTTATCAATTAGGGTAAACTTATGTAGTTAAAGCCACCTTCCAGTCTCACCTCCGCGGAAAGGAATTTTCAATGTGAGATCAAGAAACAAAACGAGTGTTCAATGCTTAGGTGTCATCCAAATTTCGAAATTTGCGAGTACCTCCCGGAAAGTGCATTTTTTGAAATTAAGGAACTTGATTTCACTTAAATTAAACGCCTTATACTTAATTCGGAACAGTTGCATTTGTGCTAAGAATTAGAACATCCATTTCACGGGGAAGTAGAATACAAAGGTCGGTAAACTCTGAAATCGAAAGCGGAATGTTGAAAGGTGCTTTTCCGTCACGCTGGTCACGCCATTTACCTTTGTCATTCCTATATCTTCGGCTCATTCTCATTTTCTCACAGAGTGGTCGTACAACTACATGAACATTAATTTAAAACTGAAGTAAAACGCAAAAAATACTAGGAAGCCGAAAGAGCTCTTTCGCGGCTGGTCAAAACAGGACAAGTTTTAACATATAATGTGGGCGAAGGCAGCTCGATGTATCCATGTATCTAATCCCTTTATCCCTTTTGGTTCCAGTGGAAAGAGTAGTAAGGGTACAGAAGGGACCCCTCGTTAAAAACAAAAGATCATATTTTTTGTTAGGAAAACAACAAGAGATAACATTGTCTGAGAGATGTCGTAATACAAAAGCTTCTTTTACCATTAATACTGTTAAACTCAGGCCCGATGGAGTTGCAAGTTTTCGCAAGTACAAAACTGCAATAACTTGTGAATCTGCTCCGCCATGACTAGCGTGTACATGCGCTGCCTTGCGATACCTTGCGTCTACTTTGATCGAGCTCAAATTTGCACATAAGTGAACGCAAGTTTTTCATCGTTTGGCTACCCAACGCAAGCTACCGCAAGTTGGTCTCAGGTAGTAGAAGCGCGCGAAAAGTCTGCGTACGCAAGTTTGCATTTCCAAACTTGAGTTGACTGCAAATCCGTTTACGCAGCGCTTAAAGGAGAAGACTGCAGACGATAACGACTGATTTCTTTAAAAAAATCTCTAGGTCACCAATTTTCAGTAATGATTTTACTCAGTTGCGGAATCGGCCCATATACAGAACAAGTTTTTGTTTGCTACCCAAAAGTTGCAAACCCGTGAGAGCAAGTCGCGAAAACTTAAAAAAAAAATCCGACCATCCAATTTTTGTAGACTGTGCAGCCGTTGATTTTCTAATCGTTTGGGTAATTCGGGGGACCATCTCATATTTCCACGGAAAATTATTTGTAAACGGGCAATTCAGATGCTCAAGAGAGGTCCACACACGTTCTATTTTCGCGCGCGTTAAAAAACCCGCATTCTTTCACACACGTACAGACTGCGGTACGCCATATACGTAGCCGTGCATATCAAGTCATTTTTCTCTGTAAACATTTCTAGGATATATAGACTGTCCATAAACCCATGGCTTCTGCAACACCGGCGTTTCCTTTCACTAAGGAGACAGCTCATTATGCCAGATTGTGTCGCCTTTTGGTGGATGTTGGATCACAGATCCTGAGAGAGACGTTCGACAGAATTCATCCACCAGGAAACCTCCACACAGATTTGTTGGATCCTGTAGTACATGGCATATTGCAGTCACTTCGAACGAAAAGAATTCTAAATCCTTTGCAATGGGGAAAACTGTATCCCGCCACATCTTCAGCTTCGTCAAAGAACTTTGACATCACCCTGCTAATGGTGCTGCTCAGGAATATTTGTGGTCTGGCGCCTCCTGCCACTGGGTGGGATGATCTTCCCCCGGCTGCGGATATAACTCCTGAAGCTGACATCGCTCGGGTGAAGCACTACAGAAACCAAGTTTATGGCCACGCCAGTCAGGCCTCGGTTGATGATGCAACATTCAGTGCCTGCTGGAAGGACATCCGCGACACGTTAGTGAGACTAGGAGGAGCGAAATATACAGCAGCTATCGACGATCTCAAAGATAAGTGCATGGACCCTGACATTGAGGAACACTACCGAGAGCTTTTAAAGCAGTGGAGCAAAGACGAGGACAGCATCAAGGACAAGTTAGATGAGATGGTAGAGAAGCTTGATGAACTAAAAGCATCAGTTGTTAATCCTGGAGGACGGTCGGCACCGTTGAAAACCCGTAAGTTATGAACGAGGGATGCTAAAAATTTTATGCATTCTACCCTTCGCAATCACAATTGTCTTCTTTGCTTATCCCCATAAGACGCCAGCAATTTTCCATTTTGAAGAAATTTCATGGAGGCGAATCTGTGACTTTCGATATGTCCCCTTCACAAGCAACACCATCTATGTAAATTGGAGTGCTAGTAAATAAATTGTTGTTGTTAGCGTTGTTGGCGTTCTTCTGGTGGTTTTTCTTTTACACTCAAAGAATTTCATTTGGATTTTATGTTTTTGTTAACAGTTCCACTTGACGTTAACGAGTGCCAAACCCAGTTACGCGCGCATTATAATACCAACATGTGCCAGGTAAGAATCACACCTTGGGACCGAGACAACACCGTGGGCATTGATAAGATTTACACCAATCTATCCTGGCTGAGAAATGAGAGAACACCGAGTGGTACAATCAAGAAAGAACTAGACGACTATACCGAGATATTCAAAGGTCACAGACGTGTCACCAATCCCAAGAGGATGCTTGTCTACGGAAGACCTGGCATCGGAAAATCGACCTTTTCGCAGAAAATTGCTGTCGACTGGGCGAACGAGGAGAAAGAGGCTCTGAAAAAGTTCGATCTGTTGCTTCTGATAAGGTTGCAAGATGTTTGTGGAATCAAAGATGTGCCCACTATTTTGGAGGCGTCTGAGCTTCTTCCTGTTGATGGATCAATTTCAATCGGTAGCCTGTACGATTATGTTCTTCACAACCAAGAGAAGGTGTTGCTTGTTTTGGATGGCTACGATGAGTACAGTGGAGGAAAATCGGCACCCATTCGTGAGATATGGGAAGGGAAACAACTACGAAATTGTCATGTGTTGATAACTTCGAGACCAATGGAAGGTGAAGAATTAATGAAGTCTAGCCACGTACAATGCCAGATCAGAGGGTTTCAGAAGAAGAAACAAGTGAACGACTTTGCTAGGAGGTTCCTGAAAAGCGAAAGGGAGATTCAAGAATTTAACATTTACTTAACCAACGAAAAGCTCTGGGAATTAGCGGAGATACCACTTCTTCTTTTGATGCTGTGCTTAATTTGGAAGAACCGGCATTACAAAGAACTACCAACGTCCAAGCTTGAGTTGCATGTAAGATTTGTGGAGACTTTGCTTTGCCACATGACTCTTAAAGATCCTGAGGATCCACCGTTGCACGGCCGAAACATTCTCGACGGCTACAAAAAAGAGATTACTGCAATAGGAAAGTTAGCCTTTGAAGCTCTTTTGAAAAGTTCTGTTTATGTTGATCTTAATAAAGGCACCGTTCAGCGTGGTAGCGTCACTGAGAAAATGATTCGTTCAGGTCTCTTTCAGTTCTCGAAACTTTCAAGTGCAGATCCCAAAAAAAACATATTGTTTCTTCACAAATCGATTCAGGAGTTCTTGGCTGCGTGGTATTTAATGAACGAGGCAGGGCTAGACGATGACGAGGTAGCCGCTGGTTTTCAAAGAGTTGATTCATTTGGAAAAGCTTTGCAGCTGAAGGAAATCCTCAAATTTATGTGTGAGTGGTCTGTAAAAGGCGCACGAGCAGTTTTCAACCTTCTTAAGTCCATAGGAGAAAAAGAAGGCCTGACAGGATGCCGCTTCACCAAGACGCCGTCTTTGGACAATCTGTCATTATACCAAGGAGTATTTCGTGATGTTTCTTTAGAGTGTTTAATTAGTTGCTCGGCATCAGCCAGACAAGAAGTGTACCCAGTGTTTATATCTGGTGTCGATGGCGTTGTATCAGTTAACAGTCGTAACCTCCAGAAAGTTGCCGCTGAACATTTACTGCGATCCTCTTTTTTACCCAGGTATGTGTTTTTCGAGCGCGGTAACTTTGCGGACTTTGTTTCCATTTTGGACGACTTAGGCGCAGTGGTTGTCACTTGCTCTGCACTCAGAATCAAAGCTTCACATTTTCTCCGAATGTACGTAGTTCCTGAATTGCAGTCAGAACATTTCTTCCTAAAGAAGGAAGGGGAGAAGGTGTACCTTTACTTTAGTCGCATTTGCAGGACATACTGTTCTGGCTACTTTGAAATGCTGAAGGACCTTACATCAGCATTGCTAGAGTCTTCTGAAGAAGAGCGGCCCATTGTTGGGGTGTCAGACAGTCAAGCCGATATTAGTGCTTTGCGTCTAACTGAAGACACTAGACAGACGGTTCATTTCTCTAGTAACTGTTTTTCTTTGGTGAGAGAGGTTGAGATTTTCGTTATCTGGACCACTGAGCAACTGAAGTTCATCCGTGACTTGTTGTCTGCCGTATCGTCTCCTCAAGACGTTGTTCTAAGACACGTCCAAGTGGAAAATGATGCAGTCTCTCATATCAACTTCACTGACAACCTTAGTAGCTTAGTACTAGACGACCTGACAATAACAACTAAAGATGTTGTCTTTATCGCCAGTTCCCTTTGCCGGGCTTCCAAATTATATTCCTTTAAATTAACCGATAGTCTTTTGGATAAAGATAGCGTAGGACTTCTTGCTAAAAATCTTCGCCACATACCACGACTGTCCTTTTTAACATTGTCTGGAGTGGGTATGGATCATGAAGGTTGTTCATCTCTCGCCACTTCACTAAAAGACGTTCCCGACCTAACAGTGCTCGATTTGTCGAACAACCAGCTCGCTCAAGGGATCTCTGAACTTGCTAAGCAATTGAAAAATGTCCCTCGTCTGCTTCATCTCAATCTAGAAAACACAAATATGGGTGAAAAGGAAGCAACAACTCTGGCTCAGGCACTTTCAGATATATCGAAACTGCGTACGCTTCAGTTGGGTGGTAATCCACTCGGCCGAGGAGTCAGCATTCTAGTGAAGAATCTGGTCGGCCTTTCGGAACTTAAACAACTGGACCTAAAAGATGTGATGATGAAAAAGGAAGAAGTTGATGCTGTTTCTGCTGCACGACAGGGAATCGTTATGACCAGTTACCATGTAAGTTGTGTTCTGTTTTGCTTGTCGTTTTTGTTTTTGTTTCTGGTTCGTTTGTTTTTTTTTGTTTCTCGTAGTGTTTTCTTTTTTTTTTTTTCGTATTCTGCGAACCGTTTCTCGAAACTCCAGATAACTTACCGGGCAGGGTAAGTATTTATCCAAATCGGTTTTCTGTCAGTTGGTAGTATTTTTAGTGCGAACTTGTAAATGTGTTCACGAAATTATAAAGGCTTGAAAATGTAACTTTCAAAACCAAGAACGATTGATTAGCTGTTGAAGAACATTATGCACAGAAAATAGTTTTCGGGCCCGTTAAATTACCGGGAGTTGCAGGATGATACACATCTCCACATATGCAAGAGACCCATTTCAACATTGTGCCCTAAGAAACACACAAGATAAGGCATATCGTGACGGTACCATGGCAACAATCTTAGCTCCAATTACTTTCAGCTTTCAACCAAATATTACCATTTGTAACTATAACAAGAAAAGAAGGACCTGTTTAAAAGACGCACAATGCCCATATTGTGCTTAGCTTGCTCATGAACTACTAAAGAGTCGACGATGTTTGCAAAGCCTAAAAAGGGGGGAATGTCAATCTCGCAAGAAAGAGATCTGGAAGCTAGTGTTGCTTAGGCAACATCACAGTTGTGTAACTGTGTGTCTTTCTTAAGGTACATTACTGGTGCCACGTTTCAGTTACTTTGCCCCAATGTTTCCAGAGATATTCTTGATTTTGGGATTTGTCTCTTTACTGTAACCGCCTATGACGTCATCACCCGTATCCTTTTAACTTGAATATCTCTAGAACGAGAGAAGGTCATTAGAAAAAAAGAAAAAAAACATTCTTCTTTAAATACGCTATGCTACGATATGACTGAGGTATTGTTAGAAAACATTTACCAGTTCATAAGACGGAATACTTAGGATACATCTTAACCGTTTAAATAAGCACCAATGGTGACCAGCATCTCGTTTCTCTTTACAACATCACTACTTGTCAGGATAAAGGAAATGACGACATAAGATAACAGATCTTGATGATGCAAATTTATGGTAACTTAAGGGAGCTTCGTTAACCCGGCCCAGAGTAAAGCACTGGCCATGTAGTAAATTTGTTGTCTCGTGAAGACTGCGGTTTTAATATTTTTACTGTCTGAGAAATCGTATTGAACATTACAGGATCTTCAAGGACACCCCAAGCTGGAACGCGAGTGGCCGACGTTTCAGACTGATCCATATTCACTTGGAAATTAATCAGCGAAATCAAGATGTGATAACGGAGCATATTTCAACCCTAAGAAACGTTTCAGCATGGATAATCTTACGGGACACCAACCTCTGAAATCAGGAGCTGCACTCGGACAGTGAGAAACGTCAGGTTCAGAAAAGACAAACTTTATTTTAGACAGTTTCATAAACTAGTGATAAACTAAACTAATGGCGTTCACACCGTAATTTTTTTATCTCTGAATAAACAACCGAACGTGATTTTGAAAAGCCAAGTAAATCGAAAATTGAACCTCCCTACTGTATATTTGAAGTGGCACTTTCAAAGGCCCGTCTTGGTATCGTATTGGGCGATTACGTGGTGCTATTCCTCGAACAAATTCTGACAAAGTAAGTTGTAGCTTTACGATCCCTTAAACTCATGGATGCCACATATTGAAAGTTGTTCATTAAGAAACATTAAGTTACAGATGTCTCCTCTTATATTTATAATTTTTGAGACTTAGTTTTGTAAGTATTGTAAATTACTCAAAATTCAGTTTTCAGCTGCTATAAGCAGAACTCAATGAACTATCTATCTGTCCACCATTACTGATTCCTGTTGTCAGGACACACCTCACCCCACCCCAATTCGTCCTGTACTTTCCGGGTTCGCTTGCGCGGCTTTTGTCGCTCCAGTTGGTGGACAAACGGTGGAAAAACCATATCTGGTAATATTTTTTCCAAGTTTGGCACCACTAGTTCCTTTTTTGCACTTGTTTTGGAAATGACCAGCGCTTCAAGTGCGATGAAAAGTTTTAGAAAGCGAACAATTTCACAGTTATAAAGAGAAAGCCAATTTTCCCTTTTAGGAAAATATCTCCACGCTAGTAAAATTAGAAAGTTTGTGAAAGCGGTTACACGATTTAGGAAAGCTCTCGAATTTGATTTTAGAAGGTTTACGAAAAGTAAAGAAAACATTTCGATTAAAAAAGCTTGCAGCAAAATGCATTCTTTGCACGTGCATTACACATTACTGAAAAGAATAAACAGAGAATCTGTACTCTCTTAAGTATATAGCTTTGAAAAGCTTGATCATACCCACTTCTTAAGGTATCAGGGTACCCCAAATGACAACATTGCGTTTTCACCGTTTGAGCGTCAGGCGTTTCACAAGGACCCTAACAAACTATATATTTTCTGAAAGCTTAATAAATGAAGATTACGAAAACGTATTTAGATAAAGAAAAAAGACAACTGTGTCGAAAATAGAGACTAGGTTTTTAAAAAGTACATCGTTCCGCTAAATCGCTTCCGCTCCAGTCGAGAATGATCTGGAGAGAAAGTCGAACATCGCGCCGAATTCTTCACACTTTTGTCTCAAAAACCGTGTCTCGGAATTTTTGTATCTGGCCTGGTTAATTTTCTGCACTCAGTTAAACTTTGAAGTTCGAAGAAACACCTCTCCTCTTTCTTTTACGGCTCATAACTTTTGAATGAAAGCAAAAAATAAAATTCGGAGACACCGTTTTGGTGTCAAATTATGTGGCAACATTGTCGCCAAATTTGGTTGAAAACTCGCTGAACGCGAACTTAAAATGTGCGCCCAATTTCTTGAAAAATTAGTTTCGAGAAAAAAGCCAAAATATGATTTAGAAACTTTTTCCGGTCTAAGGAGATTAACACACCTAGGTGTCCGGATAATTAACTGCGGTTGACAGAGGGGAGGCTCAACTTACCGCCTTACAACAATAGCACAAACATGCGAACAAGAGTGGCGTCAAATTCTGCGTGTTTTTATGTTGGAAAGCGACTTTCGTTGAGTACGAGTGCCGTTCAAAGGGTCTTCAAACGCAATAAACGGAAATTTTAAAGTCATAATATCACGTCGGCTGTAAAATGCCGAAGGCATCATCGTTTGAGCTGGGTAAGACTACCCAAGCCGGGACCTGAAAGACGAAAGGAAAGGCGAAAGGAAAGCACATTGAAATCTGCGAAGAAGCCGCCACGTGTTCGGCTCAAGATCTAAGAGAGAACATCCTGTCAGAAATGCGAGCAATTGGGAAAAAATAAACTTCTTTATTACTGGAGACAAATTCCGTACTTTCCTGGACATGCCGTCTTTTGCGCCAAGTTGATTCTTTGATACATCTGACTTTGTAGAAATGTTATGGAATTTGAATGGATGGATAGTTTTTCGCCGTTCGCGTTACGAAAAGCGAGCTGGCAGTCGAAGCTTATCACACTGACAAGTGAGGAGTCAGGAAGCGCAAGTAATTCCTTAACGCTCGATCTTCTCTCTCTCTCTTTCACAGATATGATCGAAGCCACTTTGTAGCCCGGGGGGGGGGGGTACTCGGAAAAATTTTGATGGGAGTGTGCCGCTGGGACTCTGAAACCCTTAACCTATACCAGACCACGTTCATGTCGTTTTTGCAAACCTATTCTAGACTAGATGCCAAAAATCCCTACCCTATCCCAGACTAGCTATTTTCGAGCTATCCATCAGAAATATAACCACACAGTGCTTTTAATGGAAACATCTCTCGATCAACAATATTGTCACGATTTCATTTATATTTTATATTTCCGAGTTTTTCAAACCCATTAATTAATTGGATTAAATTTTCACACCACCCATTAGTTTCCCGGTAATTGATACCCTATCCTAGACCAAGACTCCCTGATTTCTATACCCTATCCCAGACCAAACTGCTTGAAAACCATACCCTTCACAGCGGCACATACCTATATAGGTTATATATGGGAGTACCCCCCCCCCCCCGGGCTTTGTAGACACACTCGAAATAAGCGGGAACTGCTACGCAATCGATCGCGTGTCAAAACATCGGGGCCCTGTTATGTCACATGCTATTTTCAGCGTTGTTGACAGATAACTGTCAACACATGATTAGAGAAAATTAATGCCACAAATCTTTTTTCGTCCATAACTTTGCGTAGAAACAATCTTTTTTCCTGAAACTTTTTGTAAAAGAGAGGTTTGAATAATATCTAACTGAAACTGACAGAAGTGTATTTTTCGAAAACATGGTCAATTTTGGGGTACCATGATACCTTAAAAAGACAATTGAATGTGAACTATTGGCCGTGCGCAAATAAAGATCATGCACTTACAAAACTTATTTCATACAATGTTACGATTGTACTGTTAACGTAATAAGTTATCGTACTTTTCCACCCAAGTGGATCGTTCCTTTGGTTTAAGGAATTTGTTTGTCAGGTTTGAACTGGGCTGACTATAATGGTTATCAAAATCGTTAAGTTTGGGGAGATCTCAAGTTTACGATCGCCTCGTAGGGGCTTCCTGGCTTTAGTAGTTGTAGTACAAAATAAACTGTTTCTGCTTGCTAATCAGGAAGTGTTTACTCAAATTGTTATAAAACTTAATCAGTGAAGTATTAAAGAAACGGACAAGGTTAGATCAGAGGCATATAACGAGAAAATTTTAGCAAAATACTTGAATTATCATTTTCTACTTTCTTAGACTGTTTCAGAGCCTTTTAAAGGCATATTTGTGTAAGCTAATACAGGATGATCTATTCGGCGTTTTGTCTAAAATTTAGGCGGCAGAAAATGTTCGGAAACAGAGTCCTATCCGCCGAATTTCCGAGCTGCTGATGGCTCTCTGAAAATGCTAGCTGGCCTTATTTTATACTCTAAACGGCATGTTTGTCCATCCGAAAACAACAGGAATCAGTAAGTCCTCTTGTAACGAAAGTCCGAGGTGATGTCTTGCTAAGGAAATCTCTAGTTTTCACTACAATTAAATCCGAATATTTCAGGCAATTTCTTTCTTCCGAACAGATATTCCCCGAAACGAACCGTTGGGTGCCCCTGTTAGACACAGTCCCTGAATCAAATAGTGGAATAACGTTACCGTGAACAAGCACAAGCTAATGATTTATTCCTAATATTGGACTCCGGCAGGAAAACGTGATGGAATTTTTTCTTTAGTTCTTTTGATTCATACTGCTTTGTTTAGCACCACTTCTTAAAAAACAACAAATTCAAGTACATATAAAAATCATGCACTTGTCAAATCTTAGTTTATCTGCAAACGTTTATTATTAGCAATCGCAAATGGTACAGATATTTGCCGTGAGCTTTTAAGTGCAATATGCTAAATACATATATTATACATCTGAATCGTTGAACAGTTAATTGGTCTGTCACTTCTAAAAAACAGCACTTGATGACAATGACTATAAAAAACGATAAGGTATTTTTGGTTCTTCTAAGATAAGGCCCGTGCTACTTCTTAAAACTGAAGCTTTTTATGCAGAGGTATTTTAAAGCGTCGTTCACTTCGTTGTTTTGAACATTTTTGTTAGTTATGGAGAAAATAAACACCAACAGTCACGACAGCAGTAAATGCTATTATTCTTCAGAATACCGTTTGTTTATATTAAAAGGCAGATCATTTTAATGATTTTAATCTTTTCAGTTTGACCAAATAAAAATGATTTGAATGTTGAATTGGTTATCGGAAGTACATTGCTTGTTCACAGCTTAAACGTTTTTATGTTCTTAAAAGTACTGAATGGCGGAATAATTCACAACACCATCGAGATCGCAGGTTACGTTTACGATTACTGTTGTCTGTTGCAGCTCTGTAGCAGTTGATTATCAACTAACCACTTTGTTCTGGATAAACAGGAAGTGTTAACTCAAGCGCGAGAACTTTGAAACACTCTCGATCGTGGTATGTTATAAGCTCGACAATAGATGTGATTTCAAGTACTGCACATAGCCATGCACGTACAGGAAGTTCATTATTCCTTCTCGTCCAGTTACAATGTAGTTCAGATCGAGTGCTCAAGTGTGCCGCCAGCTCCTCATCTCCTGCGTTGAATTTAATCATACGAAGCCCTTGCTGTACGCTCATCGGTGAGATATTGATTGGAAGAAGCAAAGGTAAGGTATGAGTGACAGCTGGCGTGCGTTTCTCGAAAGCCCCGAAACGTTTTCGGTCCCGAAAAGCCATTCGTAAAAGTATGAACTGCTCATTGTACAAAGCTGTTATTTTAGCTGGTCATTAACATAAGAAATGTTTAACTAATAACCAAGTTTCATGCTTTGAGACTTCTTTGTTTACAAGCCTGATACAGTGAGATTTATCGTGCCCGAAATCGACCCGAGAAGTTTCGGGGCTTGCGAGAAACGCACGCCTGGATTCCACCTTTCCAAAAAAAATTATAAAATTGTGACTCATATGTTAGTTACCCTCTCGTGTTGTTCGAATGGCAAGTAACGGTAAAATATCAGCGTGAAAACAGACACGTCAAATGAGCACTGGTTATTAGTTAAACGTCAACAAGTTTTAAATACATATTTAGCTTACATGTTTAACATATAAAGCTTGACTATAAATCCAGTTAATCACCATCAAGAACATTTCATGATCTGCGTTTTGTGAGACAAGGTACCGAGCTATATTTGAACAAACCAACAAACGATTCTTTCCTTATCTTCAAAACAGGAGAACGTGATCGAATCTTTACTCCTGTTAGTGCTTTATAAGATCGCGCAACTCTAGTTCTTAAAAGTATAGACTATTTGTCGGGTACAATAAAACATGCCCTTGTAAAAAACTTAATTTCAAAACAGCTTGTCGGCAAACGGTTTTAATAAGCAAACAAGAATGGTAAGAGATTTTGGCTAAACGTTTAAGTGTGTATGCTAATATCAGAATCTCCGTTAAGAAAGTATTGGACCGTCACTTCAGTAAAGCAACACTGACTTTTGAACAAAGTAGTTCTACATGTAGAAATATGATAAGGTATTTTCCATCTCAGAACTAGTCTATGAAACAAGCTATTTCATAAAGCTGGAGAGTTTTACACAAATAGGTGCATTTTAACTCTTTATGCCTTAAGCCCTGATGAAAATGAAATTTCTCTTTACATGATCACTACTTGTTTGAGCATTCAAGTGACAAGAATAAAGGAAGTGATCACAGAGGATAAGAGGTCTTGATTTTTAGACAAATTCTCCTAACTAATTTCATAACAAATGTATGGAGATTAGTAATGGGAATATGCATTTTTATATCAGGGCTTAAAGGGTTAAAGCTCCTGCTTCCATCGTTTCTTTCAGTGGTTTAAACATGTTTGCTAGTCTTGAGTTAAAGTGACATTAACATTACGAAAGCGATAGCTCGCATTCTTCATAAGAATATTGTTTGTGCAGTTGTTAGAAGATCATCGAGCGAGCACGCTCCGTTTAGTTTGGCTAAATAAAATTGCTTGGGATGTACAATTAATTATCTGAAAGTGCATTGCTTTTTTATCATTGAAACTTGTATCAAGTTTAAATGAAGTCATGCCTGAATACATCGAATTTGCTTTGAAGCCTGGGTCATTTTGTTTGTTTGTTTGTTTGTTTGTTTTTTGAACATCATGGTTTGTTAGTTTTGAAGAAAATAACGTCAGCGATAAATCATCATAACGACAAATGCAACTTACAGAACACTGTGGCGGCAGTCAGTCTCTTACCAAGAGTCCTCAGGCTTCTTGGTCAGCGGGTGGTCACCGGGAGAGACTCTGGGTGGTGAAAAATAAAACATGATTTATTTGATTGGCTGTTTGCTGTAACAAAACTAAGAACTGGTAGCCGCAGGATTTCCGCGGTAAGAATTCCAGTGCCCCAGAGTCCCTCCTGGCAATCACCCACTGACCAAGAAGACTAAGGACTCGGAGTGCGAGATTATATGACACAATATTTTAATTTGGCCTAATGAAAATGTTTGGAATGTCAAAGCAACTATTTGAAAAGCATTGCTTGTTTATTACTCAAACTTGTTTCAAGTTTTAAAAAGTACTGAATGGCGGAATAATTCACAACACCATGGAGATCTAAGGCAGCGGTTAGGAACTGCGTCATTTTGTCTGCAGTAGTTGTATACCAGTTAAGACTTTGTTCTATCGGATAAAGAGGAAGTGTTAACTCAAGCGCGCAAAAATCTTGAAAGGCTCTCTTTTGTGTTACTCTCTAAGGGGCACCCAACAAGAAAATTTAAGTCGATCATTGCCTGTATTCCCGAGCTGCTGTAAGTTTTTTCTCACTCCAAAACGACATAATTGTCCGCTCAAAAACAAAAGGAATTAATTTTATTACGCTACGAAAGTTGAGAACAAAACTTAGTTGCTGACTCACTTGCATGAAATGCACATCAGATTTACACCTATTACGTACTTAGTGATAGAAATTCTCACTGATGGGTTAACATGCATGATATTTCAAGAATGATATACCGCGTGACTGCTTAAAATTGCCAGGACAATGCGCTCATGTTACCATGGTAATATGAGGTGGGGAGTGATATTTAGTGACGTAAACTAAAAGCAGGTTTTATTATTAGGAGAGACTGTTCATCTGCCCATGGCTCCAGCAGCTCCAGCATTTCGTTCCACTAAAGGGACAACTAATTATGCCAGGCTATGTCGCCTTCTGGTGGATGTGGGATCACAGGTACTGAGAGGGACATTTGACAGAATTTATCCGCCAAAAACCCTTCACAAAGTTTTGTCGAATCCTGCCGTGCATAGCATATTGCAGACACTGCGAACGAAAAAAGTTCTAAATCCATTACAATGGAGCAAACTGTATCCCGCCAGATCTTCCATTTCGTCAAAGAACTTTGACATCACCTTGCTGATCGTGCTGCTCAGAAATATTTGTGGCCTAACTCCTCCTGCCACTGGGTGGGATAATCTTCCTCTGGCTGCCGACGTAACTCGCGAGGCTGACATCGCTCGTGTGAAGTACTACAGGAACCAAATTTATGGTCATATGGGTCAGGCCTCAGTTGATGATGCAACATTCGGTACCTGTTGGAAAGACATACAGGATGCGTTAGTGAGACTAGGAGGAGCAACATTTGGAGCCGCCATTGAAGATCTCAAAGCTGAATGCATGGACCCTGATATTGAAAAACACTACCAAGAGCTTTTTAAGCAGTGGAAGGAAGACGGAGACAGTATCAAAGACAAGTTAGTTGACGTGGCGGACGAACTTGGTAGGAAGCTAGACGAATTGAAGGCATCAATTGTCAATCCTGAAGGAAGGTCAACGCCAGTGAAAGAAGTGGGTAAGTCTTAGACAAGGGGGTCAAGCAATCTCTTCTCAAAAATGATTTCTAGCCTATTACAATCTTCAGTGAACAATGTAGTATTTTAGATAATTATTTTAGATATTTGTAATGTAAATAAGAATCTATTTTTCTCTTCGTTTTCACTTCTTATGTTACACGGAGATATTAGGAAGCCTTTCTGGCCACTCTAAGATTTGTGTTAAAACAAAGTTCATGTTATTCTATTTTAAGCGAACAAGAAGTAATTTACGTACAGCCGGATTGTTTTATCCACCTGTTATGCAGACGAAAATAGTTCAATTTATCCTTTAGCTCTAACGAGGACTAGTTGTTAATATTTTTGCTCTTATTTGAAAATCATGATACAAATTGTCACTATTATTCATTTTCGGAGTTTGTGGGAGTTCCCCTGGGGTGCAAAAACCAACCTTATTTTTTTTGCATAAAATTGAGCACTTCCCGTAACTCTTAAAGGAAATGTACTATTGCTAGGAATATCGAAGTTTAGAAGACTAAAGTAATGAGGCAAAATGTTCCATAGTGTCAGCTTTGTCAGTCTTGGCAATCTTGCATCCAAAAATGTTGGGTGTAAGATCGGACTGAAGAAAAAGTCGGAGCAAATACTTTCTGGTCTGTACCATCAGTCTGTGCCCCACTGGGCAGCTTTATGGGCAGCATATTTCTGTATAGTCTATATATGGGAGTATCCTCCGGGAGTTAGCCCATCATTTTGCACTGTCCGAACGGAGCCGCTAGTTGCATTTCTAGTTTTCATTCTTTCTCTCTGTTTAAGTGGACTGGAAACATGAGAGATCCAAAACAAGGAGAGGTTAAAATCTGCGATTGCTTTCGACTGTTTTGAAGTTAACTGCTCTAGGCTAACCGATAGGGTGAGCGTGTTTTTAAAAGTTCAATTCAACACTTAAAGAAACCATTTCTGCATGTGGCGGGCAGGTACGCTTTAGCGGTAGATTGCAGTTGCGCTATAGAAGATTATAAGCAACCAAGTTGATGACAGTCCACTGGTGCTGTACATAGAAGGAAGCCATATGGATAAACCGATGAAATAGTGGAAGTAACTAAATGCGAAACTTCCCTGCTGTGCTGAAATCCAAGTCACGACCGAAGTTGTTCGTTAACAGGCCCCGTCCTCACGAAGCAAATCCCATAGCGAGCACGGTACCGAAATAGAATTACCCTCTTAAGTGTACCCCGAATAACTGATTATCGTTTGAGTCAACAGGACATTGAGGTGGTGCATTTTGAGTTCTGACAGGTAAAGGAATCATCTTCGACCCATCTTAAAGGTGGCGTCTGCCATGGCATCAATAGTAGTAGGCTTTCCTAAAAAGGAATCAGAGGGAATACAAGACTATGACTCTGCATGCACAGGAATCCCATTTTCCCGCCATATTAAGGAAAGAATTTACAACACCATTCGGAAAGGGCAGTGCCGAAAAAAGGTCTCGCAAGCCTACCAATTCTAACGCTAACGTGTTCTTGTTTAAAGGTCAAATATTAGAAGATTATCTGAAACGTGGCTAAACGGCCTGGCGCGCTACAAAAAGTCACAAACAACGTTGTCGTTATAGCCCGCGAGAAATTCACGCTGGGTGACTATTTAACGGGAACGTTAGGGGAACTCTTGGTGGAATATATTAGTTAGCTGTCCACTTTGAACATATAACGAGCACCTCTACGAAAAGTTACTAAGGACCAGATCGAGGGAGTACGAGAGATGGTTTACGTGTCTAGCGAAGAAGCCGTCGACGTAGATCCAGTAGACCAAACGACAAGTCTTACAGGAAAAAAAAAGAAGAAGAAAAATAGGCCTAGTAGCACCGTGATCAAGAACATGGAAACACATTATTGTTTGCCATTGACGTCTAGATCAGAATACGCGAAAGTTGAAAAAAGACTCGAGGAGGAATAATCAAAAGGGACACCTTCTTCAGTAATATGGTGAAGAAAAGCAAAAGTTTCCGACTTGTTCATTTTCTATTAAATATTTGTGTTTGCTAAGGGAAACTCGCCGAAACCTTGGAAACACGGGACGGATATGGGGATATGGGGCGATAACCGATGATATGAGACGGTACTCGTTACTTTAAATTCATTATCCGACTTAAATGACTTACCGTATTGAGGGAATTTGTCTTTCATTCCGAGTCCGGAGTCGTCAGTGGAAAAGTCTATCAGGCCAAGCTAAGCGACTTGGCGATCTTGCGGAGTGTACAGAGCATCTAAGGTCCGTTTTTCAGGCGGGGTAACTCAACACGATGCCCGGCACCTAAATTAATAAATATGGATGCAGCTACAGGACAGGTTGAGCCGGGATAAATCTCCTTAAGCTTGTGGCTGCATCAAGCAATTTCTTCGACCTCATGTAGGGGATGGGGAAAACGACTTGAACATTCCCTGGTTACAGAAAAAATTCGAATCAACAAGTTCTGTGAAGTTGATTTTGCAATAAAAGTTAACGCGAGTAATGAACGACGTTTCGACCGTTCAACGGTCATTTTCAAGTTCGGTGTTAGAATAAAATTACATGTGTAAATATAGTAAAAGCGCTAAAAATATGTACATACAAATAATAGACAATAAGAATAAAAGGCTAAAAGTGGCTAAAAAATAACTTTGTGCAAATGGCATGCATAGCTGTAAAAGATATAATTAAAAGCGTATAAGGCGACGGGAATAAGAACATTAAAATACCTAAAAATACCTAAAAATAACTAAACAAATAATTTTGCGCGGAGCGAAAGGCTCTGTTTGTTGAGCTTTAGCTTCAGAAGTCTAATAAAAAGCATCTCAAAAATTAAACAGTCAAGCTTACAGAAAAAAGCAAGGAAATCGATCGTATTCGAACCGAAACATTCACGTAGCTGTATCTTACTAGATATGAAAACGGCGTGCCAGAAAGGGCAAATAACTTGTTTGCGTTGAGTTCATGGCCCAAACAAAACATATGATTCATCGTTTGTTTACAGTGCTTTGGGTATATCTCACGTTCGGATGTTAGCACAATCGATGTCGGACATGTTAAAATCAAATCAACATTTAAGATTTCTGTTAAGGGTATTTTTGATTGGTCACGATATTCAATTTCACAATAATTATCATTTCACGATAAACGAAATTTGTTTGGAACGCAGGGGGAACACAGTGAGTATTTAAACTGAAGGCGAGAACAAACAGTGCATGTATGAGAATAAAGTAAAGAGTTACGATTCTTCAACAAGCTATCCCTTCATGCATTATCATAGATGTGACCTAAAGGAACTGATTCCAATTTTACGTAAACTTTCAGGTTCATTAAACCTTAAAGAATGTCAAGCTCAGCTGCGCACACATTACAATACCACCATAAGCCAGATGAGAATTACACCGTGGGACCAAGATAGCACTGTAGACATTGATGATGTTTACACCAAGTTATCCTGGATGAGACATGTGAGAACGCCATGTGGTACAACTGAAATACAACTTGATGACTACACTGAGATATTCAGAGGCGACGGACGTGTCATCAATCCAAAGAGGATGCTTGTCTTCGGAAGACCTGGCATCGGCAAATCGATCTTTTCAAAGAAAATTGCTGTCGACTGGGCGAACAAAAGAAAAGAAACCTTGAATAAGTTCGATCTTTTGCTTCTTATTAACTTGAGAAACGTTTGTGGAATTCGAGATATGCCGGCCATTTTAGAGGCTTCTGATCTTTTTGCTGCTGATGGATCTATTTCAACCGATTGCCTGTACAATTACGTCCTTCAGAATCAGGAGAAAGTGTTGCTTGTCTTTGATGGCTATGATGACTACAGCGGAGGAAAAATATCGCCAATTCGAGAAATATGGGAAGGCAATCAGTTGAGAGATTGTCACGTGATCATAACAACAAAACCAGTAAAGGGTCAAGAGTTAATCAAGTTTAGCCAGAATAACTGTGGGATTGAAGGCTTTCTCAGTAAGGAGCAAGTGAACCAGTTCGCAAGCAAGTTTATCAAAGATGAAAGTGAAATAGAAGAATTCAACTCCTATTTGAACAAAGGAGAGCTCTGGGAATTAGCGGAGATTCCTCTCCTTCTTTTGATGCTGTGCTTGACATGGCTGAAGGGGCGTCGCAAAGAACCAAAACCAAAGCCAGAACCAGAACGTGAGCTAGACTCAGAGGCAGAGCGAGACAGAGATTTACAGCCAGAGCCAGATCCAAAGGCAAAACCACAAACCGAATCAAAACCAGAGCCAGAAGCTAACCCAGGGCCACCAAAACGACAAGGCCTTAGAGGACAACGGGAACCAACAGGACGACCAAGAACATTAGGGATACCAGGAACAACAGGACCACTAGTTTCACCTGGAACACCAACACCACAAGAACCATCAGGACCAACAGGACTAACAGAACCATTTCATCCGCAAGGACTACCAACACCAGCAGGATTCACAAGTCCATCAGAACCACCTGAGCAACCAGTCTTATCGGTACAACTAGCATCACCAGAATCATCTGAATCACCAGCTCATCCAGCGCCACCAGGACCACCTGAACCATCCCCGCTTCCAGCAGAACCATCAAAAGCTTCTTCAGTAACATCAAGACCACCCAAAAGATCCGGTCCACCACCAACTGAACTATCCCCTCCACTACTAGCAGGACCACCAGTTCCTCAAGTAATACCAGCACCAATTGAACCAACCCCTCCACCACCACAACCACCACCAGTTCCCCCAGTGAAATCATCACTACCTGAACCAACCCCTCCACCACCACATCAACCGCAAGCTCTTCCAGTAAAACCACAACCAACTGAGCCATCTCCTCCACCACCACAACAACCACCAGTTCCTCCAGTAAAGCCACCACCCACTGAACCAACCCCTCCACCACCACAACATCCACCAGCTCCTCCAGTAAAACCACCACCCGCTGAACCACCTCCTCCACCACCACAACAACCACCAGCGCCTCCAGTAAAACCACCACCAACTGAACCAACCCCTCCACCATCACAACAGCCACCACCTCCTCCAGTAAAGCCACCACCAACTGAACCACCTCCTCCTCCACCACCACAACAACCACCAGCTCCTCCAGTGAAACCACCACCCACTGAAGCAACCCCTCCACCACCACAACAACCACCAGCTCCTCCAGTAAAGCCACCACCAACTGAACCACCTCCTCCACCACCAGAACCACCACCAGGTCCTCCAGTAAAACCACCACCAACTGAACCAACCCCTCCACCACCACAACAACCACCAGCTCCTCCAGTAAAGCCACCAGCAACTGAACCACCTCCTCCACCACCAGAACCACCACTAGGTCCTCCAGTAAAACCACCACCAACTGAACCAACCCCTCCACCACTACAACAGCCACCACCTCCTCCAGTAAAGCCACCACCAACTGAACCACCTCCTCCTCCACCACCACAACAACCACCAGCTCCTCCAGTGAAACCACCACCCACTGAAGTAACCCCTCCACCACCACAACAACCACCAGCTCCTCCAGTAAAGCCACCACCAACTGAACCACCTCCTCCACCACCAGAACCACCACCAGGTCCTCCAGTAAAACCACCACCAACTGAACCACATCCTCCTCCACCACCACAACAACCACCAGCTCCTCCAGTAAAACCACCACCAACTGAACCACCTCCTCCTTCACCACCACAACAACCACCAGCTCCTCCAGTGAAACCACCACCAACTGAACCACCTCCTCCACCACCACCACAACAACCACCAGCTCCTCCAGTAAAGCCACCACCAACTGAACCACCTCCTCCACCACCACAACAACCACCAGCTCCTCCAGTAAAGCCACCACCAACTGAACCAACCCCTCCACCACCAGAACCACCACCAGGTCCTCCATTAAAACCACCACCAACTGAACCAACCCCTCCACCACCACAACAGCCACCACCTCCTCCAGTAAAGCCACCACCAACTGAACCTCCTCCTCCTCCTTCACCACCACAACAACCACCAGCTCCTCCAGTGAAACCTCCACCCACTGAAGCAACCCCTCCACCACCACAACAACCACCAGCTCCTCCAGTGAAATCACCGCCCACTGAACCAACCGCTCCACCACCACCACAACAACCATCAGTTCCTCCAGTAAAACCACAACCAACTGAACCATCCCCTCCACCACCACAACAACCACCAGCTCCTCCAGCAAAGCCACCACCAACTGAACCAACCCCTCCACCACCACCACAACAACCATCAGTTCCTCCAGTAAAACCACAACCAACTGAACCATCCCCTCCACCACCACAACAACCACCAGCTCCTCCAGTGAAACCACCACCAACTGAACCACCTCCTCCTTCACCACCACAACATCCACCAGCTCCTCCAGTAAAACCACCACCCGCTGAACCACCTCCTCCACCACCACAACAACCACCAGCGCCTCCAGTAAAACCACCACCAACTGAACCACCTCCTCCACCACCACAACAACCACCAGTTCCTCCAGTGAAACCACCACCAACTGAACCAACCCCTCCACCACCACAACAACAACCGCCAGTTCCTCCAGTAAAACCACAACCAACTGAACCATCTCCTCCACCACCACAACAACAACCGCCAGTTCCTCCAGTAAAACCACAACCAACTGAACCATCTCCTCCACCACCAGAACCACAATCCGAGGAACAATAAGAGTCACTATCATAAGCACGCTTTAGTCTTAATTGTTGCCTTCTTTATTATAGAACAAATAATCTCGGTTGTATTTGAGTAGTGAGGAGTATTGAATAGCCGAACTAGCCAGACTACCTGCCAGAGACGTCAACTCTAAGAGACTGAGCGGGGTAGTACTGGTGACCAGACTACATACTGTTAATGCCTGCCCAACTTTTTGATTCATTTTTTATTGGACCAATTAACTTTTGAACTCTTACGTAACGTAACAGTAAGTATTGCAAATGTAAAATTGTACTTAATGCAATAGGGACTTTTTTCAAAGTAAAATTCCTTAACCCTATTCAGACCGGGGGGGGGAGGGAGCCGATTGTGCCGCTCTGACTTTGGACGTTTATATAACTTTTTTTAATAAGAAAGCTAAAGCCACCAAACTTGTTGACTTTCCTTAAAATTTCTCTGGGAACAGTTTGGTATAACATTTGCGTGTCCTTCAAGTTTGACGTTGCCATGGGAGCCACTTTTCGACAGGCTGCGTTTTCAGAATGTTGAATTTTTACTTTTCCGTTGAAAAATTATAAATTTTCTGAATTAATTTTTACACTTTTATATCATTTTCGTGGTCTGTTATTGCTTTTGGTTACTTTTTGGTCAATTTTGGCGATTTTCAAAGGTTGTGGAAACATCAAGAAATCCATGATGGCGGATTCATGATGACTGCCATTTGAGAACCTGACATAATTGTTACGTCATATAACGTCACCAGCTTATGTTGCAGACCTCAAAGGAAACCTTTTTGGACGTACTATCTGCCTTCCAAGTGTCGTTGTCATAGCTTTAATATTCTCGGAGTTAAGAGGTGGGGGCCGAATCAGGCCTCCCGGTTCCAGAAGATCGAAAAAAGCCCGGTCTGAATGGGGTTAACGCTCGGACGGACAGGGGGGCTGGATGCACCCCGCTAAGGTTGAATTTTTCCAAGACGATTTTTCGTCGGTATCAGACCCTCAGCAGCGCCACAACTCATAATATATACATCATTTTGTAGAGCTACTCCTTATCAAAGGCGAAATATTTTCGAAATATTTAAACACGGCAAAAACTAAGGGCAGGGAGTCCATCACTTCCCCTCCTCTATTGTACCACGTGGGGGTGTGACTTTGCTTGTAGGTGCCAGGGTTAATATTCAGTAATCAAATTACATTGTAAATATTATTGTTAACCCTGTTTAAGCTTACGTCCTCGAAAACGTGAGGAAAAGATACACGGTAACTGAAGTTCAACAGGTGAACAAAACAAGAGCTAATAAAAAAGGTAATGGTGTGATCTTGATGTGGGCAAACATTGGGGAGGAGTCTTGTAAGTCTAACCCGATGTTTAGGAGAGCAACTGGACCGATAGGGTAAATAACTTGAGCTAGGGAGTCCTTATTACGGGATTATCAAAAGTATGAACTCCACCTTCTCTCGTGGGAAAAATATCCATGGACCGGTGGCGGTGGCTTAAGTTTGTCGAGGTGAACAACAACAGCCCTACTAGACTGGGACTGTATCCCATGCGACTCAAAAATAACCAGCGATCCTATCAACGTCTTATTACTAGTTTCAATGTTAGTTCACCTTTGCTGCCACCCTAACCGACGTAGCTCAGAGGGCTTCCAAACTCTAACCGGGTTGCTATTCTCTGAATGCCTGGAACAGGCTATCGCGCGAGGGCGGTGTGTCAGGTCAAAAAAATAAAATCACTCGCGGGCGAGCGCGAAGTGCACATAAGAATATGAAACGGGTAGCTTGTCGGCTTCACAACGGGATCCCAAAGTATTTTATTTGAATTGATGACGTCATCAATTGTCGCCTAATGTCGAGTGCGGGAGAAGAGAATCCCTATAGTGGTTGTTAGATTGTATAATCCAGAATTCAGGGCAATCGCACGCGCTTTTCATTACAGACATTTGAAAATTTTTTTTTTTTTAATTTTGGTATGTTAGGTTCGTATCCATTTTGTAATTTTTTCGCAATAATTGTTCACAGGGATTTTTAAACTATTTTATAGAATATATACTCTACCTATGTACATACACGGTCACGCAGACAGTTTTCAACTAAATGTCTGAAATTCTCCAACGAAGAATACGCGATACTTCGGATATCCAATGCTAAGTCCTCTTAAGACTATGTATAGTTTTTTTTTTGACATGATAGTAGACTTTTCTTCTGTCAGACTACATGGCGTGGCCGAGCACCACAGCCAAAGAATCTATACTACTGTAAACATGATTACAGATTTCATTGTCTGTCAAGATCATGACACATACTTTTCAGTGTCACGCACTCCTCTATGCTGGGCACCCGGGGGGGGTACTCCCATATATAACCTATATAGGTATGTGCCGCTGTGAAGGGTATGGTTTTCAAGCAGTTTAGTCTGGGATAGGGTATAGAAATCAGGGAGTCTTGGTCTAGGATAGGGTATCAATTACCGGGAAACTAATGGGTGGTGTGAAAATTTAATCCAATTAATTAATGGGTTTGAAAAACTCGGAAATATAAAATATAAATGAAATCGCGACAATATTGTTGATCGAGAGATGGTTTTCCGTTAAAAGCACTGTGTGGTTATATTTCTGATGGATAGCTCGAAAATAGCTAGTCTGGGATAGGGTAGGGATTTTTGGCATCTAGTCTAGAATAGGGTTGCAAAAACGACATGAACGTGGTCTGGTATAGGTTAAGGGTTTCAGAGTCCCAGCGGCACACTCCCATCAAAATTTTTCCGAGTACCCCCCCCCGGGGCTGGGCAGTAGTTTTGTGGTCATGTAGTAGTTACATGAGCTAAAATGCGTAGCATAGTGTAACGTAAGCTCTTGTCAAAGTTAAAACTTTGATTACGGATTTTATGTTAAATTCTGTAGAGATGTATGCCGTGACATTATGTCAGGTATTCCTCCCTGTGTTTTGGCCAGTGTTCCAAAGGTAACAAATTATGTGACGTGACACAACTTAGTTTTTTTCTGGCTACTTCGATGTCTTTGATTACACATCAAACTCTTCTACGAGACGTAATGTATGCTGTGACATACTGCATCACGCACTCCTCTATGTTTTGGTAGTCCAACGACGATATGGTACTACGTGCAGTTAATTGCGTTTTTACAACCGAGTAGAAAGTCAGGGCAGAATGTTATTTGCCACTCGTGACGACTCTTGGCTTGCGTGACTGTTAATGATTGCGTGACCAGTCTACTTAAATCGTCTCCTGGCAAAGGAAGCAACATCATCGCCGCTGTTTTCACTGTTGGTTTCTTCGTCAAATGGAACAAAATGATCCTTACTTTCTTCACCACTTCCCTTTTCGTCATCTCCACTCTGTTCTTTTTCGCTAAAATCCGTTTTGAAAGGTATAAATTCCTCCTTCATTTCCACCCCTTTGCTTTCTTTCTTTTTGAATTCTTCTAAAGAAATGAAGTCCTCTTTCTGTTTTAGTCCCTCGGTTATCCGATACCATTTGTCGTTCCCAGATCCTTCGCCTTTTGCTTCCTCCTCCTCATCGTCCTCGTCGTCACCAGACCCCGAGCCACTGAGCTCTAAAGCGAGGCGAGCTTGGTATTCTGTAAAAAAAGAAATCGTCACAAATCAAGATAACGTACAACATATTCATGCCTTATAATTGATTACTTATAGATATGAGAAAGGAGCTCTAAACAAACATTCATCGGCTTCATGGGAAGCACCCTTACGAGGAAAAAAACCTAAAACAATAACGTGACAATGACTTTTTCACACCAGAAAAACAACGAAAGCTACTAGGATTGCCCCGATTTGGGGTTCCACTGTATTACGCAATGCACATCTTGAGGGAAAAAAAAAACAAAAACAAAAAGAAAGCGACAGAGAAAAGAGGGGAGAAAACAGTTATTGCCTCTGGCAATGAGCAGCGGCATCAATACATTGCATTGATTAGCCCATCATTTATTTCTTTCAATCAAGCAGGAAGCACACAGTATGATTGGTTATGGCCAATCAGAAGGAGTTTCTTAATCATACAATGTAATGCAATCATACAATGTTGCACATACAACCTGAATCTTGGGCAAAAGCTACAGTATTGAGTAATTGCATTAACCCCTTAGCCTCTAATATCAAAATTCAAATTCTCCTTTCTTGCCCCCATTAGTTTGCTATAGAAATAGTTGGGAGAAGTTGTTAATACCAAGAAAATCGATCTCGTGTGATCATGTCGTATGCTCTAATGACCTCTCTGATACATATAGAAGACATACTAAAGGAGAAATTGGGTGCTGATCCCTCTTGAATTGCTCAAAAAATCGAATTACCTTTGTTGCAGTTTGCGACGTCACACATAAGGTTACCATTGAAGCAAGAGCTAAGGTAAGAAAAGAAAAAAATCGTCATTCTCAAACAATCGTATTGTTTAGCAAAGGGGTTTGCAGCCTGAGAAAAACAATACACGTTTTGCGGCGTTCATAAAAAAAAGAGGGTCGCCAGAGAAAACGAGAGCAAGGTATGGCGAAATACAACATTTTCATTTAAAACTGTTGTTGACAGATCCTTTAGGCTTTCTGTGTGCATCTTCGTCAGTTGCTTAAGTCACTTGGAGGATGTCTTAATCTCCTAAAGCAAATCTGTCACTCACCATAGTTTACACCCAAGAGGAATCCTCTCACCATCATTTAACATCATTCCATGATAGAAGCATCCTGGAAGAACATGGAAAAAACGTTATTATAAAAACGGTCGTTTCCATTCTAGCGGGGGGGGGGGGGGGAGGGGAGACAGGCCGTTTAAACTTCCCGCCTTACGTACCCTTTAATCCCGGTTTCCGCCCTATTTTTGCTGGCTCCCGCCTCTTTGCACTTTATCGATTGCGAAATACTGTGCAATGTTGAGTAACTTTCCCTATTTTTCCTACTTCCCACCACCTTGAGAATCCGGCTTCTTCTCCTGCCTCCCGTAGACCACCCGTCTTCTTTTCTCCCGGGCCCCCCGTCCCCGTGCACATTCTAGATTCAAATTAAACTATCATGTAGTGCCACCGTTAAATGTAGTTCTAATTGCAACTGTCATATATCCCAAAATTCGACAAGCCACATAAGCGCTACTGGGCCGGGCAGTGCTTTCCTCCGAAACCTGGAATCCGTTCCCATTCTCAAATATTAAACTTACCTAGTTCTTCGATAACAGGAGTTACAACCTCTAGTTCACCAGGTCCGATGCTTTCTAATGAAGAAAAAATAACAAGAAGAGATGCCTTGAGTTTCGAAAAAACTGCATTGAGATTAGTCTGTTACTAGTTATAAAGGCGGCCTAGGAATTCTATCTGACGTCCTTATTCCCTAGAGTTCAAACCTTCATTCTCTTTACTGGACTGACTGCAATCTAGGGATGAAACATGCCTGGAAAGCTTTCCATTTCACTTTGAAAACGGCTATAAGGCTTCTAGTTTCCTTTTGAATCACGTGCACTTCCAATTTCCTTGGACCTCCATGAGAAGCAAACGTATTGTTTTTAGGGCTAGGATGATTGTTTTGTTACAATTGTTGTTGTTGGCTTCGGTTTCTTTCATTTGTTTTGTTTACGTGAGTTTTTGTTCTTTCAAACAATGCTTTAACGCTTTGCAAGATAAATTTTGTCGACATCAGTCTTTCCTCTACTTCAGTGCTTGCAGCTGATCGAGGAAATTCTCTTAGTCTATCGGAATGCAACAGAACTAAATAATTATTGTAAGGGAAAGGATTCAAGCAATTCGCAGATCTGTTCAAAAATGATGTGAAGTGTCAGGAGTAGGCTCCTGACAGGGTTTATTATTATCGTACAACAAGCAATACTTCACAAACCTTCGAAGGACTTTTCATCGATCCAGTCAACAACTGAAAAAGAAAGAAAGTGACGTCAGTCATTCACCTTATTTGGCTTTCGTTTTTGCCTCAGGACAGTTCCCTTGGAAACGTTTTACCATAGGCTCGCAATGCGTACAGACTCGTACTTAATTTTGGTAAGCTATAAACGGAGTGAAAAAATTGACGTTTTTGTCCTAACAAATAAAGGAATTCACAGCAACTTTAACAGTAGTATGGAGACCAGCGATTATCAAACATGATTCCCCGGATATATGATCATACCTTGATCAAACATTGGTGAAGGAAAATTCGCCCACAAAATGAGTTAATAGAGTAAATACTTACTTCCAAAAACGTTAACATCCAAAAAGCTTAAGTTTCGCACAGATGGTCAAGGAACCGGATCTTTTTCTGCGTGGATGTTTTTATTTCAGGGCGTTCAGTAGTATGTTCCCTATGGACTCATTTCTTGGGCGAATTTCTTTCGACATTGCCTGGTCGTGGTCAAATTATGACGGGAGGATCTTCGCCGATAAATCATGTTTTGAAAACCCCGGGATTTGCACACTGCAGTGAAAACACGGCTGTAAAAACTCGGGTAAATCTCTGCCAATCATCAGTCATTATTTGTCATCGCCAGCTCAACAAGGCAGCCAGCGTTAAACGACGAAACATACTTGGCGCTTAACAGTGGAGCACGGCAGAAAAGGGGACGGGAGGTGTACGGGCGGCGGGAAAAGAGGAGGCGGAATGTGGGATTCCCAAGAGCGGGGGAGCGAGTAATAGGAAAAATATTACTTAACATGGTGTAATAGTTTGCAATCGAAAAGCGCCAAGAGATGGAACAAAAAAGGGGAGGAAACCGGGATAAGGGTAGGGGATAAGGGCACGGGACCCCCTCACCCCTATTCCCGTCAGCCCAACAAGGTCTCGTAGTGTTAAATCTTGTGTTTACCTGGTTCCGAGGGTACGGGGTCCATACAGACATACGAGCATCCATCAAAACAACACATTTGGTTTCCAACGCAGTAGTCATCATCTAAGCAGGAGTCTTTACACTTGTCCGTTACTTCGATGACATATGGAGGAGGACATGTTTCCTCGTATAACGACCTCTTCTTGATTTTATGGCGCTAGAGAGAAGTAATAACGTGAAGTGTTAAAGAAAAACAATACATAGCCATATAGGATATACATTTTACTTCTCATAATTGCCATCCGACTTTCAAAGCCAGGGGCAGACACAACTCTGAGATCCGGGCACGTAAAGCTTAACTCCCTGCTACAATTCGTCCCCAACTATGGCGGGATTGGGGTCGGAAATCAAGAGAAAGTCGAGCTCCAAGTGCAGTTAAAGAATCAAGTTAATTTGGATTCACCTTGGAAAGTCATCGAGCGTAAAGCGCGAGAAGAGAGGACTAAACTCTTTGCACACGCAGTTGTTGTGTGTTATTCGGGGAGGCAACAGAAAATGCTCATAAACGTAGTTCGTACCATATTTGTCAACTCAGACTACTCAAAATGAAAGGAGACTAAGAACATCGCAATTTTCAAAAGTGCCTGTACTTAATTTACGCCACATCTGTTATCAGTTCATCTCTAAAACAAATGGGATATAGGCCAATTCCCAGCATTTCAATGATATACAATATTTCAATTGGTTGTTGATTTTTCCGCCCATTTTTGTTTTCTTAGCGCTCATGTTTTTACCTTAAGAGCGGTAGAACAACAAGTGCAAAAAGAAACACTCTTGATAGTTTCCTGTCCAGTGGTTCTAACTTCTGATTAATATATTCTATGAACGAAATACGAAAGTGTTTCCATTCAAATGGGAGCTACTGCTGTCGGTAATCGTTTTCATACAGTTTTGTAATTTTCGTCTTAGGAAAGAATTTCTAAAATCTGTATTCTGGTATCGTTATCAGCTCTAGAACGATCTCTTTCGTCGGCT
Organism: Siderastrea siderea; assembly: GCA_964030785.1. NCBI lineage: Eukaryota > Metazoa > Cnidaria > Anthozoa > Scleractinia > Rhizangiidae > Siderastrea > Siderastrea siderea. The sequence goes on from OZ034967.1 coordinate 11,050,562, forward strand.
AATACAAATTTCTCTCATATTTTCTCATTTCGGGTTGCATTTAGCTTGAGTGCAATCTGCACCTTTCAACAATATAAAGCATCTTGTCCTATCTTTTTATCGAACTGATGTAAGCGCCGAAACTTAGCTTGCTACCGAGTGACGCCTAAATTTTGATCTTCTTCATTCCTTACCCAAAGGTTTTATTGAAAAATGATTTGATGTCTGTTCAACTAACTGGACTGAGTTATGTTTATGTGCACATCCATTCAGTTGTTTACAGAGACAATCAGAGGAAAGAATACAGTTTCCCTGAACATTATGACATATAACAGTTTCACAGGTAAACACTTCTCAGTAGCTTTCACGTGAATCGGATCACACCGGTAGGATTTCATCCACATCATACAGACTCAAACGTTACGTACAATAAACAGTACCACAGAAAAGTACTGCTCTGTTGCTTTCATTTGAATGGTCAAACTTTAGCATAGACTCAAATGGTGGCATCTTCAGCTCAACCACTTTTTACACCATAAAACGACTTTCTAAAGACTCATAACAAAGAACCGTCTTGCCCGATCAGTAAAAAACAGCACGACAAGAAAGTACTGCTCCTGAACTAGCTTTGATTTGAATGGTCACACTAAAAGAAGTATATTATATGACACAAGTTTCGCTAAACTCTGGGAATCTGATTGCTCTTAGGTTGATGTATGGGAAATAACACGAAAGAGAACTGATGAAATCTTTTCTAAACACTGAGTTCTCCGCACTAGCAATTCAAAAACGCACGGACACCACCTGAGAGATTTCGATGTTGACATTGGTGGTTAGAAAGCTAGCATCAATCACAATTACATCTGTAAACGTTTAACTGGGATACAATGTCGATGGCTGTGCTTTTCACTAATGAAGCTGATGAGCTTAAGATATTCTTTAAAATAATTGGATTTCGGAGAATAATCTTGTGTGATATGAAACATTTAATGACATGGCCATTCCATTTTTCCAGATGGTGTTTAATTAGCGAAAACTACATTTTTATCGATTTTTTCGGTGGTTATCTTTTTTTAGTGTTTTCTGGCACGGAAAAATTGACAGCAACTCTTGTTTTTGCAAATCACTGTTCCTTTTCCAGCTGCACTGTAAGTACTTAGATTTTTACCATCCAGTCTCGAAAATTCGACAGAGTGACCTCTCAATATAACACACAGATGGTTTGTCACTCGAAAAGCGCTAAACGCGGCGATTTAATTTCAGGGAAAGCATGGCAAAAAACACAATTGTTATATAGCTTACTTAACAGAAACGAGGGCAATGAATCCCGGATGCTCAATTTTCAATTTGAAACACACTTGCAAAAACATTTCCGATGATTTCGCCAGAGAATGTTGTATGTGGTGTTTTAATCTCATTTCCTTGTGTCTTGATTTTGCACGCGAATGCAAGATAACATCTCGAATTCTCTAACAGCTATATCAGCGGCTAAATTAAGTGCTGACTTGTAGGTTTTAAATTGCTGTGATCAGAAATGCGCCTCCTTTGAAAGCGACATTCGAGCCCGTTAAAAATCGCTTCTGTTTTTAATAGGACCTTTTAGGTGAGAAAGACTAGAAGCGGCCCAATGTTTTCTTTAAATAGGGCGCAATATGTTTGTCGCAGACAAACTACTAAAACTATTCCACACGTGTAAGACAAATGCGCAAATGTGAGTTCTATCTCTCCAACACAGAACATCACTGGCTTCGCTGTATTATCTCCATTCAGTGACATATGACATGGAATCGAATTTCAGTGGTTGTTTTAAATGCTTGTAAAAAGAAACCGCAAAAGCGATTCTCTATTTAGCACATGGCCTACGAACACATCCAAGTTGGTACTGTCGACGAACGATAAAAGGGAATCTGTTGATAATTTTGAGGTTAACAAACCTTTGGTAATGGCTTCCGTCTACAACAACCTACAGCAAGAAATTCCCACGAAAATAGGTCAAATTGCTTTGCGTCGTCAAAAAAATACCTCGTATAATCCACAAAGCTATCGCGCGTCGCATCGTTTCCCGCCGAATTGTCGTCCCCAGTATGGTTACATTGCGATTTAGCCTACTTATCCGACGAAAACTAAACTTCACAAGTGGAGATTTTCAGAATATTTAATACTCTACGTACATTCGAGAGCTGAGGAATCGATACAAAGCTTTTCCGGTGAACACGGGGTCACTGCTCCCACAAAGAAAACACAGCGTTCGAGATCAGAGCTTATAAATTCGCGCGCCAGACAACTTATAAGCGAAGATAATAGATTTAACGACAGTGAGACAGAGCTTAGAAGTCTACACCGGCTGTACCCGTAATCCTAGTTAATCTAGACAATTCTACTTTCCGCCCAGCTACAGACTTGTTTTGACGTTTGCTTAGACAACAGGAACTCGCTAAAGATTCACCTTCAAATTTTTGCTCTCTTTAAGCGATGATGTACGATCGACGAAGTTTGTATACCTTTTATAGATTAAATGTCCCGTTGTGTGTTCTCAATGTTTCACTTCCACTTTGCTTAGAATTTAGTGGAAGATCTACCCCGGCCTAGATCTTTTGCCCTGATTAAGTGAACTTCTCGAAATGCGTAGGCAAGATTTCTGTTCCAACTGGTTGCTCGATCTTCAGTGTGAACCTCGAAGAGGGACAAGGTGAAAAATGCCAATTTCCTCCCGAACTGATTTGGGAGGAATGCCATGAATTGCTTGTACACTACATTTGTTGGTACTTAAGCTTATGTACTTGTCCCTTGTTGACCAAAATGCCTTTGAATTGCTTACCAAATAGTACTTAATATAAATGTAACATAATTTCAAAGAAAAGTCCTTCCTTACCTTCACAGATCCAACACTTCTCGACTCAACAACAGGCAGAAGGGCACAAACTGCTGCCAACAAAGCGACGAAAACCAGTTGATTTCCTAGCTCCATATTCTTCGGTGTCAAAGAGATGTCGCAACTCGTAAGACGTCGAGTAAAGTAAAAAATAAACACCAGAAACCACAGACGGAACCCTTTGGAAGCAATCAAAAACGATATTTTCTTTCAATTTCGAGGCTATGATGTCAAATACTGATTTTATCACCCAGACGATAAGTAGCTGTGCAATTATTATTATCTGATCTGACCCAAAGCTCGTGCATGGAAGTTATGAGCTTAGAACAGGACAACTGGGCAATTTATACCTGTGACGCTAATGCTATGTGACCACCTTATCGCGCTAACATCAGGCAAGTGCCTCGTTTCGAGTTACAGTATATGATCTTCTGAACCCATTCAACGCAATATTTTTCTACACCCGTTTTCCTCATACCCCCAGCCACTGTCAGCTCTGCGGGATACCAAGGTATGAAATGACCTCAGAAGTATTTTAAGACGCAAAGTACCAAAACATCGTACCAAGGTTAACTTTCGATTAAGAGGCAAAACGTGCGTTGCTCGATGGCAGATTTACCTAGGAGATGCTGAATGTCTGTCGATGAGTTATCCGCGTACGTGCACAACTATGTTTGCGGATCTATAAGTTTTACGCTTTACCGCTGTGTGCGAAAGCGGTCTTATTTATAGCCCAAACAGCTGGATTTTGCGCCATTTTGGAGGCGCGCGCGTTTTTGACCACACTGCGTGGAAAAGGAGACCATTTGTTTAATTACCGTTAAATACCCCGACTCGATCTCCCAATGTGTAAATGTCACGCGAACATTTTACTCCATAATTTTTCTGCGTAAAAAATAAATTTAATTAAGCCGTGAAAAAACCTCATCAAACAAAATCTGTTTTTAACATGTTCCACTTAGGTTTACGTGTGATTCTTCAAGATCGGTTCTTTTCAAAAAATAGACACCAAAACAAACAATTTTTTAAGACGAAACCAAAATAAATTCGATAGGATGTCGCACTTTTCCACAATCTACCCATGCAATGTCTTCGTGGAAATTTAAGAATGCGATTAAGTCAGAAAACATTGAATTCCTCGCTATTTTTAGTTGACGGCAATTCCAAACTTCGCAAAGAATTCAGTATCTTAATCTTTTTTTCACCACAACACTGACAGACCCGTTAGCAAAGTTGTGATAACAAGTAGAAGCAAAAAATTGAGTGGCGTATGCATGCATACAATTTCGACCCAGAGGGCAAAAACGTCAACAATTTTTCATCACTGTTCGCTAAAGTATCATATATAAATGAAGCACAAAATAGCCCATTTCTTAATTAACTAAACTATCGAAAATCGTTGATCATGACAAATCTTACTCGTTTGAGACTGATTTTGGTTGATTCATCAGGTTTAATGAAAAAAAGAACACATTTGAAACAAAATGTCCTTTTCTTTAAACTTAAAACTTCATTTTAATTCAATTCTCCTTTCCGGTTATAATTATGCAATTAAATTAAGAATGTGTTGCTTTTTCTTGCTAAAAAAGGAAAATTGACCCGCCCTGGAGTAGTGTGCGATCACAGCAGACAAAACTGTTACAAACGGGTAGTTTCAGACAGTTGCAACATTTCAACGTCCATGATTCATATCTATTCACTTTGTCATTTCGTAAGGCTGAAGTTATTTCGAACACGAAAAGACTCTGGAAGTTACTCCCTTGGTTGAAGAGTGTTTTGACTTGGCATGTCACCAAAAGATATGGAAATGACAAAATTTATTAAGCTGAAGAGCTAAATTTAAGCACTAATTAAAGTGGATGCACGTACCACACATGAAATTAATGCTCTATAGAATATAGAATTTCATTAATCGACTCAAAAAAAAAATACATGTCAATGTTCGAGTTTCATCCTCAGAGACGAATCAGTTAGAACTAATAAGATGTACCGTATTCAGTACTGCTCAATAGCTTTCGTTGATGGGTTTCACTGATTTGTAGGATTAGGGTGTCAGTTGCAGACTGAAAACTCAAAACCGCTCTTCAACGTAATATTAACAGCACCACCGGGCAGTTATGCGAGCGACGGTGTTGAGGGTTTCAGTCAGTCACAGGACCACGTGAAGTAACATTCGATTTAATGACAGGGGTAGAAGTACGAGAGTAGAATAAAGATCATTTTCTCTCTAGAAGTTATGTGTCACAGCTCTTTGGATGAGTGTTGTAGTTCACATTGTTGAACGTGATTAGATTTCAGGCGCAATAAAATACGACATTCAATCTGTTCCGTTCTGTATGGACGCTACTGGAATGATTTTGCTTGACTTAAAGTGTGCGCTCCCAACTTGAACCAAAGACAAACACATTTAATGTGATGCGGGATGCTCACAAGATAAGGGAATTGTTCGGGCCGAAATAAACATACGTTACTATTAATTAAATTAAATAAACTTAATGGATGACTGTGCTACTTTATTAGAAACAGGATAAAGACTTGTTTACACAAGTGAATAGTGCTGAATTGGCCAAGTTAAACCTTGAAACTATTTACATTACCAGCAGCCCATAACATTAGTGGGGGATGCAACATCATGGAAAAGGTTATTCCAGTTTATACTGAATTGTTTTTAAAAGGGAGAATACTTTAAGCAGAGACCGTGGGGGAACAACTGTTGCTTCTGATAAAGCCACCAAATGAACCTTGCCATGGATTTGAGAAAGACCTTTTGAGCACCGGCCATGCAGAATTGCAAATAATGCTCAATTTCCGCGTCGTAGGTTGACGCTAATTTATAATCGATTTAGTTTTGACAGTTTTGTTGCTTTCGCCGTCCCTTGAATAACTGCATTCGATTTCAGGTTTTTCTCACGGCTACAATCTTGTATAGGTTTTATGATTCAGAGTTTACCAAGCTAAAGTTACACACGCTTTACCGAAACTAACCGGCCAAATAGGCGCCAACTTAACCGCATTCACTTATTTGTCACTTTTCCCGGCTTACTTGTAAATTTAAAAACATCATTTTTAGCTAATGGAGAACAAGACATGGAGTTTCTTAAAGTCCTATACAGTTTGTTTTTCTTCTACCTGTGCTAGAAAATCTAGTTTCAGCTGTGAGGAAGTTCGATGTTCTTTAAAGCCTGTCTGATAAGAAGTGAAACAGCTATAGCCTGGAGGGGATTTCCCCCAGGAATTCTGTATTTTGATACAATATTTCATTTCTTTCGTTTCCGTCTTCTGGGCCGTAGAACCAAAACGGCACTGAAAAAACTGATAATATTTTTGAGACCAAAACAGCCAAAATAGGTACCCTTTTGCTGACATCATAAGGCAAAAGTGTATTCTAGAGACCAAAATGGCCAAATTCATATCGTTTTTGGATGGAGGGGTCGAAATAGTGAAAACTGATATGGCCCGTGTGTTTCGATGAAAAGCGCTCAAAATAAACGTAAAAGTTGGTCACTATCAAGGTGTAGGTCGTCACCAATCCTCTGGAAAAAAAATAATTGCCTTTGCCTGTAGCTAACGTAAATTACACCCTTTTTTTATAAGAACGTCTTATTTTGCGGCTGAGGCTGAACCGAAACTGAATGTTCTTATTTTTTTCACGTTTTGAGCCTAAAATGTTCTTAGCATGTTCTTAAGTTACGTGGTATAGAATTTCAGAAAACTGATATAAACGTGACCAGGAAAATGACAAGAAAATATAGTCTGAGCTCTACAATAAAAAAAAAGAAAATGTGACTCGATAGAAATCATGTTGTTACTATGTGTTTTTAGCTCGAGGCAAACACGGATGCAGAACTGTATAAAATTACTGCTTTGTCTCTTAGTCTCAGCTTGGGTACGTTCTTAGTATGTTCTTAAAACCTGGGTCAATTTCAGCCTCAACGTTCTTATAAAAAAGGGTCTTATAAAAAAAACAGAGTGTATTGTCGGTAGTCAGACCCACTGAAATCAGTGTGCAGCGACCTCGTTGACAAATTAAGAACTCACCTTCTGAGATTGTATTTACGTACACACCACTTTGAGCGCTTGCTTTGACGTTCCGGTTCTCATCAATGTAGGTAAACGAGCTCATGAGATGTCAAGGCCAGAAGAGCATAAAAACAAATGATCAAAACTTGATATCTAAGTCACGTTTCAAGCACTTGCAAAAGCGAAACGAACGCCTTTAGTGCACGTTTTCGTTAATCAGCTTTCAGTATCAACTCGTGTAGAATGCTCAAGCGCTAAGAAGATAACGTCTAAAATTTCCAGTCTTTCCCACTTTCCTCTGAATATTCAGTCTATAAATTTCATCAGCATGCTCGAAAACAAAAACAAAAAACATAGACACACGCGCACATGAAAGAGTTTTATTCTTTGGCGGCGAAGCGCTAAACAGCGCCCAAGACAACGCGCCAAAAAGAACGCGGGGTTCCTAAAGAGCGAAGCACGTTCGAAGGTTGTTTACTAACTGATGAAAGGACATCGTTTCCTTTAGCAAAAATCTGGGGATTATTACATTAAAGTATGGAAACCTGAATCGTAAGCGTTTTGTTGTGGCTGCAACAGGTATATGGTTGTTGTCGAAGTTTTAAACTTAGTTTCATTCTCTTTTCTTTTCTTTCTGTTTTTGTTTTGTTTCTTTTATACATTTCACGCTGTGAGTAATCTTAATGACGTCATATCCGGTTTTCATTAATATCGTAAATGCGACCGGCTTACACAACTGAGGTTTTCAATGCACACAACAGGATTGAAGTTTTAATCTTTTCTAGAGAATTGTCAAGCGCACGAATACAAAGAGGTTCCAACAATCTGTCCGCAACAAAAAAAATAAAAGTGGAAATATAAGACAGTAAAAAACATGACAATATCTCGACCAACGTCCGCATACCAAAATAAAAAAAAAAACTAATGTTACTAAGGCTTAAGAAAAATATAAAAGAACAGTAACGAGTATAGCTGTATTTGCTCTAAACAGTCTGCTTGGAGTCTAGATCCGCAATTTCACAATTTTGTGTTGCTTTCTCTCTCAAGAGGCCGGAAATGTGTTTTTTCTACACTGTAACCATTTAGACGCCCCCCACGAATAGGTGGTAGGCGAAGCTTCATTGCGACACAACAATGTGCAAATACGTCATTACATTAGTGTAAAAAGAGCCATTGCAAGTTGTAAAGCAAAGCTATTAGAATTAATGGGTCACCTTCTTTTCGATGTTTCGTCTAGGAAAAACAAGAAAATTGTATATGAAACAATCCGCCGAAGGACTCGAGTTTTGCAAAATCCGGCTCTCTGATCAGTCAACCTTTGCCAACGGGGTGATAATGGGTAATAATAAACTACTTATACGTACTTCAGTTTGTCAAGAATCCTTAATAGCCTGCCATTATAAGATTAAGCCTTTTCCTAGACGTCTGTATTCTTACTAACATGCCGTAATTTATTTCAAACGTGTTTTCTTATGCATTTACTCAGAGCTACATTGTCAGCGAAAAATTGCTTGCACGCAATTGCAATACTCTATCAACGTTTCAACTTAAAAAAAGAGATTACTTACCTAGCCAATTCTTCGCCAATTTGTGGTCGACCGCACAACTGAACAACGTCGTAAGATTCTTCGTTGGACTGATTAGCTAAATCAGATTATGCAAATCGTTTCCGTTTAATCTGTTCGTTTATCCCTTTTATGGTCGTTAAAAGTGAAATAGTTGCAGAAGAAATTTATGCTGATCACTATACCAGTTCCGTAGTACATACACAGGTACATACCTATCATTTCATTGGCTTAATGAGTTTACATCATCTTCTAATTCGGTATACGACTATACAGAATTACAGAGGAAAATCGCAATGTCTTTTAGCTCCATTATATATGAAGGACTATTAAATTAGTTTGGTTATAAACCTTTCTTGACTGCTTTAGCTACTGACTTATCTATTTACTTATTTTTTATTTATTTACTTAGTGATCCCGCCTATATGTATATCAATTATACATCAGCACAAATGTTTAGAGGAACCACTTTTTCTTTTATTTAGCTGTCGTTTTGCCTTATTATTTCCTATTATGTATTTGTATTTTCTACTACCATGCTTGTATTCTTGCATGTCTTTGTGTAACATGCACAAGTAATTAAAAAAAATCTTCCGTATACGTGTATGCTGCGAGTAAGCTCTGTTGAATCACCTTGCAGGGTAAGCCGTCCTCGGCAAAAAAAATCAAACGAATCTTTTATTAAAATGTTTTAAAGCTGCCCACACCTATTACACATGATTCACTCAAGTTTGTTTCTTTCACTCACACAAGATCTTTCGCTCCCGGCCTAAATAAATGACTGATCTCACTGAGTTTTCCAACAGACGGACATAAATGATGTACACTGATAAACGTAACAAAAAAATAATTGTAGCGACAGTCCGGCATGAACATAACCTAAGCCATTTGCCACCAGAAGGGAAAAGTGAACTGCTGATGCGTACGTGGAGTATGCCATTATGCATGCTTTAACATGTCAATAGCACCCTCGACAAGATTGTGCCGTGTGCTTCCCTATACTTTTGCCCGGCGTCGCAAGAGAAAATTAGCCCGGCTCATGAAAAGAGAACTTGTGCGGGGCTCAACACAAAGAGGTGACCAGTTAAACCTGTACCTGTTGCTGCAAGCTAGTTCGCCCAGTTCTAGTACGTTTCGAGTTCGTCCCGGCTTTTTCTCCTTACTCGAACCGTCAGAATCATTGTAAAGCTAAAGAAAGACCTCCATAATCTAGACACCTATTTTACGTCGGGACAGTTCACTAGCTGCGAGAGAGACCATTAAAACTAATATAAGCTGAAAACTTACCCTATGCTAATAAGGACAGCTCTGTAGTGCACACACTGCTAGGTTCTTGCAGAATCACGTAAAAGACAAGTGCAGTGGCTCAGTATCCGAGAAAAGTATTGTCCTCAAGCCAAACTTCCACGATTTGTGTTACATAATTGATGGTCACGTGCTCACGTGTTACGTAACAAAATTCTCGGCATTTTGGCTTGAGATTTTGGGCGTTGAGGTATTAGCAAGCTGTCGAGCACCACTTGGCAAACTGTGCACGACTAATGTCTCTTGTCTGAAAAATGGTGATAATCTGTCCCGTGTATCAATCGTATATGACCGTTATTTGTGTTAGAAGGAAACCGCAGAAACCGCTACGTAATCCCGAGAAGATAGGGTAGATCGCTCTGTAGATTCCACTAATTTTTCTTTGACAGAGATCATGGTGATAACTGGAGATAATTTTCTTCCTATCGGTCATATATATATGGCCGTGGTTTACATTAGGAAACCACAACGAAATGCAAAGAATGGCATGGCGATTTCAATTGTAACCCATATTTTTAAGGAAATAACTAGCAGCTTTGCGCTTCCCTTTACCCTTTCAACCCCAATAGTGATCAGCATCAAATTTCTCCTCATCAAATCAGTGCATTATAACACCTAAAGGTCATGAGAATTGGGGAAACGATCACCAAAGGTGAATTGTCTTGATGTCTTAACAGATTCTCCCAATTTATACTACTGAAATGTATGAAGATCAGTAAGGAGAATTTGAATAATGATGCTGGGGCTAAAAGGGTTAATTTAATTGATTCGTCCTAGATGCGCTCACGAGAGACCGGTAAAATAATTACTACTTGTACTTGAAACCCAGTTATCTCCTTTGACACTGCGTACTTGGCTCCAAATGAAATTAAAACCTACAAAAAAAAATGGAGGAGGGAGACTCGAATGAATGGCCAAGCATTTTTATAGTCAGCCAGGATTTTAATTTGCCTCTTAGTAGGAATCTGAAGAAGGTCATTAGGTAAACCAAAGCTGTTTTACTGGATGAATTCAAATTTCCCGAAAATCAGCCCTCTGTAAGCAATATTGCAAGATGACTGCCAAATCGTTGTCCAGCCTCTCGCCAATTGGACTTAAGACCTCGCAAACGGGAAAACGAGATTACATTTTTTTCAACACTGATTCTTCTAAGAAACTGGAAAACAATGGAAGATGAAATTGTCAAATTTTGAGCTAATGCGTTGACTGATAATTGAACAGCTCTCACTCATTTTGTCACCAATGAAAAATTTTGAGCCGTGTGCAATGTAATGTTGTCTGAAAGAAAATATTTCCGCTAGAATTATAAAGCTCTATTGATTTTCCTTGTATAGGCAGCTTAATATTTTAAATATTTTTGACTATTTTAGATTACCGGTATATTTGTTTGTGGTTTTCCTTCCGTTTACCGAATGAAATCAGAAATGCTGAGAAAAAGCTGAAACCCTATTCTTAAAAGTCTTCCTGAATCTTGCATATTTGACTGTTTACTAATGGTTCTATTAAACGGGTACCGTTACATCATATTTGATTAAGTTATGCTTAATTAACTGATCCTGAAACAAATTTTCAGCATTGTCCCTTACTTCGAATTGATATAGAGAAATTGTTGCCAAGCTTCGGTGTTTAGTCACTTAACTCTAGATCTTAACTCTCTTGATCTATTGTAACTTGAAATTAGACACTAGACGAGACTAGCCCAAAGCATGGGGCTTGATTCTCAGAGATGCAAATAAAGGAATGTAGTGCAATGAGTGGAGAGAATTTCAATGTTACTTTTAGCACGAAGAACTCAAACGGGTTCCAGCAATCTTCAGTTTCCAAAGTTCAGTGGGCCAAGGGCACAGAGCACTTACTCGCAAATCAACACATTAGGCACACTTAGACACAAAGCCCATACCAAAGGCAAGACTCGTTAAAATGCCATGCGGAGATCATTTTCTTTCGACCTCCTCAAAGAGATTAATATTTGATCTATGCTGGATTTTTTTCGGCTCATGAGTTCTTTATCGATAACAAGATCTTTACATCGAATCTTTAATAGATTTTCAGACCGATACCTAACAAAGAACGTAACTAATTAGTCTAGAAATCAGCTAAAAAAGACAGAAGAACATTACAGAGCTAATGGGTGCGGTTTAACATAGGATAACCGGCATTTTTGTCACTCGACTGTAGACAGATGTTTAACAATTTTTTGCTCACAATTTTTTTCTTGGATTGAAAGAGGACTTTAGAATCTCAGGGAAATTGAACAGTCGGTTGTTCTTGACTGTGTTGCTGTTCATTACGCTAAACATGGTAGCTCTAACCTCTGGATATAGATACAAACCATCTTTCCAATGAAGTGCCGAGAAGTATTTTTCTGTGGTGCTGTTTATTTTAAATTATGCTACACAAGGTGGATCTAACTTTTTTAAGTCTGTCGATTAAATTTTTTAAGTGCAGTGCTTCAAATGAAACATGTTTAAAACAATTTCTTGGGGTGCAATTGGCGTTTTTCTCTCCTTTGTGTTCTCTTGAAATGGAAATTGATTTAATTTAAACATAAAAGAAAATAGAGGGATCCTGGAAGCCTTTGCTACAAGTTTTATTTCGTTACCAAAATGCAAAATATAAATCTTAATGTTTGGGGGATTTCCAAATTGCCAGTAATTGGCTCTGTAAACTAAGCAGGTTAGAGGTTATATGGGAAGTTCTAAAAGCCGTCCTGGTATTCTAAGAAATAGTAGCTAAACATATGACCTAAAATAGCACAAGAAATGACGAAAATTGCTTAACTGTTAATTTGCCAGCGGAACTACCAGATATGGCAACGCACAGGTAACTACACTGTAGTAAACCCCGTCAAAAATAGTAAATGATCGATGACGAAAACTGAATGGGGATTGCCTCAGAGAAACGTGGACATGCATTAGTAAAGTAATTTGAGCTTAAAAAGAGAAGCATGGACAACACACTGATCATTATAGTTTTAAATAATAAAGAAACAAAACCAAAAACAAAAATAAATCTGTGTATGTGTAATTTTTCACATTACGATCTAAAGCTTCCATAGGATGTCCGACAATTTTTATTTACGCAATTTTACATGTTTCTCGATCTGTCATGAGGGTTATCTCAGATTTTGCCGCTTCCCTTTGTTTTATATCGTCAGTTACAATTTTGATGGAGTCAAAAGACCATACATCTCAGTCAAGCAGACTAAACATTTCTCGGAGTCAGTAAACTCTCTGATAATTACTTAGCTGCATTTTACTGGTCGGAAATACCTACACGTATGCCACACAATAAAGCGTACTGTCGGGATTACATTGACAGAGGCTAACTATTTGGTTTGAAGTGCTGTTTGGTTCATGGTGGTCCTCGCTAGTAATTCCGAACATGAACTGAAATGCTGGAATTTTAAACCGGATAATCATCAAGTCAGCATAAAACTATTTAAAGTCACTTGATTTCGTTTCATGCATCGCTGATCTACATGATCAAGTGCTCTTGAGAGATCTTAATTGATTTAGCAATTGCAGGGGTTTTGCATGGCTGTTTGTAATATAAGACTCCTCTCAGGCAGCTTAGCGGCCATGGATTAAAACTACCCACGATGAGCTGCATTGAGTGCCGTTACTTTGGGGCCTTCTCTCGCACAGGGCACCGTCCTCGAAGTAGCATCAAATAGAAGTAGCGGTCTAAAAAAATTGACGATGATACCTCATCACCCGAAGATGCATTTCACGAAGAACCTTGAGACCAATTTTAAAAAAATTAAAAACTTAGAGCTTAGCATTAATTAGGACGAGCAAAATAGAACTAGTAACCGGGTTGGGGGTGGGAGGGGGATGAATTTTTGGGTCCTTATATCCATATAGCTTATACAGCCCGGGGAACCAGTAATGTCTAAGGTAGGTAAAGTCGCACATTACCCAAGGAGGCCCACGCGGCCGGAGCTTATCCCGGTTTCTGTAGCATGAAGCAACTGAGAGTATTGCTACTCCCCCCTGATAGGATCCTAGTCCATCGCAGGGTTATCCCAGCAGTATGTCTCCGGTACCCATTAATACACCTGGGTGGAGAGAGACAATGTGGGGTAGGAAACAACACGATGGCAGGAGCTGGGCGTCGAACCACCGACCTTCAGATCTGAAGTCCAACGCGGTAACCGCTGTACCACCACGCCCCCTTAAAAGGGTAGGAAAACATTGGCTTCGGTTGCTCTTGCACAACAGCGGTTGTCTGAATATCATCTGTCTAGTCCCGCAGTAATGGTTCAACTCACAGATTACACTACAGAGTTCCTACGTTATTACATTTTAATAAATCTCGTCCAATAAGTCAACATATCAAGTAAATTCAAGGAGACAAAATGTTGCGAGCATATCACATCTCAGGTATACGGTAAGGTGGGATCTGGGCACGAAATTGAAGTTTGCTAAACTGGACTGTACAGGCGTTTTTCGCTGACGAGGGAAAGCACAGCAGAGTGGAACCAGGACTGCACATTTCGTGATACTTATATCGGCCCCCCGAGTCCATCCATTCTTGTACTACAACCTCGGACAAAACTACTTGAGACAAATTGAAAACACACCCGTATTTTCCTATTGTTTTTAATTAAACCTCTCACACTACTGCATAAGTATCTGTCCTCCCCCCTCCCCTCTATCAATGTTGTTTTGAAGACCACAGGATTTGTATGGGCAAGCATCATGGCCAAAACAACATTGTACGGGGGTGGGGAAGGGAGCAATTTTTACAGGTCTTGTAGTGTCCAATTAAGGCGTCGATATTGGAAAACAGGCGGATCTGTCTCAAGAGTTTTGTCCAAGGTTGTAGCTCCAAATGACGTAAGAGCTCTAAGGGACGTGCATGGACAGTTTCGTGCTGCTGACCGCAAGACAAGGACATCATGGGCTCAGGATGAGCGAAAATTGCTCTAGAGCTAATTAAATAAGTTAATGATCGATAACACACACGACAGCTTGCCTTTTGCAGATCAATCGATTGAGAAAACCTTAATTAAAATATAACTGAATAACGAAACCAGGTTATCGGTTGCATCAGTTGAACACAGACTAATCAAATTAACAGACGCCTCTTTAGTTCAGTTGTGCGAAAAATAATAATTAATTTTGCTAGATGAAAAAACAGGAACTCACGCGATCACTAGGCCTGGCATGGCCCGTGCCTTTGCACATACTCCAACCCACGATTAGCTTTAACTCCAGGAAGTTAAAGCTAATAAGGAAGAAAAAATAGCAAATTCCTCTTCAGAATTAAGGAGAAACAAACAATATGGTATGAAAGCGTTCAAGGGCTCTCTGTAAACGCCTACACTGTCGAATGTTGTCCACAGACGGAAATGTCAGCTAGGACCACCTCACTCATGACTGAAGTTTTTTGATTCTGGAAGTACGGAGGGGGTGATACTTTGTTTTCAGTCAGCATAATCGATTTTTTCTAATCTCAGATAGATTTCTTATTTCTTTATTGGATACTTAAAAAGAACCAAAACGGGGGAACTGAGCAAGAAAGTTAACAGTGGTTGTTTTTGTTCAGCCAGTACTTCACATAAGCGACCACCAATTTGACACTCAGTGGAAGAAATTTCACGTGTCATTTCGAACTGATTAATGAGAAAACAAATCTTCCTTTTGAGTGCGTGCACTGAACAATTTCTTCCACTGAAGTTCAGATTTCTGCCACAGACGCAAACATCGTAAGGTTACCTTTTACCCTCTATGCGCGGGTGGGCTATGTGACGGCACTGGCCGTTGACGATCGCTTATTATAAAGACCGATTATGTTAATAAACCCGTCCGAATCCAGGGTGTGAGACATTTTAATATGCCGCAGGATGTTACGTACGATTTCCGAAGACGACCCGACTGTTTCCCAAGAGGTCTGAAGATTTCCGAAGAGTACCGAAGATGTTACGAAGATTTCCGAGGAAGTTCCGTACAAATACGCACCTGAGAGCTCGCTGAACAGCGTCTAACAGAATTAGCGCTACCCGAAAGGAAAGTTAGGAAAGCTACGAAAGTAAGGAAAATGTCGGAATTCTCGGGAAAAGTAGCGATTTCAACTGTTTCTAATTAAAGTGGGCCATTTAAGGCTGTAATAGCTCAAATTTGTGCGAACACTGCGCATGTACAGCCCCCACCCCAAACCCAATTAAGCTATTCATGCATACCCTTGTTATTCAACTAATAGATGTACGTCTTGAGAAAAAGCGGCTTATCTCTGTGTACCAGCGACACAGCATTATCAAACCTTTTCGAAGTAAGCAACAAAACCGGCCTGCGGTACTCGATCGAAAACTAACGCAAACCAACGAACTTTTGTCAAGATTCTGACATCGATTGAATCACCGAAGATAAAGGGTCGAAGTCTCTACACGATAATAGGCACTTAGCTAGATGCCTCTGGTTTTTAAACCATAAGGTGACTTTCCTTGATGAGCATTATGATTAAAGCTACTGAGTTATACTTTTCTGTCGTACTGTTTATTGTGCTGTACAAGATGGTTTTACGATTTTTAAGTCTGAGGATCAAATCCTCAAATTTCACCGTTTAAATGAGGCCGTTTTAATACTTTAATAGTACTTTCGTGTGGCATTGTCGATGAAAAAAGCTGCACAGCTTGCGTCTCTTAAATCCTGTGAGGCCGAAATTCTACTGAGACCATTCAAATAAAAGTTTGCTTTGTAGCTGTTCCGGCTTTGCAATCTTTATCACCAAAATACGAAGTCTTGGGACACTGCCAATTGCTTCTGAACGATTACCTTATAAGGATCTGCGTCGGCGAGACAAAAGACCTTGGTCTGTGACGCCCTTAAATTAGAACATATCAATCCTTTTTAATCAGATCACGCAAACTTTATATCCATGGGCAAAAGACCAAAATAAACAAAGATCATCTCTACGGAGGATAAAATTAAAACTCTAAAATTTGATTAAATGCACGCTCACTTACAAGTTGTCTGCTGACAACTCTAAAACCATGTGGGGCTTTTAATGTCCAAATTTCTTCTCAAAAAGACGTGAACCGTCTAAAAGAGCGTGTTTTCTTTTGTACATAACTAAAAAAGATCTCTTATAGTCCCACAGTATAAATGAGAAAATTTATCGCCGATTAAACGTAGCAATTTTGTAGCGTTAATCGATTAACACGACCTCTACGGTTAGCGCAACACATTGCTGCGGGCATTTTGTAAACGACACTAGAATTATCGGAAACAAGTCTTTTCAGATAAAAGAAGAGTTCCATTTAGTAAAAAGGATTAACCTTTTTCATTCAGTGGGTCAAACCACCCAAAACATATCAAATATTCGGTTCTACAAATGTTTCCTTGCTGTGTATTAAAATGAGTTACGGCAGTTACCATGTATAGTTCTTTCCTGTGGTGCTGTTTGTTATCTTGTACAAGGTGGCTCTACGTTTTGAGTCTGTGGATGAAACCCTGACGCGTGACCATTCAAATGAAAGTTACTGAGCAGTACTTTCCTGTGGTGCTGTTTATGATGCTGTTCAAGGCGGTTCTGCCTTGTGAGACTGTTGGTAAAAAGCAATTAAAAATAAACACTATTGAGCAGTACTTTCCTAGCTGTGGTACTCAGGTTTATCATTCAGGTACAAAACGTTCTTCCTTCTAATGAAAGATACGGAGTCAGCGATACTTCCTTATGATGCTGTTAAGTAAATTGTGTCCTAGTTGGTTATAACTTTTGAGTCTGTGGATAAAATCGTCTAGTTTGAATATGCAAATGAATTTTATTGGACAGTACGTTCTTGTGGTTCCGATTGAGTCTGTGGATGAAATCCTAAAGTGGCCATTCAAGTAAAAGCTACTGAGCAGTACTTCCCAGTGGTGCTGTTTATCATGCTGTAAAAACCGTAGTTCCAACTTGAGTTGGTCGACGAAATCCTTAAGTGGTGGATGATGAAATCCTTTTAAAAGTGTGACTTTTCAAATGAAAGATACTAAGCAGTATAGCAGTTTCTTTTCAGTTTAATACGCTTTACAAGCTACCATTAATTCCATTTTTTTTTTTCGTTACACAAATACATGAGAGAGCATGTGTACTTTTTTTGTTTGTGGATGAAATCCTTCAGTGGCTACTCAAAGGTTATGTTGGTTTTGCAGATATATTGCAAAAATAAAGTTGCGATCATTTTTCACCGGGCTGTGAAGTCTGAAAACGAGAGGATTAATCCTGACGTAAACTAATTAGGAAGTGAACAGCGTGAAACAAAAACCGCAGAAGTATAAATAAACTAAATCACGCAAAGTAAACATTAATAATAATGCTCCGTGATGGAATGTGTCTTGGACAGAAGAGAAAAGAATTTCATTTGGATGCATATTGATGGACAAACAACACCATAGGAAAGAATTGCTCATATCTTTCACTCTTAAGAACGGTCGCACTTTTTACTGTGCTGTACTTCTCATAGACTGTATAAAGAAGAAGACAAGTTCCCGAAAGGAAAGCACTTTGATGTAGCACCATTTGTTATTCGGTTACAAGGTGGTTCTACCTTTTGAGTCTGTGGATGAAATCCTTAAGTGTGACCATTCAAATGAAAGCTACTGAGCAGTACTTTCCTGTGGTGCTGCTTATTATGCTGTACAACGCGGTTCTAACCATTAAGTCTGTGGATGTGTGATATTTCTAATTAAAGCTATTGAGCAGTGCTTTGTTGTGGTACTGTTTATTATCCTGTACAAGGTGATTCTTCCTTTGAGTCTGTTGACAAGCTAGTTAATTATAACCATTCCACCCAACAAATGAAAGTTACTAAGCATTGCTTTCCTGTGGTGCTATTTCTCAGTCTGTACGAGGTGGTTCTAACTTTTGAAGCCGCTTTCGACTAGCTTTGGGATTTCGTGTTAAAATTTGGATAAACGCAAATTGCACCCACGATGAAATTTTTTATCCTTGTCGAAACTCGCGTTGAGGTGCCATTTCGCTTTAAAAACTCTTATTTTTCGTCACAGCTAAATCTGAATATGTGGGCATATAATTTATGTTAGGGGGACCAAATATATAGGTTCTTACAAGTACAGCCTCCTTAACATCAATGTTGGAGACTGTCTGTTTGGTAAAGACCTTGTCGACGTACGGATACTCCACCGAAAGAATCTTTTGGGTACCCTTGTAAATAAGAGACGTATACTTCTTCTATATATACTTTATCCCAGCATTGATACTGAAAGGAGCTTACCTTTCTTAAAACTAGTTTCGATTTTTCTGACGTTGTCACAACACTCGCTGAAGGAATAGCAGAAATGGTCGACGAAAATAAGCGGATGAATCCCACGGTGCTGAGATGTTAATAAAAGTGATATTGGGGTAAATACCGATTTACAAGACAAAGCTGTTTTATCCAATTAGTTCGCAACCTTGTTTTCAGATGAGCCTTAGTTAAGTATGTAAATCCCTTGCACGCACTTGGTAGACAGACAGTAGGTAAATACACAGATAATAAGGAAAAAGCAATTGATTTTTTGCCAGTATTCTTAGTTCGCCAGCATGTTTTTAGATGAGCCTTAAATCCTTTGCATCTACTTGGGTATTATCCATCATTGCGCGCCCAAAGTTCCTCAAATACAGATGACAAGGAAAAAGCAATTGATTTTTTGCCATTATTCTTGTCCTGTTCCCTCTTTCCGAAGTGGCCTGCAGTGAGCATGGTGATTGTACTCAAAGTGACTAGCGACTGGCCATTTTCTGTTTAGTTCTTCAAATGAAGTTGAGAAGCCCTTAAAAAATCAAATTTTGCGTGAGTTTTCGACTCTGTGCATGCTGCTTAGGAGTTCGTTGAACCTACGAGCAGGCTCACTCGACCTCACTTATTTGCGTTAGTCGTCCTAGTACTTGACTACGGAGTAGCGATTTGGGAATCGCTGAGATTCGATAAGACACTTGCGCTAATAACTCTAAAAGACTCTCTGTCGGCCACAATGCAACGCGTGCTTCAGCGTAGGTTCTCCAAAGCTGTCGAAATCTGCTTTATCTAAGCCATCCTTCCATAGAATGAGAAGAGGTTTTCTCGTGGAACCACTGAAAGATATCACGGAACTGTTGGAGAAGTATCTAACTTGAAGGATGTTAAATGACCTTGATCAAAGTATAATTGCAACCAAACATTCGTACAAAAAACCTGCATTTAATAATGTTGGATGATGTTGACTCAGTTTGAGCAAGCCCCCAATATCAACATCCATACTCTCCCTACTATGCTCCTTCTATTTCTTCTGTTACTAGTTGGGAGAATTTGATTAAAAATCAAGACATTTGATCATTGGTGATCGTTTCCCTTATTACCATGACCTGTATGTTTGATCAAGTAGAAATACTGTAAGGAGAAATAAGATGCTTGTCACTATTGGTCTAAAAGGCCCAAAGAGCAGACGCCAAAACATTTTCTGTTGTTCAGTTTATTTTCCTTCGTAAGGACCACACTTTTTACAGCTTGGTATTTTCAACAAGAAAAACATTTACAATTGTAAGGGTTAACGTGGAGGACAATTTTACACGGATTAGACTAAAAAGAATCAAATAGAATTAAAAAAAGAATAAAATTATATTAAAAAAATAATAAAGACAAATTCCTGAGACCTCCCAAGGGGAGTTGAAGCCAAGATCAAAGTGACGGCTGGATGCTCTACACCACAAGCAGTCCCCCTTGATCCTTGATCTTCTCACAAAGCCGGGAAAAGGACAGGATTTTTCTAGAACTATCAAGGATCAAGGGTAACTTGCAAGTTGTTATCTATATAACAAGAAATAACTATACAACTTTGGAATTTCCTGCCACATTGGAGGTTGACTTAAATTTATTTTATGTTTTTGAGTATATATTTTTTAGCAAATTCTGAAAGAAAATAGAACTTGAAATGTCTTTGAACACTCGTAAATCACACCAAAAAACTAAAGCAACTACACTGACCCCTTGAGTGTCAAGGACGCAAAAGATACATCAAAGACCATAACCGGATGTCGTGAGAAAGGGTACCGGAAGTCGAAAATATATAATAGACGGAAGTCAACGTCAAAGGTGTCAAAAGCAACTTTGGGCACGACAGCAGGAGGTCATACATCAGAGAAAACATCTGAATGTCGTACGTTAGAAAGCACAGGCGTTAGACAGCAAAGGTGGCAGGAATACTGCAACCGGAAGTAAAATGGCAACGAAGGTAACTGTAAGTTGTATGTGGGATGACAACCGGAAGTCGTAGATCGGAGACAGCAACTGGAAGTCGTAAATCACGAACACGATCAGGGGGCGTTAACGTTTGTTGCTGAAGATTTTCATTAAAACCAATCACATCTTATCCCTTTAAGCCCCAATATCCACATGCATATTCTCCTCACGTTTCTCCATAAATTTCTTATGGAGAACTTGGGAGAATTTGATTAATTATCAACACATTTCATGTCTGGTGATCATTTCCTATATTTTCATAACCTGTACATTTGATCAACTAGTGATATTGCAAGGAGAAATTGGATGCTTGCCACTCTTGGGGCTCAAAGGGTTACTATTTACAAAAACCGTCACTTGCACACAAGGTGACTCCAAACCGAAGCCACTCCAAATTTTTTCCAGTAATACTACTGGGAAATGAATACCAGTGTGACAAAATCAAGACACTCTTGACTTCTCGTTCAGTCTGTTGTGTAAACCAACAAAACACGCCAATAACTGGCTAAAACACGCTCCATTCTGCGGGAAACTGCGTCCGTCCAGCTCATGTGTGGGAAGACGTCAGTTTGGCGCAGCAATCGCACCTGACTGATCCGTAATTGCCAAGAGCTTATATCTTGCTTTTCGCCAAACCAAACTCAGTAATAAACTGTGACAACTCGCTTTCGAACCAACTTGCTTTGTTCCTAAAAAAGGAAGGTGTCACTTAGTTGCGTTGTTTCTTTCACTACAGAACAAAACCAAAAATCAGTTACAGTGGTCCTATAGAGCGTTTTCACTCACGTGACCAGTAGCTATGTAAATTTATTGGAACAAAAGAAAGTGTTTACTTAAGAAAGGACTTCAACTCCCACAGGACTGGCTTGGTACACCAATAATGGCCGCCGTTTCATTGTTTTTGGTACACCAATATGGCCGCCGTGACGTCATATGAAAACGCTCTATAGACCGGTTTTTGATTAACAACCAAACAAGAGAGAATGAAGGAAGAGAGCGAATCCGCCATACATGGGCCTCTTCCAATGAAAATTATTTTTGGTTCTGTGTCATACTGCGTGGTTATTTTAAGGACGACACCTCATTGGTCAGTTAAAATGACGTCATGTAATTTTAGATTGTTGCCATGGAAACAACAGAGAAAAATAACCTTCGCAGCATGGGTGTGAACAATAAATTCCAAATAATTATCGTGGGGCACGGTGATTCACTCTCTTACTTCATCCTCTCTTGCAACCAAAGTAATCACTCTAACCAAACAAAAAGGACGCTAGAGCAGTTTTCAATTGAGCGTCGAAAGTAATGCTGTGTTTGCTTTGGTTTTGCTACAATAAGCTCTCTGATTGGTTAAAAAAGCTCGCGCCACTTTCTCAACCAATCAGACGCAAAACCAAAACCAATCGCGACTTACTCTCACGCGTTTTTCCGCGCTTAACGCTGATTACTTGTATTTGCTTCGATTTCTGATTGGTTAATTCTGTGTTTTGTTCCTGTAATGAACGGTTCGAGTAGTATCTTTGGTTTTAGTTTTATGACACTCATTGGAAACCGCTATAACAACGCAATGAACCAATCAAAACACAAAGCTAATACAAGCAAACATGCGTGCTACAAGGGCAAAATCGGACTCCTCTTCATCATAAACAGTTTGATAGAGACGAGAATTCATTTGCACTGTAAACTCTTCCTCTGTAATAAAGTCGCACACGAGCCAAGGAGGCCCACACGGCCGGAGCTTAACCCGGTTTCTGTAGCATGTAGCAACTGAGAGTACTGTTCCTCCCCCCTGAATGGGAAGCTCCCTTACATGAGCTAGATAGGTATGTGCGGCCCTTGAGGGTTTTGGTTTCAAGCCTTTTTGGTCTGAAATAGGACATAGATTTTGACCATTTTGGTCTGAAATTATATTAGGGTACAATTTGTACGTTCTGGTCTGGAATAATACCAATAATTGTTATTAATAATTTGTCTGAAATAGGGAAAGGGTTTCAGAATTGCGCCACACACCACGACCTTCATTTTCGGGGAGCACCTCACCCGAGTGGTGTTCGCTTCACAGAGGTCTGACTGTATTTGTTTCAGAAAATGGCAGAACGAAGTAATGCAGTAACAAAATAGACGCCAATTACATTAAACACATTTAAAATTCATCGTTCATCATATTGTTATTAACAAACTACGATAGTTAAGACGACGGTCTCCTTCTGCGGTCAGCGCAAATCACTGCTCTGCTCACCTTAATATCTTAGCATCATTCTCGATCTTCTCCAGCCGGGTGATTTCTTTACACAGTTCGATGATACTTTCCTCTAGTTCTTCTTTTGCTCGTTGCACCAAAGATTTGAGTTTAACGAAGGTGGACGTCAACTCCCTGAAATAAAATAAAGAAAAGAAAAAGACAAGACAATCTACATCCGCCGGTAAGAAGCTCGCATCTAGGGAGCTTCACATTCGCGTATACCATGTATACGGCGCTGTCAGCAACGAGATTCTGTAGATTATTGTAGGATATGGACACTGTGTATCTAAAGGTTGGTTAGAAGGCCTTGACACGAAACTTGAGATATTTTTTTCGGGATATTCAAAAACTTGTGTTAGAAGTACACAAAAGCCTTCAAATAAAGAGTTTGGTGTTATTGCAAAGCCAAAACGTTGTTTAAATACGAGCAGTCCTTCTTTCCGCTCAGGGATAGTCGAGAGAAAATAACACGCAAGCTAGCGAGAAACAACCACACTAGCTGTTCGACACGCACGCTACGTTTCCACTTGGCAAGCGATTTTCGCGCTTGCTCGCGTGTTCCTTTTCGCTAAACTATCCCTTACTGAGAAAGAGACTGCTCGCAGTCTAAAAAGTCGTCTAAAACTACTAAAAATTAGTAGTTAATCAAAACGGTAAAACCTAGCCTTCTAATACCAAGGCTATAGACAAAAAATCTATAAAAACAAACAAACGTTCGTACAAAATCAGAAAAACGTACTGTTGTACTTGTATGCTGCAGTTGGCACTGGTAAAGCTGACAACCAACTGAAGTTTTTCCGTAGCGTAATCAACAAACTGCCGTTTGAAAGCTTTCTCTTTAGCGCTGTTGGTCCATCGGAGCCTCTCTATAACATACACACCGCTGTAAAGACCGCCACACAGGGCAATGAACTTCCAACCTACGGTCTTCCAAATCTGCAGACAAAGAAAAGAAATGCTCCAATTAAAAAATGTATCAAAATTGGAGGTTGGGGATCCTGAAAAAACCAACCGCTAGAGGTGAGACCCTAGCAACGAGCCAAGAAGGAAAACTGTTAGAAGGGCTAGCACTGACGGCAAGGAGATGAATAAGAATACTCAAATGTGAAATGCATGCGGTAAATTTTGAGCTTAGTCATGAGTCATGATCAATCTAAAACTTTTAGAGCGGTTTTCAATTGAGTGTCCAAAGTAATTTTGCGTTTTGCTATGGTTTTGCCTTATTATTCTCTTTGATTTGTTTACCCTTTCACTTCCAGAGTCAATCATGGAGACATTAAGATGATTGTAACTTCTGAGTCTGTGGGTGAAATCCTATGGTGTGACCATTCAAATGAAACCTCTTCAACAGTACTTTCATATGGTACTATTTATATTTAAGTAATTGTACTTTAGAAAATGAAATTTGGATTAGTCTTGATTTTTTATTTTAGGCACTCTTGGGGGTGAAAGGGTAAAAATTTTTCGCTGCACTTTGTCAGCCACATAGGACCTGGAGTAACACCAAAACCAATCGTGGCGTGCTAGTACGCGTTTTCCCGCGCTAAACGCCAAGCACTTGTATTGGCTTCGATTTCTGATTGGTTCATTTTGTGTTTTGTTCCTGTTGTGATTTGTTAGAGTAACTAAATTGGTTTTCGTTTCACGACACTTAATTGAAAATCGCTCTGAGATTTTAAATGTAATTTAAGCAAGGTTAATCCTTTCAGCCCTGATATAAAAATGCGTATTCTCTTTATTGTTCTCCATACATTTCGTCTGGAACTAGTAAGAGAATTTGTCTAAATATCAAGACATCTTATCCTTGGTGATCACTTCCTTTATTCTCATCACTTGAATGTTTGAACAAGTAGTGATAACGTAAAGAGAAATTCATTTTCGTCACTGTTAGGGCTTAAGGCTGATACACACGAAGGGTTTCTATCCCGAAGCATGCTCCAGGGTCAATTTGCAAGATCCGGGGGCAAATTGAGCAAACTTGAAAATGCTCCCTCGTGTGTACACTGACACTCTTTTGTTGCGCGTGAATTAGACGGCAAATATTCAACATTAACCAATCAAATTAGCCAATTTTTTCATCTATAATTCCGTTGGAACTCTTGAACTCGTGCTTTAAATTCAAAATGGCGTCCGACGCTGTTGAGCTTGAGATACCTGAAGTGGATGGTCGAAAAAACGAGGAACCTGCTTGGAGTGTCACCAATTCACGACTTGTCATCGACTTGTACAGAGACAACCCAGTGTTATACGATAAAAATCATAAAGACTATGGAAATAAAGCCGTAACGAAAAAAGTGTTTACACCAATACTGAATTTTTGAACTAGTTCCAAGCCCTCGTCTGGTGAATATCAGCTATCCCAAAGCAAGTTTCTTTCGTTTGCTCCCTCGTGTATACTATGATATGGAGCAAGCTTCCGAGGTATGCGCCCTCGTGTTTACTAGTCGTGCAAATTGACCCTGGAGCATACTCCGGGAGCAAAACCCTTCGTGTGTATCAGCCTTAACTGGTTTAATATCATGGAGCATTTTGCGGGGTGGAGATTCTGCTCCCGAGGATCGATTATACCCATGAAATCGTTAATACACATGAAGGAGCTTTGTTCCAGGAGCGTGCCCCTGGAGCATGTTCCGGGAGCGAAACCCTTCGTGTGTATCGGCCCTTAAATAGTTGAGATCGAGACAATGCGACTATTTAGCACCACACAGTGACAATGGTGATGCTAGCAGTATTCACGCCACGTTACACATACGAACCTAGTAGATATGACCTAGCTCGCTGGTTAGAACAACCTGAATAATACGTCAGTCTTAACTACCATCAACTTTGAAAAGAAACAGCGAAGTCTTTCTTAGAACTAAACCTCAGTAAATATCACAGGAAAAGAAAGGAGAAGACGTTACCAGTCCCCCTATAATGACAACCAGTGTGCCGGTCCGTGACGTCAGCGAAGCCAGTCCCTGAATGACAGCAACGGCGACCTCATCACCTTCAGGTCGCCTCATGACCTCGCGAGATGAGCTGGCCTGAGAACTAGTCCCAGGTCTCCCCTCAGTAGACTGAGGTTGTGTGTTGTACTGGGAAGTGGGTACAAGACTCTGGACATTTTTCTGAAGCTGAGAACGAAAAGAAGCAAAGTGAAGCAGTTATATTTCAGCACGCACTTAAATTCAACACAAATTCCCCTTATTCTACTTTGTATATTTATTTTAAGAATTGGCGTTCTTTTTTGTCACATGACACTTCCATTTTACGGTTCCATTTAATTCTAAGTTCTGTCTCTAACACAGGCTTCATTGTAATCAAAAATGTGCTCGTTTTCGATTTTAGATAAAACACAACTTCAAATGTTATATTTCACAGCATCCACCCGTTAAAGTTCCCACAAGTAAAACCAAAGAGGCGAGCAACAAGTTTTGTGCGTGCGTGTTTCACTTCATACTTCTGTTTCATTTCGTTTATCAAACGTGTTTCGTTTCCTACGTACGTTTTGTTCCTCGGTGGTGTATCGTTTCTTCCAGCTGTTCTTTTTTTCGCGTGAACCTTGTTCCTCGCCCAATTTCCTTGAGAGAAAATCGCCTATTTTCCTATATACTTACATTAGCTCCCAAAGCGATAGCCAGACCAGCATTGTGAGGTGCTAAGAACTTCCTCAAAATCGCTTGCCAGCCGAGAGAAAAGTGAAACTCGATATCTTCCTGGAAATCAATGCACAGGCTAGGTACATCTAATTTGTAGCTTGCTTGAAAATCAAGACTAGAAAAAGAACAAAAGGCAAGTGTGTTTCCTGTGGAAACCAAATTTCCCCAAAATTCACGTAGAAATCACGTTTCATGCTTTTTTCCTCAGAATTGAAAGCGTAAACCTTTTAACTGCTACGGTCAAAGGGGAAGTTCTTATGTTTGAATTTCTGAAGGAAATCTTTAAGTGTCGCCACTCAAATTGACGTTTTTGAGCAATTCTTTCCTCCGTGGTATCAGTTACGTAGGACAAGCCAAGGTGGGTCTGCAGATAAAATCCTATTTTGTGTCTACGCAAATGAAAGCTCTTCTGCAATACTTTCTCGTGGTGCTGTTAATTACACTGAACAAGGTGATTCTAACTTTTCAGTCCGTCGACGAAAACTTACTTTTAAGTGTGACCATTCAAAAAAAGCTATCAAACCACTTTCCAGTGGTGCTGTTTATTACACTGCACAGGGTGGTTCTAGCTGTTGCGTCTGTGAATGAAATCGTTACGTGTACCACTCAAAAGAAAAGCTATTCAGCATACTATGTCTATCCCGTAATGCTGTTTGCTACACTGAACAAAATGACACTAACTTTTAACTTAAAGCAGGAAATCTTTTGTGTGACAGCTCAAACGAAAGCTGTAGAGCATTGGTAGCATAACAGAAATAAGGAGTTTCGCATGTGGTATTTGATAAACCGACTTTATTTTTTCACAGTATGCGCTCTCATGGACCACAAAAATGACTGTTCATGGTCCTTTATAGTGTACGCAGTGACAAAACAGGGCCGATTTTTTTTACAATAATATGGAAAATCACGAGTGGAAGGAATGTCCCTTTGTGGAACGTATGCGACAGAAAGAAAATCTTCTGATTTTTTCTCTTCGGTTTTTTCTCACGTTTCATTGACCTGTAATGTTGAACTAGTTCTTCGTCTGAAATATCTCCCCAGATGTCCAAATTGAAAGTTGACGGTTATTTGGACTTCATTAACTTAGAAAAACTTGAAAAATTAAATTGTAAGGAAAAAATTTCAAACTTTTCCTCGCGTTGCTTTGCATATGACGTCACTTTTAATTTGTGGTCTCAGCGTGCGAAGATTGTCACAATTATTGAAAAATATATACTCACGCTGAGGATGCAGGTTCAAGAGATACTTCCGGTGATTCTGGCGGCAAAATACTACGGAGACGATCTAAACAGAATGAAGGGAAAACGTTACTGTCAATTTATCTCTTTTTAATGAACAGATATTTCCGTGGTTATTTTTATGAATATTTATTTGTATGTTAGATGCAAGTAAGACTTACGTTAGAGGCAACCTAGGCGCAAGTTAGACGCAAGTTTGACATTAGCTGAATGCAAGCTAGACGCAAGTTGGACACAAGTTAGACGCAAGTTGGGCGCACGTTAGAAGCAAGTTAGTCCAAAGCTGGAAGCAAGCTAGACTCAAGTTAGACGCAAGTTCGACACAAACTAAGTGCAAGCTAGACACAAGTTGGGCGCAAGTTAGTCGCATGTTGAACGCACACTAGACGCAAGTTAGTCGAAAGCTGGACGCAAGTTGGACGCAAGTCGAAAGCTGGACGCAAGTTGAGCGCAAGTAGGTCGAAAGTTGGCCGCAAGTTGGACGCAAGTAAGACGCAATTTACATGTACAAACGAGCCACTTGCGATGGGAGTCCCCTATCTCACTGACCTGCCATGTCTTTCTGTGCATCACAAATGACTTGAGTCTGAGAACTGGAGCAGCGCGCGGTCATGTTCCTTCCCAGTCCTCTCTCTAGGTGGCTGTACAGCTCCTTGGATACCAAAGATATAAAAGCGATTTAACAACCTGTTTGATTTGCCAAGCATACCTCTCCCTAAAAAAGCACTTCTACAATTTATTTTAATTTATATTGAGAGCCTACGACCAAAGCTTCCAACCCTGACTCCGTTTTAGATCAAAATATATGATTTTGCAACCCCCTTATCGGAGCAAAATACAGTCAAAGCTCTCCTTGCGACCACTCTCGTAAGCGACCAGCTCCAGTTACGACCAGCATTGTGAAACCCCGTTTGACTTGTCACTTAAACTCTGCAATGAAAGGCTCTCGTAAGCGACCGCGACCACTTTTGCGAATTACCAATGGGCTATTTCCTTTGTTTTTAAGTTCTCGTAAGCGACCACTTGGTCAACACTTTAATAAAAGCACTCGGTTCTTGTTCAAATTTAGAGCAATACATAACACATGTTCTAAACGTTCTTTGACTTGTACCTACGCGGACCTCTTCTGTGATAGGCAATAAAACAACTATTCAATATTATTACTACAAAACTATTAGTAACCATTCACATACGCTGAAAGCTCTTGTAAACGACCACTCTCTATTGTTTCATCATGTGGTCGCTTACGAGAGCCCATTCTCGTAAGCGACCAGCTCTAGTTGCAACCACTTTTCTGAATTCCCGAGGTGGTTGCTTACGAGAGCTTCGACTGTAGTAATCAAATATAAAAACGTACACCCTAAGACAATCTAGTTTGTAAAAAGTACGCTATTTTGGACCAGCAGAGAAAAAATACCACATTACAGACGAAATGGACAAAATCTATTACCATAATTAAGACAAAAGGGGTCAAAAGCTACGCACCATTTAACACGAAAATGGTCAAAATCCATACCATTTAGATCTTAGAACTAACGTTCTCAAAAAACATATCTCGCGCTGCCATAGTATCTTTTAAGTTTGTAATCTATCACTAAAACCATAGCACTTTTGGTCTGTTTAACTAGCCATCTAATAATTTTAATACAATGTTACGAAAGTACGGTTTTAAGTGTACCTTTTTGTATAACTGAAGGAAGCCGTGGTGTGGATGGAAGGGATGATCAAACTCGTTTACTAACAATCCCAATCGACCAATCTCTTCCGTCATGGCTTCAGTTACCTGAAAAGAAGAAGTAACGTTCAGGACAACTTTTGCAAGTCTTTCAAGATTTTTAGGTTATTATCCCGCCAACTGCTGGACGGACAATGTCATGGGGATTTTGCTCGAGTTTGTAACACTTTGAAAAGCCAATAGAAATAGTCACATTTCCGTAAATGAAAACCTAAAAATAATGGTCCATTTTTTGTGAAGACACCAAACTAATTCAGTGAAACTATTAATATAATAAGTGTCATTGGCCACGGAAGGTAGATACTTCAAAGGCCAAAGAATGATATCTCAGCTTTGCATAGCGGTTTAATGTTACTCTAACCAATCACAACAGTAACAAAACGTACCATGAACCAATCAGAAATCGAAATAATTAGAAGTTATCATATCAATGTTAAACGCGGGAAAACGCGTGCGAGCAAGGCACGATTCAGGATTGGTTTTGCCTCTGATTGGTTAAGAAAGTGGCGTGAGCTTTATTAACCAATCGGAGAGCGCAGTAAAGCAACACCAAAGCAAACACAAAATGACCTTCGATACTCAATTGAAAACTCTAATTAATAAATTTGAACCAATCGATAACATTACCGGGTAGACTTGTTCCACCGACCCATGTTGTTTTCCTTCTTTTTGTGCATTCAAGTTTGAATGCATTTGATTATTTCAAAATCAAAAGGACAAGAACAAATTTCAAGGAGAGGGAAGGACCAAGGGTCAAGAAAAAGGGGTGGAATCAGCTTCTGATAAAAGCTGCTTGTCCGCTACGCAAAGGGGTTACGTCTGGGTCAAGTGTATACTGAAATCAACTACTCCACCCAGGAGGGGTTCCTGGGGCCCGTTTCTCGAAACTCCCGATAACTTTCCGGCCCCGGAAACTATTTTAGGTGCACAATATTCTCCAATAGCTATACAATTTTTCTTGATTTTGAAAGCTAAATTTTAATCTTTATAATTTCGTGAAGCATCTCGCTAAGTTTGCGCCAATAATTACCATTAGTTGATAATTGAAATAAGCTCGAAAAAATACTTACCGGGCCCGGAAAGTTATCGGGAGTTTCGAGAAACGGCCCCAGGGTTATCCCCAGCAGTATGTCACCGGTTATACCCATTTTATACACCTACGCGGAGAGACTACACCACCGCACACCACCGCACCACCGCACTTTTTAAAGTAATACACTAAAAATAGATGACACAATCCCATCACCTCACCTGTGCCTCCACCTTAGCTGTAATTTCTTTGATCTTTCTCTTGGCATCATGTGAACAGATCTCTAGCTGCTCCTTCACATATTCCAGTCTGTCCTCATGCTCCTTTTTGGCTTTTTCCAGTCGTGATCTGTGAAAAAAGTTCGACATAAGCCTCACTGTGGCTTTTACAAGCGTGCGTAACACTGAAATGCCAAACTCAACCCAAGGCTGTCTTTCATCCTACTATCATATACAATATTAGGGCTTCTGATAAACTTGACTATAGGCCTGGTCAAATTACATGTGGACGGACGGATTGTGGAAAGAAAGTAGCCTGCGTGCAGACATCTCTTATTTTGCAAATAAATAGGAGATGCCT
Organism: Siderastrea siderea; assembly: GCA_964030785.1. Classification (NCBI taxonomy): domain Eukaryota; kingdom Metazoa; phylum Cnidaria; class Anthozoa; order Scleractinia; family Rhizangiidae; genus Siderastrea; species Siderastrea siderea. The sequence goes on from OZ034967.1 coordinate 11,081,971, forward strand.
AAACGCAGGCTTAAAGATAGAACTTTGTTATGCACGTAAATCTGAAAATGGCTCTACAAGAGTCAGTCACGTATTTACTAACCTCTGCTGAAATGCACAACCAACAATCTGCTCCATAATCACCTTCACCATGTTAACAATCTTCAGTCCACTGACGGCGTGGGATTCAAACTTGGTTTGGATGGCCGATTTGGAAATACACTCCTGAAGAAAGAAGGTTTTAGAAGTATAATGTATACAGCTATTTCAGTTAACGTTGTCGGGATAAAGCTTATGTGACAAATGCTGGAGCCAACAATGTAATGTGGACAGTCGTAGATCTAAGATTCATGATTGTTACATGTAGTGTAACAGCATGGAAAAACGCACCATAGGCATTATTTTGCCTCCCTGTTTGCTTTTCTTTTTGGGCGAGGCACTGTTGATTTAGACAATTAAATAAAATAAATAGTAATAACTAAATAAACAGGAGATAGCAGTAGCACATGGACTAGGTGATTCTTCATCCACTGTATCCAGAGTGAATTGGAATTTGAAAATGTTGGTTTTTGAGGAGAGGGGAAAACCGGAGAAAAACCTCTCGGGGCAAGGACGAGAACCAACAACAAACTCAACCCACATATGACGCCGAGTCCAAGAATCAAACCCGGGGCTACACTGGAGGGAGGCAAGTGCTCTCACCACTGCGCCATCCCTGTTCCCCCGTAAGAAAACCCACTTTCCCTTGCTGTCGTGTTATAACAGTTTCTTATATTTATCCAAAAAATTAATGAAATAGCGGCAAAATAATATTATTCCCAAATAAAGTACAGATAACCAGTAAAGGATATTATCTGTCATTGGTCACTAACAGCAAGATAAATAATTGTTTTAGTATAACTATGCATGTATCACACCGGTGAGATACATGTAAGCAGTGCTGAAATAGCAAAATCCCCTCCTTTTTCGGTCACACTTTGCCAATTATAACCATGATTTTATGGCATATAAAGGGGGAAACAAGATACATGTATGTAAAGGCAAGAACATTTGAACAAAATATAAATATGCTTATTACCTCAAATTTGCGTTCAAAGTTTTCAAACTCCAGCTGCCTGGCAGGGAATCCTTCAACGTGTATGGCGCCACCTAGCAAAAAGAAATTATGCCTGGTATTAACGTCATCTGCGCTAAACGTGTTTATTGTTTAATGGCCTATATCTTCATTTAAAGTGATTCCTTAGAAATATAAAGTTGACAAAAGATTTTTTAAGCTTTCCCTGGTTACTCCCTATCAAGCATTGATTCGAAAAATGCAATAAAAAACGCAGGACACTTAGTTCGCTGTTTCGTATTTTACATGAATAACATCAAAAATTTTCAATTTCCGCCGTTTTTGGTAATTCCTAATTTTTGGTAAAATCCATTATGGTGGCCATCTTGGATGACGTCACAGGCCCCCAGCAGCGCCACAACCCATAATATATATATCATCTTGTAGAGCACATCAAAGGCTTTCTAGCAAACACAAAATCTCTCCGAAATATTGAAATGTTATGGGCCAAAGGTATCCTGTTTAGCTCTATAGTACTCCAGTACCTATCTGCACTTGTTTTTATTTATCCTTTCAAGTTACATTTTGAACTTAAAAAGCCATTCACTCTGGTTCGTTAACCCTTTAACTCCCAAGAGTGTCCAAATCCCAAAGTCAAGAAAAATACCACATTTCATTTTGCAAAATATTGAAGAACAAACAGTACCTTGTGAAAGAACTGCGGAAGGGGTTTCACTTGAATGGTCACACCATAGCATTTTATTCACAGAGTCAAAAGTTATAACTACGTTAGAAGTTTTCATAACTGACTCTGGGAGTGAAAGGGTTGAACCAGAAACATTCGTGGTTCAACATTGCTGTTCAACAAAATTAATGTTGGAACCCCATGAATCATGGTATGCTGAAGTTTTTGAATTAATGTTGAAGGTTGAAATTGTTGCCATTCCAACAGGTTGAACAGCAAAAGAAATTGTACAGCAATTTGTCATGGCGCCAACAAGCGAAATGAGCTCCCCAGGCAGGAAAACGAAGAGAGTCCACCTAGATTGTAAAGGAGAAGAGGTATCCCACAGGATCTGCCAAGGGGCAACATCTGTTGGGAAGCCCCTCGAGAACTGGTGGAGAAGATCTATGCAAGGGGCAGGCAGCCCGTAACCCAATGCCTCTACCAAGGAATGGGAGGACCTACATTAAACCTAAACCTAAATCAACAAGTCGCAACATCATTAATATTTGCTGAGCAGCATTTAACCCATTCACTACCAGAGTCAGTTATGGAGACATTAAAGTGGTTCTAACTTTTGAGTCTGTGGATGAACCTATGGTGTGACCATTCAAATGAAACCTTTTGAGCAGTACTTTCACATAATACTCTTTATAATCAAGTTTTATATATAATGAAAATTGAGATTCTTCTTGCATTTTGACTTTAGGCACTCTTGGGAGTGAAAGGTTAAATGCTCAGTGATGTTGAGCCATGCATAATCTGCTTTAAAAATACAGAACATGCAGCACGACCATAGCTTTACCTCCTTGAGGCATTCCCTGGTGTTTCTGCATTCTTGTCATCAAGGTCTAAAGAAGAAGACAATAGAAAGAGCTTTTAAAGGTGAGAAAAGATTGTGTCATAGAATATATCAGTACCTCCCCACCTTACAGAAAGTTCCCCTCACTCCCTGAAATTTCAGTTTAGTTTTATACTTTCCTTTTTATAATACAGAAATTGGTTTTCAGTCTTCCCTACCCTCAGAATTTCTCATTTTTTTCTGGAACTGCAAATTTCTTGGTTCACTCACTTCTTACATATGTCAAGCACATGAACAGCCTTGTTTACACAGTGATGTAGTGGTTAGGACACTGGCCTTCAGATCTGAAGGTTGCTAGTTCCTTAGACAAGAAACTTAACCCGACATCGTCTCTCTTTACCCAAGTGTATTAAATGGGTTAGAGTGACACACTGCTGGGGGAACCCCGCGATGGACTGGCATCCCATCTGGGGGGAGTAGCAATACTCTCAGTTGCTTCATGCTACAGAGACCGGGTTAAGCTCTGGCCGTGTGGGATCCCTGTGGCTTGTTTAACTTGACATTTATTCTAACATGTGTCTCTATACAAACGATGCAGCGATTACCTCCTTGGCAGAGACAAAAAACACCCTGTCTTCAGCCTGGGCTCTGTCAACACACTTCAACTCATCAACCAGAAAACCGATGTTCCTCTGAAGATGCTGATTTTTCACCTGCAGAGAAAACACAAGTAAAAAGAAAATGCATCATCCAAATGAATGGAATGTGAATCCATAATTTGCAGTATTACCCCAGTATTCTCCTTACTGTTCTCCATACATTTCCTATGGAACTAGTAGAGAGAATTTGCCTGAATATCAAGACATCTTATCCTTGGTGATCACTTTCTTCATTCCCAGCACTTGAATGCTTGACAAGTATTGATAATGTAAAGAGAAATTTCATTTCCATCACTGTTATGGTTTAAAGGGTTACCAATCTACACACCTTCGTGTCTAAACACACAGGACCATGGCATATTACAAACACTATTAATAAAAAATTGCAAATGTCACTTGTAAGTAGGGTTACACAGTGTCATCTGTTCATTACACACACCAATGTGATGTCATACTACAAAGTTACGTTTGTATGTAGTGTAGTAAAATACATGATTGTACAGTATAGGAGAAAACAAAATAATGTAATGTACAGATGTGTTAAGTTAACAAGTGCAATAATGCTTGTAAGTACTGCATCATAAGGTACAAATATGTGTAGTGTAGTATGTTGCAAGCATTTTCAAAATGCAATGATCAATAAACAACAGCAGCAACAACAACGAGAACAACAATTACAAGGCAAAGTTCAGGTTAGGACAGCAAATGCCCACAAGTCATTGTCTGGGTAGACTACAAGTAAACTTTCCATTGCGTTCAAGCATTCTGTGCATAGAAATGAGGTAATATAACTTGCTCACAAGTTACACTGCTCCAATGTTTTAATCCGGTGGGGTCTCAGCACAGTTGAGACACAATGCAATTCTGTCTTGATAGACTGTACAGTTTGAACAAGGAAAAACCATTTGACTAATAATATGAAATTGGTATCAGGTTCAGACATTGACCAATCCCCATATTAGAACTCAAAATACAGTTGTATCAGCTTTTGAATCCTTTTACAATAACAGTGGCCAATTAACAACAATTGGATGAGGCTGAGAATGACGAAGAATTATGCAGATCTTGGAGGGTGTTATCTGCCTCATTCGTTAACACCTCCTTGATCTGCATAATTCTTCATAACATACATGCATGAAAGCCAAATTCAATATTCTAAAATTAATATTTCCAGAACCCTTAAATTTTTTCCTTGTTCAATGTTTCAAACCTGCTGTCAGCCATTTTTGCGCTATTTACCAAAGTGGTGCCATCGTTGCATGATGCCAATCGTCAACCTATTTTTCTATCCCAGACTGTTGTGTGTCACCCTCGTTAAACAAAGTTGATTTATTTTTATTTATTTTATTGGCTACTCAACCTCCGGTAGTATCTGCTATCCACCTCGCCACATTTTTCTGGATTTCGTGCCCGAGTTCTCCTCATTTCTCAGAATAAAAGGAACTATTTGGTGCTGGCTATCCACTGGTTTGGTATGTACTAAAACAATTTTTCACCTCAGTGTTGGTGAGGAGTGGTAGATATTTCCCTTGCCAAGTATTTTGAATGAATAATAACTCACCTTATACCAACTCAGCTGATATCAAATGTTTCATTTCCCTTCTCATGCAGCACCACAGTTACTATAGAAACTAATTTCCCTTAATCTTTACTCACCAGATCCATGGTGTCAGGTTCAGACGCTGACGCATCCCATCTGTTGTTTAAGATGAAGATGTTTGGTCGTGAAAGACGTTGGTTTACTTTGTGAAAAAAATTCTTTTCCTGCAAATAGACAAGTGAAAAAATTTATTTAGTGTTCTTTTGCATGACTTATCTAGTCATTTGCACACAAAGATAATTCACTTTAATATATAACAAACCAGTGGATAGTGTTTTTTGCACGCTCTGATTGGCGACTCAATCTCAGGATAGCATTTGCTATTCACCTTCCGGCATTTTTCTGGATTTTGCACATGAGTTTTGCCTCATTTCTCAGAAAAAAGGAACTACATGTATTTGGTGCTGGCTATCCACTGCTTTTGTCATTCACCTCAGTGTCAGTGTAGTGTGGTAGATTTTTTCCTTGCCGTTTTGCGGCTCAGCAAATATCCACCATTATTCACCTCCACATCGGGGAATAATTGTTAAAGAGTCAGTGGTGGTTGGACACGGTCCGCAAAGCATGATGGGGCTATCGATCGATTCGAGCTCAGTTGCAATGAACCTTCGTACTGTGCGGATCTCGAACAGCAAAAAAAAAAATCAACTACAAGAGCTGGAAATAACAAAGATGGAAGTTTCTCCGATTCTTGTGGTCTAACTATCCTTTGTTTACATCTGAATATTTGATGTAACATGTTAACGGCTAGTTTCATGCATTGATCGATTGAACGCTAACACGTTGAGACTTCAATCCCAGGTTTATCAGGAATAAGCCTCTTTAGTAACTTACATGTGCAAACATCTCACCATGAATAGCCTCTTGGGCCATGAAGGACTTATTTCCAATCATCGAAAGTGAAAACACAGATGCCTGGTTTTCTGAGGTCTTGTAATTGCTACAGTTGTGCGAAATCGTAAGTTTTGCCCGATGGATAAACGTCGAGTACGTGTCATGAAAAACCTTACGGATGTTCATTTTATAGCATTAACAGTCCTTTCACTTCCAGGGTATCCAAAAGCTTCTGTTTCTCAAAAATACCGTTGATGCAGGATGTAGTAATCCTGAAGGGCTTGTCTGAAATTATACTTTCACAGCTTAGGTAAACAAAGCTGTATTAAAATAAAATTATTGTTCAAATTGCTAGCTGTCAATATGAATTAATTAATTAATTTGTTTTGCTTTTGAAAGTAACTGATGCTGACAAAGTTAGTCTGTGATTGAACGAGAATTCCACTTTCTTTTGCAGTGGACATGAAAATCTGTGTTTGGAAAATTTAACAAGGCTCTGTTCAGCCTGTAGAATGTGTGACAATACTATATACAGTGCACCCATATTTTTTCTCTCAGCTACTTCAATGAAAGCATTGACTCATTTACCCACAAGGACCTCAAGCAGAAAATAGTTTTTTACCCTTAATACAAGGTTGTTGGGGGCTTTGCACTGATTATCACGACAAAATTATCGAGGTCACAGAGAACCTGTTTAGCTTGGATCCTTTTAAAACTAGTGAAGCACATTAGAGCAATACATCCATTGTCATTTCTACAAATCTGTCAATTCTTTCAATGAGTAAAGTGATATTTTTATAATTATTAGAATGCTGTCCCAACTACAGAGCAAACTCTAACTAAATTTGACCTTTGAGCATTTACCCCTTGCAAACAATGGCCCAGTCCTTCGTTTGTTTACTTCAGACCTCTACCTTGTTGAAAAGTCAATGGTGGATCCAGAGAAGGGGCCAAGGGTATCCCCCCTTTTTGTTCATAAGAAAATAAGGCTGCATAAAACAGACTAACAGACAGTAATATACATGAAAAGAAAAAACAATTATGGAGTTATTCATTTACTCCAGACTACAACAAAGCAGAGTGCAGATTAGCTTGTGTACAACAGCATACTCGACTCAGAAAGCATCTGATTTTTTTTTTTGTCGATTTACTTATAGTCAGAATATAGTACAGAATAATACCAAGATATAACTCCACAAAAGTTTTGTATTTGTTGTCTCCCCTCACCCACCATTAAACTTGGACCCCACCCTCCGTGAAAGGCTGGACTCACTTGGTACCAAGTCTGCCTGTTAAGTCAAGTAACAGAAACTTAAGGGGTGTTTACATAATACAGGTTTGAGTTTCATTCCCTCTTATGGCTCTGTGTAACTTTGTTTAAATGATACCAGCACAAGATTTCCTACCATTACGAGTCATACCAGTGCCAGTTTATTCTGGTTGTTGTACCAGATCAGGATTTTCGATCCAGTGCAAAAACTTGTACCATAATCATGTAAACACTGTAAGACCACTAATTTTGGTGTCAAATCTGTCTCCTGGAAGACAATTCAGTAGAAAACAAATAAGGATTGATATCAGTGTAAACATTGATGAAGAAAGCGAAAGTTGCGAGTTCCATTAGAAAAGGGTTATTTAATCAATTCACAGTTCTCAGCCCTTTTATGGGTGTTATTACGGGTAATAACAACTAAACTGACAACTGAAAGGGATGTTCAGTCAATAATTCACAATTCTCCCTCAATAGCTCTAGACTTTATTGCTTACAGCAGATGTACCCCACTAACTTGAACCCACCCCCCCCCCCCCACCCCCACCTGCTCACAACTATATTGAACTGAAAACATTATTTTTTATTGTTTTCCTTGGTTGATCTTGCTCACTTATTTACTATTGGCTATCTCAAATTTTAGATATCTCAAACAATTTTTGGTTTCTCTTGCATGTTTAAGATAGCACCGTGAATTTCCAATCTGAGTTACTGATCAATACTGAATTTTTGTTAACTTTTCTCAATGGTTCACTGCACAGAGGTTGTGTATGGTGGCCCATTGTTATCATAGAAAAACCAGCTAAAGACATACAGGCGTGATTAAAAAAGGGAGAAAAATAGAACTAAAATAAAAATAAAAAATAAAAATTAAAGAAAGAAAATTAACAAAAAAGAATAAAAATAAGAAATAAGTAAAGAAATACAAAAAAATAAAAATAAAAATAAACAAAAATTAAAGATAACAAAAATAAACAAAAGAAATTAGAATGAAAAATAAAAAATAAAAGAAAACAGGAGCTACTAAAGAAAATAAGTAAAAAACGAAAAAAAAGAAAAAGGAAAATAAAAAAAAATTAAATAAAGTTAAAATTAAATAGAAAAATAAATTTAAAAAAAAAACATCACATAAAAAAACCTTAAGTATAAATGCAAATAAATTTTAAATTTACTATGATAACGCTGGGCCGAACTAAACATCATGATTTTTGTTTTCAAAATGAAATGTCGTAGCAAAGAGCGGCCCATTGTTATCATAGCCTGCGACACGTAAGGTCAGTGGACAACCTCGTTCCCAGGGTCCTCTCTCTTCCTCCTCTCAAAATGGCGGCTCGCATTCGTTGCTTAGAGTGGGAGAAGGACGAGCAATTGAAGAGCGATCTTGAATGCTATGTGTTAGCAAATTATTTGAGACAAGAGATCCTAGATTTTGCTAGTCGGGACTACCCTGAATATGCATGGAGTCTACCTACACTTAGCAGGAGATTGAATTTTTTCGGCATCAAGTACATTCGTTATGAAACCAGCATAGAAGATGTCAACAAAGCTGTACAAGAGGAAATGGAAGGTCCAGGGCAGTATGTTGGATATTGAGCCATGCAAAGAAAACTTCGAGAGCAACATAAATTGGCTGTTCCTCGTAATCTGGTCTACGACGTGATGGGTATGGTGGACCCCGAAGGACTGAAGAGGCGAGGGAATGTTGGTCACAAGAAACGACAAAGGGGAGCTACAGGAACGTTCACATCATTGGTAAGATCTTAGGAATTTGTAGGCTCTTGGCGCGTATCTCTAAATGACTCTATTGAAAACACGTAAATAAGAATAATAAACGAGCAATACGGCTGTTATGCACTTATCATCGGCTTCCCCGTGGGGACTTTGCCAAGTGCTTGTACATGTATTTCCCTACCGGTTGGGTATTTTTTCCTGGCAAAGACTCCAGCATTAGGCAAAGCTAACACTGGACATGTACTGGACATTCACTTCATGACGTCATTTTGACTCTTTGAACAGTTTGCACTTCACATTCTGAAAAACTGATTTCTTTTCTTGGATAAGGTCGATCCACTTCTATGATATCACCGACAAAAGACAACCTGTTCACCTGTAACAATGACTTCAAACAAATATATAAAGGGGAATTCTTAACTTGCTTATGCGTACCTGCCAATATGAACAAATATCTGATTGATGATCTAGATCTGTTTAATAGACCAAAAAAACAAACAGTGGATTTGGACACACATCTTTTCTTGTCCTCTGTTATCATGTCAATATAACTCATTCCCAGTCGTCTTTCAGTCTACCAGAAGCAAAGTAAGAGCTCAAAATCAGATATAAAAGGGTGTGGAAAGGCCTGCACGACTCCTACTTCACGTCTTTGTAAGCCACGCCTCAGATCACTCGGTCTTTCGACCAATTTAGCTTCTTGTATTTTTGAGTGGATTAAGTATGGAGGATTTTTAAATGGAGACTGAATAGGAGCCGTTACTGTATAAAGGTCATGTATGCTATTTGTATGATGGACTCCTACGGCTCTACGCCTTTTTGTAATATTTGACCTTTGATCGTCTGTAAAGTGACTTTTTAATGCCGCTATTGGCATATGAGATTGTTGAATTTGACTCGTTTATGGACTTGATAGGTTTTTCAGCCTCTAATGCTTAAATTTCTGACAATAAAGGATCCGAAATATTATCTGCAACTTGACGAATTTCTGTTTTTGTAGAGCCGGGCCCGGCTAATATTGTCTTAAAAACTCTGTTGCAGGATGAAGGGTTTCGCATCACGGAGTGTGATCTACAGACCCATCTCGTCAAGAAATTGAAGTTGTAGCTTCTTTAGAGCTATGCAACGTGTAATAGATGGCTGAACTTGGCTTCAGTCAAATATGTGTGACTACTCCTCTTGAAACAGTGAGTTCCGTGTCTGGGAGCTAGATATCTTTCCTCCTGTTGCGGTCAGCAATTCCATTGACTGCGTGTTCAAATATGCCAATATGTACAGGCAAGACCATGGTTGCGACCCTCCACATGGGTCTCATCAGTTGCCAGGATTGGCTTTGTGAGTTATGCTTTATTCAAGCTCGTGTACTTTGCGAGAATGACTAGACATTCTGTTTGGCATAGGTTTTCCGTCGTCTATTTATACCCACTGTGCGGATCGAAAAACCTGGATTTCTATTGGCTACCCAAAGGTAGCCAACTGTCAAATGTGGTTTTCGATCCTTTTCTGTTTGAAGCTTACGTGTGTTTGTCTAGGCTGCATTCTTTGAAATTTTAGCACTCTCTGTTAGGTTGTACATATTGTTTATAAACTGTGTAAACTGCAGTGTGGTTGCTTTGAATGTAGTGTGCATTGTCCTGCTCACTTCGCTCTTCTGGTCTGCAAGTTTCGCAATGGCGGCGCTTTTTTGACTGGTCTCCTCGGCGGGTCTGATCTTCTTTGGCGGGTCCGGACTCCTCAGTGATTTATACGAACATTTAATAATCCCTCGGTCCTGCTATTCCTCTGTGGTGTTTACTGAGTGCTTATAAACCTTCCATTTCCTCTTGTACCGCTTTGTTGACATCTTCTATGCTGGTTTCATAACGAATGTACTTGATGCCGAAAAAATTCAATCTCCTACTAAGTGTAGGTAGACTCCATGCATATTCAGGGTAGTCCCGACTAGCAAAATCTAGGATCTCTTGTCTCGAATAATTTGCTAACACATAGCGTTCAAGATCGCTCTTCAATTGCTCGTCCTTCTCCCACTCTGAGCAACGAATGCGAGCCGCCATTTTGAGAGGAGGAAGAGAGAGGACCCTGGGAACGAGGTTGTCCACTGACCTTACGTGTCACAGGCTATGATAACAATGGGCCGCTCTTTGCTACAACATTTCATTTTGAAAACAAAAATCATGATGTTTAGTTCGGCCCAGCGTTATCATAGTAAATTTAAAATTTATTTGCATTTATACTTAAGGTTTTTTTATGTTATGTTTTTTTTTAAATTTATTTTTCTATTTAATTTTAACTTTATTTAGTTTTTTATTTTTATTTTCCTTTACTTTTTTTTACTTTTTTTATTTATTTTCTTTAGTAGCTCCTGTTTTCTTTTATTTTTTATTTTTCATTCTAATTTCTTTTGTTTATTTTTGTTATCTTTAATTTTTGTTTATTTTTATTTTTTATTTTTTCATTTTTTTTACTTATTTCTTATTTTTATTCTTTTTTGTTAATTTTCTTTCTTTAATTTTTATTTTTTATTTTTATTTTAGTTCTATTTTTCTCCTTTTTTTAAATCACGCCTGTATGTCTTTAGCTGGTTTTCCTATGATAACAATGGGCCACCATAGTTGTGTGATGTGACAAATAATTTTGATCATTTCAGCAAACAAAATGTGATTCTTGAAAGTTTGTTGTATACAGGGCAACAGAGCAGACTGAAGAAAACATTTTGCCTCTTAACCTAAAGGCAACAAAACAAAGAAGGGAAAACACTCGATTGGGATGCCACACCATACTGTTGATACTTGTCATAATTAAAATAAGACGATCACTCAAGTTAATATTTCGCGGGTAATTTTCACATCTCGCAGCGTGAGAGTAATATTGGAGAGAAAATTCGACAACTTAAACAACGCACAATTCTCAAACTAGAGGGGCGCTATCGGGCACTATATGTTTTTATAAAAGCAAATTTATCCATCTTGATCTTGGTGTAAAATAAACAGTTTTAGATTTTTGGGTTAGCCTACAAATTCTCAAAATGTAAGACCTACTCAAATATCATGAAAGCACACGTTGCTCGATCCACTTGCAACGAAATTGTGCTCAAACTTGACTTACAAAAGATGACCAGATCCAAAAATCTCAAGAAATCTAGATACACACCAGTCCTAATTATTCTTGTTAAATGTAAGTTGCACTGGGGACAGATAGCACGTTAAACTGACAAGAAGTGAAGCTCGCATTCCCGTCAAAGGCCGCCATGTTGATTTCTCGTCCTGGTTAAGAGACTGCTCGTGATTGGCTAATATAATGATCCACCATGCCTTTCGGACCGTGTCCAACCACCACTGTTAAAGAGTAATGTTATGTTGTGGGTCAAACAGACAAAAAACTAGTAAAAATTGAAGAGTAACACGTCGTTTGTTTAAGGCTACAGACTGGTTGCTGAAAGCTCCGTTTTTCACAAATTTTTAACCAACGAACATTTTCCAGTTTTTTATAGAAGAAAAACTATCCTGAAACCATCTTGTCACCAAAGCAATTTAGTGAACCAGTTTATCTTGACACAGCTCTGTAATACAATCCTTTCAGCTGAATTCAGAAAGTGCACATAGACAATTTCCAGTTGCCAAATACACACTTTTTGGCTTAAAACGTAATTGACATGGCAGTGCTGTAGCAGGGCCCCAGGGCTTCAGGCTACTAACTTTTGTCACTGGGCTACTAGAAAAACTTACTTTTTGCACAGAGAACAAGAGAGATTTCTTGGTGAAATCCCTCTAATCTGTGATTCATCTAAGTGCACAGCCTTAGATAGATCAGAAAGGTTCTACTCATTAAAACTCACACGACGATTTATTGTTATTATTATTACTAAGAATTATTTTTGAATTCACACGTATGCACTTGAAATAAATCTTTAGAACAGATGTCCTTGAGGGTTAGCCCTTGTTACGGTCTGTTTATTTTGTTTTTGTTTTGTTTTGTTATTTTTGTTATTTGTTTTTGTTGGTTTGCTTTAGAGGACTACAAAAGAGAGTTCTTTACAAGGTCAATATCACCATGTCTGTTTGAAATGGGACTATGTTTAGGCCACTTCAAAGGATGGCTTCGTACCTTTAATTTTATTTTAATTCATTATTTTAATATGACACTGCACATACCGTAACCATGAGAGTTGACTCCGCATTAGCAACCAAAACAAACACATCAGCGTCAAGGCAATGCTTGTCAATCCACAGGTCAAGATCAGGACTGACGTCAATACCAGGACTACAAAGCAAACACAGATCACAGTTGGGATTGAGATTAACACAGCAGTACACAGTACTGTACAAAGCAAACACAGATCACGATCTGGATTGAGATTAACACTAGAAGTACACAGTACTGTACAATGCAAACACAGATCAACTCCTCTAATAAATAGCACACGGAAAAAGTACAAATATGTTACCATATTTGAACAGTTTGTCATCCCTACAGTACCGTGCACTTGCTCATCCTATTACTCTTGTTGCAGGCTCACCAAAATACAACATAACTGGGAAGAACATATATCGATAATACACACTGAAACAACCAACAAGATATACGAATTTCTACCAGGGTATTGATATTCTTACCTATCAACCAAAACAACATCTTCAGACAACATCTTACACCTGAAAGTTTAAGAAGCATGAAAAAATATCAACATTTAATTTGAGAAGAAAACAAATAACATAGTGATATGAACCAATTAAATGATGAATACCACATCAAAAAAAAGTTGGTGCAACAAAACCTAAATATTACCACCATTTTCACTACTACGCGACTTTTCTTTTCAAAACACCTCTGAGCACTTTGCAATACGCTTCCATCAATCATACCTTATATGGAAAGTGTGTGATGTTACCGCAATTGAATTGAGCCCGAAGGAATAAAGATAGCGCCAAATTATCCCGCATATTTGCGCCGGCGAGTCATATATTGACTAGTAAGAGGCTTTAGAGTTGTTGATGTTGCAAGAATACTTCACGTTTGGTAGATATTTGTAAAGAAATTTCAACATTTCTTGTCGACATGTATCGTCGTGGGTCATCGCTAAATTTCACCGAGAACAGTTGCTATTTATAGATGAATCAGAACTTCTCAGAGTCATCTATAAATAGCAACTGTTCTCGGTGAAATTCAGCGATCCTACGACAATACATCATCCTGTTTCCCTCATCACGTTCTTTGGCAATCGTCTTCAGTTATAACGAAGAAGTAAACTTGAAAGTAAGCTTAAATATTTTCCTCGATTCCCCGTTCCCGCTTGTAGAAATAACAATTTCCCTATCATGTGACAGCGTTATATGTTTACATTCTCGAAACGTAGAACAACAAACGTTACAAGCCCATTATAAGCTTATGCTTTATTTTGTTTTTTCAATTCATTCCGGAGGTGATAGGTGATTAGAATTAGCAGTGTTCCTTCCGAAAAAATGCAGCTAGTCATACGTACCTTTCTTCTTGTAAAACCCATTTCCTTCAAGAATCGGTTGATCGCGCGCCGATCATGATTCGTTTTCCCGTTGCATACTCTATCCACTCCTGAATTTCGTCCTCGTACACTTCGGGATATTGCCAGATTTATACTCGTGGTGAATAACATGTCGTGTGCTATTTTTAGGTCAGAAAAGCTAGAATTATTACTTCACACTTTGGTTTAGCTTATTCGCGAGTTTAAACGCACGCTTACCATCCGCCGCCTAGGATAATCCACCGGCCGGGTATTTAATTCTGAAGAAATGTCGAAATTTCTTTACAAATATCTACCAAACGTGAAGTATTCTTGCAACATCAACGACTCTAAAGCCTCTTACTAGTCAATATATGACTCGCCAGCGCAAATTTGTGGGATAATTTGGCGCCATCATTATTCCTTCGAGCTCAATTCAATTGCGGTAACATCACACACTTCCCATATAAGGTATGATTGACAGAAGCGTATTGCAAAGTGCTCAGAGGTGTTTTGAAAAGAAAAGTCGCGTAGTAGTAAAAATGGTGGTAATAGCAAAATAACAGAAACATTAAAAGTAGAAGCACTATACACTGAATTTGGGGAAAAATGTACTCCATAGGACCATTAATATAGCTTTATGTGAATGGAGGTTATGTGCTGTTTGCCTCTATCAGTGGCACACAGTTACAGCCATGGTATGAGGGCAACTGTTCACTTTTCAGCAAGCAAAGTAATACAATGTATCTACCAAAAATTCCAACTGGTAGAAAGCTGAAAACTTGGGTACAAGTACAGAGCTCTGTGCATGCACATGTAAACTAACATAAGGCACACTCACAGATGAGTTTAGAAGCCCAACTGGTGTTCTTTTTTTTTAAGACAAGGCAAAAAAACATCATTATGGTAGCAAGCAAGGGATCAATACAAGAAAATGGACTACAGCTGTACATGTACATGTACACTGTAGACCAAAAACTTTTCTTTTGGAGACTTTTCAGAAACTTTTACAGACAATCCCGCAGATAAGTCCCCCCCCCCCCCCCTAATTTCAAAAGAAAAGTTCAGGTAAAAGGGTGTAGTTCATCTGCCAATCAGGAAGGGATTTAAGAAGTACAAAACTGTCAAGTCACACAAACCTTGATTTTGGCCAAAAGACTTGGACAAGACTACTGTGTTCTAGCTTTTCATCACACAAGGCATGAGCCAGTTGAGATAAGGACTGTGAAGATCAAAACAATAGCATTGTTTTTTTCAAAAACGCAATAGCTTATAATAGCCACACAACTGACGGAATTAGCGAGGACAACAGCTGAAAATGGAGCAAGCCTAAATATGGGTTTGTACCATTTTAGGACTAAGAAATCCCAGGATTTTCCAGGACCTTTTAACATTTTTGATGATCTAAATTTGCTCTTTTATTTTCAGAACCTGTGAACATGATCCATTTTGTGGCCCACTAATTACCTCTTCTCCATTCATAAAAAAAAAAAACAACTGCTGAATATATTTTGTACAATAAACTTCATTTTCCATGACTTTTCATGACAAACACAATAATTTCCATGACTTTCAAGGTATGAAAAATGAAATTCTGAAATTCATGCCTTTTTTGGTTTTTCATGAGTCATAAGAATCCTGCAAATAGTAAGGACAATGTCTTCAGCCAACATAAATGATATCTCAGTGAGTTCAGCTCCTTAATATAGTTTGGCCACATTATACAAATTGCGTAACTAATTTGGAAGAAATCATGAAGCAGCGTGCATGCACAGTTAAAACACAAGTAAAGTGATTTTTTAATAGAAGATGTTTTCTTTTAGCCACTATTCTATTGGTCTTCTATCTGAAATGCTCTTTTATGTCCTGGACCATTTCTAAATGTACAATGTAATTCTTGATTTCCTCTTAATGGCCCTTCAAAGAAAGAAAGACCTTTGCAGCAACCTAACCAATTGAGCTAACAGGCCAACTGGGAGCTGGTCATTTGTGAATTTGTAGTGATTGCCTTGGTCACACTCCCATTTGTTTCACCACCTACTGGATCACTACAAATTCGCAAATGACCAGCTCCCAGTTGGCTTGGTACAGTGTAGCTCAATATATCATTGGTTAAAGTGCTGCAATGGTATCACAGAGGTCACAGGTTTGAATCCAGTTTAAGCCTCAGTTTTTTTCACATTGTTCTTTTATCGACTGCATAAGCTGATATCTTTAACTGCGAGGGTCATCATTTTCTTATTTCATCTGCAGTTTGCGTATAAGATTATTTTATATATTCACTCTCATTTGCCTTTCAACATGTTACCAAAAATAGCTTGCATAATTTCATTAACCCTTTGCGCCCCAACAGTGATCAGCATCAAATTTCTCCTCATCCTATCAGCCTGTTGTTACTCATACAGGTCAGATGAATTTAGCAAGTGATCCCCAAAGATAAACTGTCTTGATGCTTAAACAGGTTCTCATAATTGGTAATCAATAAAATCTATGGAGACCAGTAAGGAGAATTTGTATAATGATGTTGGGGTTTAAAGGGTTAAGTTCCCTAATATGAACACTGTTTCACCTTGACATTCCTCTTGTCGTTGCTCTGCGGAGTTAAAATGTATGGATCTGACAGATCAGAGCCATGGACACTCAGAAAACAGTTTGTAGTATGGCCAATGCCCATTGGTAAGATTTTATCTTGTAGCATAGCATTGATAGCAGTACTCTTTCCATTACTGGTGCGACCAAAGAATGCCACTTTCATTTGATCTCGTGCTAACACCTCAGATATGCTGGAAACCTGTGCTAAAAATCCTGATACCTGTTTGCAAAACAGGAGAAAAGAAGATCGTTGCACTGAATTTACAGGCAATTGTCAAATTATGCAACAGTAATAACGTATTTGTTATTTATTTGATGGCTACAGTAGATCGCTGATAATTATGATGACGTGCAAAGGGACTGGTAGAATGTGTGCATTAGGGGAAAAACCCTGTAAACAAGAAAAGCCCCAGGGGCATCAGACCCCGCCATTGTTCTCCCTCCACTCAGGGTGCAAAATTGATTACGGTCACTCAAGATACGAACCCTAGCCTATGCAGCAGAAGAAGTGACAAGTACTTGTTTGGTCAAGGGAAAACCGGAGGTCTGTGACCTAGAAAAAATTACAAAGAACACAAAAGAAACAAGAAAAGCCCCAGGGGCATTACAGGGTTGTCCACAACTTTTCAAGTAGCTGGCAAAAATTTCTAAGTAGCCAGATTGTGATTATCGAGCACCGAAGGTGATCCCATCTAGGGGGGTTTGGGGGTATGCCCCTCCAAGGAATTTTTTACATTTTTAGTCCCCAAAAACAGAATTTCCTTGATTCTGAGCACAAATTTCCAATAATGTCAGTTTCAAAAGTAATCATTACTTTTCAATTTTACTTGTATAAACTCATGCTTCAAGGCCGATTTACATTACCACGGCACGGGTCAGATAAAAACAACAATGGTACCAAAAAATGTAGCAAGGTAACCTTGTTTACACATCCTATTTTATACCGTGCTAAACACTGTAAAATAACGTTTTAGTATGCGTACCCGGCTCATGTTTTTGGCCAGTGTGCTTAAATTTTACCTAATACGCATGCAGACGTTTTCATTCAAACATAGTGGGCATTCCATCTTAGCTCAAATCAAGTCAAGGCATCTTGCGATAACATAAAAGAGACATATCAACTACTTTCTATAAGAAAGAAGTGAAGATGAAGCCTGTTTATAACAAAGGCAGCAAGACTCGCACGCTTTAATTTTCCTCGGCTACTTTCTCGGTTACATTAATTTGAGAAAACCATAAAAAGAAAAAGAACCCACAATTTTATTGAGAACTTTCGCTTTGTCACTTCTATGTTACCTTGCATTACAATTGTGCATAAGCTTGAGAAAAGGGAGCTGACCAAAGGTATAAAGACGCAATAATCGTTAAAAAAATTGGTTCGGCTAGGTTAATTGTTTACACTGCACATTTTATCCAAGCTGGGCCGGTTTTTTTGTTACGCGTACCAATTTTCTCCGTGCTCGGACTACCTTTTCAGATGGTCTGAGCACTGGTAAAATTTGGATTGGCACTGATAAACTTTGGCATGGGGAAAGTCATTTACATTGCAAAAGTTTTTTGGTATGCGCATCATTTTTATCCGAGCTGTGCCAAAAATTTTCAGAACTCAACGTAATGAGCTAATAATTTTAAAAATGTATATATATATGTATATATCACAAAAGTAGCTGGCACAAACGACCCAAGTAGCCGGTTAATTCTGCCGGCAGTCGGCTGTAAGGGACAAGCCTGCATTATACCCCGCCATTGTTCCCCCTCCCCTCAGGTTGCAAAATATATTATGGTCGCTCAAGATACGAGCCCAAGTGGTGTGGAGGAAGTTTCTGACGAATATTTGTTTGGCCGAGCGAAAACCGCAATCTGGGGCAAGTGACCACCAAAAAAATAATAAAACGGGTATTGCTAGACCCTGTCCTGACGGCAGGATAAAAAATGGTATTACTAGACCCCGTCCTGACGCCGGGGGAATTAAAACCTTGCTTAAGATTTAATGAATGCTTGAGAGTGGGACCCTGTCCTTTAAAAGTTACTATACACAAACCTAGGTACATGTCTACAATAAAAACGATTTTCGGTTCCAGAGAGAGAGGTTTCAATATAAGCGTTACAAGTAGCGGGGTGGTCTAGAATTCCGAAGTTTGCAGCGTGGAAAATGTAACTTACCTCGCTAGAGTACTTCTTGACGTCTTCGTCACTGTCATTAGCTATTTTGCACTCCGACAAAAAGTTGTTGCAGTCTTCGAGAAACTTCCCAATGTCACTGAAAGTAGAGTTTATCTTATGCTTCGCTTTCACGAAGTTGTGCAGAGGGGAAACGCCATTTGCGCCGTTCATCTCGCCGTCTTTCATGGACAATGCTCGTTTGAACGGTGCCGAGGAATTCCTCATGATGGCAAAGAAAATGATAAATTTTCAAGTCTTGCTACTGACGCCTTGTTAAACCACAAATGTTGATAATCGAAGGCACATGTCGATGATATTTCTACCCTTCATAGACCCGTTCATAGTGAGATTCAATATACGCATGTGAATTTTATAGGTTGGGGCATATTTTTCAAGAAAAATCCGCTGACCAGTTTGAGGCGCCAGACAAATTTCCCGCGAGAGATCCACGCGAGGTAGTCCGCAAGGTCTGGTGAACAAAAATACAAAATTCTTCACTGGTTCCAAAGGCAACTACAGAACTAGGGTGGACCCATGTACTGGCTAGTACAAACAGTATTTTAATGGAAGGTTTCATTTTGGAAAGAAACTGTGAGGCTGTGTAAATTTACTATCTCAGAGAAATTCAAAAATCGAAGTTCTTCGCGTCAACCTTGCGTCTGAGCGGATTCGATATGACGAAGGGCGAAGTAACTGTTCAAAACGTCAGCTTCTGAATTTCTTTACGGTGGTCAACAGCGACCTTATCAACTCATACTAGACTCAGTTGATAAATATAAACTTAAGTTGTTTTTAAACCCGCCTGCCTGTGACACTGACAATACCATCTATATCTGCTTGAAGAAATTTGGCTTATGTGCGGTGTAAAACGCACCAGTGACATCAGAGAGAGACCTCTGAAGTTACTTCGTGACTGAAACGTAGGGTCCCTGTTCTCAATGCCACTGACCTGTGATTTCAATGTCTCAAGGTCTAAGGGTGGTTGGATCTTTGGCTTTCATGAAGGGTCCCTAGGTACCGGGGTCTCTGGGTCTCTTGGTCTGTGGGTCCCTGGGTGTCTTAGTCTGTGGGTCCCTGAGCCGCTGGGTGTTTGGGTCTGTGGATCCCTGGGTCTCTGGGTCGGGGTCCCTGGATCTTTGGGTCCCTGGATCTTTGGGTCCCTGGATCTTTGCGTCCCTGGGTCCCTGGGTCTCTAGGTCTCTGGTGCGCTCGTCTCTGGGTCTCTGGCACTCTGGGTCTCTGGGTCTCTTGATCTGTGGGTCTGTGGGTCTGTGGATCTCTTGGTCTGAAATTAGATGTTGGTTTCGAGACCGTTCTCCTGCACGGCTATTAGAAATATACTAAACAAATTTACATGTTTTAAGAGAACAGTAACTTAAATCGTTCAGTCTGCTTCATGGAATCTACAAACAGGCGAATACTTCTGTATTGTATACTGTATTTTCTTAACAGCAACTACCACAGGGAGCAAAAGTAAGGTAAGGCCTTAGATAATTTTCACCTGACAATGCATCTTGGGTAATGGTATTAGAAAACCATGAAGTCATGTCATGACATGATGACATGAGACAAATAACGATAATGCGAGAACGCTCTTTCTCAGGGGGGAAGTCTTAAAGATTTCCTTTAGCAGCATGTGTCCAAAACTTAATACCAATGTTTATAGATGACAGAGCAAAATAAACGTTTTTCAGCCAACTAAGAAAAACTTGTTAGAATTATTTCCAAGCAAACGCAACTCCAGAATTATTTTTAACACCCTTACACTAAGCTGAGGTTAGACAAAAACAGTTACACAAGCACAAAGCCGGGACTTCCATTGTGATAAGAAGTTTACTTGTACACTGAATTCATGTAATGCAAATGTCGGAGTCAAAGATATCAAACAATTTTAAATTATTTCGTTATCGTCTTTAAGACTATGATTATTACTCTCACCTCTCAATTATTAATTCCCAAGCGCTTATTGCTTAAAACTTAAACCATAAACCGACAACTGAAAAAGGGCTATATGTAGTTTTTGCCATCAAAGAATGATCTTTAAACGGGCGAATATCTTAACATAAACCAACAATTTTTACATTAACTAGCACAAAGATCTCATAGTTGGCGTATCAAGAAGACAATACTACTACTACTGGTCTAATAAAATGAAGAATTAGTTAACAAATCCCATACTACTCTTCGGACCCTCACTTGTAAAACACAACACTCCCGTAAGAAGGCCGGCCTTTCGAGTGAGGTTTTAAATGAATTGAATTTTGTCTCAGCATAGTACTAGTTCAATTTGACACTTAAGATTCCTCAATCTAAAAGTTTCCTTGTTCCTTTCTGTACCTTTCTCTATAGTTAGCATTAGAGAATTACGAACTTAAAAAAAATTCAGAACTCAAAGAATCCTCTCCACAAGTACCGAACTACTCAGACTTCTACTCTTCTCATGTAAATAGTGGTGTCAGTGATATCAGTATAGTAGACAATTCAAAACGCAAAAGCACAAGAAAGTGTAAAGTGACAACTACAGCGTCTTGATTTTGACAAACTGATATGATCATCACCGCCAAATGAGACTCTTGTTTGACCTTCAGCTTTAAAAGAATTGAACTCCCACCCAAAAAAAAAATAGTAGAAGGCCTTGTCTTTATTTTCATCACTGAAGACTGCTACTGGCTAAATTATTTTACACAGGCCTTCGGGTGTTATCTTCTCTTGTGGTAACGAATCATCAGAGTTTCTAAAACAAATGCTTTCTGATAGAAATATATTTTTCTTTCCTTACAGGTGACAACACTTCTGTTTCAAACCGCCCGGCAGACTTAGGAAACTTTCTTGCCTATATTTAAGGTAATACATTTTGGGGGCAAATATAGCGCCCAACATATGCTCCAGTTAAGTGAGTATTAGACGAATTTAAGGGTTCATTTTTGAAAAATGTGGCAATATCAGCTGCAGATAGCTTATAGCTCAGTGTACATGTTTTGGATTCAGAAATAAAAATGCCAAAAAGTTATTTCCCAGTGCCTATAAAAGCAACCCTCAAAGGTATTAAATTAATTGAATTTTATTTAGGCATAATTGAACTTGGCATTAAAAGATCTAAAATCTAAAAGTTTCCTTGGGCTTTGCTTGATCTTTCCTAAAGATGTAAATGCAGGAAAAGTCTAAAATTTTAATTAAACCTTTTCCGACATGGTAGGGTCTACTAAGGTTTTAACCCTCAAGAGAATTGAATCTTCCATGATAAGGCTGAACACTGGTCCACTAAAGGCTACAGATTTGTTCGGTTGAGGGGTTAACGCTTACATTATTTGTATAATTAAACCAATTCAAAGCGCTAGTATAAATTAAAATTGTTACAGCGCATTCCGTAAAGGTATGGATAATGGAATCATGGTTTGAGCAGAGGGTACATTGATCATCGCTGGTAATTTTAAATTTCAGAAGTTCTTTTCCTGTTACAATTATCCTATGCATTAGCTTAAATTGGAATTGTCTAAGTTTGTTGTCCTTGGATATTTTGTGCATGTTTGCAAAGTTATCTTTCCAGTGGGAAAAAGAGTTGGGAAATTCTTGTTTCCAATTTTGACACTGTGGGCTCGGTCACACAGTCGAATTGTTAAAAAGTTTGTAATAGTCTTTACATCGCATTTTTGGCAGTGCTATACTACGATCTTGAGATAACTGAATCAGATGGATTTTTAAAAGATCATCAGATGTGATTCTGGTTTAAAATGCAGTTCGTTTTAAATCACTAGAAATAGCAGCAAAAATTTACCATCGTTATCCAATAGGCCTTGCACCAGCTGGTAAATCCCTTTTTTAAACCACTCTTTCCAGAACAGAGTTTTTCCTTCAATAGTTATTTCCTTATTATTCCACAAAAAATTTTTTCTTTCTTGATTACTTCCGTATATGCTAGTTACTTCATGAAAGTATTGCAACAATTCCCTATAGAGCAAAGGAAGGTTGGGATCCGAACACTTAGTTTCAGAGTTACACCGTAACAAAAAAGCTAGGCCACCATATTAAGCTAAAGATGATAAAGTTTAAACCTCCAACTGAAAGTGGTTGATAAGTAACATTCCTTTTATTTTTGTCATTTTTGTTCCTCCACAAGAAGACAAAGAGTTCGGACTGCGTTTTTTGTATCACATTTTCGGCGACGCTTAGCATGGAGGCGACATATATCAACTGAGATGCACCCATTGTCTTTGTTAAAAGCGTTCGGCCATACAAAGAAAGATCACGCGTTTGCCAAATATTCAGTTTAGTTTTCATTTTTTGGACTTTCTTATAGAAGTTGGCATCATTATTTTTACTTTCATCGTGTGATAGAAATGTACCAAGTGTTTTGATTGGTTCCTTTACACATTCGAAGCTCAAAATTTTGCTTTTATTGCCTTTTGAAGAACCGATCCACAACGCTTTGGTTTTCTTTGTGTTCATCTTGAGGCCTGATATTTCACTAAAGGTGTTAATACGCTGCAGAAAGGGCTTGAGGGAATCAGTGTTATCCCGGCCCATTCTCGGAGACCCAGGGGCAGATAGTCGCGGGCGAGGGGCAGATAAAACGGGTGAAATCGGTCCGAGCAGAAGTCTGGTGCGAGCGAAAGTTTACAAGATGGGCTAGAACAGCCCCTGAGAGGATACTTTTAACGGACTAGTTCAAGAGTCCATTTGCGTTCTTGCTTCTGATTGAGCACAAATTTTGAGGCATTGTATTTTTTGTGCCCAATCAGCGATCAGCTTTTTGTCCAGTTCCTTCCGTGACATCTTATACAGAGTGTCATGTAATTTAATGTAATATTTTTTACCTGCACCGATTTCGCCCGTTTTATCTGCCTCTCGCCCCGACTATCTACCCCTGGGTCTCCGAGGATGGTGTTATCCGACATCAGAGTTGTATCATCTGCAAATTGTGCTAACTTCACCTCCTGGGAATTTGGAAGCATAATACCCTTGCAGTTTGGGTCTTGGCGTAGTTTCGTTGTTAAGATTTCTATAGCAAGTATAAACAAGAAAGGGCTAAGCGGGCAGCCCTGTAGTACTCCTCTCGACACTTTAGATATTTCTCCTCGTTCAACCCAGCGGGCTTTGGATCTAAATATCACCTCCTTTGCCTTTAAGTCATACAGCTCTTTTAGTTCTTTTTTAGCTATTTCGTATTTGCAAAGACTTGTATATAAAAGAGATAAGAAAAGGCAAGATTGATATTTTGCAACAGCTTTATTTCCTCCTCCTTTAGGCTTTAAAATAACATGGCAATGGCTTTCTGGCTCTGGGCTTTCTCAGCGTATCACTCAACAAATGATTTCTTTGAAAGTTGAATTAAACGCGACACTATAGTCTAAATGAAGGCTCCTAAGTGACAAGACTGCTTTGCTTTCCAATGCTAAGCCGGTTATTAGGTATATCGCATTATTTTCTGACGTATATTTCCACCCTCAAGCATGGCCAGCCGCCGAAAATGCCGCCATATTCCACTGGATAAAACCGCACGAATCTGGCTTGGACGTCAATGCTGAGTGAATTGCGCACAATGTTATTCTGATCTTTGTTTCCTGGAAACACCTGTGAATGAATTGAAAACCAAACGGAAGAATAAACATTACACATTACCCCATTTTCCACAAAGAAATGTAGCTGGAAGACAGAACGGTAAACAAAGCTAGAAAGCTCCCATCATAGCCAAGAAAATTATGACTATTGAAAGCGAGTCGCACTGTTATGTAACTGTACTACTTTGGGTATTTCTTTCAGTATTGCTTTGCTTATACATTTTTTTTCTATATACGTGGTGTATTAATACTTTTGTTTTGTTAAATTCACAAACCCATAGCCAAGACCCTTGGATATGAACTCAACTACAAGGCAACGTATTCATTCTTTTATTCTCAGATCAGTGTATCACTTTCACTATACCATGGAGTGTACGGCTATGGGTCAAAGGTGATAATAAAACTGTTGCAAGTTCCAAAGCTACACTACATATTTCAGAAGATCAAAAGACTCTTTTCTTGACGCCCGACCTCTTCCTGGCTGGTAGAAATATTGACGGCTCTCTGGACAAAAATGTGTCAGAGAACCAATCCCTCAAAAAACAGGCACGGGCTGAGAGGAAGGATTGCCTCAGGATGTGACAAGAAAATTAGGCTAGTTGTTCCCCGGTTTTTTTTTTTTGTATAAGAAATGACAGTGATTTATGAAGTTAAGTTACTCACCTTGTCAACATTGTTTTCTTTATAAGTTTTGTAAGTTGCTCCATCTAAAGAGAACTTCAGTTTATAACTCCTAGACCAGATACGGTACCGCCGTTCTCCCTGCGTTGCCACAGCGCAAACAGTTTGCTGTGTACCCATGTCAATTTGAAGGAATTCTGATCTGTCAGATTTGGTCTTTGGACACCACGCACCATTGCCTCTGGTTCCATTCAGTCGGCCGTAGTATGCCTGGTAATCCTCATAGAAAAGTGAACTTGCCGTCATTTTTTCATCTGGTATCTTGTTATTATCCGCTACACCTACTGCCTGACATACTTGAAACAAAATGACAACAGTAATAAGTTAAGATCAATAAAAGAGGGTTCATGGCTCTTACAGTACTATTACAAAAACAATAAACTAAATAAAGTGCATTTCAAAAATGGTATTATTGATAAGTAAGGGTTATTTTCGGACAGCAAAGGAAAATGTGATTTTATTCATCGAGAGCAGACCATGTGGAAAATAACACCGTGCCTTGGGGAACATTAGCAAAAATGCAGAAACTATAGAACAGGACTCGCGTTTCTATCAGCACTACTCGTTTTCTCAAACTTCTACTCGTGTTTGCTTGACAAATAAGGGAAAAGTTTTATTTTCAGTCTATTGAATAGCATACCAGCAGTTGACCGAGGAATTGTTAAACAAGCATTAAAAAGGACCAAAACAGCTTGTTCTTTCGTTGGCACGATATCAGGGAATTTTTGCAAGCTGATTGAGGGAAACCTGAAATGGAAACATATTGCAGTATCCTTTAGTTCAATGCGCAAACCCTTAATCCCTACCTGCAGTGCACTTTGTTTCGAGAACTCGCTTAATTGCCTCCAGTATTTCTTCCGGGGTCTTGCAAGACACGCCAGACGCGTCATTCTCATTATTCGGGTCGTTAGCTGTGTGATCCTGTGCTGGAGTGACCACCACCGACCAACGTTTGGGCAAAGCTGCGAGAAATTGAATGAAAATATTATATTTATTGATCACGATCATAACAAACAGTTTAATGTTTATAAGAAATCCTATAGCACGCTTACCCGAACCACTAGAATAAGGGTCAATAAGGCGAATGGTCATTTCATTTCTATACGCAGTTCCTTGGGTGACTCTTCAAACATATACCTATTACACACAGCATTATGCTGATTTTTCTTCAGTTTACATCTGCTTCTAACCGGTAAAACTAATCGATGATCAATGAAATCGATGAGTAATCGATAAGTAATTAATCAATAATCAACCCTTTAGTCATTGATTATTGCTGATAATCAATGAGTAATCGATGACTTAAAAAAAATTGTGGCCTATTGATTACTCATCAATGTCATTGATTAGTAATTAATGTCACTGGTTACTCATTAATTACCTATTGATTACTCATTGGTTAATCATTTTCTGTTATCCAGCACAACTACTACGAATGTCCCGCCCTCCTGTACCAATATTTTCGAGAAATGCTGTTCCGTTGAGTGAATTTATCAGTGCTTCTTTGTTATAGATGACGTTTGATCTCATGAATCCTTGTTTCACGCTTGAATACTAGAAGGCTTGTGGTTGCCTGTCTGTCGGGAATTCCGGAAATCGTCACGACCCAAATAACCATTATAGCGGCAAAAGCGAATCAACAGGCGAGCGCAAAATATCAATCGAAAGGGACAATCTACATCTTAAATTTATTAGCTTTCACAGATATTAGTCTTTTTAAATGTATTTTTGGGAAAGAAAAACGGGATTCGGGATAGCGATGAAAAAGTGCGGGATGCGGGATTCTCGTAAAAAAGGACCGGGAATGCGGGATCAGGACCCCCCCTTCCAGACCCTGTTGATCGTCTAAGAAGAAAAACCATTTGACGGCGGAAATACTTTACTGTGAACTCAAGAGGTTTTCCGTTTTAGTTTTAAAGAACCCAAGTGCCCCTCAAACGGGATACAAGAAGAATTTTCAGTCAAAACTCCACCTCGTTGACACCAGACCAGTCAAGGTTTGGTTCAACAATAAATGACAAAGATAGGGATCAGAAGCTTAGGTCTCACCAGGATGAGTAATCAATGCAATCGATGACTAATCGATGACATTTTGTGGCCTAGTCATCAATTACCCATTGATCATCGGCAACAAGGTCTGGAAGGGTATTCTCGGGATCCGGGATTTGGGGAAAACGCAAAATATCTTGACGGGATTCGGGATTTGTCTGCTACCCTGGAAGCGGGATTTGCCAAAATTTGGGCACGGGATTTATGGGGACGGGATTTTTTTGCCTGTCTGTCGGGAATTCGACCCACGAAGAAGACGCGGTCAAGGCTGTTCCTGTAAACTTCCTATCAAGGACAGTGCGCATCCGTACAGGACGACTCATCACGCTTTCATATCGTGCTCTTTCATCATAATGAGGTTTTAAAAGCTATTTCTTTTTGGCAGTGGCCTTCAAACACGCGTAAATTCAAAATATCAATCGAAAGGGCCAATCTACATCTTACATCTATTAGCTTTTGCAGAAATTAGTCTTTTTTAATGTATTTTTGGGAGAGAAAAAAATGGAATTTGGGATAATGATGAAAAGAGTGCGGGATGCGGGATTCTCGTGAAAAAGGAGCGGGAATGCGGGATTAGGACCTCTCCTTCCAGACCCTGAGGCAATAATCAATGACAAATCAACTGATTATCCATTGATTACTCATCGGTTACTCATTGATGTCATTGTTTTCATTGATTTGTTATGCCCGGTTCTAATGAGGGTTAACGAGATATGTAAGACTGCCACCCAGTTTGAAGGCTTCAAATGTTTACTTCATTTACTTCTTAAGTAGCATAACCTCATACAATCAACATATCTCCTGTTGGCTGTGTTTTTCGAACAAGATTATTGAATAATTCTGTGCACATTTATTCTTATCTTTCCACCTTGACCAATTTACCTTTTGGCTCCTTGAAATGTTTGCCTCGTACTTGATGAGCGCAGAAAATGAGGAGAATGAACAAAGCAGGTCTTTTAATAATGTCCATCGTTAATTCTGTGAAGATAAAATAACGGCAAGGGTAAAAGTGGTTGGCAATTAATAATCAGTAAAATTTAAGATTGACTTTTGACAAAGAACCCGTAATCTCTGTTAGTTCCTTGTGTTTTCTTGGTACTAAATTTTTGCCTTTCAACTGTCCGGCAAGGACTTGCAAATGACCTAGGATCAAACGGTGCATGTCTTTCGAAAATGGTTCAGCCTAACCTACTTCAACAACATTGTAAAATGTTACATGGAAAGTTCGAAATTTGATCGCGGAGACTTCCAAAGATGAGTCAAGAGCTCTGTAAAATTTCTTATTTGTTGCATCAACAAAATTATAATCTAAATTTTCATCTTTAGTTTACTGTGTGTAAGTCTTCTTTCGTTTTCGGAAGGCTTTCGCTGACCTTCGAAAAATTTTGGATAATATTCGGAGGGCTTTGGCTCAACTACGAAAATGTTTGGAGGCTACTGGAACAACTTTGTAAATGCTCGGAGGGATGGTGTAATTCTTGATTGATGGCCGGACACTTGTGAAGTTACACAAGTGTAAAACAAAACATAACTTGTTTCCATTTGTGCCATTTTATATACCTTGACTTTAAGATTGAATTCACGCTCTGGAATGTTAATAACCTGTTAGCCAAGGGGTTTTTCTCTTCAGGCTGAAAAAGCAGTCAACTGTTTTGAGCATAAACAAAAACTTTTTGCCCATTTTAAATTAGCTGCAATAGCTAGATATCTTATTATCCCACGTCAAGATTCCTCATCTTTCTCCTCTTTATCTTTTCTTAAAATAATAACAAATTTCAATTGACGATTTAGCTGCGGAAACAAATAAAAGTTAAGGCGGAATAAAGAATGTCTGTGAAAAGAATTGTCTTGCCATGAATGTTGTATTTTGCTGTACGAAAATCAAACGAGACTTGTAATTCAAGAAAGAACTAGTGTATTCCCTTATATAAGAGTCTAAAATTGCTACATAACTATAAAATGTAGTTATCAAAGTGACTTATCACTCAGGGTTTGAGACGTCCTTTTTCTTTAGCGAGGGACGTGGTTACTACTTGCGACTCTGAGGTCAGAACTGAAAGTATTCTGTAGCTTGTGTGTAATTTTGCTGACGTTATTGGAGAATGCTAGTAGCGTACATTTAGTTGTTTTTCTCTAGGGGAGCGTAAGTTTTTATCCTAATTAAATTTGACTCTTAGAAAAATTTTCTTTAACCTTAAATCAATTTTTTAAACTAACAAATGTTATGCTACAAGCTCAACACAACAAGGAAGAGTGTTTAGGGCAACAAAGCATTATTACCGCGTTTCTAAATTCGAGAATAAAACAGTGTGTTTTGTCCTAACGTTGCACCCAGAATCTGCGGTTTAAACGAAAGACAAACTCTACTAACTGGAGATGATCATGGGGATTTTTCGTTTGTTACCAAGGAAACTGTTCTAAGTTAAGCTGCATCTTTTGAAGAAATGTGGTAAAGATCTGCTATAATCATTTGGCCGACTAGTTTGTAATTATACAGACTTGAGAACGCTAAGTAGAAAATACCATGATTAGCGTAGACTCAGCTTTATTCCTTTACTGTTTTATTTAAAAAAGTAAGGAATACGTTAATTAAGATGATAAGATATCTGGCTACAGGGGTAAAAGTGTTTATTGCCAGATTAAAGACGAGTGGGAAACTTCTGTGGGATTCGCTTTGAATGTCCAAAAAGCTATTTGTATTCTTTTAGCTCATGCCACTCATGGCTGCTCCGCCGCTAAAACGTATCATTCACGCGCACACAATACCGCTAGCTTCGTAGGCTTGAAGATTTGTTGAAAGGGTAAATCAATCCGTTCTCAAATGGAAAAAAATCCATTTCAGAATGCATTCAATACCAGTGAGTCAATATGTTGTCTTCTTTTATCTGGGACAATGACGATAACCTTTGTTCACGTACACATCATAATGTCCGAAGACAAAAAGTGATTCCAAGGAAGAATGAGTCCATATGAATTTATATTTTTTTTTACTTATAATGTTTGGTTACGTGCAATCAAGCAGGCGGGGGTGGGGGGGGGGGGGATGGGACCTAAGCGTTGACAGCTTTTAAGGGGGCATTCTGGTCAGATGCCCTGTTTTCCCAACGTGTTAGCCCTTTTTCTTAATTATCTCCATTAAATTCCATTCAATTCAACAACGCTTCAATAGGGTCGTAGTGCTTGCTCCCATAAATCTGTAAGAATTTGTTCGCGATTTTTAAGGTGAACGTAAAGAAAAAATATTGGGGGGGGGGGGGGATTGATGAGTTTTAAGAAAATTGAAAATTGATGAAAAATAAAGGTGAGTTAAAATTAAAATTGAAAGTTAATAATTAATAGATGGACACCTAAACAGGCAACAAACAACCGCAAGTGCTCTTGTGTGGGGGTGGACTGTCTGGGGGTGTGTACAAAAATTTTATCCCTCTTTTATTTCTCTCTCAAATCTTACCCTATTTCCTAAAAATTTAACCAGAGTGCCCCCTTAACACCTTTGAGTGTTGCTTTTAAAGTCACAAGGCTATTTTGAACTATTTTGGGCTATTTTTGGAATCCAAAACACTGAATTATGAGTTACACTTTCTTGTGCTTTTACGTTTTTAATTGTCTACTGATATTACTGACACCACCATTTACATGAATTTACATGAAGTCTGAGAACTAGAAGCGAGGTATTTGTGGAGGGGATTCCTTGAGTACTGAACTTTCTTATGTTCATAATTCTTTAATGCTAACTATAGAAAAAGGTAAAGCAACGTACAAGGAAACTTTAAGATTTAAGATCCTTTAATGTCAAATTGAATTATGCTGAAATAAAATTCAATTCCTGTATAACCTCATATGAAAAGCCCTTCGTACAGGAGCGTTGTCACAAGTGACGGACCAAAGAACAATATTGGGTCGGTTAACTGGTTTTTCACTTTATTAGATCAGTGTTGTCTTCTTGATATGCCAACCATATGCATGAGATCTTTGTGGCAGTTGATGTAAAACTTACCTTTTGGAACATTTATTGGTTTGCGGTAAAATTTTCGGCCGTTCATTCTGTGTTGACAAAAACTACATGTGGCCCTTCTTTGTCGGTTTACGGTTTAAGTTTCGAGCAATAAGCGTTTGCCAATTCACATTTGTCAGGTGGGCCCCTAAATTCGACAGGTATACCCTCTATAACTGAGGCATACGTTGGGCACTAAAATGTACTACTTTAAATATAGGCAAGAAAGTCTACTAAGGCGTTCTTAGAGGAGTGTTGTCTTTTGCAAGTGACGGTCCAAAGATTAACATTAGAACTGTTAACTAATTTTTTCTTTTTATTAGATCAGTATTGTCTTCCTTGATATGCCAACCATGAGAACTTCCTGGCAATTGATGCAAAAATTACCTTTTGGAATATTTAGTAATTTGCGATAAATTTTTCGGCCGTTTAAAGATCATTCTTCGATGGCAAAAACTGCATCTAGTGGCCCTCTTTGCTGGTTCACAGTTTAAGTTTCCAACAATAAGCTCTCGGCAATTCTCATTGAGAGTGATGACCGTAGTGTTAATTTGAGCCATTACAAGATAACGTATGAATTTAAAATTGTGTTTGATATCTCTGACTCAGACAATTACATTACATGAATTTACACAAATAAACTTCTTATCACAAGGGAAGTCCCAACTTTGTGTCTCGTAACTGTTTTTTCTAACCTCAACTTAGCCTAAGGGTGACCAAAATAATTCTGGGGTTGCATTTGCTTGTGAATAATTCTGACAAAATTCCAAATCGTATTTTAGCTATTTGGTGGCCGTAAAATTTGTGGGATGAAAATGTAGGCGATTTTGTAGGCGATCTCCAATTTTGGTATTTTTGTTGCACAAAAGTTTCTGCTGCAAAACACAGGATGTTCCAGTTACCCCGCGCTTGAGGCTAATGACGACTTAAAATGAATTTTGATATCACATTACCCTTTTTTCTTTCAATAGTGTTTTATCGGCCTCAAGAGTCAGTAAAATATATCAAAAATATTTGGAGAAAACTTATTCAGCCTCATCATGGCAGATGCAATTCTCTTGAAGCTAAAAGTCCAATTACACCCTCATTTGTCGGCGTTGGTCTTACCAGTTTGTGAAAAAATAGAGAATGCAACAGTAGTTCAATTTTTACACTTTCTTTTCTCTTTCACGTTTTAAGTTGTCCGTTGATGTTAGTGTCACCAACATTTAACTGAACGACATCAAACTTCTCAGATTTGAAACCGGACTCCTGGGTATTCGTGAAGAAGACTTCATGAGCGCTAGCACTGATTTCTTTATGTTAACTTCAGGAAAAGAAAAAGCATAGTCCAAGGAAACTGTTAGGTCCTTCAGTGTTGAATAGAATTATACTGAAATAAAATTTCATTAATTAAAAACCTCCAGCAAGAAAAGGCCTTCGTAATGGAGGGTGTTCTTTTATGAGTAATGGTCCTGAGAGCAATATTTGGTGTGTTAACCGATTATTCATTTCTTTAGTTCAGTATTGTTTCCTTGATATGCTAACCATAAGATCTTTGTGCAGGTCGATGCAGAAAAATTATCTATTGGAACATTTGAATGTGCATTTGGGTAAAATGTTCGGCCCATTTCAGGTTGAAAGACTATTCAGTTTATTGGCGAAAAAGTGCCTGTGCCCGTCCTTGTCGGTTTACCGTTAAAGTTTTGTGCATATGAATTTAGCGCTCTCCTATTGACAGCTATAAATGGAAAGTATCGCTGTGAGCTGGAAAGTATCGAAACGTAATTTTTTAGCAGCAACGTAATAATATTTATAGCAAGCACGTTGTTGTCTTGCATGTAAGCTATTGAGAAGCTTCAGTGTTTGAATCGATTCCGGAAGGCACAGTAGCGGTGGGAATAAATAGAATGCAATCCTTTGGTTCTACCTCATCAAAGTTACGTAATGAAACCAAGAAAAGGGGAAACGACCAAATATTTACAAACTAAATAAGGTTTGGAAGATGACATTGAATTTTGAATGTTTTAATAGTTCAATTTTGAAAATTTCAATTAAAATTTGTAAGAAGGTTCCTCTGGAAAAAGGACGACACAAAAGACATAGACGACGCAATGCCGTCTATCACTTGTCAGTTTCGGATACCACGGTATTAGGAAGCAAATTTGCCTTTATTTTATTTTATGTCTTGAGTGATTCAGTGTTTCAAGGTCAAGTTTGCTGAAAACGTTTATTTTCCGCTGTCGTCTGTGAACATTGGTATTAAGTTTTGGACGCATGCTGTTGAAACCTTCCTCCCTGCGAAAGGGCGTTCTGGCATTATTGTTATTCGTCTCATGATATAAAGCGAGATTAGCAACTACAACTGTTCTGCCCACTTGGCGAAGGCATCTTAGAGCGCTTACTTTTACTGACAATAAAAACTTGGAAAACAGAAATATTATACAACTTACCACTCCGAATGCTGGATTCTCTCTCCTTCTTTACAGTTTGGGTTCTCAGTAAATGAAGAGCTGTATATGATGTGTTTTCAGGCTCGATCTGATGATAAAATTTCCCAATTATTCATTAACAAAACTTGTTTCTGACAGACGAAAATTTATCAATAGATTTGATATTGTGTTCAGTATGTGAGTGCATCACGGCATGCCCGACGCATTAGTCCTCTAGGCAAGGGTTAGTTTTGCTCTTAAATAAATTAACTGGCTGAGAAAACCTTTTATCAGCATCAGGAGTCGGAAAATATATCATAATATGTTGACCTGGGTATTATTTCAAATAAAAGCCTTTGGTGGATCAGTGTCCAGCCTTATCATAGAAGATTGAATTCTCTTGAAGAGGAAAACCTAATAAGACCGGCTTCCTTGACGGAAAAGGTCTTGTTCGGTTTGTGAAAAATTGAGACAGCGTTAGTTAAAATTTTTGGCTTTCTCGTGCATTTAAATCTTCACTGGGGGGGGGGGGGGGGGGAGGGAGATCGAGCAAATTCCAAGGAAACTTTGAGACTTTATAGATCCTTTAATTTCAAATTGAACTGTGCTGAAATGAAATTCAATTAATTTAACACCCTTGAGGGTTGCTTTTATAGTCACTGAAAAATAAAGCTAAATAACCTTTTGGAATTTTTTATTTCTTAATCCAAAACACTGAGTTATGAGCTATTTGCAGCTGACATACTCTCACATTTTTCTAGAATGGGTCCCTAAATTAGTCTAGTATATCCTTAACTGCGGCATATGTTGGGCGCTATGTTTTCGCCCAAAATCTACTACTTTAAATAGGCAAGAAAGTCTACTAAGAAAGTCTAATTTACGTAAGAAAGTCTACGAAGTGCGCTGGTTTTTGCGATTGAAACTTGTTAGACCTCTTATTAACTGCGGTACCATGGGCCGCTTTCGTGCCCACAGGAGCTAAAGATCGTTTTTGACGTTTAAGAGAGGGTTCTATGCTTTTCAGTTCAAATGACGGTAGTGAAACCTGGTGAGAGCTCATACGATTCCTTGTTCCTCTTCACTGCAAATACGCTTGATGTTTGATTTTAGGGACTGTTCACTTTTTATGGGATGGTGGGGCTGGTGGGATTTGGGGAAGTGTCATTTGGAAATTTTATGACCCCCCCCCCCTCCAAGCTTGCCAATTTTTCTCACATGACTCCCCCCTCTCAAAAGGGATTTCTCTTGTGAATGACCCCTCCCTCCTCTAAAAAAAGTTACACCTCGTATTTTAAACTTTAATACGTTTGAATATCTCTATCTTGATATGTTTTGAACTGTCACATTTTGCTTAAAGGGGCATAGTCACGAGTATTTCGGAGGTTTTAGTCAAAACTGTGCTAAAATTGTCGGTAGCTAACTTAATCCATGCCCAACATTGTGTTTGAACATTTAAAGGAACATATTAACTTAATTTCATTAAGAGAATACAAACCATGACCGTTTAATATCGATTTACCGGGGGTAATGTCAACACGCTAAAAGAATTTGAAAAGTTTAGCCTAATTTTTTCAAGTTGCAATCCATTTCCATCCGTGTCATCCGTAGCAACAGACCACAAAAAATAGTTGAAGTGAAGTAATATAGTCTTTGGTAACAAAACTAGACCATTATTTGTGGGCGATCATTGATGTGAGGACATATTTTTTATTTTAAAAGCGAACTAAAATAGCGCCACTATGCCCCTTTAACATGATTACACTTTTTGATATGTGCTTGCTATCCCTCTCCTCCGCAGCGGCCTCCTACAGTCACGCCTGGAAAAAACGCGCGAAGGCTGGGTAGAGGTAATAGTAAAGCGCGCGGAGAACGCTAGGAATCGTTCCCCTTTTTCTCTCCCCCGCGGCTCAGCTCCCGGTTTTTTATTTCACTGTTGTTTACTAATAAGAGCCTCTGCAGAGGAGAGAGGCTTGCTATGCAGAAAAATATTTACAAATGTATTGAACGCTGTTTTTTTTTTGTTTTTTTTTTACAAATCTCATCTCATCTCATCCCATCTTAAAAGAATCAAAAGTCAATTTCGGATCTTTTTTTACTGGCCACTCACTGGTGTCTTCCTCGTCTGCAGAAATGAATGCAAGGATGACGTCATTTGACTCGGAAATCATAGGACAGAAAACGCAAACGGTTTGAAACAACGTCCGACGCGTATAATATTATCTGCGTTGTAAATCCCCTTGCCAACGAACTTCCCCACCGTATTCTTTACCGTCCTTCCCTGACAGTCCCTGAAGCCTGCATAAACCTGGAAGATGTTGCAACGCTGCTTTTTAGACGGGATGCACCATTCATTGCTTATCTCCTGCAAGCAAACTATGTTAGCCACAGGGCAAGAAGCAGGATGCTCACCAATCTTGAGCCAGAAGTTAGGGACAGGGTGACTGCATCCTGCATCCTGAAGATTTTCACACGGAAGACACGAGTGAAGAGGAAGAAGAAGACCACAAAGAGGAGGAAGAGAACGACGAAAAGGAAGAAGAGAACGTCGAAGAGGAAGAGAGAGAAAGAGGAAGGAGACGCTTGAATATTTCAATGATTTGTACAAGAATGACAACAACATCTCACGAATGGAAAACCTGTTACTATTGAAGCGCTGTTATTTATACTTAGTTTTTCGAAATAAATGTTGTTAAAGAGTTTTATTGTCACGTTGGAAACGTGTAAGCATATAACAGATGTTCATATTTCGTGACTAAAGCAGGAGAATTTCTTACCAATTTGTGAAAATTTCATTCCACTTATTTTAATCTCAGAATTTGGCCTGACCCCTCCTTTGGGGGGGGGGGGGGGGGAGGGAACCCCCATTTAAAGCCAAAAAAAATCGTCCCTTAAGTCATTGTGTCATTCTCGTCCCCAGGGGCCGCAATCCTTTTGGTCAGCACCAAGGATCGAGACCTCTGGCCAAAAGAAAAAGATTGATCTTCTTTTATTACAGTAAAAACCCGCGTATAAGAACCTAAAATTTAAGAACCTGTTAGGCTAAAATTTTCATTTTAAACCCTGTAGTTATCTGTGCTGATCGCTAGTGCCCTATCAAATTAAGAACCTATTTAAGAACCTAAGTAGCCTAAAACCCCACTAAATACCATTTCTATAAGAACCTATTTAGGCTAAGTTGGAAAAATCTAGGTTCTTATACGCGGGTTTTTACTGTATCTCTTTTTAAGAGAAGACTTTGCATTTGATGAAGGCTTTCCTCTGTCTATAGACTTCCTACAGTCCCTATCGTGATAGTCGCGCTGCCAAGCTTAATTAACACGGAAGCAAGCTAGTGAGCGACCCATCCAAGGTGATAACTTCACACCTCGGCTGGGACGCTTACTTGCTTGCTACCGTTAGCTTGCCTGCTCGACTATCTTTCCTCTTCTACCATTTAGATCTACTTCTAATTATAACAAGGCGATCCGGCGATTCAGTAACGTCGAGCATTCCCCGTTTGCCTTTCCGAGAGATACAGATTAAATACAGTCGAGCGAGATACGCGAGCGGCGGCGAAAGCTCGACACTTCCTCTACAATTACTGAGAGAAAAGAGGGACCTGCCTAGTATTGTTCTATTTTCAAGAGTTGTCTGCACACCGTTCAAACAATAAATTATTATTGCGCCCCCTTTACCCCTCAACCGTTTGGAAATGGTGAGAGGTTGCAAGAAACACGGGATTTTCAACACTGTGAGGGAGGGGGGGGGGGGAGGGGACGGGGATGATATACTAATATCTCAACAATTCTGACCAAGTTTGTAGCTTCAGCCCTGAACCCAGTCTAACGTTTGCGCGAGGCGCATAAAAACACTGTGATTGCCGGAATCATTACTGATCGCAGTGATCGCTACGATCGCCAAACGCTTTTTTTAGCGATCGCAGTTTAATCGGAACCACCCATTATGTCATTTCTTGGACCCCCCTCTCAGTAGAGCCGACTTTCTTTTACTGCTAGTTAGATCATAAGGGTGTTCAGTAAAAAAGAATTTAAACAGGCATGATTTAACAATAAAAATTCCTGGTCTTTTAATATATACATTTTTAAAAATGTATCCTGACTAAACAAGTAGGCATTAGGTAACTACCGCCGTTCTGCATCAGTATTGAAGGTAACCATTTTGGGAAGAAGAAGGAATGCGGTTAATTTGCAAAATTTTAATATGACTACCATCTGACCCTATATTACATCCGGAATAACGCCGGACTATAAAAACAAGGTTAATCATTCTAGGAAATCTTTTAAATCTCGTTATATTTAGTTAACTTTGGCGGGACTTAGAATATGAAAAGAAGTTTTTTAAAGAAATTTCCAAAATCACAAAAATTAAATACCTAATCAAGTCTGTTCGCTCTTGTTTTGAAAACTAGGTAATAAATTGCATAAATGTAATAAATTACATAAATGTAATAAAATAATTACTTCGAAATTGGACAAATTTTCTTGCAGTGTTACAGAAGTACTTCCGACGTACTTCTAACCGAAATCGTCTTTTCGTTTGTCACGCAAAGATGTAGATGATATGTTTAGGGTGGCTTGCGGCTATTTATTAGCGCGGAGGCTCCAGTTTGTAAATCAAATTTTTGGCAAGTAAGGGTTAACCGATTTCTGTAATTTTTGATACTTTAAATAAGGAATGTTTAAATTCTACAAAGCTTGACGTTTTAGGGCAGACAAAATAAACGATTAAGAGATACAAGCGCTATTTGAAGACCTTTCATTTTAGGAAAACGCGAATATTTCCAACAAACGACTACAGATTTTCTCGCATTAAGCTAAAAAAGTTTCAAGACTTCAAGGTTTACTGTGAACAAATTTCTAGAAAATCGGCTTGATACAAATTGCCGCACAGTTGGCTGTTTAATTTTGACTTCAAACAGGAGCCTCCTGCTTCAAAATGTTATGCTTCTCCATTTGCCTCAGCTGTTGCAACTGACATTTACTTAGTGCTAAGATCGTACTCGCGTGTGCGAGTTTCCACGCGCCAATTTTGTTAATCGCGCGCGTTTCGCATCTCGCTCGACTTCTCGCCAATGTGTTTGTTCTGTATTTCGGGTGAATTATTTTACAATGAAAATCTCCGGGAATGAAGCTGATAACGGAACGAGTTCGGCTTGTTTTCTTTGTGTTGGCGCTCGGTTTTTAAGTCATCTGATTCGATGTTCAGCATCTCACTGCTTCGAGTAAACCGCTCCACGCCATGCGTGGGAAATTCATACTCCGTGGTAAAATGACCTCGCAAAGATGAACTGCTAACGCTGTGTATTTCCTTGTTTATCGTAGGATCATCAGTTTCTAAAACAATGTCAGGCTTCTCCATTGTGTTAGACGCCCCGGTAGCAATTTGTTTTCCCTCGATCGAACTAAGAACGATATTGCCTCCTTTATCGGCTTTCTTTTCTGTGTCCGCGGTTTTATCTTTATTTTCCACTGAAGGAATCTGGGTTGATTCTTCAATTCCGTTTTCAGGAATGGGAGAAAGTTGTGAATTCGCATCTTGATTTATTATTTCATCATTTTGATTTTTCAGCTCTTTGAATTTGCGGCTAGCTTTCTCGGACAGCGAATCCTGTGGAATTTCGTTAGTTTCTGACTTCGGCTGCTTATTAGCTTCTCTTCGATTGCTTTTCATAGCAATGGGCGGCAAAACAAGCGCATTTGGTCTTTGCTTTTTGAGGAAGACTACTTCTCTAGGCCGAAGATAAATAGGTTGACCTTTAATCTCTGTCAAAAATGTCTTGGATGCAGCTGCTTCTGTTACGAGTGTAATCGGTTTAGAAGACTGTTGTTGAAGACTCGGTAAAGAAGGGTTTATTCCCCATCTTAAGGGTCGGTTTACTAAGGGTTTTGATGCACCTAGAAGTTGTTCTATGTATGAATAGCCAACCCCAGTAGCCATATGCCTTTGGCGTATCGCGTCGCTTGAAAGTTTGCTGAAGTGCTCGCGAGTCGGTAGCCGTTGAGACGGCTGTCCAAAGTTCTGTGAAAGTTTCTCAACCTCGAGAATTCTGTCGTTAATTTTTTGAAGCTTCCTCTCGTAGTTACGCATCTGAGAGTTCAAGCTTTTTACTTGAAAGAACTTCTCCCTGTTCAAGCGATCGATTTGACTTTGTAGAATCTTCTCGCTTCTAAAATTCATCTTGGCAACATAATGTTCTTCGTTGTGTTGTATCTGTCTGGTTGCGTCTGCCATCCTTTTCAGCCTTGAAACAGCTTGAAACAACACTTTTTTAGACGCTAAACTCTTACGAAAACAGCACCTCTATAACTGTAAACATTGTCCGTCGGATATAAACGACGAAACACCCCACTTTCGTGAAGGAAAATATTCGTGCTTAGAAACGTGACAACATTAAATACTGCGGATTCCATAGAATGGGATTCATTACAGTCCACTTAAGGACAAATACTATGATAATATGGTAACTCTGTAAACAAAGGTGTCTTTGTTTATCTTAACTGAGGTATAACTGACTCAAAACAGACACAACACGTACCTGGGCGAGTATTTATTTTTGGAGTCTTACGCAACAATTTTTAAATATTTTCAGCACAAAATGAAAAGAAGGTTTAACAATGTGTAAACAACCTGAGAATTTGCTGAAAGACTGCGTCAAAGGTGATAACAACTAAGAACAAACTGTGTAAACAGTGTGTTGCACTCGTATTTACATAAGAATCAAAAGCCAATATAACAAAATTTGTTGCAGACCATAACCTCTCAGACTCAAATTCCTCGAGTTTGCAATAGGTAAGCGTCTGGCACGGATCCTTAGTTTCTGGAGCGTCAAAGTAATGACTGAGTCGGTAGTCACCCGACATGCGCGTGGTTCTTCGGTCGTGCGTGTCTCACGTTCTGAGCTCGTTGAGATGTGAAGGAGTGTGTATGCGGGGTATGGTGTTTATGTTACCTAGTCTAAAAAGCTTTTTTTTTCTACTATAATACTGAATTACGTTATACAAAAACCGCTAGACATACTTAAGTATTTGCCACTTCAATGAAAGTCTGAGGCCGTGGTTTCTTAGCCGGGTCACCCCCCAGGGGGGGGTACTCCGAGTTTCAAGTGACGGGGATGATCGAATGGGGGCAAAAATCAATACCCAAAAAAATCCCTAGGGCTTCCAACAAAACCCAAAAAAATCCCTGGACCAAAAATTTACCCCCAAAAAATCCCATGCCGAAATTCCGAGCCTTAATTTCCAGAAAGGATTAAATGATCTAACACGAAAAAAAAACCCACTAGAAATTGAATGTTTGTATTTGGTTATAATTCATCATACCAGATGATTTTATCCTTTCCTTATCTGGTAGTCATTCTAACAACACTAGGGACACCCAAGAACATCTTCTGTATCAACAACAACATTATGAATGACAACTCTAAACAAAACAAGACTACCCGGGCAAGAACAAGTTTGGTTGTACTTTATTTGCGGAACTACGCGGCCGGGATACATGGGCACTACCATGAATCTTCAGATCATTTTGAATGCCCAAAAAAATCCATACTTAAATCAAGCCACCCAAAAAAATACCTGCCAAATCTTCATACCCAAAAAAATCCCGGAATCGAAAATTTCAAACCCAAAAAAATCCTTCGATCATCCCCGTCACTTGAAGTCCGGAGTACCCCCCCTGGGGGTCACCCTATACCTCCAGTAAACGCGAAGTGTAATATTATTATTATTATTATTTTTGGCGAACTGAACGGGAAACGGGAGTCGCGCTCCATCCTCGAGTCGTAACTCGGGCACTGCTCAAGGAAATTTTCAACAGCTGTTCTCTAGCCAAGTGCCAAATAAGTATGGACAGAAATAGCAGCACAAATAATTCGACCTCGATTTAACCATTTCAGTATACCCCTGAGTATTCTGAGTATACCCAGTATATTCTGGTATGGACAAATTTATGAACAATCTATCGAAATTCAACAACCTTGGCTGCCTTGGAGGA
This sequence comes from Siderastrea siderea, assembly GCA_964030785.1. Classification (NCBI taxonomy): domain Eukaryota; kingdom Metazoa; phylum Cnidaria; class Anthozoa; order Scleractinia; family Rhizangiidae; genus Siderastrea; species Siderastrea siderea. The sequence goes on from OZ034967.1 coordinate 11,123,540, forward strand.
AGTTTTTGATCGATGATATCAAAAAAAGTATCCAAGGGGAGCCTCCGCGCAGACTGTCTCGTTTTTCTTTTGCTTTCGCGTGAAGCAAAGGAACCAAAATTGGACTTGCCCGCGATCACAAAAGAAGCTGCTCGCCGGGAAAAGCAAGAGAACCTGGAAACGAGTTCCCTCGATTTGAAGTTCTTAACTAAGCGAGGCTGCTAAGGGTCTAGCTATTGAATTTCCTTATTTAATACTTTTGTACTAAAATTCGTTGAACTGGTTTCAGTTCTGTGTGATTTTAATTACAGAAGACTTGTTCATGGATGTTGTAAAGGAAATTTTTAACCTTTGGTGATATTTGTACGTTCGTTGGGTAGCCTCTTTTCGGTAAGTGAAGAGATTTGGTCTCTTTTGTAAGCTGTGTTTTAGTTCTTTTAAGATTACGTCACCGCGTGGATGTACGCGTTTATCGTAAACGTTTAAGCTTAATTGCTCGTTAGTCTTTTATCTTTAATACATTTGTACGATTATTTTAGTTTTGTTGTACAGGGTACAAGCTAAGATTATAATTTACAAAGTTAGCAAGATGTCAGATCAGTAGTACCTGACATTCGTTGTTTGTTTGTTTGTTTGTTTATCTGTTTTTCTTTTTTGCAGCAAGGTTTTATCTTATATTTTCGGGTTTAATAGAGAGACTATTCATATTTATAAATGAAATGCAAAATTGATTTAAATTAACCACTAAGATCTGTTTAGCGCGATGTTAAATTTAGCCCAGTAGTTCTTTTTTTACCAGTATCAAAATGGGATCATTTTGGTGTATTACAGTTGATTTCAGGTTACTTTACTGCGCGGTGTTGCGAAGTTCGTTGGGAAATTGGGTACTAGGTTACAAACTAGCCAATAACACTGCGAAGTTCTGAATGTAATTGCAAACTTCAAAACGAGTTAACAACTTCATTCACGCCGAAGTACAAGATCTGCAGAGTTCTCGTGCAAACCAAAAGTGGTACTCACAGTGTTGTAGACAAGATGATACAGAGGAAGAAACACCAACATAAATCCATATGCGTGAAGCATCACAGATTCCACATGTCACACAAGCATGACGGAGTCTGCATCATCGATATTAACTACATCGCCTTCTGTCAACAAAGGATTCCCGAAAATTAAAACCTTCTGGACAGAAGTTAAGCAATCTCAGCCCGTTTGAAGGCCCAGGCAATACGTTTACATGACTAACTAAAAAAACTTGTGAAGTAAGTTCACTGTATAAGTTGCATTTGAAGCCAATGCCGAATATCCTTTGCTCTTTGTTTACGATGTCGTCCTATTTGAAATAGCTTAAAATCCTCTAGCCACTTTCCATGGATTTTGCATTGAGCTACAATTGGCAGCGACTTCTGCTGTGACTTCAAGGTTTCCGTGATTTGCGAATACAAGAGTATAAAAATGAAATTACTGTATTTCGGCGAGAATTTTATAGTTCTACTTTGGCGGGAATTAAGTTGTCAACTACGTTTCGAAGTTCGCAATTATGTTCGGTACTTAGCAACGTAATTGGCTAGTTCGTAACCTAGTACCCAATTTCCCAACGAACTTCGCAACACCGCGCAGTAAAGTAACATGAAAACAGCTGTAAGATAGCATGGCCGACTAAACTTTACAGTAGTATTTTTATAAAGAGTATTTTTATGCTCTAAAATCACAGCCAGTTTGGGACTACTGTCTCTTTATCAATGTATGTTAGCTGTTAACTGAGTAAGAGCACATGATCCTATTCCATCAGAATAGGCAGCAGTAAAACGGTGTTGTTGTTCATGCTGAAAAGGTTTCTAAGTAAGGTTGTGCTAATGGGGTTTGTTCTACACTAGACGATTAGACAACACTACTGTTGTTTAATATATGTCTAGTTAATGAAAAAGACTTGTTCAGTGAGTAGAAAGTGTCCATCTTTTTCTGTGCGCTAAATACTTCACCAGCACGATGCAAGTTTATAATACTGACCCATACGTAGGATCCTAAATGACGATAATCCTAATCATGATGTTTATAAGATCCTACAAGAACCTTCTAAGGGTCCTGTAAAATCTTACAGGATCCTGTACAACATCAGGTTTAACCCTTTAAGCCCTAATATTAACATCCATATTCTCCTCACTATTCTACTTATATTTCTTATGTTGTAAGTTGGGAGAATTTGATTAAAAATCAATACATTTGATCATTGGTGATCATTTCCTTTATTCTCGTGACCTGTATGTTTGATCAAGTAGTAATAGTGTAAGGAGAAATTAGATGCTTGTCACTATTGGGGCTTAACCCATTGACTCCTGGGGCCCGTTTCTCGAAACACCCGATAACTTTCGGGCCCGGTAAGTCATTTTTCGAGCTCATTTATTTATCGCCAAATGGTAATTATTGGCGCAAACTTAGCAATGTGCTTCACGAAATTATAAAGATTAAAATTTAGCTATCAAAATCAATAAAAATTGTATAGCTATCGGAGCATATTGTACACCTAAAATAGTTTTCGGGCCCTGGAAAGTTATCGGGAGTTTCGAGAAATGGCCCCCAGGGTGTTTTTGCGTGTTCCGCATAAATTAATATATAGATTTAGCCATGCCTAAAAGCGGAGCCTCCAAGGAATAAGCTGGTGCTCGTTTCTCAAAATAGTCCTGAAACTTTTCGCTCTGAAATATATTTCGGGGCTTTCTTTGGCTCGTTCCCTTTCGAAAAGTGTTTCGCAAAAAGCCCGAAAATGTTCCGAATTGTCCTCCAAGATTTTGAGGATCTGTTCTGTAAAACCAAGTTCGAAAGGTCATTCTAGAGGTTGAGCACAGCTTAATTTTGTTTTCGGGCATCAAACTGAACACATATTTCACTCAGGAGCAGTCTTGCTTGGTTTTTTAAATGTTTCCATATCCTGTCATTACCTGTCAAGGCTTGTCAAATCTCCTTGGATTGTTGGCTGTTGGCTTGAATGAACTTGAAACGGCGCTCATGTACAACAACAAAATAAAACTTCTTCATCGCGTTCGGATGTTCAGTTAACAAATAACATGAACTGCCCCTATTAGTCTGGTCAAAATTTATACCATCAAGATTGAAAACGAGCAAACACCAAACACACTTTAAATTATGGCATAAGTTTTGCGGATGCGAAGTAAGCCCATTTAAAATTAGGCGCTTTGAGGAACCCAAAAAAACTTGTTTTTCGGAAGCTTTTCGGATAAAATAGTCTTAAACCGACAACTGCTTCGCTTACTATTGAAAAGTTCTAGGACAGGAAAATCGACAATTGCACAAACCGATCCGACAGTTAAAATTGAAAGCAATTATTCGCCGTAAGTGATGCTTGTGCAGTTGCCTTGCGACTGTACTTTGACCTACTGTTATGAATAAACAAACACAAAATAATAAACAGAGAATTCATTTTTGAAAAAGTTTATTCGAAAACCCGAAAGTTTATACTTAAATGTAATTCGCATTACACTTCCAGCATGGCAAAATATTCTAAGACTACATCTGTCACAAATCTGAGCTCGTTTTCTAATAATTTTTTGAAGTCAAAAGTAAATGACACATTTCTAATGACATAAATTCAATTTCAAAATTTAATTTCTTTGACCGTAATAAATACTCCAAATCATGCACCTTAAACCCTTTAAAAACTTCACTTACTCGGTTGTGCTTCAGAACAAGGCAAGCTCTCCGCCGTGAAGAAAACAAAGCGATGAGGTCCTTTGAAGGCAGCTTTCGTAACTTGAAGTTTTCGCCTACTACCAGTATTCTTTTGAACTTTTTCTTTCCATTTATAGGTATTAAATGTTTTTTTCTCAAGTTTAAAACTACAGTACCGTCGAACAATCGTTTTGCTAAATAAACTTAAGCTTTTTAAAGAAACCTCTTTTTCAAAAGCGACGATGGTCATGCGATTTCCCGCCAAGAAGAACGCCGGTTGCCCAAAAGCACCGCGCGATTTCCCGCCAAGAAAAGATGGCATTCTCCACTCCCGGTCGGGTTGCCTTGGGACTTCCCTCCCCCTCCCCCAGAGTCTGTACGGACGGACGGACGGACGGACGGATGGACGGACGTACGCTGACGTCACAACCAAAATTTTTCGCATGGATACATTACCAAATTTCCTTAGCAATGGAGCTCCGCTGGCGGGCTTTGCCCGCAGGCTCCGCTAAAATTTGTCAAGAGTAGAAAAAATTACCTAAATGCACAGTAGAGAACGAAACATTGTAGGCTTCCCAAATTAACTTCTTTTTACACTGGAATAGTCAAATAAATCTATTCTGATGTTAAAAAGTATGGTTGTGCATCATTTATTAGCCAGAAAACAACCTTGAAAATGAAAATTGCTGAAATTTTCTGCACGGTGGCGAAAGCCTCTTGCATCTCAAATGCTTCCTGAACTATCAATTAAAAAAGACAGAATAGTCGACTACAGGCTTTTCTAGCCATAAATTTTATTCAGTTTATCAATACATTGGCTTCTAGAAGCAAAAAACTTTCAATTTTCTTGCATGCGTGAACACTTGCATGGAATTTTTGCAGACACTACAGCTGTGTTTATGGCGATGGCTTGTTCGGATGTTGCACAGCTTTGCGAACAAATTTACAAAAATTATACGAATCTGGAGCAAACAATTAGTTAGACAATTTTTAAAAAGCAAATCAACATGCAAAAACAACATTTCCCGTACTGTAGTGTTTTTCCAGGTCTTGTAAAATCGATTTGAAGTCCACGGTTCGGTTTAAATTTTTGAGCAAACTTTAGGTTGTCTCCTGCAAATCGAAGGAATCTCGACGCGAAACGGCTTTTCATCGCTTTAGAGACCTCCATGTCCTCTTTTTTGAAGGTCAGTTACCCTTCAGGATGATTTCTTTCCATTTTGAACTTCAAAAGTGAACTATCTTAATTTTCAGAGCAGAAAAATACATCTTAAAAATCTAGGACCGATTCACGCGCGCCACCATTATCTTTGTTTTGCAAACTCCATGTGGTCGGTTAAAAAGCCACCTTTCCCCTACCCCCTAAAACTCATAAATATATGCGCAGAAGACAGTTTCTGATTGGTTTATATGTCTCCTAAGCAATTGACAGCTTTAGAGGGCAAAAAAGTACCTAGTAGGGGAGGTAGGAGATAAAGTGTCCTCCACGCCAAACATGCGTGCAGCATGGCTGGTTTTGGCTGGTGTAGGAGTCAATGGGTTAAAGGGTTAATATAAAATCTTATAGGATCCTACAAGATCCAAAATAGGATCCTCCTATAGGGTTGTAGTACTTTTCAATAAACACTGATGGTTGCCATAATGCCATCAGCTATTTCGCTCAGAGAGGTCGGCTAAATTGAAGTTATCTAGAAAGATTCTTTCAAACCCCTTGTTGATACGGACAGTTCCTCTACTCAAACCAGCTGCCTACCTCAAACCCTTGAGGGCTGGAATCTGAAATAAGGTCCTACAAAGTTCTCTAACGTCTTAAACTGGATCTTATCAGGATCCTAAATGTAGGTTTGGATCTTAATATACTGTCTGTTATTAAGATCCTACTGCGCTAGGATCCTATTAAGATCCTCTGTTGGATTCTTACCAGGGATAATTCAACTGATTAAATTTGTCATGCATTTCAGAAATCGGGCTGTTCACAAGCTGTTCAAGGCTGCGAACATACACTGTAGTCTCGATTGATCAATCATTTTTTTACTGTTGTACAGACACTTGGTTTACTTCAACAAATCTTGTCTCTTTTATTCTTATTAGGAAACATGAGAATCACAAACATCCGTTATGGCCGAATTGTCTTTATGGCTGTTGCGACAGTTTTAATACTGTTTATGTTTTTGTTGGCACAATTCAGCCTCCGAGCTTCAGGTGGGAAAGGGATTTTGGACCGCGCCAAGGAACACTTTCACCTGTGGTTCCAGAAAACAGTGTTCAAGCACAACTGGGAGGATATCCATTGCAGAAGAAAACATGCAAACGAGACAACTGTCGAAGAAAGCTGGATTCCTGAACTGGCAAAGCAGCTGAACCTTGATGCTCCGGGAACTTCAGTTTTTGATAGCAATACTGGCTGCAATGAATGGCTTAAACTCCTTAGGAAAAGATACCCCAAGCTGAAAATTGGAGGTGCCCATGTTGATCAATATGCTGTGGAATACGCTAAGAGGTTATTCAACGATACACCAAGTACCTTTGGGACAATCAGCCCAGATGGAAAACTGAATTTCCTTCCCGGTGGGATGCAGTTCGCGCATGCTATCAACTATGGAGGGCTCAGAGATTTGGGCAATAAAGAAATGCAATGTAACCTTGTCAGGGATCTTCTGCGTATTTTAAAACCAGGTGGCTCTATGTATCTTGGTCACAATATAGAGGAAAATGAATGTCGTGTACTGGATAAATATGCAGATGTTGCACTTCCGGGGTGTTATTGGTCAGAAATGTGTCTGAAGAATCGAACTGATATTGCAGAGATTTATTACATTAAGGAGAAGGACCTTTTTGGTACCCATTCACAAATTGATGACTGCTATACTGCAGTGTTTATTCACAAGAAAGTGATCATATCACGAGGAACAGATGGACACGAAAACCCTGCTCCAAAATATGAACGGCACGAGAAGATGTATTACTGTACAACACAGAGCACCGTTACTGGCAAAATAGCGAGCAACATTCAAGAACTAACAAAACATGTCTTAAAACCAGATGTGGTATTTCCAGGCAGCATATACCAAGGATACAAGCTAGCCAAAAACTTTCACAAGATGAAAGAAAATATCTCACACGTTCTAAGTGACTCAAATTGAAACTCTTAAGTGTGACCGTTTTTTGAGCAATTATTTTTCATGGCACTGTAAGTTGTTTGTTTGTTAATTGTTGGGTGCTCTTACTGTAGAGATTCATTGCTGGACGATCATATCAGTCTTACATGTAAACACTTAACAATTTATTATCCTGCGAAATCGCACGGAATATCACCTGAAACTTAGCCGATGAGGCCGTAGGCCGAGTTGGCTAAATCAGGGAATATTCCACAAGATTGAGCAGGATAATATTGTTTTATTATTCAACAGATTGTCATCGACTACCATTTTCAGAACAAGAAAAACTATTGATAACGCCTAAAGCTAGCAACAAATAACAAACACCAAAGTGAAATTCCAAAATCGAAGTTTACTATCGTTCACTCCAAGTAAACTCATTTACAAACTCTTGTTTGGTAATGACAAGTTAAAAGTCAAACAAAACAAAAATATTGCTACCTTACCGAGGAATAAGTCCCCTTCTTGTGAATTAGAATCTGTTTAAAAACTTTCCAAGCTTGAGTAAGTGAGTTTGAAATTTCTGCTTCGCTAGCAATAGATTTTTCTTGGTTGAGTTCTCACTTTGAAAATTCCAAATCAATCTCCTTGTAAGCTGTAGTAAATAATGTTGACCTTTTCAGAGCATTACAGTCAATGCGCTTCACGCATGAACGGTAATGGAATGAAGATTGCATTCTTCACGTGCGCATTCCTTTCTTTAATTGGATAAATGTATTCTTGTAGATAGATTGAAAGATAGCGAGTTTTTTTCGATGAATGAAATTGATTCTTCGAAAGTTCACACATTACATCAGAAATCGTCTACATGGCGCACTCGGAAGAAGTGCTTATTAATTACTTCAGGGATGTTATCCGTTATCAAGGATGTTTACCTCCCCAAGAAAATGGTTGAGTCGTCGTCGCGTGGACTGTTTTACGAACAGCTCCTTTCGGCACTCGCATGTTCCGCGGAATAATTATCTGACAATGAAAAGGTTAACGATTACGTTCCTTGCATTAAAAGGCAAAGGTTTACTGGTTCCTTGCATAAGAAGGCAAAGGTTTACCAGGATCATAAAAGCTCCCAAGCAAATTTCTTGCCATTTGGAGTTAGGAAACCTAAGTTGTTTACCTGCATTTACAGGGGTAAACTGGTTGATCTATGGTTTATGCAAATGGTAAGGAAAGCCCTCCTGAATGGGAAATTCCCTTCAAGATAAGCATATACCATTTGTGCGATTCGCTCTAATTTACATAGAGTCTGGAACTAGTCTGGCGTAGGTCTTGGAACTGGTAGAAAAAAGTAAATGGAACACAATTTTCCGTTTGGATGTTCCAGTTGGGAATTTTGGAGTACCTCTGAAGATGTTCCGTTTATTTCGGAAATTTCTGGTCGGGCAAACCATAATAGTCTTTCCATTTACAATCCAACCGAAATTTCCGGATTTTTTCGGTAAATGGTAAACACTCCTAAACTTTCATGTTCCGATCATGTGCAAACCTATGTACACCGCGACACACCGCGGAGAAAACCGTTACAGGTATAAAATTGTGGCGGTTGTTGTTTATATTTTCTGCGGGTTTTCGATTAAGCCACGAAACCTCCAGCCAAAGAATAAGTTACCTTGTTAAAATTAGAGACTCCTTTGGATTTTCTTTCTAAGGATTACTGTTGTCGATTTTCTCGTTAGGGGTTATTTTTGTCGCCATTTTTGGCACCGGGCTTGAAAACAATAAAAGTATCACGTGTGACATACCGGAAAATTAAGCTAAAAAAATAACTTCTCAGTTCCTGTTCGGAAAGTTTGAATTATTATTGCGATGTTACAAAAACAATTCCGAATAACTAAATTGGAGTTTCGAATATAGAATCCAAGTTTCGAAGAATCGCTAAATTTTGCGAAGAATGAAATCGAAGAATGAATTAATTAATGAATATTTGAAGTTGACCGTTCATGCGTGAAGCGCGTTGACTGTAAATCTTGGAAAATTTCATTCAGGGTGTTTTTAAATTTCCGAAAAACACTGTGAAAACTCCCTCGCACTTTCAAAATGGCCACCTGAGCAAGCCGTGAAAGATCTGCAGTGCACTTCCAAATATGGTCAGTTACGTATATCACTGGATACCTGTCATGTATGGATGAGAGACATTGAGGGCTTCCTGACCATATATGGACATAGTGACAATTTGTTGAATAATAATAGATGTTAAATGCACGGCCAATTTTAACACTGAGATGCACTAAGGCCAATCTGATCGGCCTTCCTAATTAAACATGTCTTTAGGAGCACTTTGGTTGGCTACTGTTTCAATGGATGATATCTGGACCAATACGAAGAATGACAGGTTTTGCTGATTATGAAAACAATATGACTCCCGGTAACTCAGAGCCTTGGTAACTCAAAGCTCGCAATTTAATCGAGTAATCCTCAAACCAATATTGATTTCCCCAAGATTTGCTCCTACATTTACTGTAATTTGAGCCTCAATAATTCATTCCCTCAATAACTTGAACCTCCCACTAACTCAAATAATTCTTTTCCCTTTATGTCAGTTTCTTTTAATAATTTTACCCTCAATGACTCGAGCATCATTTGTCAAAGTGTGGTGAGACAGAACTAACTCTATGACATTGAATTTATTTTGAACCAAATTTCAACAAATTTAGCAGCGTGTATTTTTGAAGTGTCTAATTGTTGTTTCTTTCAATTTCTTTAGTTTCTTTCTAGTCATGTTACACAAAACATGGTTCTTCTTCCTTATAGAAAATGTGATAGGAATCTGATCCTCTGATAAGTCGAACTCTTGGTAACTCAAACCCTTTTTGATTTCCCTTGAAGGTTGATTTCCCTTGAGTTATTGGGAGTCAACTGTAGGCTAGCTTTATTATGTGGGGTGGGGGAGTGAGGGGAGGGGTGGGGGGAAGGAATAACTTCAATATAAATGGCTGCCTAGAGGAGTTGTGCACCTCTGTGAGAGAGGGTTCTTTGTTCATAGTACAACTTTGGCCCACCAGGCTTACAGCAAGAAAGCATCTGGGTGTTGTATGAATGCCAAAATTTAAGCTTTTAAAACTTTTTAGTTGTGTTTCAATGACTTAACTTAATATATAACATGAGATTTGTTGGGAGTTTTATAAATTTGGAGGAGCAGTGGTGTGGTTTCAAAAACTGCAGGTTTTTGGTGAAATTCCTTAAAGCAATGGCTGTAAAAGTTTCACATCTAGAATGTAAGCAAACTGTTTGCCAAACCATGAAATGTAAAAATTAATGTAGCTTGCACAGAAAATTATCAACTACATTGTATTAGCCTGCTAATACAGCCTCTTCTCTCCTGGCCAAAAAGCCTCTAGTGGCTGACAGCTAGAAGGAGCAGCTGTATTTTCAGTAATAAACAATGTATACTGGGTGTTTTTTTTCCTTTTAGGATAAAAACTAGAAGTAGCACATGAGGGACTCAAGCCAACAGCATTCTAAGTGACTTTTTGACATATTTGGTAAAATACTTGCTTTTGAACACAAAGAAAAAAAATCTTTCCTGTCAAAATGTTACTTACCGAGTGGTTGAAGTTAATCTAACTTCAAGGTGTCCATCTGGCCACCCAAGACCCAAATCTTATTAAAATATATGTATACAATATTATTTGAGTAATTGAAGAGCAACTTGGAAAAATGTCCAAGATGCTGAAGTGGCCTTGAAATCTAATTTGCTCCAAATATACTTATTTGTTTTGGTATTTAGTTTTGCATTCCTTATATTTTAAACTGTAGTCTTTTTATGACTTTTTGCTGAAAACTGAAGCATTACTCAAGAGAAGCATGAGTCATTTCTTTTGTTATCTGTTTAAACTGAAACGCAAGAAATCAGCAAGAAATCATTGTCTCCTCTTTTACTTAACCACTTAAGTATTTTAAAGAAAAGTAATGCATGTTGGGTAATTCTTGGAAGATAAGCCTTCAGGTCAAACAATAAATTCAAAACTATGTTTCATACACAATTTTAGTCTATGATCAAAAAAAAACTTATTGGAGCAATTTGGATTTTTCACGACCTCTCCCTAAGTTTTCTACTTTGAGCAAATTTACTTACTCAATTGCCTACAGTTTACTTTGCATCATGCTAAATCATTGACCTCTGTAAGGTGTAGTGATAGATGCATGTTGATCAGCATTTTCAACTAATTCTGAACTTGGTTGAAACATTGAACGGTTTTTGTCAGAAGTACCATATTTGTTTTACATGTATGTTCTAATTAAACTATCGACTGCATACGGTCTGATTGTTGGCCCAGCGTAACACTTCCCTGGTAATTCTGTATGCTTTTTGTGCTGCCTAGTAGCATTCAATGTATTCTAATTCTTATTTTGAGAATATGAGAAGTTGCCATAACGTACTTGAGGAGGTTCCACCTTGTTTAGGGGTAGGAGGTTTATACAAGACACCTCTAACATTTTGAGCGTAAAATTTTAGAGGAGCCAAAGCTCTCTTTGCAAGGAGCTTGCTTGGTTAGTAAAACGAGTGCAGGAAGGTTTGAGCCTTTTTTAATACATTTTTCTCTTAACAGAGTGGCTGCTAGTGTAACTAAGGCACCGTACATGTACACCATCTGTTTAAATGTGAGAAAAAGGTGTGTGTGTGGGGGGGGAGGGGGATAAAAACGATGAGTACCGACCGGCTTTTTAGTGGTAGGGTGAGTCCTGTCTAAGAACAATAGTTTTGACCTAGCTAGTCATAAAGGACAGGTCTTTCCCTAATTTATTGAATGACCATTTTCAGTGTTTGCTCCACGGTTGCTCTTCTTCACTGCTTTAATCTGTTACTTTCAGGGCATGCGGATGCGAGCCTTGCACATGCCCCAAACATTGAGCCACATAATTTACACAGACTACTTGAATGAATACTTAATTGTGCTGCTAAGTGGTTAAAATGTTAGACTTCAGTGAAGGTCGGTGTTTCAAGGCCCAGTCCCTGCTTTCGTGCTGTTTTCTTACACAAGAAACTTTACTATACATCGTCTCGACTGACTAGAAAAATGTTTTGTCATTCCACTCCGGTTTATAAATGGGTACCGGTATGTACTGCTGGGAGTAACCCTGCAAGTATGTACTGCAGGGAGTAACTAGTTTTCCCATTCAGAGGGGGAGTAGCAATATTCTTAGTTGCTTCATGCTACAGAAACCAATTCAAGCCGGGGGGGGGGGGTATTCTGGATTTCTAGTGACTGGGATTATTGAATGGGGCAAAAATCAAAACCCAAAAAAACCCTGGACCAAAAATTAACCCCCCAAGAAATCCCATGCTGAATTTCCAAACTTTAAAAATTTCCAGAAAGGATTACATGATATAACACGAACCTACACAGTCAGCACTACCAAGAATCTTGAGATTGTTTTGAATATCCAAAAAAATCCCTTCTTAAATCGAGCCACACACCCAAAAATATACTTGCCAAATTCTCCTTCCCCAAAAAATCCTGGAATCGAAAATTTTAAACCCCAAAAAATCCTTTGATCATCCCCATCACTTGAAATCCAGAGTACTGCCCCTGGGGATTCAAACTCCGGCTGTGTTTAGGCCTCCTGTGGCTCCTACGTGACCTTAAGAACCTACCTATTTGAATGAATTACAGTCAAACCTCCCGTAAGTGGACACCCTTGGGGCCGAGTATAAGTGTCTGCATGCTTACGGGAGTTGTCTGCTTTCGGGAGGTTAAAAGACTTAATGCATCATGGGGGATAGGGTGTTTTAGTTAAGCCTCTAAATCAAGTGGACATGTTCCAACTGAAAACTCATGACGATCGTTGTGGCTGTAGATGACAAAGTCTCTAAAATGGCCAACAATCTCAGCAAAAGTAACAATCACTAGAAAACTGGTTGACGTTGTCTCTGGCTGCCACACTGGCTATCTTGAAACCCAAGGAAATACTGGGTTAATAAGATGCTCTGTTAAAATAAGTAATTTTCTTTTTCAAGCAAACTGTGTCATTGTAAACCTCTACAGGCTCACAGATTGTAAAAGGGGCCCTATCTTGCTGCATGACTTCCTGTCTTGGAGCCTGGCCTAGAACAGGCTTAATTGTCAGTCCATCTTGAAGTTATACTTGAACGGATTTAATCTACCTCTTAATGCCCCTGATGGGTAGTTTTCCTCTGACACAGGCCTAGGAATGTGCAAATCATTTTTGCAGGTTTGAACACATTGGCATTTTTGGTATCTTTTTTGTGTGTTTTGTGAATGTGCTCGTGTTTTTCAAGGTTGTATTTGATATTCTGGCAAATTTTATGATGAAAAAACTGGTGGTGTTTGCTCAAAGGCCCTTCCTTCCTTCCTTCCCTTTTTCTCCTGCTTTCTCTCTTTCTCTTTTTCCCTCTCTTTATAACCGAGAAGCTCTGGGACTAGAACGCCGCCATTTTGAACGCTGAGGAGGCCCTGGGCGCTAAGTCGTCCCAACTGTGTTTTTCCCGCCATTTTCAAGGCTTTCCCAGAAGAATACTTTCACTTTGTTTTGCTCTTTTCCTAGCAGTTTCATTGGGTAAGAAATTACGTTCTGAGTTCTGACGTCATTTCGAATTCATTTTCATCGAACGATGTTTCACATGTGTTTTTGGCGCAGTTCAGTTGCTTTAGGAGGACTTTAAAAGGAGCCTTTTCGGAAAGGTTTGTTCCAGATTCTTCCCTCTGTATAACGTTAAGTAAGCTTATATGTTTTCATTTTGTCTGTAAGTTTAGGAATCGCTGGTAAAGCAAGGGCTATTACATGTAAATATTATACGGTTGACACATCGTTGGAAGCCATTTTGGATAAAGAGAGGCGCTATATTTAGGCTAAATTACGTGAGGTTTTCCGCTTTCCTGGCAACTTTTAATGCCTATTGTTTGTAAATAACACCAGGGTGTGATTATTAGCAGTTTTTGAGTGTTGTGTGCTCAGTGTAACACTTGATCTCTAGCAATTCGAAATTCATCAACCCAACTGCGCAACTCAAAATCAGCGCAACTAAGGTCAAATGGAGTGACAAAATCCTGAGTTGTTTTTTCTTCTTCAAAATGCTTATAAATACCTCCAACGTAAAGGATTAGGGAGTGTGGTCAAGACTTAAAAATGCTTTAGAATGTTCATGTTTAGAATCAGGAGGTTTACTGATGTGTGAGAATGCTAGTTTGTATTAAATTAGGTTGTACATGTACAATAGCCCTTTTCACAGTTAAATTTTCTCATTTCATTAAAATATATTTGAACGTGGATGTGAGGCAATTTCGGACAAAATGTGCAAAATTGCTCGAAATTGCCTCACATCCACGTTCAAAGACATTGTAATGAAAATGAGAAAAGGTAACCGTGAAAAGGGCTAGTAGACACATTAATAGAAATAGAAGGTGAATTATCTGCAAAAAAAAGTGACCAAGTGGCTTGTCACGATCTATTTGTTTACAGTTTTTTCGGTCTGAGCTCTTGTTTGGTTGGTAGATAATTGACGTATCCAAATCAAATAAGGGACCGTCAACATACATGTATAAGGAAATTGCAGGCTGTGCAGAACTATGCATGTCGAATCGTTAGTGGCGCGAGAAAGTACGATCATGTAACTCCCCACTTAAAAAGTTTGACTTGGTTACCCGTTAAGGACCAATTATACTATCGCCAAGCTATCATGGCTTTTAAATGCATTTCCGGACACGCCCCCAAATATCTGTCGTCACAATTCATTACTTGCGAGCAAGTTACCAAGCGTACAACCAGGAGTGGCCAAAAGCTTGATATACCTCTTTTGAAAACAGCCTCAGGACAAAGAACATTTTATTACAGAACTATTGGACTTTGGAACAATTTAGATCCCTTTTTAAAATCAAGCTGTTCAGTTCAAGTTTTTAAACGTATCTTAAAGAATAAGCTTTTAGACAATTTTGTAAATACTCCCTAAATTTTATTCATTTTTAGTATTTTGGTGACTACAAGTTTAGATAATGTTGTAAATGTTTCTTAACTTTGATTAATTTTGTTTGTATAGTTATTAGTAACTTAGTAATTTAAGTAATTGTTCCTGAAAAGCCCCATTGGGGAGGTAACAATAAAGTATGTATGTATGTATGTATTAGCAAGGTAAGTTCCCTGTTTAACAACCACTGGGCATTTAGGTCAGACCCTCTCCCCCCTCCTCCTTAATTTTCGTACTCCCATACAGCCAGTGAATTTAGTCGATAAGACTGAATTCATACCCTTGACAAGGGGATGCATAATGAGTTCCAAATAGAAAAGATGCTAAATGGCTTTAATGATTGAGAAGGCTTGAAATTCTGTTGGAACTATTTTAATTAACCACTGTTGCTTTGTTTTGTTATGTTGTGTATCTAGACAGAACATGTTGTTGGTTTTGTAAAATCTAGTGAATGTGTATTACTTCTGTGCTGTCTTTATGAGTGACAAACTATGTAGATCACAGTGCCACTGGATTTGTTCTCATTTTCTACTATAGTACCTTTTTCTCTTCATGTTTTGTTATCAGCATGAGAAAAATGTGTTTTTTAACACATTATGTTGGTTTTGTCCTAGATTCCCCACTGTCGTGACTAGGAGTTGTGTTATGGAACATATAGTTACTTTTCTTGTCACATTGTTGACAGTACAGTGTAATCCAATCGCGTTGTGATTGAACTTTGAACATTTGGACATATAAGAGATCTAGAATTTCAGTGTTTCATAATTGGAAAAAGGAGAGACCAGAATTGTGAGTAATTTTTGTGAGGCATGTGATTAAAACTACTGTGTCTCAGGAACCTAAATCGTGAGTTTTCCTTTGTCAGTTTCAACCAATTCCAGACACTATCTTGACTCTCCCTAACCCCCTTACCCTAAACATCCATTGGACGTTAAGCGAGGAACTTCGTCTTGTGAATATGTCAACAGCCCCTAAAAGTGCTCATAGTTTTTATTCGTACAGTGAATGTCACAAAATTTACATTATTTCATTGTCTCTTGAAGGTATGGCTGAGGGTTTTGAAGATCATCTTCAAATTTGTGGTGATCAGAATGGTGAAGGGGAATCTGGATGACCAAACAGTGGTTCAGCAATGTGCGGCCGATGATCAGATTGCCTCAGCTGTGGAAAACCAAGGTCAGCTTGGGTAGAAATTTTATTTTTGCTTTGTTGTTCAATGTTACACCAGCTGTTGCTGGATACTTGTGAATTGTTTTGAACAGCTGATTAATGGTTCAAGGAGTCTTTGCAAATAATGCCTTAGACAAATCTGTAAGTGAGTTTTTGACATTTAATCAGAGACCTCCATCAGCTTTGTAGTGCCAAGACAAAATTTTGCTTTTTTTAGTCTTTTTATGTTAAAAGTACAATCATGTTATTGAACGTTTTCTAAAATTGCTCTATTATTTCTTTTTTCACACACATATTCTAGTATGTTTTTGTGATTTGCAAAAAAATGGAAAGTGGAGTTTTAAAAATTTGTTAAAATCTGTGCTTGCATAATGCTGATTGAACCATCTGTCCTAGTGTATGTTTTTTTTGTTGTTGTTTTTGTTGTTGTTGTTGTTGTTGTTGTTGTTAATGTTTTCCTCAGTACTAGCAAGCCCAGAACATTACAGGTCAATCTACAATAGGGGCTTCTCAATTACGTTTAATTAATGGACCCACCCCTTTGGTTTTGGAAGTATCAAGGAGTTTGCACTGAGCAGTAGTTTAATTAATTGTTGCGTTTTTGCTTTGTTTACAGTCTCCTCCCCTCCCAAGATGGCGCCTGAGTCTCAGCCTCATTCCCATGGTCTCTCCTTGGTGCAGGGGGCGAAAAGAGGAGAGACCCGGGGAATGAGGTTGCCTCATCCTGGAGCTATTCCAAAAAAGAGGTCCTCTTGGTCACCTCTTCGCCCTAAACTTGAGGTGTCAAATGAGCAGTTAACAGGAGAATTACTAATGGTACAAACAGTTAGTGGCTTAGATCAAGGAGAAAATTGCAGGGTGGAATATCCTGAACCGTTCTCTTCTCCATCATGTGGTGAAGGAACTGCAGAGAGCTTGTGTCCTCCAGAAGGTCATCTGCAAAAGAGTGACACCTCTTCAAATCAAGGCCAGATTTATGGCAGTAGTTATTGCAGTGATACAACTGCTGTCCCAATAGCTGCAATGGATGAGAGGGATTGCCTTCCTGCTGAGAATATAGAGGCTAGTGAATTGGCAACCAATGGTGAAACAGCTGTTAGCAAGAACAGTAAAGTAACCAATTATGAGACACCCTCAGATTTCATACAGCCACCAGAAATAGGCCTACCAGTGGCTCAAAGACCACCCACTCCAGAAGGTTGCCAGTCATCACAGTCGTCACTTGTGACAGGGCATCAATCCTGCAAAACCTCAGTTGCTGTAGTTACTTGTAAAGGAAAAAGTGGTCAGCAAAGAGGAAATCCTGCTGAACATGACGATGTAATAAGAAATGATGGACTATTGCAAGAAATTCAAAAGGTAAATGAAGGACTTTGTGGCTCAGAAAGTGGATTTTTTTTTTCTGTGGGTCGTGGCAACAGGAAATTGACAATAATTTAAAGAAAGAGTGCAACAATTTTACATTTAAAGGAAAACATGTTTCCCAAGAAATTTCTGTCATCTTTGGTTCATTGCAATTGCCATAACATTTGAAATGGTGTGTACTGTACTAGAATAATATTATAATAATTATTATTACATGTATAGAGACAATAGATATTAATGGTTTTTTTTTCTGTGGCATTCGTTTTGTGAAAAGGAATGAGATCTAAGCTCAAGAATGTGCTTTGCATTGTTTCTGTAAATCTGAGTTGTCATTTTGTTGACTGAGCAGGCAAGTGAGGTGCTACAGTAACTTGGTCAACTTTGAACATCTGTTTACAACTCCACACAAATTTGTCATATTTTGACAGTGAATGGATAGGGTTGTCATTGGCAATAAAAACTGAAAACATCTACTGTTGAGTTGTTATCAAATTCACCCAGAGACTGCAGAGACTATGTGTTCTGTTGCAACTGCAAAGAGGAGGTTCATTTTGTATTATTCTAATTCTTAGTCAATTTAACTGAAATTCAGTAACCTAAATACATCATGGAGTAAAACTTCCCAGGTTTCACAGGAGTTTATATTTGCATGATCAAATTTTTGTGTAGTGATAGAAAATCTGTGAAATTCGCAAAAATTAGATCCCACAAAAATTTCATGCCACACGGTAGTTATATGTGAATCAGGTATTAAGTTATTGCTATAAAAAGAAGACTTCTTTTTATTTATTTTTTTTTCAATTATTGAATTTTAAAGTGTGTATCAACTTTGAATGCAGTTACAGAGGTTCAAAGTTGAACAAAATTCCATGCAGTTTTTCTCATGTCTGCTTTCCTTGTCTGCCCTATAAAATGGCCTCGGAAACCATGATAGGGTATTTGATCTCAATTTCTAATTCCACATACTTAAAAGCAACTCCTTTTTTTCAAATTCTTATGTGTTTTTTTTTTCGACATTTTAATTTCTGTTGGATGTTACAGCCAATTAATTAAACAGGGTGTCCACTTGGGATTATAACTGCAAGTCATTTTGCTTCAATTTGTTTCCAGGCTCCATGTAAGTGAATAATAACACACTCTATTGTTGCCTTGCAACACAGGTCATGCCATTCTTCAAATGAAGCAAGAGTTCTGAATTTTGAAAAGTCTGTGCAGGGTGAAAACTTTATGACATTGCAAAACAACGTACTTTAGGGTCAACCTTGTTGCCAGGACTGTCTAGATCTCTCTTCTTCCCTCGCTCCAAGAGAAGGGAAGAAGAGAGACCCTTGGAATGAGGTTGCTTTAGGGTCTTTTTGCTTCATGAAAAATTCTTGTAAGTCATCATCTATTGGTCAATTACCTTCTTGTTTCTTTTTTTTTTTTTAGGAAAATGAGTTGTTGCATCTGAATGAGATGTACTTGGTTCAGGTAAATTATAATAAATGTCATAGCGAGTGGCTTCAATTTGTGACTTAATTTGGTAATCTAGCTATAATGTAAATAAATTCTTTTATGTAATTCTTTCAATCCATTTTAATAGCTATGCACATTAAGCTAATGAAAATGGGGGTGGAGGGGGGGGGGGGGGGTCACATACACCAGGGATCATATTTCAGTAAAACAACTTTTACAGTTGTAGTTAATACCAGCCATGCCCAAATGTTTTTATAAGCATTATGTGGAAATAGGCTCAGTAAACATTGTTTACTTACAAGTCCTTGTTATAAGGCTCTGACTAGTAGAATTTTTTAGAAGTAGCACTAAATATGTACCTGTACTACTTGGTAGTTATAAATCAGGGTTCGACATCTGTTAAGTTGAGTCACTAGCCACCGGGCAAGTGAGCTTCAAAAATCTACTTGCCCCAGGCACAATTCAGTCGCCCAGGTTCCTTTACCAATGTCTTTCTTCACCCATAGCATCTAGACCCTGGCAATAGAGCTAAAGAGTGTGAAGGACCTTAATAGCTTTAATAGCTAAGCGACAGCTGTGTACCGTATTTGCTACAAGCTTTAAGCCCACTGTTGTAAAACAAGTTGAAGGAACAAAATTCTGATTATATTTATCTCAACGATCGAGTGAGAAATGTAATGTTTACGAGAGTTAGGTAAAACAAGTCTGAAACTTAGCTTTCGAAATGTTTGAATTTTAACAATTAAACCTTGTAACTTTAAGGATACTTTTAGAGGCTTTTTGTGCCAACTTAAATCCCAATTTACGTAAAAAAGACGAACATAAATGACAACACAGTTGCAAGACATGCACCATCTTGCCTAGCTTAGTAACCTGGTGATAAAAGCTGGAGGTTGTGTGGCTACCATTTCCAGTACGTGCAGTGAAACACTCGCGATGGATGTGCGAACTACTGAGTGAAATACACCATGGTTCTGAGGTTGTTTTGTTTTAGAACAGTTTCCAGCAAGAGTAATAACAACTTCATAATGTGGTTCCAGTGTGTTCCAGTGAGTTTGTAGGGTATATTGTGTGGTTCCAGAAAATATCCATACCCCACCCACAGAAGGGTTTTTTCATGACCCCCCCCTCCCCTCTGGGTTTTCCAAAAACGGCCCACAAACTATACCCCCCCCCTCTGGAAATTCCAATTTTTTCCTACACCCCCTGGAAATATTTCTATTTCTTGTTTAAAGCAAAAAATTAGCTAAACTATAGTTTAAGAATCCAAATTTCGATGGTTACTTGCATTTTCTGGTAAATTTGTGTATGTGAGCAGAAGCTACGTCGCATGTCAAATGCTATAATTGTGCATGCACATTGTCATAAGTTTTATTTACGACCAATTCTGCTTCATTATCTTGACGAAACAGCAACACTTCAATTTATAATTCGAGTAGTTGACAAAATACAAGTTCTCTTGAGAAATAAATGTTGAGTAAGAATCACTAAGTTACGCTGCCCAGGTAACAAAAGAGTACTGTAATCAAAACAACATTTTTTGCGGGCATATTCAAACCTAAATTTTAATGAACGCTTGCCAGATATATAAGCTTAAAACCCACATGCAAATCAGTAAGACAGCTAGCAGTTTTGCTGTAAACCTTTTGTTTTTCTCAGTAATGTTGGAAGATGACTACGATTGCCAGAAAAGCATAAAAATAAAGTTTTCTGCCTCTTCCGGTTTCCATCATGCAGTGTAATTCAATCTTCTCCACGACAATTAGCGTCCCGTTGTCTAGCTCGTTGACTGGCGATGAAAGTTTGACATGCTGCCGATTTAGCAATTTGCACAATTCTGCTTTTATTTAATATGCTGATGCATACCCTGGTTACCAGAGGCTTTTCTTGCGCGGTTTCCGGTTGCAGCTTATGTTCTCTACTGTGACCTGGCAAAAAGCATCTGGACCAGAGTGCTATCGCTTTGATGACGCCAAGCCAATGGCTAGCTTGCTTAAATTGGTTTAGTCCAGAATTTGGTTCAGGCTTCTGATTGGCTCCTTAAAAACAACCTCCCAAGGTATTCTAAGTATAACAGTCTTTGTCACTGGTTGACAAGAATAGTATGCCGCAGGATAGTAATCTGTGAAATTTACCAGGTTTATCGCTTACGTGTGATTTACGTAGGGATGGAGGATTGCGAAAGTAGTTTTGATAAAACATTCGAGAAGGCCTGCAGTAAAAACGTTTGACGGTGTAGAGGAGTTATTAGCTCTGAAAAAAGAGATGGTATACTATTTTTAATTTTATTCGCTGCAAGGATGTTTCAGCAGTATTGCCAACCGGCTTCGGAAAATCGGTTATTTAATTCTATAATATTCCAGCTCATTCCAGGACTATGTGGGGTTCAGTGATTATTCCAAAAGCCCGATAGTGGTTGTTGTTTGTCCGCCTATTAAAATATAATGCGGTCATTGAGTGCCATATGAAGGAGTTAAAGCGACAAGGCATTTTGGTGTACTTGTTTATCCGGAGATGGTGGCGACAAAGATGGTGCCCTCGCTGGAAAGCTGTACGCCTTCATCATTGCAAATCCCGAGGCGCTTATCCGGTCCTCATTGAAAATATTGATAGAATGTAAAATGACAGGCCAAACACGACTCGTGCTAGTTTTCCTATGTGCAATCGCAACTGAGCTTTGTCCCTTCGATCGAGACGAGTTAAAGGCAAAACAACTTACTTTTGCCCGTAAATTGTGTGGACAATAATTTTTACCGGGCCGGGGTTTGTTTTTGTTTACAAACGCCATTTTAAAGCGATCCATTTGACACCCCCAATACTAGCGTGTAATCAACCCTGATCTGTCGTCTCTTCACGTGCCATTGCATGTGATCACAGCACGAGACATACGCTGTGATTGGTTTGAACGTAATAGGATAAAAAAAGATCAAAGATCAACGAGAACAGTAAATCAAAGCTCTCTGGCCCAGAGGTTTTTTCTCACGGCAAGCCACTCATTGTGTCGGTCTTTGGCTGACGCAGCTCGGCCTCCAGCCGATTTCTCCCGATGTTAGCGAGGAAAAAACCTCTGGTACCCAGGGTAGCTGATGCAAGGCTGTGGTAAACCGCCTTCTCTGGAGACCTGGCAAAGCTAGAAAACTTTTGCACAACTAGCATAAGGGAAGCAATTGAGATCCGGTTACGAAAACCCTCTTTGAATAGAAACAATGGCTTCGAATTAGCCAACATCTATGACACTATTTTAGGCCCCTTGAGACCCTTATGAAGTGATATAACCCTTCTTAATATTCACATTTCCACCGTGGCTGATGAAGTTCGGTTGGTCCGGCCGAATTTTTTTTTTATTCCACTTCAACAGTTTTTAATTTTTATTGCGCTCTGAGTCAGGAAATGTTTTATTATTTTTTTAAATCATGTTTCCAGAGCAGGAAAAACAATATTTTTCATTGATTGTTAGATTTATCTAATGTAAAGTTTAGCCAAAAATGACGTTGCAAGCAGCATGAATGCATTCGAAAACATTTCAGCACACACGTGGGAAATTATGTTCTGTAAACAAACTTATCTGAACAATGGTTCATGTTACACGCTCACGACTATGTGATTTTCCACTGCTACCGAAGAAATTTTGCCCGTTTCTTTCATGCCGAAATATTGTTTGAGTCAAAACTCGTGAAATGGGCATGTTTTTATTTTTGATTTATATAACGTACCTGAGTCGTAAATTTCTTACAGATGATATTTGTCTGCTGAACTATAATTATTACAGTGTTTTTACGTAGTTTTCAATCAAGAATTACTCTTAGCGGGATCAAGAACTGTTTTGTGTCGATTCCGAATTTAATATTACTGTGCTCAATGTTGACACAATAATTCAGTTCAAACGATAGTTTTCACGCCGGCGAACAACAGCGAAGAAATGCAATGTAAATGTCTGCGCTGCTACTAGCAGAGACGGATACAGTTCCAAATCAAATGACAGACGTATCTGCTTAAATATGTGTGACAGAGATTCGTGGTGTAATTTATAGGATTTACTTGTCTTCCACAGCATGAGCTGTTCGCTAATCAGCTGCTGTTTGGTAAAATGACCGGACTCTCGCAGCACCAGAAATTGAGCCTGACCACCTTGAAATTTACTTTTGTGCAGTTAACAAGATCAATGTTTGCGTCCGCAGATCGGTAAGCAAAATGCAAACAAAGAAAATTTAACATATAGGAATAATGGAACCGGTCTGGAAAAAATAATATAAATTGATACAACCCCCCCCCCCCCAGGATTTTCCTGGGCCTTTGACCCCCACCCCCCTGGAAATTCCAATCCCTTCCGTGGGGAGGGTATGGATATCTTCTGGAACCACACATTAAAAAAAAAAAATTCTGCAAGATTCTACTCGCCCACAGACTACCGAACGCACAATATTTACTAGCCCCGCTTGATTTTTACTTGCCTCGGGTGACCGGGCGAGTGGAGATGTCGAACCCTGCAAATTCGAGTTAAATTTAAAAAACAAACCAAATTGGCAGCACATGCACAGCACAGCACACCACAGCACTGTACACCACAGCACAGTGCAGTACATTATACAGGACAATGCAATACAACACAATACAGAAGACAATGCTCACTGGAACATCACTAAAGAGTCCTAATTACATGTACATTTAACATACCTTAGAATTTTAAATAAAAAGTAGCATTATTTTAATTACAATTTTTGATTTGGAAAAAATTGTTCCATGCCATGCTAATAACTTCAGGATCTAAGGATCAAGTCCAAAGAATGTTCAGAACTTCGTGCCGAGAACAGGAATTACAGGTATGACAAGCAGGAATTACAGGTATGACATCGTGAACACTTTTATGAAGCCTTGAAATAACTACAGACAAAACAGAAATGGAGAGATTAAGCATCACGTTTATGGCAAACATGAACAGCAAAAATACCACATGATCATGAGTTTCCCACCATCTTTCATGTTTGCCATTTGCTGTTTTCACTGTGAAGGGGCCTGTTTTTGCATTCGTTAAGAAGTTGAGTATTTTCTTGGACGTTTTTGAATTGTTCTACAACAATTATCAGCCTTTGTGTAAGCCCAGTGATGTTTTATACTTTTTACATAACAGTAACCAGTTTTCTGTCAGTGTTTACACAAAAAGGAAGAAAAAAGTACAAGAAATTGAGCTAATGTTTGGCTGTCACCTTTTTTTTATCAGAAAGGCAATCAAATTATGTAGTTATGTCAAAACATCCTGTTGTAACCACATTCAACTGGTAATTAATATAAAATTATTTTTACTTAACAGTTAGAAAGCTGCCACTTTTTGTGGATCCGAGCTTTTAAGGAGTTTGTGTGTAGCTTAGGAAGAAATGTTTCACTTTAAAACAGCAGATGGCAAATGGCAGGTTAACGTTTGTCATCTGCCATAAACGTGATGCTTTGTCTCTAAAGAAATAGCTATAATTGTGATCACCCTGCTGCTGGGATGGTCCTAAGGAGCAAGCTCCAATGTGAAGTAAGTGGCAAATAATTGACTATAGATTGGGTGGTTCCAGAAAATATCCATACCCATACCACAGACGGCATCTCGGAATTCCAAAGGGTAGGGGGGGTTACGTCAACTGGAATTCCGAGGACATGGGGGGTTCATTGGACTGGAATTCCGAAGGCATACGGGGTTTCAGGAGAGTAACTTCCAGTTTGGTGTGGTTAAGTCTCTTCAAGAAAAACTCGTCAAAAACGACTTATCTAAGGACGATGATTCACTCGTAAACACGAGACACGTTCAACTCAATCAACTCGCCGGAGACACATTTCAGTGGTCATGGGCAATAAAATGTTTATGCTAACATGATGGCTGAAATTGCTGTTCACTTGCCAGTAGATCGGTCACAAAAGCGATCGTAGGCTTTTCTTCGATTGTTTTGCTCGAATACAATACTGTAGATCCCAGCAAAGGGTTTTCAGCCCCTCTATTAAAGCAGATATCATCGAGACACATGTGAAATTGTTGCGTTATGCATCAGTCAGTTCCAGCTGCGTCCTGCCCCCCCCCCGCCGGGCAACTGCGGGGCATTTGCGTGCCTTGTCAGTCCCGGGGGTGGGGCATTAGCAAAGTTGGCTCGGCCCGGGGGTCGGGCATTTGCCTACCCCCGGGCTTTTGACACACATGTGGTTTCCGACTCGAAATCCAAACATGAAGGATTTTATCGCAAAGGACCAGCAGTTCGTCGTAGATTGGATCGTCTGCCAAGGACTGGACAAACTTGTGGAGGTTTTCTCGATTTTATGCATTTCTTCATTGCTTATCAAGGCACAACTATCACTTTAATAATGTAGCGAGATCGGGAACGATCAACGTGAATCGACGTACGCATTCTTCTTAAGGATTTAAAAAACTTTAGTCGAGATGATTCTTAAATTCTAAACATGTGTATAGAGATCGTTGTTTTATACGTTACAACAGACTTTTAAAATGTCAAGATTTTTGTTTACTAGTGAACTGTTTAAAACAAACTATCATGTAGTATTGTTGTCTGTGAAGTATTAAAATATCATCACTTGACATTTATACCAACTTTATTAACATCGGATAGTGCCGTTACAAACAATAGACGGAGAGGTAGGCCTACAGAAATGAAAAATCACACATAAAAATGCTGAAAGTGGTATTATTGTGCAATGAATGAAAACTGCTGCAGTGTTGATTGGGGACGTGTGATCCCGGGGGACGGGGCATTTGCCCTCTTCCTTCGTCCACACCGCGGGGCATTTGGCAGCTAAAGTGTCCCCACCCCCGGGAATTTGCCATCCGAGAGAAAAAAATGCTAATGCCCGGGGGTCAGCCCGGGGGGGGCATGGGCGCAGCTGGAATTGACTGATGCATTACATACCATGCGACGTTCATTGAAAAGGTCAGATTTCACACGTTATGCAAATTTGATGCGCTTTTGATTAGACTACATTCACTATTTTGTTCAAATTCTTTTAAAGTTGTCATTGACTTTGAATTTCAATGTGAGTTGGTGATTTACTATTTTAATTTTAATCGAAGGGTAAAGTGCGGGGAAAAAGTTGAGGCCTTAGTACAGTATGCAAATTGCGTTCACTGTGAACTAAAAATAATTGCAGGAAAGAAAAGCTCGCTATTTTACTCTAATTCTTTTCCTAACATCATAACCTTCGATTTTTAGAATAGGTTGCATTCAACAGTTTCGCTTTTGACTGCAGGTTTGAGTCTGGCAAACGCAATTATGAATTTCCAATTTCAATTCTGAAAATTTTAGCTATTTTTGTTGTTAAAATTTTAAGTTGCATTCGGCGCGCAAATTATTCACGGCAACCCTTGACACCAAAAATTATAGACACACTTTTAAACATTGGACCATTAGCGTTGGAATGACTTCAAAGCTGTTTGAGTTTTCTAATGTTTAACGAATTATCGGAAGTGTACGTTTTGCCGTGGAAGGTTACACGCAACGTTGATTGTTTGCTGTGCTGAATGTACGTTTCTTTCTATCGGAGGGAGTGAAAGGAGTAATTTCCGTTTAATAAAGGTGTTTGTAATATAGAGAGGGCTTTTCAAATCAGTTGGAAGAAAAAAGCGGCAATTCCTAAGGGGGGTTTGAATGATTACGGAATTCCGAAGGCATGGGGGGTAGAACGGTTTGGAATTCCAAGGGCAAGGGGGGGGGGGGTTGAGCATTTTGGAATTTCCTAAGGCAAGGGGGGGGTCTGGATGAAGATGCCGCCCGTGGTAGGGTATGGATATTTTGTGGAATCACCCATTGCAAAATTGCAGCTTGCTGGCTCTGATTATTACAGGACTATACAGGTGTAGGCTGTAGCTCTGTCACTGTTGTTTTGTTTACATTTCCCATGATGTTTCATCTCTAATTTGATGGTACCCTGGAAGAAATTCTGCACAGGATCTTAATAGGATCCTAATAGGATCTTGTAGGATTTTAACCCAGGATTCTAAAAAGATCCTACTTAAGATCCTGTAGGAACCTATTACAATGTAACATTCAATTGGATCCTACAGGAGCAAGTTCTAGGTTCTTGTAGGATATTTCTACAGACTCTTAATTGTAAAAGGATCCTATAGGATCCTACAGGGTATTTAATATTTGATATTTAACTGGGAAATTTTATAACATTTAAATTTATCCATATGTGTATGTAAATGTAAATCTATACTTATGTTTATATGTATGTGATTCACCATCAAGGTATTTTTTTTCAGGCAAGTAGGGCTGAATGTGCTACTTTGCAGCAGGAAAATGAAGAGGTGAGTGATGCACAGTGAAATCCCGATTTCTCGATCCGATTCCTTGATTTTTTTTTACCCCCAATTATTTGAACCAAAACTCGTTTCCTTTTGATATTGATTTCAGTCGATGGCATCTTCGATTTTTTGAACTCCCGATTGAACCAATTTCAGTTTCCCTAGGAGGTTTGAAAAATCGGGATTCCACCGTATAATTCATGTCACATTGAACCTTAATTTGAATACAATTGTAGTGGTAAAGTCAAACCTCTGCTTGCAGACACCTCCCGTAGATGGTCACCAAACTGTGGTCTTGGTGGTCACGTTCGTCCAGAAAAACAATTAAAAAAAAAAAAGCCTACAGGAAGGGGGACAAAAGGGTCCATTTTTTCAATTCCAGTTTATTTGGGTGGCCTGCTCTCTCGCTCTAAACAAGAACATAAGGCTATATATACGGTGTCTATAATGAAAAGCATGACGCACGTCTTGCCCCCTCTTCTCTCTTCCTAATTTCTTTTTTCTTTATAATTTAACTTCCTTCTAGTTTCTGCTTTTTGTATTTTTATCTATTTGTGTATTTAAGCTTAAAGAGATATTATTGTATATATTTGTAAAGCCTTTGTTGTGTAATGGAATAAAACATCCTATTATTAAAAAACAAAAAAAAAACAAAAACAAAAAAACTGTGGTCTTGGTGATTTCTCTAACTAGTAAGACTATAAACTCCTGTAAGCGAACACCTCTCATAAGCAGAAGCACTTTTTCGAAGCTCCAGGAGCTACGGTTTCTAGTGATTATTACTTTTGATGAGTTTGTTGGTTGCTTAAGAAACTTTGATAGTCACATCACCATGAGTTTTAAGTTTTTGATATCTTGAACGTGACCATGTCATTTAGAAGGCATGGCTGACACCCCCCCCCCCCCCATCCCCATGATGCTTGTAGTCTTTCAACCTCCTGTAAGCTGACACCCTTCCTAGGTCTGGAGGGTGTCCACTTACAGGAGGTTTGACTGTAAAATAACCTGGCATGCCATTAATCTCCCAGTAGCTCAAAAGTAAGAGCATCCAAACTGAGTATAGAAGTTCATGGGTTCAATACACACTGGAGGCTCAGATTTTTTTTTTTACAGCTGTGTAGCTGTAAATAGTAACATGAATTAATAATTTTAAAATGTTCCTTTACTTAAACATCAATTTTCTCTTTTGTCTTTTCAGTTAAGAGATGAAAACGTATCAATGATGGCTGGAAATATCCAGGTGGTCAGACAAATAGAAGAGGTAATTACCCCTGAATTGTTGTTCACCTGTTTATCTTGAGCAACTTTCTGTGTATGTGTACTGCTATACTCTGAACTTGAATCCAGGTTTACCTGTCAGAACTTTCTTAGAAGTAGCCAATGCACTAACCATAAAATTATTTTACAGATAGACTGGCAGCACAGTAGTAACTTTTGTTTGTCAATATACAGTGTTCTAGCTGTACCTACACCAATATGTTGGTACTTTTTCTGTTTTCTCGCTATGTGTGGTTTTTTTCACAGACTGAAATTACAAAAGTTTAGGGTCCATTAGGGTCCTTTTGCTGTCTTTTTCTCTCCTTAAATTTCTGGCCCATCTGTGCATCCCATGATTCATTATTTATATCATCATTATTGTTATAATAATTACCATATTATTGGTGCACAATTCAATAACAGCAGGATATTTGTTACCCTACAGACTGAAATTACAAAAGTTTAGGGTCCATTAGGGTCCTTTTGCTGTCTTTTTCTCTCCTTAAATTTCTGGCCCACCTGTGCATCCCATAATTCATTATTTATGTCATCATTATTGTTATAATAATTACCATATTATTGGTGCACAATTCAATTGTGAACAGCAAGATATTTGTTACCCTACAGACTGAAATTACAAAAGTTTAGATTTATACAATAAAGTTCATGACAGAGTGATAGTAGAGTCGTGACAGTTTGAGAATTTCTTGAGCGTTTTTTTGGTAACATAGATTTGTTTTAAAAGCTAGATTAAACTTTTAAGTGACTAGTGTTAAAACATGCTTTCTTTGATATTTCATTTTGTAGCTATACCAGCAAAAGGTACAAGAGTGTGACAGACTGAGAGAGGTATGATAACTAGTGTAATTTCTGTAATGTCTGGATTAAATGTCAGACATCCAATAAATGCCAGGCTAATTTGAGGTCTAGTTTTAAATATTAAATGCCCCCTGGTGTTTAATCAAGAACACACAGTACATCGTAATCATGATCATACAAATTCAATATGTAATACACAATACAATGCATTACAGAATTTCTCATGGGTAGTAGAGCTGGAAGCAATGTAGGCTCAGTCTCCAGCCGTGAGTGTCTCGATGCGCCTGCGATTCTCGCCACCTTCACGGCTGGGCGCACGGGTTTGGTTATTGTTTAGACTGACCAATCAGAGACAAGCCCCCTGAAATTTGCGGGGCAGAATACGCGACAAAATTTAGCGGGATTTCGTCTTTCTCTTGAAATTTCACGCTTTTAGGAGGACGTTTCAGGCATACTTTTCGCATTTCGCTTTTTTTCAAGACGATAAAAAAAAACAAGATAAAATTTAAGCAAATGACGTGTGGATTGCCTGCATAATTATTAAAATTGTAATGATGTCACGGACATGCAACCAAACCCGTGCGCCCAGCCGTGAAGGTGGCGAGAATCGCGGGCGCATCGAGACACTCACGGCTGGAGACTGAGCCTAGAAGCAATGGGACTAGTGAGGTTGTACAAAAGTAATATTTACAGAGTAGCACCTAAAATGTAACATTTGTCTGAGTAAAAAATGGCTTAACATTCATTATTCATTCATTATGTTAAACCTCGTAAAAATGTGCGAAAAACGGGCGCATTTTGTTTTGAACTGACATGAAGCATCTTTTTCATTAAACTATGGATAACTTTTATTCAATTTTCTCTTGCGGGGTCATAACTGTATACAAAATGTTACCGTGCTACGAGTCAATTTTTTGGTAACTTTATTTTTGCACTTATTGCTCGAACGTTATTCTGACAGGCTCTACGTGTAGTTGGCCACCCAGTTCCACCTTTCCTAGAACCAGATGATGATTGAGTGCTCTGTATCGCCAGGTGCTTGCCAACAAACAGGTAATCAACGAGGACTAAATGGCACGACTGTGCACATTCCTGCAGTTGGCTATAGTATCATGCATCACTTACAAGCAGCCACTGCTTTGTGGATATCTTGATCTTATTCCAGACAATTCAACTACCAGATCGGTCTAGGGCGATGCAGCCCAATAAACGCTTGACCCTAACTCTGCACTTTTGCTTCTTTGTATGTGCCACCACCTGTGACCATGGAGCAAATGAAGCTTTTATCCAGTTTATTCAGACTGTGGCAATTGCTGTACACTCTTTAATTTTCCAGTGCTTAATAATCATTTTCATTAATTACCTTCTTAGAATATGAAGGGTTATACCAGCCTGCATTGGAGGCGTATTTTGAACCCCTAAGCTATAATTTTCAGGGGTGTCATTAAGGTTTTCAGCAGGGAGGCAAATGTTGGTTAAATTGTGAGGCAGGCAAAAATGTTGGCATTTAACCTCTTTAGAAGGACAAGCCTTTATTGAGATGTAAAGAGCAGGTAGGCAAAATTATGTTTTCAGCCGGTTTAAATTTGCCCCGTGTCTGGCCCTCAATGACACCCCTGAATTTTCCTTTGTTTTTATTATTTTTTTTTAAGCCGTAACCTTGGATTAGCAGAACAGAGGAGAGCTGGGCAGTGGGCAAGTAACAAAAGCGACGAGTGTCATGCTGAAAGTTGAGTGATGGAAAGGGGCAGGAGAGAGGGTATTCTTTCTTCACTGCTATCATCACTCCTCTCTCAACATACATGTAAACCCTGCACGTTTTTGCTGATCCGAGGTACCGTACACATGATTAGCTACAAACAAAAAATAATAATGAAAAATAAATAAATATAATATTAAATAAATAAATAAACACCTGCTCTACTGGCTAGTAAATGCATGCTACTTTTGCATTGCAGATTCCCTGTAGTTGTGGATGGAAGGTTGAAGTCCTAGAGAAGTTTGACCTAACAGAGAACACCAAACACAAGTCCAAATCGTGGTTCAAAAGGTGCCCTTTACAATGGAAGATGACTTTCTACTCCAAATGTCTTCCGTTCTGTAACCTGTAATAAATTCAGTAGATAACATGTTTGAGGACTCTGGAACTGGATGCTCCTGATGTCTTCATCGTCTTAGAGTTGCTTATTCGCCAAGAAACCCATCTATCTGAAGTGTAAATAACTGAAGGAGGTATGAAATTTTTAGATTACAATTAAACCCACTTTATGGACACCTGCTTAATATCAATGAAAACCTCTTTGCTAGCCATGGCCACTTTCCTTGGTTTCACATTTAACCTTAAATTTACTTGAACACGGACACCTTTCAGCTTGTAAGTATCCAAATGTCACTTGTATTGATGCATCATTCAATTGTTACAAGTGTTTTCACCCGCCTCCCCCCGGGCAAATCGCGGGGTATTTTTCGACGAATGGGGAATGAGAAAACTAACGTGCGCTCACAGAAACTTTATTTAGCATAGACTCGGTTCGCAGTTGTGGTGGCTTTCAACACATATTGCAGCACTTCTGTGATCCCTTTAATATTAAACTTTGCAGAGTTTTATAACTTGTTGCAGAAGCTCTATACAGCATAGGATGTGAGAATGATTTGAAAAATTTATGGTCACAGCATCAATTTCTAGAATGTTGAAAGCCAGACTGCATTTTGCACTCTTAGTTTTGATAAAATACCAAAAGTCGGTGAAGTAAGCTGGTTGACAAAATATTCATTAACATTAGAGACTCTTTTAACAGGGAACTAAGGGTGCGTTTCTTTACCTAAATCCGAAAATGGATTAATCACGGATTAGTGATCTGAAGAATCCACACTCCGAGTGGATACATCAGATCAAATCTAAATCCGGATTTTTAGGATTCATGATCCGTGCGTTTCTTTGGGGAACGGATCCAAAAATGGTACATCTGTCGCCATATTTTCTCTCGATCTCGCGTGACAAAACATTCGATCGTAAAAAAGAAAAATTCAGGTGATTAGTCCGTTCCGTATATTTGAAAAGTTTTCTCCAAAAGTACAGACGGAAGCATTGACACGTCAGGATAACTTCATTTGTGTACCATTTCTGTAATTCAGGGACCAGGTTTTGCTAATTGTGAACGCAAATATCGAGTTCACTTGAACAACTGCAGATACTGTCCTTGTTTATAAATTATTTGTATTCCATTCTAGTTGAATTCTAGGGCAGTACGAGAGAAATATCATTCTGACATATATATTGGGTGCCTCCAGCCTGTCTTGTCACGACAAAATAATCCTTTTTCGGATTTTGCGTTTCTTTGGTGTCGAAGAATCCATATGATCTGGGATCACAAATCCGTTTTCGGATTTTCCCAAAGAAATGCACCCTAAGTGGCCACAATAATCAGTGATGCTTGGTATTTTGAGGTAGACTACAAGCAGACTCTTTCCATTTGGAGATGATCGAGTGAGAAAAACACGTGAACACTTACGAAAGATGGCTTCCGTGTGAAAATTCAACAATGCTGGTCCTTGCGTTTCCACTGGGCGACTGATCTTCGTGCCCGCTCGTGTTTTTCTTGCTTGATTTTCTCTGAGTGGAAGGGGGGGGGGGGGGGGGGCGCTTGTAGTATAATTTTGAGGTAAATTTTAGTGTTTTAGCATTATACATGTTATGTATAGTAATATATTTGAGTATTAATAGGTAGAGTGAATAGTCAACTTCTAGAATGTTAAGTGCAAATTATAAGACATACAAAAGTATGGAATTTTTTTATCATTGAAATTGATGGACTTGAAAACTAATTTATATAAAATTTATAGAATCTCAGGGCCATTGTCAAGGTGTTTTATTGATAACTTTTGATAGCCATTTCATATACACGTTGACATAGAAACTCCCACGAATATTTAGATAAATCTTATCTTGGTGGTTGTATTATATACAAAGGTCCAATTTAAAGTAGTCACTATTTATGGAGTTCGATACGTATACATTTTGTACAAAATATGAGGAAATGCAGCCAAGAAACTAAGCACCCTTTTGAAGACGTTTAAGCCGTAAAAAACCATTCGCAGTGAAAATATGTACTTTATCTTATTCTTCTTTCAGTATTAGAAAAAGGTTGTTGGTTGCTTGGATGTATTTAGTTTTCTTGCAAAAAATTAATTTAAGAATGTTTAAATGTCATCGTATATTATAAAAGTGTTTATACAGCGGAAGGATGCTATCTTTCTTGCTCAAATGATAGTGGGGTAAGTGGGAAACTCCCGAGTAACGTGGCAGAAATTTCTCGCGAGTCGCGAGTCTTTCATTCACTGTACATTCCACAGGGTGCGTAGGCTCACAGCAGGACTCCTCAAAGTCAAAATGAAAGGATTTGTATGGGATAAAATAGCAAAAATGTAGAAGTACATAAAGAGCCATTAAAGTGTACATACCTTATGAAGTGATATCTTGTGTTGTTTTGTTTCCTGCCCTATAAACGCCATTATAGCAAGTTTTGATGTTCTAGTTTCTCTCTTCCTAGTCTTCTTTTTAGGAGGAGAGAAACCAGAACACCAAAACTTGCTATAATGTCGTTTATAGGACAGGAAACAGTTAGAAAACAACAGAAGACCACTTCTTTTGCTATTTTATTGAAGGAGTCCTGTTGTGTGCCTGGGTTGCCTGTGAACAATCGTGAGGAAAATCGAGAGTTCTCTTTTCTTGTCCTAGCAAGACATTAAATACGGCTGTTGTTTGTGTAAGTTGTGTGTAAAATATTAAATAATATTTTCAAGTAATCTGAGTTTTGTATGAGTAACACTTTTCTGAAGGTTTGTGTTTGCGGAGGACAAAAAGATTTCTCGCCGACTTGACCCCTGCTGTAGGACCTTGACTTTAGTCAGCAACCATGGTCTGCCAAAGCCTGTCAATGAACGAACCATGGTTTGACCATGATCAACCCTGGTGAAAATAGGTTAATAAAAGGCATGGAAAATTCATTGTCAACCATGTGTGACCATTGTCGGAGAACATGTATTTCAGCTCCACTACGCAGTACACAACACGAGCAAAAAACCATTAGGTTTATTTTGGCGGTTTCGGCCGAGCACCGGGAACTATAACAATAAGTTATACTACAACCTAGAAGAAAAAGTATAGGGCTTGAGAAACCGGGAAAACGACCTAAAATCCCAAAGATTTAGAAACAAGAAGTCTTGAAGGAATGCCGTCCTTGATATACCCATTCTTAGCTGCGACACTTTTCCATCTGCCGTGCCTCTGGAAAATTCGATCACTGACCCCGCTGTTGGCAGCCCTCGAAGCTCCTCCCGACCGAAACGAGTGAGTCCCATAAACAGGGGGATCCGGAACTATATTCCGTAGACTTTTGGCCAACTGATCCTTGAACGTAGCATACGAAATAGGCTTGTCACTTTTAACCAACTTGTAAGACGACTTAGTTTTAACTAACGGTCGGAAAATAAATTCAGTGGAGTGTGGGTCGATATCTAATTTCCTTAAGTAAGCTTTCAGTAAGGAAACTGGAGAGATGCTACCTCCGGATTGGGCGATAACAACCTCATCGCCTAGTCTAAGCTGATCGGTCTTGCTTTTTGCTACTTTGATAATCATGTACCCTTCGTGGAAATGAATA
Source organism: Siderastrea siderea (assembly GCA_964030785.1). Taxonomy (NCBI): domain Eukaryota; kingdom Metazoa; phylum Cnidaria; class Anthozoa; order Scleractinia; family Rhizangiidae; genus Siderastrea; species Siderastrea siderea. Next base: position 11,158,304 of record OZ034967.1, read on the forward strand.
TTACTCATTCTAATATAAAGAACCTCCTCTGATCTGAAAAACCCCGCATAAGCTAACACATATAAACACACATTTCTAAGCTGCAGAATGTTAGACAAATCAGCTCCCTCGACAATATCTTTAAGGACTTCAATTGATAAGGGCTCTTTCCTATTGGGTCTCCCAGCCCCTAAAATTTTCTTAGCAGCTTCCCGAACTCTAGAAACTAACTGATTATCCGTGGGGGAGGCCATACCCGCTATCTCGAGGGCCCACTTGATGGCATAAAAAGCAGTATCAACAGAACTGCAAGACCTAGTGGATTCTAACACATGCTGTAAATAAACAGCTACATGAACAGGATTCGCAGGGAAAAAAGAGTTCTTAAATTTGCTTAAAGCAAAGTCCTGCCATTTCTTGAACGCCCGATGATACATGTTGGCGGTAGCTGGCGCCCTCGCTGACAAAACAGATCTCTGAAGCCTCGAGGCAAGGCCCTGCAAATATGGATCGTCAAATGCTGCTGTTTCCTTCCAAACACCTTCCTTAAAAATATCTGTTAATAAAGGGGAGAAGAATCAGAGAAAACAAGAGAAAACAAAACAAAAGGAGTGTGCAATTCATTTTATTCGCATCTCACCTAACTTTATGCGTGCAATAAATTATGCAAGCTAAAGAGTGCACTCCTAGCTAAAATAACCCAAGAAAAAGTCACACATACGATTTCCAGCAAACGTCAGTGCGATACACCGGCGAAAGAAAAGAACGTGTTTCTGTCTCTCTGACAAAAGTTTCTCACCTTTCTCGAGGGAAGCGTGGACTTTGTCACGCTGCTGGGAAGAACAGGCTTCTTTAGCTTCTTCAATGGCGTCGCCGACTTTAAGATTAAACCTGTACTGGTCCTCATTTAATTTCCTTTTTTCTTAAAGCGATGCGGGTCGTCAAACTTGAGCTTTTTCATCTCTTTGAGATGAGTATCGGCAGTATCTGCATGAGATCGCTTGAGGTCACTGGGAACATTAAATGTTTGTTTTAAACAAAAACTGAGCTATCATTCTTTGACTTTTCAAGTGTCAATTACAAGCTAAGCTGCCATTTGGACCCCTTCTATTAAAAATTCCTGGATCAACATTTGAACGGTTGAAGTCTGTTTGAACCTCCTGTAGTTTCTGTGCCCTGGGATAGCTAGCCTGGGTGCCAAAGGTTTTCTCACGCGCTCGAACACGTGCGAACTTTCCGCCACTCGTTTATCGGGGGTCTTAGGGGCTGTCTACATGGAGGGAGGAAGATCCTAGCTATAGGAAGATCCTAGAAGGTGGAATATCCTTGCACCATATATATTCTGTATTCAGTTTACATGCAAAATGTTGTACTTGGCACTAGCGCTAGGATCTTCCTAGCTGAGAGATAGGAAGATCCTAGCGCTAGGAAGATCATAGCACCAGATGTAAACTACCTTCGCTCGGAAGATCCTAGTACTAGGGACAGAAAAACTGGCAAATATGGCGGCGGCCGGGCGTTCAGCTGCTAAAGGCCGACAGTTTTCAGTAATTTCCAGCAACCACCTCGAGCGAAATTTTCTACCTGTACACGGGACGAGAATTTGTTTCGCCTCCTAGGATCTTCCTAGCGCTAGGACAGCCCCTTACTCTAGATCTTAGGTTTCTTAGTCTTTGAGGAAGCCAAGAGAGCGGTTTACCTTTGCGCATCCTACTTTCAAACCTTTCAAATTTTCCCGGGGGAGGGGATTACTTCCTCAGAGGGCTTTCCGCAACCTCGTTCCCAGGACTTTTTCCCTTTTTTAAAGTTTGCAAACTTAAAAAAAGAGGAAAAAGTCCTGGGAACGAGGTGATACTCCAGCCGAAAGAGGTGGCTTTTTTGCGCTTGCACCATTATAGTAGAAATGAAGTATGAGGAAATTTGCTGTTCAGTTTGTATTCTAAAGGTTTGATTCGCCGAAATACACCTAACTGAGTGATGAAAGATAGCAGCTACCGCAAGTCTAGTTGCAAAATTTTGGCATTGAGAAATCTCAGCGCGAAAATGTTCGAAAGCTGGGATCCTTCGGGCCACCAGAAGCCTGCGATGAATTACATACTGTTTTGAGGCCCCATTGGGGGTCTGATCCCTATAACTTTTTCTTGAAGTATCCCATATCCCCTTCACTGGTCTCGTATTCCCGAAGTTCGCGTTGAATATCCCCATATTTCTATTTCAAATTTCCCGTATCCCTATAATTTTTTCCTTCCGTATCCCGTATCCCTATAATTTAGGGACTGTGCAATAATTACCTGGAGGGGGGGGGGGGGTTGGGAAACCAGACGGGGGGGCATAGGAAAATAACAACTAGAGAAAGGGGGGGTTGGATGTAAAATTTAATACATACAGGGGGGGCATTACTTTTTTCACTCTTTTTCACAAACTGGTAAAGTGGTGGAAGAGCTATTAGAGTTCAAATATTTATACTTGCTTACACTGGAATTAAACTGGGAAAATATCAGCTCCAGGTGTTTTGATCGTTGAACTGGCTGATTATTTACTATTTTCCTATCTGTCATGCAGTAGGAAAGGAATGCCTCTGTTATATGTTAAATCAGTGCTACTTTGTTGGCACCAGGTTTTAATAAAACAGGGACCCTTAAACGTTGTAAAAGTTGATTACTATGATGTTATTCCATAAAAAACAAAGATGCCAATGTAGGACAAAAGCCCACATGGTATTATAATTAAAGAGAATGGAAAACCCAACTGTTTAATTTAATAGCAATACATTGAACTAATTGTAAATATAAACAGTTTGATTATTTAGCAAAGTAAGCTTATAAGTTAGCTAAAGTAAGCTCAATCAGACAGGAACTCCTTAATCACATTTTCAGCTTCTCCAACAAAGCTTCTGGAATTCAAAAGATCTCTTAATTAAGCAAGCTTTGTCTGTTGCAGATGTTAACAATGAAAGAGTTTCATAATCAATTTCTTCAACATGCTGAATACCATATAGCAATGGATCATACTTATTGTCAATTGGTGAGCCCCCCAAACACAAAAATATGAAAAAGGCTCTCTTCTTTCTAGCCTCTGCATCATAAATCTTGTGCCTATTGGCTTTGGCACTGCTTTCTTTTCTCTTCCTAGATTCTGAAGATTTTGCTGTAGACAATATTGGGAAAGTGGCAGAAAAGTTTGTCATCACTCTCTCCCTATCCGCAATTCCTGTAGTTATAAAGTGAAGAGTGTCTGTATTAAATTTGTGATGGCACGTTAGCCCTGTTTGCAGTTTGCCAGTTGTTTTCGTGAATAGGCTATTGTCATGCTCTGTAATTTTATTTTTCAATGTTTCTACCCGTTAATGTCGTCTTAACTTAATAACGCCTGACCCTCCTGCATCTCAGTATATTTCTTTTATCAGTTCTGCGTGTGAAAGTTATGTAGAGCACCTTGAGTTAGTTGAGTTGTTGGATGCAAAGGCGAAAAAAAGAGTAAGAGAAAGGAACACTCTTCCGTCTAATATTTCTTGGAAAAATGAAAAAAAATGTGGAAGCGCTTACGAACAACCAGCTGAAAATGTATTTGAAACAACATGGTCTCAAGATAAGCGGAGGCAAGGCTGATTTAACTAAATGAGTTGTCAGCCACGCACGTGGAAATGCTGCCAGAGATGTTCTGGAAGATGAAGAATTTAATAACTCGTGTGAAGACGACTCAACTTCAGAATCAAAGTCAAGTGATTCTGATGGAGAGAACACATGCGTTAAAGAGCTATTTGAACTACTTTTGTGCCTGAGGAAGACATCCAACACATAAATTAGGTAGGAGTGAACCAGTGGGGTGAAGGAAGCAGGGGAAGGGGGGGGGGGGGGGTTGACGTTAATATTATCAGTAGGTGAGGGGGGATTAAAGTTAATTTTTGCTCAGTGAGAGGGGGGTGCGACTTAATTTTGAGCCGTGTTTTACACATTTCCCAACCCCAACCCCCTCCAGGTAATAATTGCACAGTCCCTTATTCCTCAAATATCCCCTATCCCCATAACCCCTAATGGGGTCTCTGTTTTGCCTCATTTTTGAAATACAAAAGAACGTCAAAAGAGGTACCATTTCAATAAAAATTGATATGTTATTAATTTTCCAGGGTCTACAGCTGCATTTATTTTAGCGATTTTCAAGAGTTTGGTTAATAATAAATGAAATGAAATATGTTTATGTCGGGGAAAGGCCGGTCACTTTTACTCCCAGGCGACTCCCAGGCTGAAAGATGCTCGGTCCGAGTAGATAGAGGAGCTCTGGAAACTACTTTCACGCATGAGCACAGGGATGCCTTTTTTCGCGCCATTTCCCGCCATTTTCGGAGAAACTTTTGTTTGGAATCGGTGTAAGGTCGGCAAGCTGCCCTGAATTTTCATTGGACACGATTATTAGATTTTGTTCGCCAAACTTCGCCTTGGTTCGCTTACTGGTTTGGAAATAGAAGTGACGTCGAAGTGACGAAGTTGAATGAAGTGTGTTGGGAGACGTGTTGGGGTGTGTTGTCGTAGTAAAATGTGAACAAGACGCAAGTGTAGGAGTTGTTGGTGCGGTACGTGGTTTGCTCGTTTGAATCACCGGTAAGTCAAAGCTGCTGTTGGGCGACCTTATCCAATGTGTTTATTTCTCGACGATATTACTAGTATGGAAGGTCCGTCGAGATTCTTTAATCTCGATTTCGTCTGTCGCGATGGCTACGCTGTCAGTTCTATGAGGTGGAAGCCATGTTAATTTGTGACCAAGGCTTGAATACAGCAATTAATGCCGTAAAAAGCACCCAAACTATCAACCGGAACATGTTTTATCGATTTGATTGTCTAATTTTCATATTAAGCTCCAACGTAACGGAACAGGAAAGGGAAGATCTTAAGCTTACAGTGTTCAATTCAATTATGCTCAGTGAGGCTTTTAACAGTTCCAGAATCCTCAGATCCTCGTGATAACAACAGTTTGTTATCCTTTTCGTGGACCCTCAAGGAATGTAAATTGTGGCTAGAGGCTGTATTGTATCTAGTTCGGAATTTATAGTGTTCTGTCGTAACAGATATATGGACGTACTCGTTGTCGAAGAACAACATAAGAACTTTAAAAACACTATTTACAAGGTTAAAAAACGTTTAAAAAAAGGAAAACCAAACGTTTTCGACTAATTAAGTCGAATTAGTTAAGTCGAAAACGTTTGGTTTTCCTTTTTTTAAACATTTTTTAACCTTGTAAATAGTGTTTTTAAATCATAAGCGATTATTATGGATAACATAAGAACTTGGACATGCACAAGCGCCTGAAATATTCTTTCAAGAAATGAGCATGTGTGCTTCAAATGTGCAGCGTTTTTTGACCGTTTTTTTTTCCGTGGAGTTTTTGGTCGAGCTCAACGTTACCTCAGCTGGTTGTGTTGCGTTGCATTGTGTTGCGTCTTGTTGTCTGCTTCGTATTGCGTTGTGTTGTGATGTTATGTGTTGTGATCTGTCTCTTACTTGTTACTCAAGTTTGTTGGCTTAAAATTTCTCAGTTTTCCTGTTCCTTCATTGCACGACTCGACGCAACAACTAGACGGACGTACAACGCTTTGACCAGCTCGACGACTTAATAAGCAAAACTTCCACTGTGTATTCTCCACAGGCAAACACCGTTTTCTCCGTGGAGGTCTCGTAATCAGGACTACTTTTTTGTGCCTTCAGTTGCCCTGGTTAAGTTAGCCAAAATTTCATCTCTCTCAATAGCAAGCGCATTTTGGTGACCATTTCATACGCTAAAAAGAATCGCTAACCTTAAAGGGGCACCGTCACCAATTTTTAGGATTGCTATAAAAAGCTAAAAGAGATATTGCAACCAGAGGAAACCCCAAAATACTGGTTCAGTCTAGTTTAAAATTACTCTAACAGTTCTCTGAAACTTCAGTGAAACTATATACTGCGTCCGTTTGGCAGCAGATCGCTGGGATGAAAACGGATTGCAACTTGAAAACATTAGGCTAAAGTTTCTCCTTAGTTTCTTGGCAAAATCGCCAGAAACTGACTACGGTTTGTTCTCCTTTTGAGAAAATCATTTGATTCCTTTCTGTTAATGCTCTAGGAGCATTTCGTGTACGAGAAAAGGTATATGAAATATTTTTCAGAACATTCTCCAACCGAAAACCAGACTTGAAAATGACGGTGACAGAGCCCCTCTAAATATGATGCAAGCTTTAACAAGGCACCCCTTTACCCAAAAACTTAACAAATACTGTAAAATTCAATTGCAAAAAAAGTGAGTAAAGCCAACGGAGTTTACAGGGTTGAAAGTTTAATCTTTTGGAAGAATATACTGATGAGTTGGCTCACAGATGAAAATAAAATGGTGAAAGAGTTAAGATCATCTAAAACAATTGCTAGTAGAGTCAGTGGAGTTTGTTGAGTTGGTTGTTTGCCAAGTTTACAGTGTTTGGTAAAATCCGTCTGTTGACTTTGTCGAGTTGTCGAGATGCTTTGCTGGTCGGTTGAGTTTGTCTAGTTGGTTCGCGTGGTGGGGTCGTACTGTCTTATAGTATGTAAGGATCGTTGATCGATTTTTAAGTAAGGCTCGTTGTGTTTGTCGAGTTGTGTCGAGGTCTGGAACATTTCGTCTGACAGTGAGTGAGGTTTGTTGAGTATGTCGAGTTGTGTGGTTCTTACTGTCTTAGAGAAAGTGAGCATTACTGAATTTGCCTATTTGGTAAGGAGTTGCGTTGAGTTGCATCGAGTTTTGAAGTTTTAGTCTGCTTCTGTGCATGACAATTAGTCGACTTTATCGAGCTGGTCGCTTTGTGGGTTCATACTGTCTTAAAATAAGTGAGGATTGTTAAGTTTGTCTGTTTGGTAAGGGTCGTTTTGTTAGTCAAGTTGTGTTGAGATGAGAAGATTTTGACTGCCAGTGAGTGAGGGTTGTGGAGTTTGTCGAGTTGGTTGCGTAGTGGGTTCCTACTGTCTTAAAGTAAGTGAAAGATGTTGAGTTTATCTACTTGGCAAGGGTGGTTGAGTTTGTCTAGTTCTCTGGTGTAGAGATTGTCTGCCAGTGAGTGAGGTTGGTTGAGTATGTCTACTAACGTACAACTTTAAACATACAGTACCGCTCGAAAGTATTGGTGCATAAGCACGCGGCGAAACCTCATCCGCCGCCATTTTGTTTTCCTCGAATTTGCTGCGGTGGGACGAAAACCGCAACCTCGGTAAGGACGAAAGCGACCGAACACCGCGGCTGACTTGACGCAGCAAAGCCTCGGTAACCAAACAATAGTGACTAATTTCTATTGTTTTGGCATTGTTTATACTTTATCTCACTAACATTCTCAAAGGAGCAAATAAGCAAAAGGTTAGCAGTATGATTTCACAGTATGATTTCATGATAAAACCGATTTCGGACCCGATCGTGTGCTGTCACCCCGGCTTGTTGTTGCGTGTTTTTATCATCGAATGCAATTGTAAATAAAGAACTTTAAAGATCGTGTTTTATTGGTATTAGATTGTTTAAGGAGAGCTACGAGCAAGCCGATGTGTTTAATTGATTTTCGCGCAATTCGGCAGTCCGTGCGATACAACACAAGAGGTTTTCATTTCAGACTTCGCAAGATGGCGGGACTAGGCGCCACAATCATGCACAGTGAGTCACAATAGAATGGATTGTCGGGCAGCCGCAAGAAAACTTCGAGCGAACGAACAGAAGCTGACGCGTTCAATAGTAAAGTAAAACATGTTCTTTATTTAAAAAAAAAACAGTTTTAGTAAATGACTATTTGGTGCCAAGCGTTGCGTGAATAATTTGCGTGCCGAATCGCGAATGCGACGTAAGCTAAAATCTTCAGAATTGAAATATACCTTCGCCATACTCAAACATGCCGTCAAAAGCAAAACTGTTGAATGTAACTTAAACTAAAAAGCGAAAGTTATGATGTTAGAAGGAGAATTAGAGTAAAAAAGCAATTTTTTCCTGAGATTATTTTTAGTTCACGGTGCATTGCACTGAATTTGAATTTGCATATTGCAAGCAATGTGGGAGCAAATCGAACCTTCTCTTGATCCTTCATGCACTGAACCCTTCGATGATAATTGTAATACTAAATGAAATTCGTGTTGAAACTCAAAGTCAACGCCAACTGTAAAAGAATTTGTGAGAAATAGCGATATATAGCCCGAAGTTAGTTTCAGTTCAGAAAGCGCATCAAATTTGCATAACGGGTGAAATGTGACCTTTTCAATGAACGTCATGCGGTATGTAACGCAACAATTCTATCTCAACGATATCTGTTTTATTTCTTCTAGCTGTTGCAAATGACACGAGTTTCCATTTCTTTCTTCAGCTAACGTCAGCGTTCTCAAAAGTGCTCAGAAGTCAAGGTTTGTGAATCACGGTGAAAGCAAAAATCAAATGTGAAATGTATCACATCATAAAATTAAATCATCGGCGCGCGACGTCTCACTTTTTGAAGTTGATCAATCGTTGAAACAAAGGAAACAAAAGGCTATTCAAACACCACCACGTCCTATTCTTTACCGCGGTATTTTTGACCGCAAAAAACAGAGGTAAAACCGGAGTTTTCAAAGAAGTTAGACGAGGTTTTTCCGAGGTCAAACCGGAGATACAAACTACGATTCCACCGCGGCAGTATCGCAGAAAATGCACCAATACTTTCGAGCGGTACTGTAGACGGAATACTAGAAATGCTGAACTTGTCAACAACGCAACACAACACAAGGCAACGGAACACAACAGATCACAACGCAATACAATGCAACTCAACAGATACAACACATCAGCGACAAATCAGATCGCAACACAACGCAATGCAACAAAACAGACACAACACAACGGATAGCAACACAACGCAACACAACATAAAGGATTACAACACAACGCAACGCAACACGGTGGACCACAACACAACAAAACGCAACGCAACACAACAGACACAACAGAACTCACCTCAACACAACAAAACAGGAAATAAAAATCATGCACATATGCTAAACAAACCTGTCGAGGTAATGTTGAGCTCGATCAAAAACTCCACTGAAAAAAACGGTCAAAAAAACGCTGCAGGTATAGTGTGCTTTGCTCTTTTCCCCTTAAGTTTGAATACAGAACCATGAAAATAGATTATGTTTAAGTTTATCTTTGAGTTATTTTATTGTTTAATGCTAACAACAGATCAAGTGGACGTTATTCTGTTGACGATCTATGAACACCTAACAGCTGCACTAAGAAGCATTCAATAAGCTTAAGGTGGTACAACTGGCTAAAATGCATTCTAAACTGAGTCTTCTAAAATACTTTATCCACTTTGTTTTAATTTCAAATATAACCATTCTCTAGTATTTTTTCCTGTAGAATCCGAATTTCAAGTCAAAATTTTGAATTCCCTGTCAGAAAGGTGTGAAAATTAACACCTAAAAATGTCACTCAAATTCATAAATATTTTCTGTTCTTCGTTTCTTTTCGTTTGAAAGCTTTCTTCTTTGCACTTTCAAACACCTATGTAAAAAGGATTCTTGTGTGACTTAGCCGCAATCCAGGTGGAAATCCTATGGAAAAAAATCGAAGATCTCTAAACCAGGCATGTGACATGCCACAACATCAATCTGATGCAACCGGAAATTGCGGCTAAGACAGGCAAAGTTGCTCCATTTGTGTTTGTTAACTCTGGCAACTTTCAGCAGAATTGATTAAAATGCGTGGAAAATTTTCCTATTTTCATCTCCCATGCGCTGATAATCCGTCGAATTTTGCACGTCTTTACGCTTTCGTTTGCTCAATTTGAGTCCGCCATGTTTGTTTTACCTTCTGGAACACTCATTTCGTGGAAGAAACGGGGAAAATGGCGTATTTCGAGTGTGTAATGCGTCCTAGAATCGAACAATTGCAGAGTCCCTAGCAATCACGATAAACAATGACACTGCAGTCTTTTTGTCAGTGGTGAGTGTGCACAAGGCATTATGCACATACGTCGTGCGTGTTCGAGCGTGTTTGGTTTCCTCGGCGAAAGAGATGTGATCGAAACAGTGTTTCTTTTGTTTATCGGGTGCATTTTTTCTTGTTGAATGGACTGTGAAAGGGAAGCGAAATGTTCTTTGAAATCGTTGGCCTTCTCTCGCATTTACAGCACTCAAGAAGTTTGATCTTTCGTATTTTCGTACGATCAAATACGTAGACGGGATGATATTGTGGCTGGCTCGTAAGTGCGCAAGAAGGAGGCAGCTTTATACATTCGTCTGAAAGAGATTCTAAAACTTTCAAAGATGCGGTAGATTTATTTGTATCTGATATAAATCTGTTCACAGGGTAGTTATATGTCGTTGTCGGGTAAACATCGGAAGTTTATCGCAGAAACATTCAGCTGTGGACCGCATGAGGAGGCATAATTTTGAACCAAAGATCGAAGATCTTATCGGTTTTAATGATTATGGAGATACTTTGATGAAAGAGGAGTTTGTGTACTGGGTAATACTTCTAGAATGAGGTAGTTGTAGCCGGCAATTGTAATGTTACTCTTTTGATTTGTAAACTTTACCTTGCTGCAGGAATGTGCGGCATGCTTTTCGCCTTGTTGTGTATAAATATGCCCGGGTATTTATGATAAACTGAGCTTGCTTTTTTCTGATGTGTGGAATATCAATTGAATATCACCAAAAAGTCTGTTAGTATTCAGGTTAATATAGCTTTTCGTTATGTTTTCATTTCCTCTCAAATAATACCTTTAGCTTCGCCGCTGTAGATTCAAAGACATCCAGCCATGCGTGAGACCGGAAAAGAGTATACACGCAAAATTCCAAGATGGCGGCTCAAAATGGCCGCATGACAACGAATTTCAAACCTCTCTTTCTCGGAAACTAGTGTTCACTGAGCCGCTATTTTGTAAATAACAACATAACAATGCATGAACTACACAATAAGCGAAATAACAAGAAAAAATTTTTTTGGACCCTTAGCCAATTGTACGACCTTAATGAGAACTGCATTTTCTGCAGTTGTTATGCATCAGTCATTTCCAGCAGTGGCAAATGCCCCACGGCTGGGACAAATAAGATGTTCAAATGCCCCGCAGTACAGGTAAAAAATAAGTCGATTTCTTAGTTTTTGGGCTCACTTTCTACATCTACATCTACATGTATAACTTGCAAAATCTTTATTAGGACAGTTCGCAAGTGATATTAAAATAAATCAAATAAACAATACTACCACTAATAAAAAACTACAACGTCATGTTCTGCATGTTCAAAGCTGACTTAAATTGACTCAGATCAGTGAGTCAGATGTAATTATTTCAGCGGGCACGTTCCATTATTGATCATCCTCGGCCAAAAACTAAACTCATACGCATCACATGATGCTTGAAGTGGAATAAACTTGAGGGGGTGGGCGCGATGGGTACAAAGAAGGCTTTGGTGTTGGACGTAAGCTGGAATAGTCACATCCACTTGTTGGTTAAGGGATTTGTAAAGCATGCATACTCTGGCTGGCTTTCATTCGAATCAGAGCTAAATCTGGCCATACTAAGTCTCAAATAAGTCTTATTTCTCTGTATTGCTTCAGTGATCATTTGTTCTGTGGATGGACGATTTCATTTTGTCCTCCTTCGATAAAGTTAATCACAAATTTATCGTCCTTTAATACCCAATGAACTTATCAGTGAAAGGAAGTGACAGTGTTGTGACGTGAAAATCATGAGACCGTCAAATTCCCCGGAGTAGACTTATGCCCGGCCCCAGGGATAGACAATGAGGAAAAATGCCCTACTAATGTCCGGTGGGTTGGGGGGGGGGGGTGGGCACTGCTGGAATTGACTGATGCATTAAGTGCTGATTTGTGGAATCAGGGGTTCATGTTTTTAACTGTTCACGTGGCAAGGTTACCTCAGCTACATTTGCTAGATTTCCTTTTTTCCTTCGTTTTGCTAGTTTTCCTTTAGATTCTATCAGATATGTTTTCATCACGTTTCCATTCCTTTTTTCTCTCCTGTTTCATGATTAAGGGTGTGTTCCTTTGGGAGGATCGTCTGGATCAGGATTTATGATCGGAGATCCCTTGGATTGTGGTGCACCAAAGGAAGGAGGTTTTAGTAAGTAGGGTTGCTTACCATGGCAGCAGGCACAATCTGGTATTGTGTTGTTCCAGAAAATATCCATATACCCCCCACGGAGGGTTTTTGGTTTGAGCCCCCCACCCCTCTGGAAATTCCAGTTCAGGCTCATACTTTTCTTTAGAAATTTTGGCTTTAAGACCTCCCTCCCCCTCAGAATTTCCAGTGACCCTCTGTGGTGGGGGTATGGATATTTTCTGGAACCAAGGATTAGAAATGAAAAATCCCTAGGAGAAGAATTAGAAACAACATATTGATTAGGTTCAAGTTTATGGGAACGATAAACTGATGTTAATGAGACCTGAGAGAAACCACTCAAGACAGCTAGGCACATTTGGTTTAGTAACACTTTATTCATAGACTACTCTTATGTTATCCGATATGTAATCCCATAGCTCTAATGTCTCGCATACCTAGGAATCTCATCATGCTCCGAACTCTCTAGTATCACTCGATCCCAAAGTCCAAGCATGGGCGACAACAACGAGTTCCTATGTTTAACAATGCATCCTTTAATATTTTAGCTAATCCAGTGTAGATTCATATCTGTAAATGCAGGCCTTACAATGGTTCCAATCAGCTCTCTCACGTGCCCTCCGCACGCCCCTTACCTCTAGTTCGAACACACACACCACTTGCAATCATTGTTTGCTTCGTGCAGATCCTCACAAGTTCTTTTTTGTCGGTTCGCGCCGAAGCTCTTATTGGAAAATAATCCAAGCTCAACTCTTCGTAGTTTATATCATCATGCCAAACCGAGGAAGACCCACCACTCGGAAATCAGCCAGGACCCGCCAAGGTCCCGCAGCAGCCGCACAAACGCCTAAACAGACTAACTTTCGGTCGATGGCCACCGAGCCCCTTCGCCTCTTGCTGGCACAACACAATCTTACACAGACGGGTACTCGCCAACAACTCATAGCTCGTCTCGAAGCCAACCAAGAAGTCCCCAACCCGCAAAGCGGCTCAGACGTTTCTTTAAATCGTACGGTGCAAGACAGCAACTTAGCCCCACAAGCCGAACTGGCGCAGTTAATCGCGTCCATCATCGATGAAAAACTAGCTTCCCGACAAGATGGCGGTCATCCACAAACCCCACGCGCGACGACACGCGCGACGCCCCGCGAAGGCCATGCTGTGGAACCCAGTCCCACGCCGCTTCAAGATGGCCGCCAACAACTTCAAGATGGCCGTCAACAACAACAAAGCCTCCCCACGCCTCAATCGGCCTTCCCTGCTCTCCCACAACCTGGCGCATTATTCAACCCATCCGATCCAGTCACCGTCGCTGCCCTCCTTCCGGATTTCCGTCAACCGTCCATTGCAAGCCACCTGACGAAGACCACGACGACAGCCATCACGAACGGTGAGTACGTGGACTTTGCTACTCTCCTCCCCATTTCCTCTCTCCTAGAGGACGCCCTGAACTCCCAGCTCAAACTCACGGTCGGGGAACAAGGTCTCACCATTCCCCTTCCCTCGGCATCCAAACGCCCCAAAATCACCACCATTGATAAATGGCTCGATGCCTTTGCCATTTTTTCATCAGTACTGGTCGCCTCTTACCCCTCGCGCGCCACCACGTTAATTGCTTACCAGCAGCTAATTCGGGACGCGGCGAGGAAATTCCCCGGGATGTCCTGGTACGTCTACGACGTCAAATTTCGGCGCCGTGCCTCCCACAACCTCTCCCTCAACTGGGGGGAACGGGACGTCCAGCTATACCTGGATACATTCACAGGCCTTCAAACATCGGGCTGCAGATCCTGCAGCAGTTCCGATCACCATGCTGACTCTTGCCCTCTGTCTACCCCTAGGTCAAGGAGTGCCCCCACCCAGTCTGACCTGTGCTTCAACTTTAACAATGGCCGACCCTGTGCCCGCACCCCATGCCCTTTCAAGCATAGATGCAACCAACCTGGATGCTATGCAACTCACTCAGGCCAGGAACACTCAAAACTCTCCCGCCACAGAGATGACCGCTCTAAACCATCTTCAAGCTCTAGTAGTTCCTCCCGGAGCCACCCCTGAGTACCTCTCCCAGCTCTCTCCCCCGACCCCCATTAACATCCCCAAGCTGGCATCCTATCTCCACGATCACCCCAACCAGCCATTTGTCCAATACCTCCTATCCGGTTTTTCCCATGGCTTCAAAATTGGTTACTCCGGTCCCCGGGCTCCACAAGAATTTCCCAATTTACCCTCCGCTAAAGAAAACCCTTCAATCATTGACAAAAACATGTTGAAAGAAGTGTCATTAGGTCACACTGCGGGCCCTTTCCTTTCCCCCCCCTTTCCAAACTTTCAAGTTTACCCCATTGGGGCTATTCCTAAGAAACACTCCTCTGACTGGCGGACAATCTTCCACCTCTCCTACCCGAAACACCGCCCCACTAGCGTCAATGCCCACATCCCACCCGAAGATTATTCCCTCCAGTACATTAAAGTAGATAATGCAATTACCATTCTCCAGGATCTCGGTCAGAACTGCTTCATGTCCAAACTAGACATCAAAGCAGCCTTTCGGAATATCCCCGTCCACCCTACAGACTGGGAACCCCTGGGAATGAAATGGCAAGGCCTTTATTTTTTCGATATGGTCCTCCCCTTCGGCTTGCGCAGTGCCCCCTTCCTTTTCGACCTGTTCTCCTCTGCCCTTGAATGGATCATTCAACATAAGCTTAATGTTCCCCAGGTCATCCACATTCTGGATGATTTTTTCATTGTGTTACCCCCACCCCGGACACACTGCGCAACAGCCCTTTGCAAAGTTCTTCACCTGTTCACTGAGCTTGACATTCCTATTGCCCCAGGGAAAACCTTTCCTCCCTCCACCTCCCTGGAATTTATGGGAATCCTTTTAGACTCCCATACCATGGAAGCCCGCCTCCCACAGGACAAACTCACCCGAACCAAACATGCCCTTCTCCAATGGTCCCTGAAAAAATCAGCCACCCTCCGGGATCTTCAATCCCTTATAGGCACCCTCCAGTTTGCATGCAGGGTCATTGCTCCCGGTCGCCCTTTCCTCCAGCGTATCATTCATCTAACCAAAGGCCTTAAGCTCCCCCACTGGCACATTAAACTCAATGCCGGCTTTCGTAAGGACATTAAGATGTGGATGGAATTCCTCGAACACTGGAACGGGGTAAGCATTTTTCTTGACTCCCACATCTCTTCCCCCCCGGAACTCCAACTTTTCACCGATGCTTCCGGGACCTTAGGTTATGGAGGTTTCCTAAATGGGCTTTGGTTCCAGGGCCGCTGGCGGCCCGAACACACCTTAAGCAAACAACGGGGCATCAGTATTGAATGGCAGGAGCTCTTCCCCATCTACCTGGCTTGTGTGTTGTGGGCCCCTACCTGGACCGGGAAACGTATCCGCATGTGGTGCGACAATCAATCTGTTGTAGCCATTATAAACTCCAAACATTCCAAGTCTCCCCGGGTGATGGACCTGGTTCGCGCTATCACTCTCCTAACCTTGGCCCACAACTTCACATTTAGTGCTACCCACATCCCTGGGTTGGACAATGCTATTGCTGACTCCCTTTCCCGTTTTCAGATGGACCGCTTCCACACCCTGGCTCCCACAGCCTCTCCCACTCCCTGCTGCATCCCTCCATCAGCGATGCTCATCTGACAGCCTCAGTACAGCAATACTTCCAGGCTTCCCTCGCCCCATCCACAAGGCGAACCTATCAGGCCGGCCAAAAGCATTTTGTGACCTTCAGCCTCATGCACGGACTGGTGGGCCCCTCCAAACCCCTCTTGCCAGCTTCGGAACTGACCCTCATTTATTTTGCTTCCCACTTAGCCAAAAAAGTAACTTATGAGACAGTCAAACTGTATTTGGTCGCAGTTCAGGACCTCCACCGTGAGCTTAACTTCCCCCTTAACACCCAAAAAATGCACCGCCTGCAGAAGGTCCTGACAGGTATAAAACGCCTAACCCCCTCCCAACAGCTCGCCCGTCTTCCAATTACCATTCAGGTTCTCACTGCCATCCATGACCATCTTCACCCCGAGCTGAGCACAAATCCAAACCACATTATGCTTTGGGCAGCCTTCACCCTGGCATTCTTCGCCTTTTTACGTTCTAGCGAGTTTACCTGTAATGGGCCATTCAATCCTGAGGTGCACTTAACATCCCAAGATATAACCTTTCTCCCAGATATCCATTCCCCCACCCATATCCTAGTTAGGATAAAACAATCCAAAACCGACCCCTTCCGCCAAGGATGCACTCTCACAGTAGCTAAGTCCACTTCACCCATCTGTTCTGTGATGGCTCTGAAAGACTACATCCTCCAAGCCCAGCCTCCAGCAAGCCAGCCTTTGTTTACCTTCTCTACGTCTGGCTCATCGCTAACTCGCACAAACCTTACCAGGGAGCTCCGGACAATTCTACATCATTGTGGCTTTCGATCCAACAATTACTATTCCCACAGCTTCCGAATCGGAGCCGCCACTTCCGCAGCCTCAGCAGGCATCCCCTCATGGCTAATTAAAGTCCTGGGAAGGTGGAGCTCAGACTGCTACGAACGCTACATTAAGACTCCAAAATCGTCTATTTTAGCTGTACCAAAACTGTTAGTAAGCACTTGTAGCTCTCACTAATCATTCAATAATGAGTATAGCTTTGTGAACAGTCCTATGTAAGACTAAAAAAAAAAAAAAAAAAATTGAAGGAGCAGGAGGCTCAACACTCACTTGAGCGTTGGGTCTCCACTCCCTATTACTGTGGGGGAACTGTGTCCCCTTGCTCGGCAGGCTCCACAGTTCGTGGCAGGGAAGTGCACCCTTTGGCTGCACTTTACCCCACAGTAAGCCTCTAGCCCACTGGAGACAGGTCCGGAGAAATATCCATTCCAGGGTGGCTACCCCCGGTACCACCTGATCTGTACTCCCCCCAGGCGGGGCTCCCCCTCCTGGTTCCCACAATCCCTCGGGACTGTGGGATATGGGCCTCACCCCTGGAGGCAGGTCTGGAACATTTAACCCAGGGTGGCTACCCCCGGTACCACCTGATCTGTCCTCCCCCCAGGAGGGCCCCCCTCCTGGGCCCCTTGACCCAAGTCACGCTTCCCTGCCACCCTTATTTTACCCACAACCAGTGTGTCATTGTCACTTGTGTATTGCTTTAGCAGCAACTCAACCAGCCCTCGAAAAGAGGATCATTAAGTTCAAGTTTATGGGAACGATAAACTGATGTTAATGAGACCTGAGAGAAACCACTCAAGACAGCTAGGCACATTTGGTTTAGTAACACTTTATTCATAGCCTACTCTTATGTTATCCGATATGTAATCCCATAGCTCTAATGTCTCGCATACCTAGGAATCTCATCATGCTCCGAACTCTCTAGTATCACTCGATCCCAAAGTCCAAGCATGGGCGACAACAACGAGTTCCTATGTTTAACAATGCATCCTTTAATATTTTAGCTAATCCAGTGTAGATTCATATCTGTAAATGCAGGCCTTACAATGGTTCCAATCAGCTCTCTCACGTGCCCTCCGCACGCCCCTTACCTCTAGTTCGAACACACACACCACTTGCAATCATTGTTTGCTTCGTGCAGATCCTCACAAGTTCTTTTTCCCACCCTCCCTCCCATGATTGGAACCCTTGTGTTTAGCCATTTTACCCACTTATTCAGTTCTTTACGGTATACTTGGCGTTTGCTTTTATATACAGTGGTTGCTTAAGCCTATCATTCCTGTATTAATGGAAACTAGTGATTTACATTGTTACTCAGACTTTTGTCCTAGGTTATTTACCTTAATCGTATTGTCGTTTGATATTAAAGGTCGGTGGCAGGGAAGTGCACCCTTTGGCTGCACTTTACCCCACAGTAAGCCTCTAGCCCACTGGAGACAGGTCCGGAGAAATATCCATTCCAGGGTGGCTACCCCCGGTACCACCTGATCTGTACTCCCCCCAGGCGGGGCTCCCCCTCCTGGTTCCCACAATCCCTCGGGACTGTGGGATATGGGCCTCACCCCTGGAGGCAGGTCCGGAACATTTAACCCAGGGTGGCTACCCCCGGTACCACCTGATCTGTCCTCCCCCCAGGAGGGCCCCCCTCCTGGGCCCCTTGACCCAAGTCACGCTTCCCTGCCACCCTTATTTTACCCACAACCAGTGTGTCATTGTCACTTGTGTATTGCTTTAGCAGCAACTCAACCAGCCCTCGAAAAGAGGATCATTAATCACTAATTAAAAACAAATAAAATACTTACACAAGATACTACACATTTTGATGGTTTATAGGCTCAATAAACCATGCGGGCTGTTGGAAGAACGTGAGTAAGAACATAAGTCATGAGCCCAAGGTGAGTGATTTACAAGCTTTCCAAGTGTTATTCCAACATCCCAAGTGGTTTATTGAGCCGATTTAGTAGAGGAAATTGAGTGTCCACAATTAGTGGAGGGGTGTTTCCCTCGGCCAGCTTGGACTGACACGTTAATAAAGTTGATTGATTGATCAATAATCAGTAGCTATTATTCAATCACCGCATGCTATTGTCTTCAATTATTGTATAATGAGCTATAAATACCAAACAGTGCTTTTTACCAAAGTATACACAAGAATTGTACACTCAGGCTCTATCATAGAGGTTCTATCCACCAATGTTCGAAGAGAGTCAACTTATGGCAATTTCATGGTAAAATTGAAAGTGTTTGTGTAAGCGGCTTCAACTATTTGTATTTCACTAGAATTTCATCCATTTTCCTGGTGATTTCAATTGATGCAGGCAGAAACAGGGATAAATTCTGATACTTTTTACGTCTACATACTTGTACATGAATTTCGCCAGCTCTAAGCAGGAAATGCGAGGGAAATAAACCATTCACAGTGAAAACAGCTGTGGACGGATTAATTGCAGATCCTTTATTCAATGGAACATGCTGGATTATGAATCTGATGATCCATTTTCGCATCACTCAGGTCAATGATCTGATGAATCCTTGTCCATAGTGGATTCGTTAGATCACTTATCTACAAATGGATTCACTCAAAGGAATACACCAACTGAGTACATTTAGTATTATAAATTAGCCCATTAAAGGTGCTGAATAAAAGGTACAAATTTTATTTACCTTTGTAGTTTGTGTCTCGGGGGGGGGGGGGTACTCCCTATAGTGGACTATATGGGGAGGCTCCGTTCAAAAGGGGTGCCTTTTTCAAGCTCACAAAACGGTAGGAAAAATTGCTATTTTAGTATGCAAAAGGGTCCAGAATCAGCTCCAAAGTGAAAGAAATGGTGGCTAAAGCGAAGTATATCAGAGGGTGCTCCATTTTGGTCGGAAATGATATGCAACTGAATCAGAACGACTGAAATCCTGGGAAAAACATGGCGATTACAGCAAATTCTATTGCTTTGGCTTATCCTTGAGGTATAAGAAAGGGGTGCAATTTTGCTTCTGGTATATGAAAGGGGTACCATTTTGGTAAAAATTAGTGTATTAAAGGTAAGGGTTTGAACCTCCAGGCGGAGCCTCCCCATACAAAACTCTATTGAGTAGCCTCCCCTCCCCCCGGGTTTTGTCTTTGTTAAGTTGGCAACCACTTGAATTATTTAGGTGCAGTTAATTTTTTGCAAGGCCTGCAGGAACCAGAAAAACAATTTTCTGAAGCCATTCAGGGCATGATTAGAAGCTTGTGGATCTTCCTGAATGTCATTGCTTATTCAAGATCTTATATATCTTCATTTCCAGGCCTTGCAAGAAAACCAGCTGCATCCATTCAAATCGTTGAAAACAGTCACCTCTTGAGCAAATGACGTGAACAACAAAGATAAACTAGACTCTTATGTTAACTCACTTGATGTGAGGGTTCCCATTGTGCAAACGAGAAAAGTCACTGCACAAGTTTGTGACATTCCAATATTGAATGTAAAACAATTTGTCGTTGGTTCCAATCAAATTGAAAGATGACATTTCAGTCTTATTAAAAAAATTAATATTCAAGCAAATCTAGATGAACTCAGATTATGATTACTAGAGCTCTAACATGCAAATTTTGGGTATTGTGGCTGGTGGACTTGATCTGTGATTTGCAGTTTACTAAATAGCAATATTTTTCTTTACAGTATTCTCTTTTTAGATAGTTGACTGCTCAAGAAAAGATCATTTGAGTTATGGATTATGGTAAGAAGAATACTGTCCAACCTTCATTTTATAACTGTACCAGCCAACCTTTTTTCATAGGCAAGGTTGCGTGAAGGTGATTTGTAAAAGTAGAAACTGAGGTTGGAATATGCAATCCTTTTCTGATGTATGAAAATAAGCAACTCCAGTTTTCTTAAAATGTGTTGGCAGCTGGTGATTTGCCTGTTATGGGCAATTATTTGCCACGTACTTCACTTTGAACCTCACCAAGTACAGTGTGTATGAGTTTGCCCAGCAGGCATGGTTATACTGTCAGTAATAATGGCCATCATTACTTTTAGGGGACTCACGCTATATAGGGAAAAACAGAGAAAAACTGTCTGAATACACACGCAAAAATGATGAGTGACAAATTTGATGACGCGGGTTTATTAGTGAAAAAAAATGAAAACAAAATGATTAACAATAATTATTATACACTAATCTTCATTATTTTGAGTTGAGCAATGATCGATAGTGATTAGGCCTGAGAACTCATCTACAACGGTTAGCTTTGTTATTAGGGACCTTAAGCAAACACTTGAGGCGGTTAGGTGGAGGCGGCGATGGCCGCGCGGGAGTGGGTTGAGGCCGCCTCCTCTTGGTGCGAAATTAGGATATTTAAGCTGGCGTGGAAGCGGCGACGAGCTACGGCTGTTTTTCCTTTACTTTAAGCGGTCCAATTTGACTTTGTTTGTGAATTTGACAAGTATAATGGCAACTTTTCGAGAAGTCCGAGACCTTCTAGCTTTCACATGCTTTGAGGACATCATAGACGAGGACGAATTTCTGTTGTTGTGGGATCTTAACACGTCGAAAAATCTTGACTTTCCTTACGAAGACTACGGCCGATTTGACCTGGATGAGATGGACGACTCAGAGTGTGTAGCAGAGTTTAGAGTCAAGAAACGCGACCTCCCGGACCTAGCTGCTGCCTTGCAAATACCGAATCAGTTCGTGTGCCATCAGCGGTCAGTAGCCGATGGAATGGAGGGACTCTGTATGCTGCTCCGACGACTTTCATATCCCTGCAGATACTCAGACATGATAGCGCGCTTTGGTTGGCCGGTGCCTGTTATGAGCATGGTTACAAATACTGTGCTGGATTATATCTTTACCACCCACAGTCACAGGATACTACAATGGAACCAAGCTATTTTGCAACCTGCACAGCTTCAAATGTATGCTGATTCAGTCTCCTTAAAGGGAGCCGCGTTGAATAATTGCTTCGGATTTATCGATGGAACTGTCCGGCCAATTTGCAGGCCCGGAGAGCACCAACGCATGGTGTATAACGGCCATAAACGTGTCCATGCGCTTAAGTTTCAGTCAATTGCTCTTCCAAATGGACTCATCGCTAACATGTACGGCCCTGTTGGTAAGTATATTTGGTACTCCAGTATCTTGTTTTTGAAAGGGCGTATCCCCCTCTTTGTACAAAAAAATACAGTACATATATGGGATAATTAGTAACAGAGGGAGCCCCCTGAAGCAAATCCTGGCTACATCATTGTTTTGAATGTCACTCAACCAACTACTTTATTGTCATTTTTTTAAGTCAGAAAATCACATTTCTGCTCACCATTTTTATGAAATAATTTACAACAAAACTTGGGTGTAGGTCGTTACTTTTTCACCATGATTACAAAATCAAAACACTGTAAAATGTTCTTTTTTTGCAGAGGGAAGGCGGCATGACTCTGGGATTTTAGCCGACTCACAATTACTGCCTGTCTTGAATCGCCATGCATTATCACCAGGGGGACAGCTTTTGTGCCTCTATGGCGACCCTGCCTATCCCATGAGGGCTCATCTGATCCAGCCATTTAGAGACAGGGTGTTGACCCCTCAGATGCAACCATTCAATGTGTCCATGAGCAAAGTTAGAGAATCTGTAGAATGGTTGTTTAACGATGTTGCCACATCCTGGAAGTTTATAGATTTCAAGAAGAATTTAAAGATAGGGCTTAGTAGTGTGGGGAAAATGTACTTGGTATGTGCCATTCTATGAAATGCTTTGACTTGCCTCTATGGAAACATGACATCAGAGTACTTTGATCTAGACCCACCAACTCTGCAGGACTATTTTATTTAAACCAGCATGAATAAGAGATGTAATCTGATAAGAGTTGTACTGAAACAGACATTCAATAAATGCTTAGATAACTCAGTAGATAACTCAGTGTAACAAGAAAACAAATTCACATCTTATGACCACTGCCTCATTTTGACATTTCAGTTGGGTGTTTCAGTGAGCTATTTTACAACAACAATAGGATAATCCCTCATGAGTCTGTGATTGTTACAGAACAATCTCTGATATTTACGTTTTGGTTTAAATTTATCTTTGGTTTAAAATTTTTTAAACCAGTTTGATTGTTACTCCTTTTTGTTTCAGATTATGAATAATAAATAAATGATTATGATAATGAATAAATGACAAAGGAAAATGAAAATCAAACTGGTTTGAAAAATTTTAAACCAAAGACAAATTTAAACCACAACATATACATTAACACTTTTATCACAGGGTGATCATGTTTGTAAAGTGAATAAAACATATTTTAACATTACTCTGAAATTATTCGTGGTCCAACTGTTACATTCCGCAAAATTAAACGACAATTCTCTGGTATAGACTAGACAAACCAGTAAAATGTAACACAATACGAATCCCTTCGATTTAAACATGTGCATAGATTAAACTTAGAAACATCAACATCATACCAACCCTAAATGACATTCAAAATAAAATAAGTTGGAAAAAGCTCCGTTTGCATGTATAATCTGAACAACAGTGTTGGAGACAAGAAAAAAGAGTATTTCAAAGGATTGTTCAGTTACTTGTCAGCCATTTTGTTCAAAATCTGTAGTATGGCTGCATTCTGGTTTTGCATCATGCCGAGCATATCTTGTTGAATCTTTGCCTGACGCTCTGCTTCAGCTGATCGAGCAGCAATCTTCTCCCTGAGAAAATCAAGAGTTTCACTCCCACTTCTTCTCGACTTCTTAGCTACAGGCTCGGCCTTTTCTCCTGCATTTCGTTTACTCGTTTCTCCAAGCTTTTCACAAGCTTTCTGCCTTATTTCTTCACCAATCGCTCGATCTGAATCAGCCTTTTCTTTGCTGGTGCAACCAAGGTCACTGGCCTCTGCCTCCTCCCATTTTTCTGATATCTCTTCCATCAGGATATCCATCTCGCTATCTTCGATGTCAACTCCACTCAGTTTCGCCTGATGTTTTCGTTTCGCCTTGAATTTATCCAGTAGTAGTTTGAACTGTTCCTGTACTTGTTTCTTCTTCACCTGAAATTTCACAGAGGTTTCGTCATTCAGATGATCCGTGATGGTATTCCATACTTTTCCTCGATCTACAGTCCTTGGTTTGAAGATCCATGGCTCTGAAGCTCTGACTTCTTTCGCTAGGATCAAATCGTGAGCTTCTGTCCATTCCATAATCGAGCTAGAAGAGGGAAAACAAAACCTTATTAAAATCAGGCTCTGTCTATCGATTCACCTTTCGGGAATATTCCAAAGTGTAAGAGACAAATCGGAAGAACAAAGTAGCATTTTGTACAAGCGAGTACTTGCAATCTAAAGATTTAAAGTCCACAGGACGTAAACATTGCTCGGAACAATGTGAATGCCAGGAAACTCACCCATTTCTTTTGCTTTTCTCTCCTTCGCTGCGGGCTTCGCTTGCCATCTTTCTTGAATCTAATGTGAAGCGTGATTTTCGCTGTAAAGCAAAAGAAATATCAAATATTTTCAAATAAAATACAAGTATGATAGTCAAAAAACATTTTTTTTGACTATATAGAGGATTTTTCGTGTCTGTTAGGTACTAAAAATTGGAAAATAAAGTGACCGTCTCTCGAGGCGGCCAAACCTACCTTTCTCGCCGCCGCCACTGCAAGTGGACGCGGGCAACACTCGACGTGATTATGCTAATTAGCTCGAGGGCGGGAAATTTTACTTCCGGTTGACCTCCACCTAGCCGCCTCCAGTGTTTGCTTAAGGTCTCTATTGTTAAGTTTTGTCATTGCTAAACTTTGTACAGTTAATTGAATTAGTCGTTTTTGCGAGTGAATTAAATTGCCATTTTTGCACGTGCATTCAGACAATTTTTTCTCTATATAGTGCGAGTCCCCTAAAAGTAACGAAAGCCATAACAATAATATACTATTTTTAGACTGTTTGCTGTCACTTGCAGGACTGGCCGGTTTTCTAAAATCGCCCAGACTAAGCTTAGAAAACTACTCAAATGTTATTGTAAAGCTGATTTAGATGTTAAGTTAGTTTTTAGTACGTTTAAACTTAGAAACATGTTTAGCGTGAAAGATTCAGTACCGCAGAGTCTACGTTCGCGTGTTGTTTATAAATTCTCGTGTGCTGGCTGTAATGCCAGCTACATTGGCGAGACCACTCGCCACATTTGTGCACGTGTTCGTGAGCACCTCTTGTCGGACAAGTCTTCACATGTTTACAGGCACCTGCAGTCATCTAGGGCCTGCCATGACTCTTGCACTGCAGAATGTTTCATGATCTTAAATTCTGCCATCTCGAAATTCCAAATTAAGATCAAAGAGGCGATGCATATTAAGTGGGAAAATCCTACTCTTAATCAGCAGCTAAAGCATCTAGAGTTATCTCTTTCCTTTTAATTACTTTGTTCTTTTGTGTGTGTGTGTGTGTGTGTGTGTGTGTCTTTTATTTCATCATTCTTCTTATTGGAAGTATTTTGTGTGTGTGTGTGTGTGTGTTCCTAAGTCACTTAAAGTAACCATGCACACGCTATTTTTGTTTCCCGCATATTTCATATTCAAATTGTAAACGTAAGTTTTAAAGCGTAATTTTGTAACGTACTTTAATACGAAAATTCTAATCTACAACCATTAAGGCTCAGTTGCAACTGAAGATGACAGGAGAATGTCGAAACATGTTTTGTAAATTGAAAACTGCTGTTTCTTTATTGAGAGATATCGTCACTCTGCTGTCTTTACATCCGTTTCGAAAGTTTTAGTTGAATTAATATTCCACAAGTCTTGCAGTCTTGTGTTTACATCTCCAAGCCTTGACTTTTTGTTGATGCCGTGCCAAAGTCTAAGCAGTTGAAAAGTCTTGGATGTGTGAGAAAAATACCCACTCTCAATGATGATCTCACATAGTCTTGAATTTGCCATTTACCACCCCTAAGCCATGAAGTGGTAAAGTGAATTAATCTTGAGATCACAATTTAAGGAGTTGGTTTAGAGCTATGTGCTACTAGTGGAAATTTGGCTTTAAATTTAGTTGTTTGTGTGAATTTGTAGCAAGACCTTACAGGCCATTGATATTCTTCGCAAATTCAAACCTTTAGGCCAAAAATAAACATGGAAGTACTCTTTAAGAAGGCTAAACTTGTAAGTAGAGCTAATTTGAAGCAATTTGGATCTTACATGTACGTGCAAGCTGAATTGCCACTTAGCATTTGACCAAGCCCTTTGATTGTCATTGTAGAAATTTTATGATGTTAAATAAGTTTTATTTAATATATATTTATTTATTTTTGTTTATCAGATCCTGCCAGTATTCCATCCTCTGCCCTGAGGGAACACTTCTTAAAGCTTTTAGAAACTAAAGAAGTTTCTCTGAAGGCATTATCTCAGGTGTTAAACCCGAAGATAAAAACTGCACAGTGCAAGACTGTTCATGAACTTGTGAAGAGGTACGAGGAACAACATGAAAAAATGTCAATGGAAATGTGGAAGAATTTATTTGAAAACTTAGGATATCTCAAAGAGTTCCTTGATGTCATTCAACAGTTCAACAGGCAACGAAGCCATGCAAGTAAGTTTTGTGCATTCCCGGCTAGGTTTTTGCATTAGCCACCATTTGCCATAGAGTAATCATTGTGAATTGTACACGTAATTGAGGAAGCCATTTTCTATGTTTGTTCCATTTAAACACACTAGCCCTGTCATCATAAGCTGATTTCTACAAGGAGTGGTAGATTACAATTTAAAGAAATAAGCCAGAACAATGCAAAACTACTGTCTTACAATCTAAATAAAAAAGTTAAACAACTAAATATCATTGAATGCAAGAAAATTAATAGTCTACTTCCATAAAGAAAACATTAGGCTTTGATGCCAAGAGCATTGGTTGTAAGCTTAGTTATTAAAATGTTGTAAAATCAATGTTTGAAATAGTGACAATGTGACCCCCTGCCTCCCCTCCCCATGGTCTGACGAGCTAAAGGAAGGTTAAGTGGCATTCTGGGCCACAGTGGTCCACATAGCTGAAGCTTGAACTGTTCTTTTTTGCATAAAGAAACTGGGGCTATTGCTATACCCCCTGCATGAGATGTTAGTCAATTGGAATGTTACCCCTGGGCAGTGTTTCTCAGCGGGTACAAATTTACAGTACCGCCCGAAACTATTTACCCATTAGCACGCGGTGAAACCTCGTCCTTGCCGCGCGGTTGTGCCGCGAACTCACCGCGGTACCGCGGTAAGCTCAACCTCGTCTTGGACGAACGTGACCGAACGCCGCGGTAAGCGACACGCAGTATACTGCGGTGAAGAAACAATAGTTACTGATTAGAAGTTTCACCCCATTGTTTACCTGAAGCTGTGAAAAGTAATTCATGTAAGTTCGTGGTTAACAATCGCTCGACCGTTTAGTTCCAGTTTCATCGTTTAGTTCCAGTTTCTGGTCGATGAAATCGTAGTGCCTGCGAAGCAGAGTTGATGGTCGGCCGCTTCGAGGCAAGTCTCCTAAAGGCAGATCTCGTTTGTAGCGACTGTAGTACTTCGCGACAGTTTTCCTGTTCACTTTCAATCCTTCAGCGGACAATTCCTGAACAGCTTTCGAAATCTTAACATTTGATCTATAAAACGACAGCAATCTCAGACGAACATACTCCGACGTTCGACACATATTTAAAATCCTTCTTTCAAATAATTATTCGAAACGAAAGTGAACGTGAACGCTGATCGATTTCGATCAAATGTCACTCTGAATGTCACTTGAGTGTGTAAACAAGTCCGCATGGTGCATCACACGTGTTCAGGTGATTAAAAACGTGATTTTGCACGTGACACGAGATCCGACGCGTGAGTAAAGTCGCTTTGTTGTCAACAGAAGTGTTATGTTTGGAATTAACTGGCGCTTTCTCGTCTTTCTCTGGGTTTGGATGAACGTTTATTTTGTGGAACTTATTATTTAAGAATTTCGTTTTACAAAGTGTATTTGAACAATAAATTCGCCTGTCAAAATGCTCAACGATGCAAATGCTATTCTTTTTGAACACGATCGCGACGGCGCCACAGCCGAGTGTCAAATCACGGCGTTTTTAAACACTGACAACTTAACTGTTCTTGTGTCGTATTCTTTTAGAAAGCTAAGCTTTATAATAAATACCACTTACTCGATATTAATGATGATTTATTTTTACTGATAATCAACAATGCTTCTCTTGAAGCATGAAGCGGCGGTTTCTCGTGAGATGAGTGACATATCATCGAAGCGTGAAATCTTGCCTGTTGTTCTTAATGAACTCTAAACAAAAGGTTCGTAAGCCTATTCAACTCTACCGCGTCTTACCGATTACTGCGGTATTGCTTGCCGCAAAAAACCCCGGTAAAACCGGCGATTTTTCGCGGCACGCCGCGTCTATGCCAAGGTGAGAACGCAATATCAATTTGCAGTTTGACCGAGGTAAAACCACGGCAAATGGGTAAGTAGTTTCGGGCGGTACTGTATAACCCCGGGTACGGAGAGGCAGTGTGGAGTAACATTGTGACCCTCCATAGGACTTTGATGCTAAAGGCGATAGCACGCTCACAACACGCTAATTCTAGCTAATTCTTTTGTTTCGTAGGACACACTAAAAACAATAAAGCGTGACCATTTGAACAATGTAGCGTGAGCAGTCAAACAAAGAAGCATGTTAACCTTCGGAAACAATACGTAGCGTGTGAGATGTCACAACACGCTAACCCAAGTGCACACTAAGTGTGCAAGGTGGCACGCAAAATTTAAGCAGCGTATACCGTATGAAACGAGTTTAGTTTAGGTAGAGACTGAGTAATATTCGAAATATCGCCGAACTCTCAATTGAGTTTTCGCAGTGTCTGTACAACAATTCAAGGAAATTTTGGTGACAATTCGCCAGGACAAGCGAAAGTTTGCAAACCCAATCAAAAAATTGAGGAAACAAATTTTTTCAACAAGTGAAATATTGAAGAAAATTATGCCAAATGAAATGGAATATCCGCCAACTTTCCCACTGCAAGATGAACGCCCGGTAAACGTGACCTCACATGGCGGCGAAACGTAAACAATCGTTTCAACTGATATAGTGATACAGGCTCAACTGACTCAATTCAGTTTTTTATTCCATGTACACGTATAAGTTCTAATAGAAACAGAAAGTCCAAAAGCTATAATAATTATTACAGCAAACTACGCAAACTCTTCTTTGACAGGCAAGACAAAACAACGCTACCTGATTACAAGTTCATTGGAACCACGTGCAGGTCTGATAGTCCCGTGAATGGAAATGCGCCATGCAAGATCTTTGCATCTTTACCACTCTATTTTCCCAGCAAAACAGGGATACTTGAAGAAATGTTATAGAAATGTATTTTCAGCAACAAATTTGCCTTTCAACACAGCTGAGAAAGCAATTTGCTCTCTTGACGGCTTTGAGAAGTATTCATTGCGTTACAGTGTCATTCATGCAAATCATTGGAAATTTGGATACGGAATATTTTAGTTTACTTTAGGGTGCATTTCTTTGGGAAAATCCAAATCCGGATTCTTGTATCCAAAAACAGATTTTTCGTTCTTTACCTAAATCTGAAAATGGATTAATCACGGATTAGTGATCTGAAGAATCCACACTCCGAGTGGATACATCAGATCAAATCTAAATCCGGATTTTTAGGATTCATGATCTGTGCGTTTCTTTGGGGAAGGATCCGAAAATAGTACATCTGTCAAGCGGTCTTCCATGCAAATTTACTGGTCTCGCCATATTTTCGGATTTTCCCAAAGAAACGCACCCTCAGGATAGAATTGACGTCTCAAATTACCTTTTAGATCGCGTGGACCTTTTTGGTTTTTTCAAGTGACTTCGGAAATGAATTGATGTTAAGTTTATTTTCAGCAAACAAATTACAGAAACAATTAGCAAATATGGGAAGGAGAAGAAAGGGCAACTCGAAGCTAAGTCAGTGTTTGAGCTTATTTGTTTTTACCCTGGAAATCATATACGGCATTTTGAGCTCCGAGTTGAGTTTACCACAGCGCTGGAACTATGTTGCCAAATAAACATTTATCTTGCGTCTAACAAAGTTGTCGATTATTTTACTTTTACTCTGGTGAATTTTAGCGTGTTGTTGCGTGATTATTGTGATCGATAGCACACTTAGCATGACATCAAACACACTAAAAGAAACAAAAGACTAGAACTAGTGTGCTAAACTTTTCCAAAACAAAACAAGTATGTTCTTCTTTGTTTTGCCAATCAATTTATGCGCATACCCGTGTCTTAAAACACACTAAGCATGTTGTGCAAGCGTGTTGTGAGTGTGCTATCACCTTTAGCATCAAAGTCCTATGGAGGGTCACAATTGTTTAATGAAGCAACACAACATAATTTAATGCAGAGACTAAACTCACCAACTTTCTGACCTTTTGGTCCTAAGTTTGATTGAATAGTCAGACATGCTAACCACTCTGCCCACTATGAGCAGGGTTATAATGATCATTGACATAATTTTATATTGTTTCGTTTTGCTTTGAACCAGATAACGAGGAGGCCAATGGTCCCAGTGATCTGCAGTTAGTGGCAATGTCTGCAGAACTTTCAAATCAACTTCTGGATATCAATAAGCTAGACAGTGAGAGTGAAAACCTTACAATGACAGTGGAGGCCACAGTGGCACCCATGCAGCCACCCATTGTACCAACTTGTACCGCTTGGCCACCCTGGAGCTTGCCTCCTCCCGAAAAAACAGATGAGAGCAAGGAAGCTTTCACAAACCATGCCAGACAGCTGCAGGCTGAGGCAGATGAGAGTGGCTATTTTTCAGTTCAAAGTAATAAGACCAGTGCAGTGGCAACTAATCAGCAGCCACCTCCACTAACCTTGACAAGCAGCCACCATGTCAGTGAAAAAGAGCAGAATAAAATGTCCAAGAAAGAAGTTAAGCACACAGATGCAACAGCTTCAAGTGCAGAGTGCACCCAGGTCAACGAGGTCCAGCCTGCTGTTCCTACCGGCAGGTCAGTGGACTCTCCTGTGAGACCAGCTACCCCAGAAGCAACTGGTTCTTCATGTAATCCTTCTGTGTCCTCCCTTGTGACTGGTCGTCACCCCTCATGCCATTCCTTAAGAGCTGGGGGCAACCAGGATGGACTGAATAGTGACCAACAAGCAACTGGCAATCCTGCTGAAAATTATGACCATACTGAAAATTATGGCCTCCTTGAAGAACAACAAAAGGTGATTTTTCTCCTAAGCATGGCAAAAAGTGCTATTATATTAAACTTTAGGCAAGCAATTCTTTGCTTAAGTGTTCTACGTAATTTGTAGTTTGGCCAAAAAATGTGGGACAGTGTAAAATCCACTTGATAAAAATTAAATTAAATTTACGTAAAATTTACATTAAATTATTCTGCAAACGTATGTGCACATTTGCATAGTTCTTTGTTTGCATGACCATAAGACTGACATAAATCCCATCATTTTAATGACAGGACCCTTTCTGATCAGTACGTTCTCCTCACTGGCCTTCACTTCTTTTTTAAGATACATGTTGGGAAAATTTGCTTATAAACAACAAGACATTTCGTCCTTGTTGATTATTTCATTCATTCTCATGACCCACATGTATGTAAATACAAATTATGCAGTGACATTGTAAACTTAAGAGAAGTTAGGTAGTTGGCGAAGTTGGGGCTTAAAGGATTAAGTAAGTAAATGAATGATGATGTACTGAAACTAAAATGAAAATAAACTCTTCAAGTATGTAGTGTTAGTGAAGGGCTGTTTCCTGTGGGTAGGAATGGCACACTGTATGTTGTTCTTCCCACGGTGCAATGTTTTTCTTGGGAACCACGCACTTGTAACCTGTGACAGCTATGAGTGGGGATGAATAATATTATTAATGTGGTTGTGTTTCTCCACTGTCTTTGTGTATCGTGTGTTTTGCTTTTACCCCAAAACAATCCATATAATCATTCTAAACAAATGATTCCTGATTTTTATATTTTTTCTTTAGGAAATTGAGCAGTTGCAGTTAACTGTTTCATTCTTGGCACAGGTAACTTACTTTTTTAATTCTGAAATTTATTTATAGTGTATAATATATATATTTTTTATTTTTTAAATATAAATAATAATTCACATTCATGGGAAGATACCAAGTAATCAAGTTAACTTGGCTCTGCAGAAACAAATTAAAACGAATTGGTGCACGGCATAATAAATTATTTTGACCAAAGAGCATTAATTTTATTAGTATTTTATAATTTATAACTTATCATTTAAATGTATTTGACTGTCTAAATGCATTGAGTCTACTCAGCAATTTTAGCAGTTAGGTGTCATCTTTTAAATAACCGCAGTTGTTCAAAAATCCTGTGTCCCTGTGATGAACATGCAGCTGTCAAGCTTAAATTCCTGTTTGGATTACCACTTAAATTAATAACCTTGCAGGGCTGTGCTCTAGCAGTGCCTGGGGGCCTCAGGCCATTAACTTTTGTCTTTGGGTCACTAGAAAAACTCATTTTTTGCATAATGCTTAAGGGCTGGGCACCCCAGAATTCATGGTTGGGGGCCTTTGGGTAACCCTGTGATTTTTCTTAGAGCACAGCCTTGCCTTGTATCAGTATTTTGGCAAGTCTAGATTTACCAGCTATGATATCTTAATTTGCAGGTGAACATTTGCTGTTGGTGTATGTTCTGAGTTTATTGTGGAGCATACATCCCCTTGATTCAGGCACCTGTTAGTAAATTCATAATAAGCTTTAACCCTATAAGCCCTGATGTGAAAATGCATATTCTCCTTACTGTTCTTCTTACATTTCTTATGGAGCTAGTAAGGAGAATTTGCCTGAATATCAAGACACCTTATCCTTGCTGATCACTTTATTTATTCTAATCACTTGACTGTTTGAGCAAGTAGTGACGATTTTTCGTCACTGTTAGGGTTTAAAGGCTGGGTTAATTTTCGAAAGCATTAAAATATGAACTGGGCTCTTTGTTTAAAAGAGATTTAATACTTTTTACAACTACCTCTGACCAGATAATTATTAACGTCTTATTACTTTTTTAGTTAACAATTTACTTTCTTGATTTTAACATGCTTTAGAATAATAACAAAGTTCCATTCTTGAACCTTTCGAATAATGAATTCAAACTAGTAATAGTTTTTGCTAGTTGTATGCCACAAACAGCTAGCCTGTAGTGGTTAATATTAAAGAACAGACAAGGTACATTTAACTGTTTTATGTATTTTGGTTAGGAGCTACGAAAAAAGACATCAATTTGTACCACCCTGTGGGATCGGCATTGCCCTCTAACACGGGAATTATTGGTGAGTTGCTCTTCAGGATTATTAATTGACCATGAGGCAAGAAGTTGCAAAGAAAGTCAATGTCTCAAACAACGCAAGCAGCAGTAGAGATGAGACTGTATGGAGCAGGCTACAGTCTTGCATGGGCAAAACTTTTTGAGAGGCTGCAAAATATACAGGGGTGGCTTACGGTGTATTGTGATCATTTTGACTCACAGTCACCACAAACTAAATAGTTTGTGGCATTGATGGAAGTAAAAATATATGAACATTTAAACTGCAGTTATGAAATAATTTGCAGTACTTACTGCAATTAAGAAAACCATGGATACAAGTTTAGGGTTATTTTTGGAAATTATGTTTATTTGGAAAAGAAAACCAATCAGATACAAGAATGATAATTATTTTTGTGGTTTGTGTTTTATTTTCCCATCATTTGATCTTGCATCTGATTGGTACATATAATTGGTCACTCTTGAATACAATCTGGAAGGACCTCACAGTTTTGTATACAACTCAAGCAATTGCAAATTTAAAAGAAAACATGCGCTTGTGTGCAAGCAGAGACAGGAACTAGTCTGTACTGAACACATGCAGATTGGGTGTGGATGCATTCAATGGTATAGACCAGTCAGGTGATAAACATGAATTTGCAATACTCGTCCCTTCCACAAATGTGTTGATTAATACCGTATTTACCTGCGTATAGGTCGCACCCACTTGTAGGCTGCACCCCAAACTTGTGACCTAATCTTGGGGAAAAAAATAATTTCTTAACTATACAAGAAGAAGAATCGAGTTTCGAGTCGAGAAACTAATGAGCTTGTCGCTTGAGTGATCTAGCGAGAAATGAATCGGACATACAGACCAAACTTGATCGCGAGCGTTATTGTTTACAGATCCAACAAGTGTGTCGAAAAATAAGGTGCAAGCGTCGCCATTTTGTGTGATCAAATAATGACAAATGATACACATGTGTTTAGAATTCGCTGCTCCTTTCCTCATGGGGTAAATTAGCCACTTTAAGTTTTTAATGTTACGGAAATTGTTGCGATAATTCTCAAAACGGCTATTTGACAAAAAGCTCTAACGTAAGTCGCTCAAAAAAAAAAGCTTTTCCCTGTTGTTGCGTAAAACAGTCATTTCATGGGCTCAGTGTAGTGACAAGCTTTGTATAAGCGATGCTAAATTTCCGATTGTTTAAGGATTTACACATTTACACGTGAAACAGGAGGGCAAAACGTCTGTCGAGAGTGAGAGTTGTATCAAAAGCATCGTTGTGTTGCTTTGACGTATGCAAATTGACGTGCGTAGGGTAAAAATAAATCACCTCTTAGTTATCACTAAAGACGTCCTGACAATGTGTATTAAACTTCGAAACTGTGATATTTTATATCAGTTTCATTTACGACTTTTTCTTTTTATGACGGGTTGTGTGTATTTTTCGTGTAGTTCGGCAAATAAACAAACGTGGTTTCACGTGGACGGCATCGAAAGGGCTTCGCAGCTTGGCATGCAAACTTCTTTGGACTTCATCCAATGACAAACATATTCGGAAACTAGATACACTCATTGCAGCGGAGAGAAGCAAAATTCTTCAAAGACATGGATTAACTTGACCTCATACGATACATTCAATCAAACTGTCAAGCATTCAGTAACTTTGTTGACTCTGTGTGTCGGGAAATTTTGCATATTAATGAGCTCAAAACTCTTGTACCCATGTATAAGCCGCACCCCAAATTTCGAACATTTTTTTCCTTGAAAAAAGTGCAGCCTATACGCGGGTAAATATGGTAGTCATATTAAGTAGGCAGCTAATCATTCTTCATCATTGCATGACTTTGACTCTGGAATAGAGCGAAAAATTAACATTGTGCATTTTATCCTTATCTTGTAATTACTAAACCAAAACATGGTTTTACAACTCTTGGCCTCACCTTTTTCATGCTCAGTGCTAAGTTGTGCTCACTTTATTTTTAGTATTTTATGTTATTTGTTAAATATGTATTTTACTTTATTTTATGCAGGATTGCAGGACTCAATGTGCTAACCTTCATGAACAAAATGATGAGGTAAGCACTGTACAAAATATTCTTGAATTGATTGTGATTGTGAGTGCAATTAAAATCATCTAAGATAGTGGAGAGAGTGGAGTGCCTCCTCATGCAGCAGTCAGGAAATGCCTAGTCATCAAGGAAAAATTCATTTGGTGCATATCTTTTCAAACACTTTGTTGATCTATGATTGCCCATCTCCATGTGTTTAGTGATGTAAGTTATAATTATAATTTACAGGACTGTACTGTTTGCTCTAGCGTTTGAGTTATTATGGCCATTTAGTTCTAGTATTGCAATACAGCTTTTGCAAGATTGAATTCGTTTTTAGGCAGTCTTTAGTAGTATGTCTATATTGTGATATTACCTGTCACTAATGTCCCCCCTCCCCCTCCCCCTTCACTTGGCAGTAATTCTTTCAATTCCATAGCCAAACCTTGAGTTACCATCACTGCCTAATATAAAAAGTCCTATCTTCGGTTCTACGAAACATAAAGCGGTCATTGAAACAGCAAAATACTCTGTATTTAAAGGCGAAATTTCAAATCAAAGTTTTCATGATGCGCCGAGTATTAGTGCATTAATTTCTTTGCTAGCAAAACACTCTTTGAAGTTTGAAAACTTCAGAGAGTGTTTTAAAAAAAGCATGCACCGGCAAGTGTGAACGACTTTGTCTTTTTGAGCGGTCACCACGCCCAAACAAAAAAGTGATGTCTTTGGTTCCACGAAACATAAAGCGGTGATTGAAACAGCAAAATACTCTATCTTTAATGGCGAACTTTTAAATGAAAGTTTTCGTTATGCGCCGAGTATTACTGTGTTACTTCGTTGCACGCAAAAGTTCAGAGATTTAGCGTCTGTGTTTCAATTAAAGCACACGCCAGCGAGTGTCAAATGATAACATTTTCATGAAAATTGTCTTTAGAGTCATCACCGCAAACATGAAAAGTATTATCTTTGGTTCTACAAAGCATAAATCAGTGATTGAAACAGCAAAATGCTTTGCCTTAAGGAGAAGTTTTAACTCAAGGTTTTCATGATGTGCCAAGTATCAATGTGTTATTGCCTTCTTTGAATTGACTTGAATTGTGATTCTTTTGTTCGATTTATTCTATTGAGGAATCACTCAATTCTTGATTCTCGATACTCGATTCTCGCCAGAATCGAGTTTCGATCCTCGATTCTCGCGAGTATCGAGTTTCGATCCTCGACTCGAAAGCTGTCAACTTACATTTGAGCGGTACTGTATATTAACACTGATAACTTCTAAGCTGGTGGTTGAAATTAATTTTGTCTTGTGCATGACCACTTAAATGAAAGCTCGTGCTATTATGAGGTGCTGTTTGTCTCTCTAGTTACAAAGATTTAGGAAAAGAAATTGGATTCTTGAGAGGCCAAAAAGGTTAAACGTTTAATTGTAATCATAACTATAACAAAATTTTTTAATCTGATTGGGTATCACCAGCCGTGATTTAAGAGGACAGTGTAATTGGACAGTATGCATGCTGTAATGGCAACATAACCTAATTATCTTGCAACTAATACTGTTGTCTTTCCTTTCTTTGGAAACTTTTTCTCCTTTTTCTTTCTCAAATTTTGTTATAGATATGATTGATTGGTAACAGGACTTTGTGCCATCAAATTCAGTCTGCTCTTGATTAAAGAAATCGGACTCCTGCGATTTTGTTAATCACTTACAAGACAAGTTAGTATGATTACAGACCAAATTGGACTCCACTCAGTCCTTTATTAATAAAACAAAATTAATGATATTTCAATGGCACTGATATTTTTTAGCTGACCCAACACCTAAATGACATAAGAGTGCTAGAGACAGAGAATCAGGAAATGATCCGGAGACAACAAGAGGTTTGTACATGTAAATATTTGTTTCGTGTCAGGGAAATGCCATAATTTTCAAGTGTTAAAAGGGCAACATATGGCCATTGATAGGGGAATCTTCAGAGGTCATACATGTAAGTTAGCTATAGAGATTTTAATGCTGAATTATGGTCCCTTCAGCCTCAGTTGTGTGTAAGAAAACATAGAAATAATAGTCTTTTAAAAGAATTGGTGCAAGGCGATAACTAAAGATATTAAGTCTTTAAGTAATGTTTTTATTTATCCTGATAAAAAAAAACCGATCAGCTGAACACAGGAACAGCTGGTATAAAACGGTGATCAGTAATGTTAATAATCAGTATATACATAAAAATAACAAAAGTACAAAACATGTAAAAGTTAACTAAAGATAAAAAATTGTATAACATATACATCGATATTAACTGAAAAATCGAGGTAACCTAACACACTATATAACCATATTGATGTACAAGAATACAGAGATGCAAAGAAAAGAAAAATGCTACTTAACAGTACAAACATGTTGCTTTTGATGTAATTCCGAGAAATACTTAAAAATCTTTTAAAACTAGAGATCTTTCTTTGTTTCTTTGTTTGTACAGTCTAGGCACTGCTGCGGTTCTCAGTTGAAGGGGTAGTTGATTTTTGGTAGAAACCTATTAAGGTTAAATTAAAGTCAAGCTGCTATTTACATTTTTCAAAATTTGCTGCTGGTAGAACATTGACATCATCGAAAAGAGGAATTATTTGTCAATGAGTTGCAATATCCAGTTGGATTGGAGTGGCAAAACGATCACTGACAGTGACCCTGAAATACTGCACCATAAAGTTCCCTTTGTAATGACCCCCTCCCCTCCCCCAAAGGTAGCAACCCTCCAAACAAGAAAATTTGTTGACTGTTGTTAAATCCAGAAGGCAAATTAGCAAACCTCCAGAAGTATATGGTGTAATACTGAACCACGGCTGGAAGCAGCCACCTCTGAAATAATGTGACTAAATTGGGTTTAAGTGTTGTCCTGTGAACTACTGACAGATTACCCAAGCAGGGTAAATAATTATATATTAAAGCCAAAAAAAAATCTAAGTTACAAAAGCAAAAGGGCAAAGCGACAAGTTGACATAAGTTTTCTGTTATAGGAAACTAAGAGCACTTTTCATTTGTTAGAACTAGCCAGCCAGGGAGAACTGGTTCTCATTGCCCCAAATAGAAAGCCAAAAGGCTGGTTCGCGTGATTACTTGCGTGGGTCTTACGTGTTGTACACACAGGGGCTGTTGTAAACAGTATGGCGGATGTGGTTTGCAAAACTCTACCAACTTTCTTTGCAGACTTTCTGTTTTCAGAAGAAGAAGACTGAAGTTATTTTTCAAGTCTGTGAAGACGAATTTGAAATCTTTGCCTTCTCTTACTTGATTTTATAGTAATTGGTGGTCGAGTTTTTAATAAAACGATTTGACCTGAATTTTGCAAAATGGCTGCTATGTTGCAAAGTTAAAAAACGGTTTTCAGGACATCAGTTGTGCAGCTGCAACAAGAATCATGCCAAAAAAATTTCCACGCACCTCCTGCATTGCGCGCTGGAGTGCAAGAACTGGATGGCCCTACTACAAGAGGAGGGCCAGTTTGGCCAGAACCAGCTCTTAGAACTGACGCATACCATTTACAAAATGGTAGGTTAAGCTGGCCAGTTCTAACAAAATGGAAAGTGCTCAAAGCTTAATTCTGTGAAGCCCAGAGTACATCTGAGTATTGAACTACAGTAATTTACAACTGCTTATTTACTTTCCCCTGTTTTGAGTGATGCTTGGTTTTTGTGGGGGAGGGGGGGATGCTCTCTTGTGACAGGGGTGATTTCTGGAAATTTTAAAATGATCCCCAAATAAAGGTACAACAGTCTAGTTTCATGAGAGTTACAAATTTTGACAGTTACATGTAGTTGTTTAATATGTCTGTTTCCTGTCATATTTTGTTCAGCTTCTAGGAAGCTACCAAAATGGTGGTCATTTTTTGCCACCCGAAGCGGTACCAAACCAAAAGTATTTTAATACCCCTAAAAGGTTCAACAATCACTCCCATTACTTCCCCTGCCTCCAAGCCATGCAACTAGTCATTTAACTTCCTGTAACTCATACTCTTTAAAATTTATTTTTGTGTTCCAATTTTGCAACGTTTTGTTTTAATTTCACTCTCTAGTGCATTTTGGTTTCCCTGTAAATGGTTAATACATAACAATAACATTTTTCTCTACCCTTTTACTATACTGCAAACATCAAAATGACCCACTAAAGGGAGCACATGCAGTCCACCTACTCTCCCCCTCCCTGGAAAGGGTCATCCCTTTGAATTTTATTTGAAAAAAAAAAAACATTTTGAATACCGTAGTAAAAATTGAATGTATATTCTTTTCACATCTGGCATAATGTTATTATATTAAGATAGTCTACTCCACATGTTACCTTATTTGTACTTAATTTCATGTATACTTTATTTCATGATTTTAGCAAGGGCGCAATACATGTACATGTATTTCATGAGGCTTTAAGTTCTCGATTTCAAGAAGACAAAATGAAAAAAAGAGCATTAAATTTCGCAAAAACTTTAAGGTAATGAATTGTCACCATATGCTGTACAAAGGGATAATTTCAAACAGGAACTTTTGCATACACTAAAGACAATCAGTCATTAGATTTTACAGGTCTAGACATTATCCAGACCCTCAGTAGCATCTTCTGGGGAAGTTTCTTTATTATGTTGGTACCAACTTGTTAATAATTAGCATTAATTGATTCATTTGTTTGATTATGTAAATTTGCAATGAGAGTATTAAATTTTATGACGATTTTATTTTGCAAGTCTTTAATTGTGTGATTTTTTTCAATTCGCGTAAATTAAGATGTTCAGAAAGAAGTACGAATACGTAATGAACTGCCCAAAATTAACAACATAAAGGCCTCAGCTAAATCTGGATGGTGTTTACTCTCTGTGTGGCAATTACGCCATTTTTTAGTACAGAAATGGCAAGTAATATGGGCAACATTTTCCTGCTGCCAATTTATTACATGTGACATA
This sequence comes from Siderastrea siderea, assembly GCA_964030785.1. NCBI lineage: Eukaryota > Metazoa > Cnidaria > Anthozoa > Scleractinia > Rhizangiidae > Siderastrea > Siderastrea siderea. The sequence goes on from OZ034967.1 coordinate 11,198,105, forward strand.
CGTTGCATTTCAAGTTGTGGTATGATGTTGCATGTATTACCGCGTGATCCATGCACAACAATTTTTTTTCGTTGCAGAACGTAGATGTTGCTTCTACTGTTTCTTTGTTGAAGTTTTTAAGAAAATTTGTTGCACATAGAGATTGTTATTGCCGGTAACATACATCTAACTCCTGCTGCAACTTGCTCTGCAACTTTTGTTGCATGACAATTCACATGAAAATGCTGAGCATATTACTCGGCCTTTGTTGAATTGTTGATTTTCTTATTCATTGTATAAATCATGTAATTTCTCTCAACTATTGCAGTGTTGTAGCTAGGCCTTGGCCCAATAAAATGATGAAGGGTTAGATACTGTGATGTGTGAAGGAAGGGAAAGGTCCCTTTGCCGTAGGCCTAGTTAGGACACTGTTAAATTATTTCATATAACAGATGCTTGGATGGAAGCAAGAAGAATGTAACAGGCTGGAAGAGGTATGAATACAATTTGTATTGACGTCCGCTTTTGTCCATATCTCAATGCATATTTATTTACCCAGTATGGAGATAAGTCACATTTGAATTAATAGCCAGTGAGGTGCATGATGATGAGTTGGCTCTTAACTTATTATAATTGTACAGGTGTAGTTCATGCACATGTACACATAGTTAATAAAAGAATCTGGTTATGAAGCTCGGCAGAGTCCTTGTTTTGTGTTCTAAATTGTTACCGTTTTTAGCCTTGACCGTGCACAAACAACAATAGCTTTTGAATTTTGCATGAGCAACCGCCAATAAAAATGTCACTGTTAGTTAGTTAGCCATAGTTTGTGAACGTAAAACAAAAGATTGTGCACGGTCGTGGTACTTTTAGCATAAATTGCAGCACCTTTGTTATGGCCTTTTAAACTTGCAAGGTTTCATAACCAGTCCCTATGATGTGCAGCAAGGTTAGGTTTCATCGTAGGAAGCGGGGGTAGTACTAAGGGAGGTGAAAAGCCCTTTTTGACACTGGTTTTGAAATTGACAATCTGGGACTTTTTTGAGTGAGAATTTTTCTGGTAGACTTATTTTGTTTGCAGGACATTGGGGTTGATAAGAAACAAGCGTACTTTCGGGTTCTTAATTTTATGTCAAACAGTTGCATTATGTTTCGTTTACAAACTCAATCATTTTTTTTATGCAGAAAAAAAAACTTTTTTCAGGTTACATTCTTGCTGTTGGACGTTTTCTGGGTCCAGTGTTAGCCCAAATGGACGTTTTTGGGGTGTGAAAATGTGGCCCCATTTGTACCCACCCATCACTAATATATCAGGGTACCCCCCCCCCCCCTTGGGGAATGCGGTGTATATGCCTGTGCCTATTAAGTGAAAGGATTCTGAACTTTTATTCGAAATGATAGCTCTTTATTGCATTGTATTTAAGGTCACAGACTCAAAACTCTGGGAAATACATATATACAAACACATCTTTTTGTTTTTGTTTGCCCTACAGCAAATCAGAGAGTCAGAAGTGAGATATGCTAGTGCTTTATCTGACATGGAAGCCCTGACCAGAGAAAGACACAACTTTGCTGAGGTAAGAGCTTAGTTATGTCAGCTTCAGTTCTGACTGGTTTTAATATTGTGTGGTTCCAGAAAATATCCATACCCCCATCTCGGGTGGTTTTTTGTTTGAACACCCCACCTCTTAGGAAAGTCTGGTTTAGCTTTATACTCTCCTTTAAAAATGTTGGGTTTTGAGACCCCCACCCCCACCCCCTTGGAATTTCCAGTGACCATCCACGGGGTGGGTATGGATATTTTCTGGAACCACACATTGAATGTTAATAAAATTTTAATGTAAAGATAATTTAATAGCGAAAAGTACTGTTTGCCATAATTTTTTGTGTTGGCTGAAAACGGAAGTCATTGAACTTTTTTAGTTACTCAATGTTTTTGCGTAATTAGTTAACTTGAGTAAGTATTCTTTGCAGATGCTGGCATCGGTAAGGATTGAGCTAGAGGAGTTACAACGAGAACGTCATTTGTTCAGAATTCAAGAGAGTGAGCGGTTGAGAGTGGAACATGAAAGGTTGTTGGGAATTAAAATGGATGAAGCTTATCTGGCATTTAATAATGCAGAGACTGATGAAGTTAAGGGATTGAAACTGAAAGTCACAAGGGAAAAGTCGAAAAGAAAGAAGGCAGAAGAGCAAAAGGACAAGGTTTTCAAGGTAACTGATAAATTATAAATTAAAGACACAAGGAAAGGATAATGAGTTTCCAGTTAATAGTTATAGTCAGAGCTCTCTCTCAACGTACAAGTCCTGAAAAGAGACAATTTCTAGATCATTGATGATCTAGAAAAAAGGGACCAGGAGTTCATATTGATGGTAACCTTAAGTTTACTAGGCATATCAGCGAGGTATGCATTAAGGCTAGCCAGAAAATTGGAGTCTATTTGTACTGTAGATCATCTTCGGAACCTAATACCCTGCAAGGCCAAGCAACTACTGTAAGTCCTTTATTCTACCTCACTTAGCTTATTGCCATTTAATACAGTATGGCATTTTTTCAAATCATCTGACAAAAAGGAAGTTTGAGCGAATACAAGAACAAGCGCTGAGAGCAATATATAGATCCCACTCTGACACACGTACGAAGAACCCTTAAGACGAGCCAAGTTACCTAGTACGTTATATAACAGACGCTTACAAGGTATCACGTTAGTTATGTATGAAGTCAAGCATGGTGTTACACCCAAAAGCTTTTCTCACCTCTTTGTCCATGAAGGCTCCTTACATTTACTTCAGAACAATGATTTTTGAACTGCCTCATCTTCACACCACCTGCTTTGGCAAACATTCCATTAGATATATAGGGCCGTTTCTTTTGTCAAATCTTAGCAATAACCAAAGGGATTCGTCAAGATTAGCCTCTTTTAGAAATAAAATAAGAAAAGAGGATCTCTATAACGTCTTAACTAATAACAGCAACTGTTGTTACCTATGTAGCCAATAGATTTTTTCATTATATTGTCACCTGATTTAAATAATTTATTTTAAATGTGTCGTACCTAGACGTATTGCTGTCTTAATTAATTAGTGTCCCCAGTTATTCCAGATATCTAGGCTACTCTTTTGACACAAAAATTTTCAAGTGGTTTTAGGTAGAATGAGACAATAGGATTGTCAATTTGGTTTTGGTGCTCTTGTCAAACAGGTTTTGGTACATTTAGGACACCATGTCCTGGTGCCCAGGTTACAATTACTATCTTTATGTTGTGCTTTCGACTGTTTCAGGAAAATCAACAACTGAGAATGTTGGTAAGACAGCTTAGGTCCCAGAAAGAGTGTGACCCAACAGGCAATGATACTGTGGATTGGGAGAATCATGAGTCTAAAGAGGATGAATGCAGTAGCACTGTAAGTAGGACCCAGAAGTGTCTTTGCTATTAACCTTTCAAGATTGTCCTGTTTTACAGATTAGTCAACATTTTTCCCTGGAATTCACACTTGGTGAAATTTAGACTGAAACCACTATCAAAACGTACAGTGCAATAGAATAAACAGTGCAGTGTTTGTTAGCTTTAATGTTTAAGTGGTCACACTTTAGGATATCACCATACGATAAAAGTTCTCTGTAAATTTAAAAACGCATGGTAGATATGTATGTCAAGGTGCAGTGGTCTACAGTTTTAAAATGTTAATATGTGCAAAATATTTTTCCCTTATTATCTCGAGTTTTTAGAAATCACTCCCTGCATGCTGAAGTAGTAGTCAAAGGGCTCAATAAAAACAGCATTTAGGGCAGATTTGCCCATTACATGTAAATCCAAATTGCTCCAAATTACTTTTATTTTACGCCCTCTAGCATTTAAGCGTTAGCCTGCATAGCAAGTGTTTCGGTAAGGCTTTCCGCACGTTCGATGCACTTTTCGCTTTTTTGGCCGCGGGAAAATTGGGGCGGGCGCAGTGTTGCGCTCGCCCCAATTTTTGCGCAGCGAAAAAGCAAAAAACGCCTCCCAACGGGCAGAAAGCTCTACGGAAACCCTTGCTACGCAGGCTATTTAAGCATGTACAGACTAGTTACCCGCACGAAAAGTTCCATAATTTTATGAATTGGAAGACTTAACTCTTGCATTAAGTACTTTTGCTAACAACCCAAGCAGCTAACAACAAAATACGTTCGGCAGGCACTTGATAGGATAGATCAGGGGACACTTCTTGGTCAGCACTCAATAACATCTGTCGAAGGGCCCTTAGAACGAAATTCAGGCCTATCGAACGAGATTTACGTCTGTAGTAAGGGCTTTTTTGGTTAAAAAAAAATTTCTATAATGGCAAATCCGGGATAGTCCCAGCAATGAAAGTGCAATAACATGACCCTATCCAAAAACCTCTACACCACTAAGGACAACCACCGGGGACCGTGATATTTTAAATTTAAGATTGATTCTGCTACATTATCTTTGCATCACATAAGAACAAATCCCAGGACCCAATATGACAGCTAACCAGATTTGATCTCAGTCTCTTTCGGTCAAGGGCCCTCTGATCTATCCCTTCCAGTGTTCACCAACAGGTTTTGAAGCTTACTGATTCCCTTTGTTTCAGTTCATACAGAGAACAAAGGAAATTAGTCATGCTTCAATTCAGTTAATTAATGTTCAGGAAAAAGTAATAAGCTTGAATTAAACCTTCAGGCCAGAAATAAATGCAGAACTGCCTTTTGTACCTAACTTGTGCGTGCATGTACCAAAGTAGAACTCATTTGGGGCAAATATTATTTGGATTTTGAGACCAGTTTCCACTTAGCATTGTTCTTGATCAAGCCCCCCAGTTGTGACGTAAAGAGACCCGTGTACATGAATTTGCAGTGTGTTACCAAATCAATGCTTGCTTTAGCCAGAAACTCAAACTGGCAGCTACAAATTAATAGTTTTTTCTTACGGTGATTGACCCTTGGTCTCCTTGTGTCTTTAGTCTTCAAGTGAAGTGGAAACTGACAATCCTCCTGAACTGCCAAGTTCTATTGAACAATCAGGTAAAGTTAACTTACAGTGTACTACAGTTGAGCTAGAATGGACTTAATAACTATTCACTAATAATTATTAATAATTATCATAATTATTCTAGTCTGTAGAATTAAGCTGCATAAAATGGCACTTCCAGTTATAAAAAAGGTGAACTTAAAAATGATAACGGTTGTTGTTGGTTGTGTGTGTTTTTTGCTCCATTTCATGTTGTTTGGTTTGTTTCGTCCATCGATCTGTCAGCATGATAATTCAAGTGAAATACCTGGTAAGACCTGAAGAGGACTCTTGTGGCGTTGAAAAATCGGGTTTTACAGCACAGTGCTTCTCTGATGATCACCTGGATGAACACTAGACAGGCTAGTGAGTCTCCACATCCACATTAATTTAAGGTTGAAGGCATTGATTCTTTAAAGCAATCATACTAATACCGCCTTTTTGCAGCCTCGGATGAATCCAGTGATGAGGAGCTGTTTCAGGATGCGTTGGAGTATCTCGATGAAGAACTTTCTGATGCTCCATGAAGTTGAAAACACCTAACAGTTGCAGAAGACTGTGTTAGTGCGGGTTTTATTGTCAGATCAGGTTTAAATATGTTTGTGGAGTGCATTTTTTTGCTGTTCTGGAATTAGAATTGGAATGATTGGAATGCAAAAATGAGAATGCAATTTCGAAAGTGGAAGGAATTAGCTGTAGCTTCATTAGCATTTCCCAGATTTTGCACTGATTAGTGAATTTCAAGTCGTCTTAGCCTGTTATCTTAGTGAATTGTCTTGTCATTTCTTTGGTGTCAGTCATTCTGTAGCAAAGCTTGAAGTGGCACTCGAACTACATTGCCTTCTATATTGGTGATGAGTCATTTTAGTTCTCAATACTAATTCCAGAATGGTGTTTTGAAAGGTGCATCCTTGGTGCAATATATGTATATGTAGTACTTGTTTCTTTGTTTTATGTACTGATGAACCAATATGTACGTCTTTCGTTGAAAGAAAATGTCTCACATTCTTGTAGAGCAAGAAACGACAGGACGTTTGCTTGACAACATTAGGTACATGTATTTAAAAATTAAATATCCATACTTCTGTTTCATTGCAATTCAAAATACGAGAATTTGAAACTATATCAGAAAGAAATCGCCTCAGAGTGTGCTTATGTATGCACATTGTGGGGATATATTAAATTCTCAAGTTTTTGGAATTACACGTTTTTAGGTATTTTTCAATAGTTACTTTCATATATCAGATTATTATCAGATAATTGACTACCGTTATTGTCCCACAAAGTCGTGACTTAGATATGAAAATAGTATAGTTTTTTACATTTATACATTGTGATACCAGGGTGTGCAAGGTTAAAGAGCTGCACTGTTTTATAGGAGCATGAAAGAATCTTGTATCCATTCACATTGCCACCACGTGAAGCAAGGCCATTCAGACAAAATTTTGAGACATTTTTACAGGCTGCGAAAGTTCTCGACATATCGGGCATTTCCGAATATGAACTGGTCAAGAAGAATTTGTAGGCATCTTATTGTTGTGATGTCGACTTCTAGTTGGCTTATTTAAAAAAGTATCTCAATCTTTGTGTCAGTGGCCTCGGTTCGTGTGGTCGCACCGTAACAATCAAATGCTTTGGAAATCCTCGTCAGAATTTACAAGCAGTCAAATTTTGAGATGCTTGAAGGCATACAATATTTCCAGTCCTTCTTCGTATTATAGTTTGTTATTGGATGATGTTTGCTTTTATATTTTTATACTTCAGAAGAAGCCTGTGAGAACTTTCTTTTTTAATTTGTTTTTTCCATCAGCAAATGGTCTAGATTTCTAGATTCAAACGTTTTAAACTTTTACGTGAACTTCCCACATAATTTTTATTTACTATTTTGGTAATTTCATTCTTGTTTCTTAAAATGTAGAGAGTGCTTTTGACATAATTCCCTTGTATGTTTATAGCGTACTAGAACTAGTAAATGTATAAAATTTGTAATAGTTTAAACAATCAAAATTTATTGTCGCGAAAAGAAATTTTATTTATAGAGTCAAAATGTTTGGGTTTAACGATTTCCTCTGCAGCGCGGCTCGGTTATAAATACTTAATTCAATATCTTAATAATTGAAATAGAATTTATTTATAGACTGACGTGAAATGGTTTTGTTAGGATGTAATTTATAATGGTTATCTATGAGAACACCTATCACGTCCTATAAAGTTAAAGTGAAAATAATAATTAGTTAAATTAAATGCAGCGGTGCCCAGCACCCTGTTAAAAATAGTCTGCTTAGCAATCGTTTCCATGGGCTTTTCTGTGCATACGGAGAAATTTGTAGTTTCTTTTCATGTTGTTGTAGGAAAGTTGAGGGGACGCAAAACCTCTTCCTTGGTGTAGAAAAACCAAAGGAAACATTGGATTCACAGACTATTTCAAACTCGTTATCAACAGTCCGTTCGTCGAAAATAATATATACTCATGTTCAGTTCCAGGGGCCTGTTTCTCGAAACTCCCGATAACCTTCCTAGCCCGAAAACTATTTTAGGCACACAATATTCTCCAATAGCTATATAATTTTTATTGATTTTGAATGCTAAATATTAATCTTTATAATTTCGTGAAGCATATCGCTAAGTTTGCGCCAATAATTACCATTACCTGATAAAAAAAAAATGAGTTCGAAAAAAACCTTACCGGGCACGGAAAGTTACCTGGAGTTTGGAGAAACGGGCCCCAGGAGTCTAAACGGACACTAACTTGTAGTGTTTTTTTTTTCGAAAACAGTGGGTAGTTTTGTACATCTAACTGTTCTCAGAACAATAAAAGATTGTATATATTTTAAGATGACTGCATGGTGATTGTTTGAGTATTTGATTCATCTATAATTGAAAAGAAAAAAACAGCTGTTTCCTTCTGCAAGGTGTCCAAAAACCAAAATAAGTGCCCATTTATAAGAGCTGCCCACTTTGTGAGATGCTCCCTCACATGCGGTGTCCACTTATGAGAGCTGGTTATTTTCTAAAGGTGTCCACTTATGAGAGATATTCCCTTATAGGTGTCCACCCTGGGTTCCTTTATGTGTCCACCAATCGGTGTCTCCTTAGAAGGATGTTCCCTTGTAGGCGGCATCTACTTTCGCCGATGTGCTCCCTTATGAGCGATTGTGGGGCCTGTTTTTCGAAAGTCCCGAGAACTTTTCGGGCCCGGAAAGCTGATTTTATGAGCGCAAGGTTTGCCTTCAAGATTGAAATTTTGTTGATTTTTAAAGCTAAGCAGTAAAATAATAAGTTGACGAAACAAGTCGAACTGGATTGCGGGCTATAAGCTACACCACCGTTCTACAGATTTTATTTTAAAATGCAGCTCTGGGCCCGAAATGTTACCGGGACTTTCGAGAAACGGGCCCCTGGTGCTTTAATTTAGTCGTGCAGAATATTCGCACTAGGCTGTTTGTTCTGGCTGTGGTGAGGATAAAATTACGTCTGGCCGTTTTCAACTTTCAATTAAGAACGTATAATTTCTGTGTTCATGCTAAACTAACGCGGCATACACACGTTAGGCCGCTTGTTTGGCTGTAGCGTGTTGAATCACCGCGTGTGACTTTGTTCGCGTTTTCATCGTCACAGTCGGTAAAGGGACCTCCTACTGCTTGCACGGTCTGTCCAGATCGTACAGGTTGCCAAACTATTTAACCCTTTAAATCTAAATGAAACGAAACGTCAGTCTGGTCAGTGGACCGACTAATGGTTTGACGATCTGTGCCGACTGTTGGGTCCGACAAACGGCTTCACCTGTCCTCAGCTAAATGTATAATCAGCGGACCGTCGACGGCCGGCTGTGGTTAAAAATTAAAAATGAGACGAAGTCTTTGGGACTGGGACACAGGTTTGATGTGGTGGGACGTGGGGACTCCTGGGGAGTTGAGGTCGGGGAGCTGGGAACGTCTCATAGTTGATATCTTTTTTCGTTTAGCGGGGCGTTTACGTGGGCAAGTTTATCCAATACACAAAATAAACTGCATCTAAGGATCACACAGGAATCACAATACCATAAAGGGGCAAAGTGGATACCCTATTTAGGACTGAGAAGCTCAAAAACCATACCCTATCTCGCGGCATATACCTATATAGCTTATGAACGCGAGTACCCCTCCCCCCCCCACCCCCACTTGGGCGCAAGGCCAGCCAGAAAACTGTTATCCTGGTATGTACAGTACTATCATACCAGCACATAGACACGCAGCTGGCGACGAAAACTAATTGAGAAATTAAATGACCATTTGAAAGACAAGGCCGGAACAAAGGCTGAAGTATATGCTGCACTGAAGTCGTTGCAGACCCTTAATACAATAGACCACAATACAATACATTAATTTCTATGGTCTTTTATTAATTGCTCAGCTGGGCTTTTCAGAATTGAATCACAAAGTATCGCCTTAATTACGTACTACACCATTTGCTGTTCATTACGAGAAAATATGCAATCATTTGCGTGAAACGGCGATCTATTACGCGAAGAGACATTCATTAGCGCGAAAATACGAACATTTGCGCAAAAGTCAGATTCAATAGCGATTTTTGCTTTTTAATCAACATTCAATAACACCTTTGGGCATTCATATGCGTCATTTGGCATACAAAAGAGAAAAATATACTTTCATTTGTGCTAGTATGCAAGTCATTAACACCATCTTGAATGTCAATAGGGACAATAAACAAACATTAAAGTGAAAATACCATTTATTAACATTTCTGTCACACTGAAAGCAATTCAATAGAATTCCTGGACGGCCTTAGTGTGGATGAGACAAACATTAATGCACTTGTACAAACAATTACGTGTTCTTTAAATTCAATAAACAAAAAATGATTTTCAATGGAACAATACCTATTTTGCCTGAAATTTTCATTGCCAGTGTGATGCCCATGATATGTACATGTATGTACAACCCTTTGGATAGGTTACGTAACCTTTGTCAAGCGCAAAATAGGATAAAAGGATCAGAAAATTTGTTCCTGTTCATTTCTCTTCGTGAGCGTTTTTTGACTACTGGTACATGTACATGTACATACAAAATGCCTCGAAGAAATCGAATACCTCTCGAACACAGAGAGTTAGAGCTTTTGAGGACGAGCAGGAAGACTACCTTTTGGTCGCAGACACGTTGGGCGTGAATCGATCAAAGGCAAGGGGTATCGTGGCGGGTTACATCACAGAAGGCAGAATTCGTGAGAGACCAAGAGGTGGAAGAAACAACGTGCGCGTGGATGATGAAATGAGAGACTGTCTAGAGCAAATTATCAACGAAAACTGTCTCCTCACACTTGCTCAAATAAACAGTGAATTAAGGAGACGGTTACCAGCCAAACCCGAGATACATGACCGTACTGTATCAAGAACGTTAGACGGGATGCTGTTCTGAGTGAAACTGGTCAGACCCCTCCCTGCTGACAGAAACAGACCTGACGTGCTGAACAAGCGAGTCGATTACGCGAACTGGTTTATGAATCACGCCATAATCCGTCACTGTGTGTTTGTCGACGAATGCGGCTACAATATTTGGACGGCCAGAAGTCACGGTAGGGCGCGGCAAGGAGAGAGGGCGTACCGCCAAGTGTGCGGTCAGCGTGGACGAAACCTGACCGTGACAATGGCAATTTCGCCCATAAACGGACTTGTGTTTTCGTCAGCCGCTGTGGGAGGAATGAACGCTGAGCGTTTTAACAACTTCCTGGCACAGGCGAGGACGAACTTAGATCCTGACGAGTCAGTGATCTTTGTTTATGACGGAGCACCGGCCCACAGAAACCCGACCATTCCCGCCCCAAATACAGAGCTTAAAATGCTTCCACCCTATAGCCCTTTCCTCAACATCGGCTTTACCTCGGTGTAAGAACCTGTGAAACTCACGGATGACGTAAAACAAAGGAAACAAAAACATTTTAAACAATACCGTACAGCAAAACAAAAGCTAACAAACAAAGAAAATCTTGTCAGGTTCTTACACCGAGGTAAACCCTCAACATCGTGGAACAGGCAATAAGCAGTCTTAAAGCGGCCATCAAGGCAGACATCTCCCGTCCTGAAATCCAAAGACTTATGGACAACAGAGATGAAGCAAGAGCCCGAAGAATCCCACTAGGGGATTTTCGAACACAACAACTTCTTGAAGCTCTACGCAGAAACATCGACACCGTCACCGCAGCCAAATGTGCTCAATGGTACTGTTTAATGCAGACCTACCTGCCAAGATGTTTAAACAGAGAGGTTATTGAGGGATAGATTAAAATTCAGGTACTATAGGTACTATTCAATTGAAAATCGTTTTTTGTTTATTGAATTTAAAGAACGCGTAATTGTTTGTACAAGTGCATTAATGTTTGTCTCATCCACACTAAGGCCGTCCAGGAATTCTACTGAATTGCTTTCAGTGTGACAGAAATGTTAATAAATGGTATTTTCACTTTAATGTTTGTTTATTGTCCCTATTGACATTCAAGATGGTGTTAATGACTTGCATGCTAGCGCAAATGAAAGTATATTTCTTTTTTTTGTATGCCGAGTGACGCATATGAATGCCCAAAAGTGTTATTGAATGTTGATTAAAATGCAAATATCGTTAGTGAATCTGATTTATGCGCAAATGTTCGTACTTTCGCGCTCATGAATGTCTCTTCGCGCAATTGAAGGCCGTTTCACGCAAATGATTGCGTATTTTATCGTAATGAACAGCAAAAGGTGTAAATTCAGTAAATTACCAACTAAATACTAAATTTATAAATTCCGAATAACTAACCTAAGTTACACACTGGATACTAGCAATTAAAAATTGTGAATTGGAAACACTTGCTTCGCAGGCTACTATTTACGCGTTTTGGCGATTTGAAGTCTAGTATTCTTCTTAAAAATCCCAATAGTTCGGGGCGTATTAGGTGGTGTTGTGTTACAACGGTTTGAATTATAAAGACAGTAAAGGCACAGGGCACCCACACAAACTGTGTGACCGTTTGTAGTTTCAAAATTATAAGGGAATGTATGGGAAAAACCGAAAGGTTTTTAATAACGTGAAATGCTGCGAGAAATATTTACATTTAACTTCAAAATAAACATAATCTTACCTCAATCGTTGCGTTTTGCCGTCATTGTGTCCCTCGACTGTAGGTGTTATTACGTCTTATTACGTACGTCTTATTACGACTGTACGTCGTATTTTAATTTTTTTTTTTTTTGCGATCGACTGTACGTCTTATTACGTACAGTCGATCGCATCGCTAAACCCTGGAAATCGCTAAAACTCGCTGTTTAGAGGCACAATGACGGCAAAACACAACGATTGAGGTAAGATTATGTTTATTTTGAAGTTAAATGTAAATATTTCTCTCAGCATTTCATGTTATTAGAAACCTTTCGGTTTTTTTCCATACATTCCCTTATAATTTTGAAACTACAAACGGTCACACAGTTTGTGTGGGCGCCCTGTGGTAAAGGTTTGTATGGGAAGACAACGGATTTGTTTTAAGTAGTAGAAATTATTGTTGTTTGACAATAAGGCGATTTAGCGATTCTCGAAGTTTCCACCGCTAAGAGAAGGACCGAGAAGCAGTGGAAACTTCGAGAATCGCTAAAATCGCCGAAATGGCTTCAAATTGGCCTGAGAAGCTGGCAAATGACAAAGAATATAACAAGGCAACGGGATTAGTTAACTTTATTGTCAAACAACGATAATTTCTACTATTTTAAAAGAACAAATCCGTTGTCTTCCCATACAAACCTTTATAATTCAAACCGTTGTAACACAACACCACCTAATACGCCCCGATACGCTAGAGTCACGTTCGTGGCTCTGTTATCTTGAGCTTGGGCACCTGTGGTTGTACGGCACAGGTACGACACCGAGGAAGGTTTTAAAAGCTGTTCTCTATGTCTAGTGTTGAGTTCTTGAGAGATTTACAAGCTTTGGACTTAAGTAACTGGGCGCAAGTCCATTCAGACATTTATAGATCATAGTGACATCAAGTAACCCTTCGTGGCCTTCGCTCGCTAGCTTCGACGCTAGCTCCAAGGGACGGGATATGGAGAGACTCGGGAACGACGTTGAAAGGGTATTATCAGCATACAATAAAAGCCCGACGTGTCCCATCGATGAGAATCGATCATCGGAAACCAATCGATATAATCAATATAATCGATAAAAATCAATCGATTAATATCGATTGGTTCCATTAATCGATGAAAATCGATACTCACAATTCACGTCCTCTTAATTGTATCGATTCTCATCGATTTTATCGATTATTATCGGTTATAATAAATGAACCATTTATGAATTCTTGCAACATTTGTAAGCCCAGGGTGTAAGCCGATACGTTACGCATCCTTTCACTTAGTTAGTCTTGCCGAAGTTCTGCGAGTCAAACAAAGCGCGAAATGAACGTACTAATAATAGAGGCTATTGTGAAGGGCTACCACGAGTGCCCATTTACAGTAAAGACAGGCGAGTCTTTTTCCCTTGAGAAAAAAATCGGTGACAGAGGAGAGGCATTTCGAGTTGTTAACTCGTGGGGACAACTGGGGCACATTCAAAAGGAGCTTGTGGCAATTCTATGGCCGCTTGAGTCAACGATTGAATGGTAAGTGATCATTGCCGGTTTTACTTCCTTGTGTCTTTTGACAGTTAAGTACAACGTTTTAAATATACTCACAATAATAAGCAACTTAAACCTTTCATCCTTCATCTCTTTAACTTTACCAGCGTTGTTAGCGGTGCTGCATTTCCTGATCCAGCTGGGCGTTACAGGCGCGGAGGTGGACTTAACGTTCCAGTTGAAATACGGAAAATGGCCGGGTCTCTTCTTATTTGAAGAAGTCGGTAATTTCGAAAAACGTTGTTTAACGAATCCTTGTCTGTTCACATCAGAGATTATAGAGGGCTATTTTGAGGGTATTGTCCACAAATCTCGGGTTTCAACTGACCAAACTTTTCGAAGAGAGTTTTGAACACACTTTCAATCAAGTTTTTCGTAATTTTGACACATTTAGAGGAAAAGCAGCAATTGCATGACAGATCACTTTTTGTGAAGAGAAAAAATAAAATAGGTAAGACTCAATTGCCAATGCGTAGCGCAAACGTATCTGAAATCATTATTAAACGATTGCAACTGACAATCGATATAATCGATAAAAATCGATGAACATCGATGACAATTGATGAAAGTTGATGAAAATCGATACTCACAACTCTTTGGGTCATCGATTTTCATCGATTTCCGATATCAATCGATTAATTGCTATCGATTATTATCGATTACAATCGATTTTATCGATTATCGAATTTCATCGATTGGACACGTCGGGGCCCTACCACCCACAGGCGGCCCAAGCTCAAGATAAGAGACAAACGCCGCTAACGTGACTCTAGCGTATCGGCGTATAAAGTGGTGTTGTGTTACAACGGTTTGAATTTGAAAGGTTTGTATGGGAAGACATCGGATTTGTCTTAAATAGTAGAATTATTGTTGTTTGACAATAAATTTAACTAATCCCGTTGCCTTGTTATATTCTTTGTCATTTGCCAGCATCTCAGGCCGATTTGAAGCCATTTCGGCGATTTAGCGATTCTCGAAGTTTCCAATCGGCCTGAGATGCTGGCAAATGACAAAGAATATAACAAGGCAACGGGATTAGTTAAATTTATTGTCAGACAACAATAATTTCTACTATTTAAAACAAATCCGTTGTCTTCCCATACAAACCTTTAGAATTCAAACCGTTGTAACACAGCATCACCTTATACGCCGATACGCTAGAGTCCGCGTTCGCGGCGTTTGTCTCTTATCTTGAGCTTGGGCCGCTTGTGTACCACCCGTCAACACCCCAATACCAGCACCGTTCAGAGCGCCACCATATGAGCCCACGCAAGGTTCCGCATTCATTTACAGGAAGACTCGTAGCTCCGTTTATATCGCTCTAACAGGGACTGCGCGGCCTATTTTAAATTGGGGGGGGGGGGGCGCTAACTCGATCGCTGAAGTGCGAGGGAGGAGAGAGGGGTGGAATGACAGCCTAACGCGAAATTTTTGTCCTCTTTAGTGACTAACAATGCATCTAGGGCGGCCAAAAGTGTTAAGAGTTGCCAGCTTTTACCTATCATATAGACCGGCATAAGTTACGAATCAAAGCTATACTAAAGAGTATTAAAGACATCAAACTATATTAACTATTCGACCTACCAGTGATGAACAATGTCGATGAGAGGCGGCCATAGTCGCAGACTACCCCGGCAAAATATTTTGCAGCTAGAGCCTTCGTTGTTTTAGACAGCGGTTTTCACCATCGCCGCATCTTCCGCCATCCTGGATTCCGAGAAGTGCGATTCCGGGTTTGTCTACGCGCAGAATATTATTTCGGAAGACGAGACGCTTGACTGAATTGAAGGTAAGCTTGTCTTAAGCCATAAACCTAATCATTATTTAAACATCCCTGTGAATTGAGCTTTAATGTTTTTTTTTCTTTAAACTCGATCGGTGCATGATTTTTGTATTTTAAAAAGGTAGAACTCTTTAAATCAAGAACACACAGTACATCATAATCATACAAATTCAATATGTAATGCACAATACAATGCATTACAGAATTTCTCATGGATAGTAGAGCTGGACGCCATGGGACTAGTGAGGTTGTACAAAAGTAATACTTAAAGCACCTAAAATTGTAACATTTGTGTGAGTAAAAAATGGCTTAACATTCATTATTCATTCATTATGTCAAACCTCGTAAAAATATGCTAAAAACGGGCGCATTTTGTTTTGAACTGACATGAACCATCAGTAGTATAGGACGCTCATATGGGGAATTTAGCCTCGTTTTGATGTTGAAATTTGATTGGTCTAGAGGGGTCACATGACCTAAATGCTGTGTTATGATTGGTGAATGAAAAATCGGGGTGGCAAAGGTTTATGGGTATCACGCGCCACCCTAGCAACAAGAGGGTTCAAAGGTGAAGACGCCAAAGAGCCCCTTGCATAGCAACCGTATAGGTAAATCCAAGATGGCGGACACTTAGTACTAGAAAACAGGTTTGTTTATATATGACAAGAGAAAGATCATGCTAAGCTTGTGGTACAAAAAAAAGAACACGCATGCGCACCTAAAAAAAACCTACGCATGCGCATGGTCAGAACCGGAAGTGACGTCATCAGAAACCGGAAGTGACTGGAAATGGAAAGGTCACGTGTTTTATGATGGGAAACCGCTGACCAGTTGTCCAAAAAAGCATCGCGGGCTCAGCTGGTGGACGAGGGGCTTTTGGAATTCATGTCAGATCATACAATCTAACATGGTGAAGATCAGACAAGAAAACACCGATGTTTTAAAAAGAAAATGCCTTTTAATGGTGCTTTTTCCTTATTACAAGAGGAGGGAACGTGGACCCAAGTGGTCAACGACACGTGTCCCAGGAAACGAGTCCAAAGTCCAAACTGGATACGGTGGCTTGCGACGACGATGTCTAGAACCATGATTCCATGAAGAGAGGTCTCTGGTAGAGAGGACGAGGGCAGAATGACGAACTATGCAAACCAGGCAGCGGTACGGAGTCTAAAGTTCAAATGGCATGCGCCCTGGCAAAGAGTCCAATGCAGTTGCAGGGATATGTCAAAAGAAGTTTTTTCCATCATGGCCATGGAAAGAATGAATGAAAAGTGGGTGATGTCAAAAGAAGTATGCCACAGTCCTATGGTATGAGGATTGTCCATCACTGTTGGCTGTGTTATGGTATGTGACTGTCACTGTTGACTGTCCTATTCTCAGAAGTACGCGAATCCACTTGATGAGGTCTGGTTTCAATGAATTTTGCCCTTACAGAATTCAAAAGTATCACCAGAGTGCTAGCGATGGTGGTACAAGTGAAGAGGAGGATCCATGTCATCGAAAAGAAGAAAACGAATGGAGTGAAGACGAAGAAGTCAACAAAAATAGTTGCTTCAGTTCAAGTTCCAATGTATTGGTAGAAGATGCATGCTTCCACATAGACCTGTTACAGGAATGGAGAGGGCAACTGGAAGATGAATGGCGGTGGTGAAAAATATGTTTCTCCCCCGCAATGGAAAAACATCCGTGTCACGAATTCTTGCACTCCATCAACATCCACAGGGTAAGAAGAAGTCAACAAAGTGGTAACAATGGGCGGTTCCAGTGAACCCTCGCTATCCAAATCCACGTTCGCTGGGATCCGAAGGAGTTGAGTTGGACGATTCCAAAACCGGCAGAGCATTCCCGTTTGAAAATGGTAGGACTGAAGAAGTGACCAAGGTAGTTGGCTCAGATGAAAATAAGGAGCAATCTCACCGAGAGCCTGGACAAGAAGTCAACAAGGTAGTTGCCATGGGTCTTCATGAAGGAACAAATGAACCAGATGTGTGTTGCTAAATTATCAAGCCTTGTAGCGTGCTCTGCATCGTGCCCGGAAAAGAAGGTGCTGGATCAATCATAGCCTGTCGTCCATCCATGTTGGCAAGATGAACCAAGAACAGGTGGATGCCACGTGTCCAGAAGATAGAGGAGGGAAGAGGGGAGGCTTCGAGGCTGTCTTGTCAAGAGAAGGAGTATGGAATCTGGTGGTCGTAAGAGATCAATGGACACGATGCCTTTCAATCCAAGGAGGCTGTCCTGGAAGGGTTCAATCCCACGATGCTGTCCAGGACATGTCCAGGATGACAGTTGCGAGAGATGAATGAATGAGCTTTTTGCAGTTCATCGCCACAAGGAGAACATACATCAAACAGCGATGACGGTCTGAAGAAATGGAAGGTGAACGGAGTGCAGAAGATAACCATGCAGTCAAGGAGGTAGTGGCGTGTTGTCCCAACTGCGGAGGATGTGTGCAAAGGGATGCAAGACCTGTGTAGCATTTCATGGTGTGAAGAAGGTATGGATGCCCTCCTCGATCGATTGGCCCATCGATGGCGATGAAATGTCCTGTGAAGATCCAAAAAGATCTGAAGGGGAAATTCCAAAAAATGCAGACGGCAAAAACCAAGCCAGCGAAGATGTCAGGAGGACGCTGTGCAAAAGACACCTAGGGTTCCAAGAGGGCAAACATGTTCAAAACGAGAAGGCATTACCATCCATATGGGACAGGAAGAAGCCATGGTGCAGAGGACAAAAACGTTCAGAACAGAGAGGTGTTGTATCAGAACGAAAGGATGAAGATGATTTTTCATGGTCCATCAATTCCACATGGTCCAAAAAGCTGAAGAGAAGAAAACGTGTTTGGTAGGCTGCCAAGGATGACAGTAAAGACTCTGATGAAGGCGATAGACGGCGTCCCGTGAGGGCAAAGGAGGAGGATCGAATGCCATAGATGACAATGAAGACTCTGAGGAGGTTTATAGCGACAAACGAGATTCTGATGACAGCAACAGTGACAGCCAGAGTTGTTGGAAACGTCGACGGTCCAGACGATAGTTCACCAACAGATTTATGTTTCATGACATTTCACGAGTTCCTATGGGATGGTTCCTATTTGATGAGTTCCATTTCATGAGTTCTCCCGGGTTTTTCTTATGACATGCTTTCCTGGCAGCTGTCAGAAGAGGTCAGGTGCCCAATCCTCCTGCAGTCGGGTAGGAGTGTTTGCATGCACAGAATGTAATGAGTTCCTATTTCACGTAATCCTATTACGTTTTGATGAGTTCCATTTCACGTAATCCTATTACGTTTTGATGAGTTCCTATTTCACGAGTTCCATTTCACGTAATCCTATTACGTTTTGATGAGTTCCATTTCACGTAATCCTATTACGTTTTGATGAGTTCCTTTTTTCCTGGTTCCTTCCTATGACATGATATTCCATTCCTATGGGCAGTCAAAAGAGGCCAGGTGCCCAATCCTCCTACAGTCGGGTGGGAGTGTTTGCATGATCCAACAGATGTCCAGATAGAAAGTGTCAGAACGAGAAGAACAAGAAGGGCATGGTGCTAGGAGTGCAACGAGTGGTCTCCATTGTCCCATGAGAAGAGCATGGTGCAAGCACTGGTTGGAGTGTTGGCCAAGTGTCCAGTTGGGCTTGGAAAAAAGATCTTCAAAGCGACTTCCACTCAGCATGAGTTCTCACCAAGAAGGACAGGATGCTTGTTGGGTCAGATGATCGAAGAGGAGGAAGCCAGATTAGACATGAAGGCCGCTAAAACTACTAAGGTCTCTTTTGGCTGTGGTTATCAAAGGACGATTGAGGAGGAATGTGGTCACAGGTTGTCAGGAAAGGTAGGTCTTTCCCATTGCACCCTTCAATGAACTCTTCAACAAGCTTGCAAATCAACAAGGACGAAGGGAAGAAAGACTCCGACGACCTCTTTGAACGGCTGGTCCAAAACTTCAAAGCACCCTTTTCTCATTAGGAATCATTTCTCATTGGTATCCATAAGGAAAAGTTTGGAAGGTGTTTGGATTCACGATTCTCTTGTCGTACACCAACTGGTAACGTTTGTAATCAGGAAAGGTGTACAGTTCATAGGTTTTAGGGTCCCGCACAATTTGGTGGCTTTTGACAACTTGGGTTTGACGTGGTGTCTGCTGTGGCTTTTGGATTTCGTCCAGGACATTCTGACGCATGATGTTGTAATTCAATTGGGTTTTGCCTTCGCTGTTAAGGCGGAAACCCCTCACCTTGCACTCAACGTGACCATTCTGGGTTTGGTACCCATAGTTCTTGGGACCACCTGACACAAATTCCACAATGAAATCGTCAGGGTCCAATTCACTTGTAAACTTGCCGAGGTAATCGCCCAAGACCGGGTTAGATTGATTCTCGTCTGTCCAGTACATGACGGAGTCCGTGTCGTAGTACAAGACACGTTCCCCCAACAGTTGAAGGGCTTCATAAAGTCGGAGCCGGGCCCAACAAGTAGTGAAACAGGCCACAAAAATGTTCAGGTTGGGTGACACGGGGATGTCTTCGTCTTGGAACTGGTAATGCACCTCCACTAATTGGTCATTGATAACGGATACGTGACGTACATCCAAAGTACTGGTATCTAGAAAACGGTGGAAGGCTTGAGGGTCATCAAATTCTTGGACTTGGGTCTTGTTGAGGCGTTGTCCAAACTTACCCCACATGGAATTGAGCATCATTTTAGCTAGGGTACGCAGCCCCGGGTTGTGTTCGATTTTGTTGTACTCCAACTGGATGCCTTCATGCTCGAAGTACTCTCGAAGGTATTGCTGGCGTTTGGTTTCGTCGTCACCGACCCAGGATGGCCACCCGCTGGCTTCTTGCTTAATTTTCAACCAGGTGTTCACGTAATCTCGGAACAGTCCCTCACACGTCTCGTCAAAGTGCCAGACCTCGTAGATGTACTGGACTTCGTATCCCAAGTCCACCGCTTTGTACAATTCCGGGCTACACCATGTCCCGGTCAGGGTGCGTTGGTCATCGCTGTGGTCGCATATGGCAGTTCTTTCCCAAGGACGCTTGTCCATTTCTTCTTTGACACAAGTGGCACAGAGTGGAAAAAGGAGTTTCCCAGCATGGCGGTAAGGCAGTACTGGATGGTACAGTTCACGAGGGGGTAGGATTTTGCATTGGATCAGGCCAAAGTACTGATGGATGTCTGTGTGCCCCGGTTGGGAAATGAATGAAGGATACCCTTTAGGGTACACGCACGTCTTGTTCACCCAAGGGTACAAGGAGGTGACATCGATGTAATGTATTTGTTGACCGGGCGTCACGCGATGGTACAGTTTCACGGCATTGGTACGACCCCCGCAGAAGGCGTCACGGGGGTTGAGAGGTTCTGTAAAGTCAAGGGTCTCCAGGTACGTTCGGATGTCAGGTGAGGTGTCTTTGAGACGGTCCCATTCACATTCCCACATTTCTATGACGTTGTACCCCAAGGCTTGAAGCAGTCTGATCCGTTGTTGGGTTCTCTCGTAGACATCCTTCATGGTTCGATCACAATGGCGTAGATGCTTTTCCTGCCGATTGGGATAACAGTGGGGACACCCGTGCCAGAAACAGCCATGAAATGCGTACACCGTGTTGGTGTCGTGGGAGTACCCATCCACGAAGAAGCCTACGCCAGGGATACGCACCTCACCGGCATTGCCTGCATGTTGAATGTAATGGGGTTGCGGACCGTTTGGGTTGACCTCGGCCATGAGACTGTGGTGCGCTGCCTGACCTTCAGGGCTGAGTTGATCCACACGGGACAGGATCTCTTGGCGTCGTGACTGATCGCACCAGGTTAACCATTCGAGGGCTGCCCGTGATTGGTTGACACGGTTTCGCCATCCGTACACGGGTTCACTGGCAATACTGTTGGGAATCATCCGGTTCATGCGCAAATCCCGGTTGCAGGCAGAAGCAATCGTGATGTGGTCAAAGGGATTGAAGCCCGTTTGAGCTTCAAACAATCGTTTGAATGTCAAACATCCTTGTTTCAAGAGACGTACATCCGATTCACAGTACGTCACTAATTCTTGTTGGAAATTAAACAGTACGTTTTGGGTGCGTTGCTGTTCATGCCACGTTTCCAAGGCTTGCTTGGCTTTAGGAGACATGGTTTCCGGCATGTAATAATCGAGGGCAGGCATGGGTCCCACGTACGTTTGGTGGTCCGGGATATTAAACTTGTGTGGGAAGTATCCTTTTTTCAGTTCCGTTAATCCAAAGGTTTTAGGAAAAGCGGACAGTGGCATCTGGAAGAAACTCAGTGAATCGATGAAACGAAGACGATCGTGTTTGATTTCCAAGAGTTTACACCCATTCCTGAGCTGTTCGATGAGGCGATTGTCATGGTGGTATTGGTGAGCGACAAAGTACCCGTCATACCCTTGAAAATTATGGGCGAGCACATTGACTGGTCGGGTGTCATTGTTTGTTAAGGTATCCAACCATTCGAGAAAATCTCGAACACAATGGTCTCCTGGGAAACGCACGGGGTGGTCATCCTCATCGGTTTCCGCGACGACGAGATTGGGCACATGCTTTTCATGGGGTTGCATGGCCTCAATGTCAAAGAACACGTGAAGGGGTGGGCTATCGTCGTCTAAGGTTTCCTCGTCCATCTCGTTGGCTTGTAAGTTTGGAAGATCTGCGCCCGCCCTACGTTTAGCGCGAGGGCCTCCAGTACGTTTCCGTTTCTTTTTCTGCTCACGGAGTTCTTGAGGAGAGAGAGCTCTTTGAATGAAACAACGATGGGTCTGAGCGTCCACGTACTCGTGGCAGGAAGGGCAGTTCAGGTAACCGCACCGATGTCGTTGAATCTCTTGCCATCCCACTTCTAGTTTGAGGCAGGTTGGACAGCGACGTCGACGAAAGCAAACAGTGGTCTGGGGGCAGAAAGCCAACTTGCCCGCATGGTCCTTGACGAGATGCATTTGGAAACAGGTGTCCCCAAAAAAGTCACGATGACAAGTCTGGCAACGTCGGGTGGCTTTGAGACCTCGGGGGTAAGCATGAAAGAAATCAGGGCACTCTTTTTGGTAACAGGCTCGGCATTGTGGTTTGGAACAGCGATGACGTCCCTCATGGTCGTACGGTTTCCAACAGTGAGCACACACGTAACTGGACCCAAAAAATCCTGGCAAACGGGTGATGACATCATAATGGCCTTTCTCGTGCAACAGGATCAATTGTTTGTCTTGAAGGGGACCAAAGGTCGTGATGTGAAAAGACCGGTCGGCATCCACCAACAGGATCTGATAACCGATGAGGGAAGGAGCGGTACTGAATCGGGTCAAGGCATCGTAGCCACAAGGACGGAAGGGCACATGGGCTTCGTGATGAAGCAACACTGCGAGTTCTTTTTGGAGTTTGCCTCCTTTTCGAATACTTTCCCATTTCTGGTGATGGTCCAGCCGGGCTTTGGCAACGACTAGGGCTCTGGCACAACACAGGTCATCGTTGTAATTGTGGATTCTTATGACACTCCGTTTGCGGGTCGTCAATACTTTCATGGTGGGGTGACCCGGTTTGTTCTGGCGTCGTCTGCCAGTTCCTTGAGGGGCATGATGGACTTGAGTAATAGATAACTGAAATGAATCGTCCATTTCAAATTGTTCGTTGCTATTCAAGGCTTGCGCTAAACGGTTGAAGAGGGCGTCCAAACGCGCCCCGCCTTGGCGCCATTCTCCCGCACGTAAACCCCATCCTTGGAAATTGTTCGTGAGTCGATTGGAACTGAGAGTAAAATACAAACGGTCTTGATCGTGCATGTTGGGTGTGGTGGTCAACACTTGATTCACCGCGCGTCGTAATCCTTCTTGAAGAGCGTGTACGACATGGGGGCTGTCGACAAAGTTCCCCGTTTGACGTAAACGGGTATTGAAATGACGTTCGCGAACTCCCAGACGGCTACTCTGCCGATCCACAAAGGGTTGGAGTTCAAAGTCAAACGTTCCCACCGAGGCATCTAAACCTCCTCCACTTTGTTCAAGGAGCTTGGTTTGAAACGCACGTTGGCGTTCGAAGCGATCCAAAGCGTGTTGACAATCCTCGTCATCCAGGATTTCGTGGCAGATCAAATCATCCTCGTCACTGTCCGCCATCTCTTCATGGCATAAGAAAGGTTCATCAGAGGAATTCGCTGGCGTCTCTTCTTTCTCAGAGTCCGAGGTGGCTAGGCATAGCAAGGCCAAAATCTCTTCAGTGGTCAGTTCACTTGGACCTGCTTCGGCTTCTTCTTCTGGCTGAGAAGCCATGATCAGATGAACTCACTGGTGGTGGATGTTCGGCTTTTATAGGGTAAAAAGTCATTCCTCGCAAAGTATTGTGGGCCAACTAGGGTGGGGGGACCCCCCTCCCCCCTCCCTAGATAGGCCATGATGCATTGCGAGGAATGATCCCAGAGACTATAAAACAGATCGCACCTCGAGGTGAGTCATCCCAAGATGGCCTCTTGTCAAGACCAATTACTCATAGAGTTTGAAAAGTTCGAGGAGGATTTAGAAGCGGATCTAGAAGTGGAGCAGGTATTGAAGAAGATTAAGACGGCCTGTGTTCTTGACGAAGGGGTGACTTGCTTTGGTGAAAAGTTAGAAGAAAGAGAGCGGCAGAAACAGATAGCCCAGGCGGCACGAGAGGCCCAAGTCGAAGCACACTGGTCACCCGGCTGTTATCCCCAACTGACCACCGCGTGGTTTATTGAAGGATTAGACTATTGCTGTGAGTATTGGAGGTTCCAGTTTAAGAGGCCCTTGACACCTCCGCGAGTACCGCCTTCCTCCCCTGAACCATGCCGGACATCCCAGAACAAGAGGAGGAAAGTTGGACCGTCCTGAATTTGGATTCGGGGGACATGATGTCCGTGGAACCCCCTGTGTGGGAACAGGATGCTTTATCTGACGAGGTGATAGCCTGGTTGGACGAGTTGATAGCGACCTTAGAGGACCCTTTAGAAAGGAGTGTGGATCTCCAAGACTTGTGGGAGGACATGTCCACCGAGGAATACGAACAATTGCTCGAAACTGTATTGAATGAGGGTTTTTAAAAAACAAGAGACTACTTTAACATTTGTATTGATTTTATTTTTGTATCAAAAAACAAGGTGGATAATTTGTCTACATCACAACGGGTTCTGTAGGATGTGTCATTAAATTACAATTTCAAACGTTTCTTGGCTTGCATGATTTTTTTGACGACTCGTTCCGTCTTGGTTTTCTTGCCTGGTAATCGATCAATGGCTTGGATCATCTTCGTATCGGCTTTCCATTTATCTTGCAAATTCTTGGCACGGCTGTAATCAATGTCGTGTTGTTTAGCAATCTGGTCCAAGCGATTGATACCGGGATCCCCACGTTTTAGACGTTTGGCCAAATGCGTGCCAGGGCCCATGTACTGATACCCAGGCCAATGAAATTCTTTGCCGGTTTTCGCGATCCATTTTTGTACATCCACTGCCCCTCCTCGTTGGGTGCGTTTCCTTTTGATACCCCTTCTCCTCCTCCTCTGGGTGGGCATGTTTAGTCACTGTCGTAATCCAATCGACGTCGTAACTTTTTGCCTTTGGCCCAATCTTCCCAACCGGGTAAAGGTTTCAATCGTTCCACTTCTCGGGCGGGTCCTTTGCCTTTCCCTTTGCCTTTGCCTTTCGCGAAACCACTTTCGGCTAAATGTTTTTCCCAAGTCTTGCGACGTTCTCGCACGGCTTCTAAACGCGATCGTATATCCCCTCGACTAGTGGATGGACTCCCTTTCTTGACAATGGGAATCTTACTGGTGGTGGCTGCTCCTTTGCCTTTCTTGGTTGCAGGGGTAATGGGAGGTTTGGGAGTCGACGGGCTGCCTTTTATCATGCGCTTCAACCATTGTTCCACGGGTCCCGTCACCAAATCCCCGGCTTCTTCCTCGCCTTCTTCGCCTGGCGGACCACCCGGTGCACCAACCCCCACGCCTCCGGGAAATTGACGAATGCGTTTGGTTAACTTGGTTAATTCTTGACTCAACGGTTTAGTTTGAGCATTGACCAGGGCTGGGGGTAATTGGGGATTGGCTAACAAGACATGTTTTTTGGCGGCTAACGTAGCGGCTTTGTTCAACAAGGCATTTTCGGTGAGTTCTCCTTTGTAATATTGAATGAGTTGTTCCAAGTCCTTGTGGGGAATCATGTAGACTTCGTCCATGGTCGGGGGCAAAGGTCTTCCAATGCACGACAGCTGTCACAACAGGTGATATTTATGCTTCCAATAAGAGTCTTTCCATGTCTTGGCACGTTAACGAACACATTGACATAAGACTTGATGTAGTCCTTGAAACAACCCACGTCCTTTTTGTTGGACTAACCACTGACGACGTTTTTTGACGGAATGTCGACGACGTCCCAAATCACGTAGCACCTTTTTATAGGGTTGAAGTTTAGCCAGCATGGGAGGTGTGACAGGAATCTTGTTTTTTAAGAAGTTCAAGACCAGTTCACTCACAGCATTGATTTGATCGGCATTGGCATGTTGTAACAAATCTTGACGTTTGGAGCCATTGGCTTCTTGTAACATGGACCGTAAAAACGGTAATTGACGTCGAAGACGTTGCATCCTTTATCGGTGACGACGACGATACCGTTGATTGACTATGGGGATCGTGCGTTTTATAGCACCCCCTCCTTGACGTCGTTTTCTTCTTGTTTTGAAGGCCATGGTTCTAAGAGCGTGGGGCTGGGAGGGAGCGGCTTTTTATCTGTCCAATAGTCTTTGGGTCTCAAGGGACGAGGACATCCGTCTACATAGCATAGGGCTTCCACGGCTTGGTACACAAAATGATGGTGGTAATCTTGGAGACATCGTTTGGGTAAGGGAGGGGTGAAATCCACAATGGTATCATCCAAGGTTTGCATCTTGATTAAAAACCTGTCCAGATCTTCTAAGGGAACACCACGGACATGGGTTTTCAATTCGGTCAAGGCTTTGGCATAGGTGGTAAACGCAAATCGACTCATGGTCACTTTAAATCGGTATTGTTTAAAATCATTCCATCCTTTGACCACTGTGCCCACGGCCGCCAAACAGGCTACCAACGTACTGTTTTCTAAAAGCGGACCCGCAATCATGCCGGCGGCCATCAGGAGTAATGCCATGCCATTGAACAAGGCATTCATCCACTTGTAATGATTCAGCATTTTTCGATAACACCACCATTGTTGATGATAAAAAGCATACAAGGAATCCATGCGTTGTAACAGGTCCGGGGGGAATTGAAGGCCATGATGTTTCGATCCATTCAATAACGACACGACGGTTTTCATCCTCACGGCGAAACCCGGGACGAAGACGTTTGTACGCTGGGTGCTCCTCTCTGTTTATAACTGGTCACAATGCTATTGGTCATGGTGACATTAGCAATTTCACGTCCTTGGGCTAATTGTTCTTGATCTTGTAACATCATCCGTAAACGTCGTTGTAAATCCGCTTGACGCAAGGTACGAGGGGCTCGGCCAGAACTCCCAGACGTCCAAGATCCTCGAGGGGTGGCTGGATTGGAGGCAGGTGTCAAAGGTGAACCGGGAAAAAGTCGTCGTCGTCGTCGCCCACGTCGTCCACCACGTCGTCCACCACGACGACCACCACCACCACCACCACCTCCACCACCACCTCCACCACCACCACCACCACCTCCACCAGCACCTCCACCAGCACCTCCAGCACCACCACCACCACCACCAGCACCACCACCACCACCAGCACCACCACGCCCACCACTACCACCACCACGCCCACCACCACGTCCATTACCCCCTGCACCCACTGCTGTCCGACCACTTGGCGCTGTTCGCCAACCAGGTGGACTTCTCGGGGACTCCGGGGTGGTCTGGGGGCTATGGGATGTGGGTGAATGGGATGCTCGACTTCCTACCCCAGCGGGGGAAGAGGCCTGTACAGGGGGTGCACCATCTACACCGACAGGGGGTGCACCATCCAGATTGGCCCAGCCGGCGACTGTACGGGGGGAGGGGAGACTTCTCAAAAACTGACTGAGGACATCGGGGTGCATTTCCTCCATGGCAACGTCGACAAGGCCTTCGTCTCCCGTGAAAAAAAGTTGTTGCATGGTCCCTGGGGACATTTGATTGCTGCTGGCTGTCCCCATACCCGCGGTATCGTACGATTGTGGAGGTTGACGGTCATCATCATCCGCCATGGTTGCTCTCTCTCTCTCTCTCTTTTTCCTGTTCAAAGGGTGCCTTTATAGGCGTTTTTGATAGGTGCGAGTCCATCCTTCGTCTTTTAACAGGTGACTCAACACACGTTGTTGATCGGAGGAGGCGGGATGTAAATCCAACACCAAATACCCATACGGCCGTGTGGTGGCCTGATGAAACGTCTCCAACGTGTCTTTCCAGGTGCTAGGAAACGATTGAAGCATGACATTGCGTACCCCTAATTGATCTCGAGGGTTCTTGAACGCCACGATGTAATGGGCATTGCGGGAAATACTTTTGGCATATCGACCCACGGGAAACATGTCTTGGCACAAGTACAGTACGGTCACCCCTTGATGATGTGAATGTTTGGTGAATAAATCCAACACGCGTTTATCGTGACTGCCTTCATCCATTAAATCATCCAAGACAAGGACCCCCTGTCCTTGAGGAAACCATTGGACCAACGCGTCATGATCGGGAATCCCTTCGTGAAACACCACCCCATGATCTTGCATGCCTTGAAATCGATCTTGCCAGGCCCCATAACAATAATGCAGTTGGGTCGGTGGGGTTTCAAACAACTCTGGGTTATCTACCAAGAGTTTTTCCGTAAACACGGTTTTGCCACATCCCGAAGGCCCCACCACCAAGATAGAGGAGGGGGTATGAAAACGAAACGGTTTCCCCGTTTGCATGATGATAATACCCATTTAAAAAAAAAGGCACCTTTTTATTGGAATCGGTGGGACTCGAACCCACGCACGACCTCCTAATTTTTTCGGGGGATCCAAAGGCTCTACCGACTGAGCTACGACTCCGACACCATGTTTTTTCCAACGAACTTTTTTATTTAACAATTACATTGATGATACGGATGACAACAAAGTTGATACCATCTGGCTTCTTGACCTACAATCAATTGTTGAAGGCGTTGACCAGCTTGATGGTCATTGCTTACATAATCATGATCAGAAAACTCATTTAAAAACTCTTGCAAGGTCCGTCCACGGGCTTTGGCTTTCAAATACAACAAGGCGTAATCACCACAACTCTTGCTGGAAATGGCTTGGAGGGACTTGCCATTCGTCACCACATACTTCCAATGTTGCACGATCCAATCTCGTAACGGGGTAGCTTGCACGTACGTGTCCATGGGCAAAGCATAACTGTCCAGGACTTCACACACCTTTCCATCCGTCCACACCGCTAACCAATGTTGTCCCGGTTGATCGTGTGGGTCGGTGTTCACAATGTACCCTTGGGGTTGGGTCTTGACAGGACTCTTGGGTAAACGATCACAGGCCACCGTTCCGTAAAAGACAGGGTTCAATTGGGGGTCGTCGCGGGCTAAATAATCCAATTGCACATTATTCAAGGCCACATGTTCCATTTCTTCAGTGCTGGTAAATGTTATACAACACGGCTCCGTTCCTGTCAATCTCCAGCAAATTCTCAAATTCTCCATAGACGAGCACGGTTATATTGGTACCGGGTTGGGCTCCAAATTCCAAGACGAGTTGTAAATCTCCCGTTTGCTTGGGGTTGAGGTTTTGACCGTCAGCACATCCATTGGCGACATTGTCAAACATGTACAAGGTACAATTTTTAGCTTGGCCCCAATCTCCTAGTTCTACCATATTGCCTTTCTTTTTACACCAAGCACCACTGGCTTGCAGAAAACGGAAGTAGCCTAGATTATCTCGGGTGCCATTGTTGTGCACTAACTGTAGGGTTTCATAAGGGTACTCTTCTCCTTTGACAATCTGTTTAATGGAACTCAGACCAAATTTCTGGAAGCAGAAAGGATCTCGGGTCACATCTCCATTGAAGGCTCGGCTGTCCAACAACCCAACAATCAATCGGTCAGGTATTCTGTTTTGAAACAGGTTAGGGATATCAAAGCGGACCAGGTTGCCTTGCATGCTGAAGGTCCGGATTTCACTGCGGACGGTCGGGTAAGCAGCCACTTGGCCTTCATTGTGTCTTTTTGCAGATAAACTCTGGTAGATGGCGTCATTCAAACGCAGTTGGCAGAGATGAAACCGTAGTTTCACATCCCCTTCTAGTAATCGGCCAGCTTCACCCACTCCATTCAAAAACAGGCTGGGACCATTGAAATGAAATTTCATCTTGATTTCTATGCCAGGCACCAACAATTTGCCAGTGTGAAACACTTCCAAGTGCGGGGTAAACACCAACCTGTGGGTAAGACCTCCAGCATACTTGACGAGTTCGACTTTCATGGCGGCCAAGGCTGCTTTGTGATGGGCAGGGAGTCTCTGGTAGTCTACATGTCCGGCACCACCATTCGCTGCGGTGTTGGTATTGTTGGCGGTCCATTGGGGTGGGAAATCCACTTGATTGAACCATCCTTGGGGTCCTAACACGGTCTTGCCATCTTCTCGGTCACAATTCAACAAGGTTTCCAGGTAAGCTTTGTAATGATAAGTGTCGGATTGAGGACTGATCAACGTGCCATTCAACTGCAAGTCAATTTGCTTGATGATGGAATGGGCCAAATTATTGACGGGGAACAATGTCTCTGCGGCGTCCAAGTTCCCGTTATCAGCCTTTTTCAAACTCAATTCCATGGTAAAGTAACTGCGTCCCAAATCCACAAAATCGTCCAACCCCGGAATGATGAATTCCATGGGATTGATACCCGTGGTGGTGGGTTGGATGGTGACCATGCGATAGGCATTGATACTAATGTCGGTGGGTGGCACCTTGAAAATCCGTAACGCCGGGTTGACGGTCCCTTCGGAACGCGCGTGAGCCGGGGCGGTTTGTGTACCCACGTCAGGCATGGTTAACGTCGTCGTCGAGTAGTGGTACCCCGTCGTCGTCGTGAGGGGTTTTTATAGCGTCGTCGTGCTAAACGTTGTCTCAGATCAAACCCGGGCACTCTCATCACCTCGGGACTCAACCATCCACCACGTTGTCGTCGCATGAGTTTCCAAAAAGGAAACAGTCCTCCCCGTTGAGACAACCCTCGATCACTACGAATCCGTCGAGGTCGTGAATGCACGGGTTCCATGTTCACACTCCAAAAATATCTCGCGCACGTTTGACTTGTTTGGGAAACAAAGCACTGGCCACACGCACAGCGTCTTTCACGTTCTTATGGCTCAAAGCTTTCTTGGCTCGTTTGGTAATTTCCTTTTTAATGACTTGTTCGGCTTTGCGTTTGACACCTCGTGTGAAGCCCGTTTCCAATCCTCTCTTGATATTACTAGGCAATTTTAAAGGATTTCGCGTCCTTTTAAGGCCTTGGAAACCCCCACGCATGAGATCCGTCACCAACCCTTTGCCACTTTGACCATGTTGATCATACCACTCGTCTGTTCGAAATCGTGTCAAACTTCCCCCACGCATTGTGTCGTCTTCACGCGTTACCAAGGATCACGTTTTGTTTGTGTCACTGGACTCGTCTCTTTTTATACCGTCATCGTCTTCTTTTCCGAAAAGCGGCTTCCAACCCTTTTTTGGCCCCGTAACTCGCGGCACCACCCGCGGCGCCCAACGCCAAGGCTTTCCCTCCAGCCACCAAGGCTGGAATGAGGGCGGCCAATGGGAATAAACCCCCTCGTTGCCTTCTTCTTCTTCTTCGTCTCGTTCGACGCACTCTTGTCTTGGGCATCTTGGTTGTGATTCAACACTCCTTGTTAAGTCCTCCCCTTTTATGTCTTTTTGAAGTGCAACGTGACAATGGTATGACCTTCACCAAACTTGACCAAGTCTCCTCCTCTACCAATCGTTTCAGCCACTTGAACGTGAATAATTTCCACCACCTCGTTACGAAGAGGTAGGTATTGAATGTGCAACGGTTCAAAGTACATGGTGCCACGTCCTTGTCGCTTGTACTGGATTTCAAGCAACAAATCGGTCACGCGATTGCCCACCACACTGCTGCCTGCCACGTCGGAGTACACGTGCAACGATCGTGTGGGGTCACCCACCACCGCTCGAAAAGCTACATTCAAACTGGTGAAACGCCAATTCACGCTGAAACTCAACCAAATCCACGTGGTCCCAGCACCATCCGTGATCACTTGATAATACTCCGGCTCGTTCTTGCTATTTCGTAATTCAATGTCGCTATTGTTGGGAACCTTGTCATCACGGAATTCCATGTTCAAGTTGGGTCCCAACGCATAGTTTCCTTGGTCGGTTTTTTTCAACCATCCCATTTTTTCGGCCATGAGATGATGAATGGCCAAGTGAAGGACGAACATTGTCGTGTTGTCTTTGTATGGAAGCACGTACTTGTACCGTATGATATTGCGATTGTTCATGACCAAATCCTCACCGTCCCACTCAAAGGTTGTACACGTCTTCTTTCCCCGTTCCGCATACGGTGCGCCATAGTAGCCCATGTAAGAATAGTTCATACGTTGCCTCACCCAATGAAAAAAGGCTTTCATGAAGGTCACGCCATCCACAATCGAAGGATCGTCTTTCAAATCGTCCATTTTCATATTGTAGCTAAAGACCTTACGCCCCGCGGAGGACGTCATTCGATAACAAGAGGTACCAAACACGAACTGATCCGATGGCAGCAGATTAAAAATGTTGACCCCCGTGTCCGGTAAGGAAATGGCACTCAACCCCACTTGCCATCCACCTCCCGTGAGCTGTAACGGTCGAGGTAAACGAATCTTGAAGGAATTGGCTTGGTTGTTGGGAAATTCACGTCGGTTGGCATGACTGGGTAACGTCACGTAGAACGACATTTTGTCTTCTTCTTCACACCACGACTTCCCTTTTAAAGTGGAGGGTGAGGAGGGTACGCCCTTCGCCAAATTTCACGAGATCCCCATTGGTTTCGGCCATCTGGGTTTCCACGATTTCCACCACTTCGTTGCGTACTGGGACATATTGAATATGTCGAGGTTCAAAGTGCGTGGTATTTTGAGGCTGGTACTTGATTTCTCGTAAGAGATCCGTGATACGACCCCCTACCATACTGCTGGTGCCTACATCACAATACACGTGCAAAGGACGTGTCGAGGGAAATTCCAACGAGGGACGAAAGGTCTTGTTCAAATTCACAAACCGCCAATTACAGGTCATACTCAAGTTCACATAATCCTCATCCACTTTCCAAAAGGCGGGCTTGTTGCTGCCATCCAGGACATCGGACGGAACGGGAATGGAGTCCGTATGAAATTCTTGTAAGAGATTGGGACCCAATCGATACACGCCCGTCGACACTTGTTCAATCCATCCCATTCTCAGGGCCAAGGTTCTGCCCCATTCCACGCGTGCCACTTGTCGTTTGTAATCCACATTGACGGTATTCAACACCAAATCCCCTTCGGAGGTCCATTCAAAGGTCGGGTACAATTTGACACCATTGTTCTCCGCCCATTTGTTGAGGGGTTCGGTTTGTTTCGCACGGGCTTGCACGTAACGGTACACCAGTTGATGAAAAAAGTGCGATCCCGTCGACGAGGCCATCTCCTTTCTCATATCTCGTCCGTAGACAAAGAGTTCGCGACGTTGATGCCACCAGACATCTTCCCCTTGATCGTTTGTGTCATGCACCCGTTCGTGCCATCGTACGTACAACAGAGGATGGGAATCGCCCACGCCTCCTTCTTCCGCTACCACTGGAATGGTGGGTAAGGATAAACTCGCCATGCCTACCATCCATCCTCGTCCCATAAATCGGATGGGTTTAGGCAATCGGTTTCTGAAATGATGACTCTTGTTCCCAGGAAACTCTTTGGTACTCGCATGACTCATCAACGTCA
This sequence comes from Siderastrea siderea, assembly GCA_964030785.1. Lineage (NCBI taxonomy): Eukaryota > Metazoa > Cnidaria > Anthozoa > Scleractinia > Rhizangiidae > Siderastrea > Siderastrea siderea. Next base: position 11,231,475 of record OZ034967.1, read on the forward strand.
CGTAAAACGAAGAGTTGGGGACGAACGTCATTTTAGTCGCGTCGTCGTCTTTTGGGTGGGCTTGTCTCTTTGGTCTTAAGTTGTCGTTTGGGTGGCCTTGTCTTTTTCCTCTTGGGTGGGTGGAGGGACGTTACGTCTTGGCTTGCAATCCAACTATTGTACTTGTCTGGCCACCCTTTCCACTTGACCAACCAACGATCTTTTTGTCGCTTAAGTACCTTTTCGATGCGAAACACGTCGGACACATGGACTTTTTGTAAATCCTCTTCATAAAACGTGCCTTGGACGGGGGTATCATCCCATTCGCGAATCTTATACGTGGGCACGGGCCCCGGGACCACACGATGCACGACAAACACTTCTTCGGTCCAACCGGGTAAATAGCCTTTTTCAAAGGTACGATGAATCTTATTGAGACGGACACGATCTCCTACTTTGAATTTAGGTTTTTTCTGGCCTTTCAACCGTGGGCCATACAATCGTTTCCACACCGCTTCTTCGTTGTTCCACGTCACATCTTGAGGGGCCATACCAATACTTCGATGCCGTGTGGCATTATAGCCTTGCACCACCTCGGGTAAGACATCGTCAAACTGTAAGGTGTTGGCCGCGGTGAAATAACGGTACAACCGTTCTTTCAAGGTCCGGTTAAATCGTTCCACCACACTTGCTTTCGCATCCCCTTCCGTCGAAAAATGTTGAATCCCTTGCTCATCAAGCCATCGTTGAAAGGTCCGATTATAAAATTCTTTCCCTCGATCCGTTTGCAATCGATTGGGTTGACGTCGTCCTTCTTTCAAAATCTTCTCAAAGACATGGACCAACGCTACCCCGGTTTTGTCTTTCAACGGTTGTACCCACGCGTACTTGGACAACACATCCAACACCGTCAACAAGTATCGTATACCCCGATTATACTTGGCCAACGATTGCACTTCCACTAAATCTGCTACCCATTGATCATCTAATCCTCCTACGATCACGGGTACGGTGGGAAAACGACGACGTCGAGGGTTATGTAAGGTATAGGCCAAATCCCGTTCCAAAACCCGTTGGGCTTTTTTCAAGGGAAGACGATGGGCTTTGGCAAACCGTTGCACCCCTCCTAAACTGCCGGGGACTCGAGGATCGTGGTAACGATTCAACCATGGTTGGGAGACCTTTTTCTTTCGAGTGGCCATACTTTCTGGCATTCATCCCATAAGGTCGGTATGGTAGGGACCGTGTTGGGATGCGCCTTTTGAATGATTCGATACCATCGCCACGCGTAAGGATGGGCTTTTAACCATAAGACAAACACCACCCATCGATACAGGTTGCGGTCCACATGGGTTTCTTCAAAGAGGTGGAGAGGATGCGTGTCCTCGGGACATAAGGGTATGGGGATTTTGGTACCGGGTTGGTGATCATATAAGACTTGACAAAGGGTTTGATGACATTGCCATTGCACCAGGGACAAGACAGAATCCCACGCATAACACATCCACACAGACTCCATGGACTAAATAAAAAAATTTTATTCGTTCTCTCATTAAAAGAGACCTAGACGTCCACAGGTGATGCTCTCTAGACCTTTCTGCCAGTTCTCAACACTGTCACTGTACTTGGGGGGTGGTGGAGCTGGGGCTACCATCATTTCTTGACGGTTCTTGAGATCTTGAATTTCTCGTAACAATTGTTTCTCATAGTCTGTCAGGGGCCGATCCTCTTTCCTTCTGACTCGTGGTGGAGGGCCTGGAATGTCATAGCCCCTCTTGGGATACCCTTGAGCATCACGGGTGGGTGGTTCAGCGAGTGGATCGGCTTTTTGGGGGGGATGGTCATGAAACCAACTCCAGTACTTGGGACCCAAGGGTTGATCGGCCCACCGAAAGAAGCCACACTTTTTCTTGGAACAGGTCACATACAATCGATCGGGATTCTGGGTAGAATGACTTTGTTGAAGCGTGGCGGGTTCACGGCAAAAGCATTGCAAACAACGCCACATGTCCAACACTTCTGAATGAGGTTGACTATAGACGGCTTTCATATACTCCAGGGCTTGATCTTGTCCACAAAACAGCAAACACGGTTGCATGGGACATTTCACATAAGGCCATCCCTTTTGAGATTGACGGGCCTCCAAACGCACCTCATGGCAAGGGCATACCATATAGTCCACTGAACTGGGAGCAATGAGGTCTTGGCTCGTCAATGTAAATTGAGGTGATGGTGGTGGTGTAGATTGCTCCACCACGTCATTCAATTCTTTCATCATGTCTTCCACCGCAGCTCGGGTGTCTTCCACAACCTCGCGCACCACAGGATCACAGTCCACATTCTCTTTCTCCTTCTTTTTCTTCCCCGCAGGGTGTACGCTTTGGGACGATTTTCTCTTCCGATCAGTGGACATCGTGCTCAAGCTTGTTTTTCACCCCTACCGCCCATGCCTTTTTATACCCATGACCCTTGGGTCTCATTGGTCAGCTTATCCCACCCATATAAGGACTTCTCATCTTCCATTGGTCAGCTTTTGCCTCTCCAAATAAGGACCTCTTGTCTTCCCATTGGTCAGGTTTTTCCCTAACCATAGTGAGTCCTCTCGTGTTCCCATTGGGCCGTTGTCCCTATTTAAGACGGTCCCTTGATCCCTGAATCGTCATTCTCAAAGCATGCCCCCTAACATCAACATGATCGGAGAACAAGATCTCGATGCCTTGGAACTGCAAGTGGGCTATGGCCATGTGGTGTACACCGGGGGAGCCAGAGGTACCGACGAACTCGTCGAAGAACTGGGCAAACCGTTTGGGATGCAAGTCGAAGTCCTAGTCCCCCCGAACCATCCTCGAGCTACCTTTGTCACCCCTTCCACCGTGGAAGTCCTCATGCTGGCCAACCCACATCTTCACCAGGCAGCGGAGAAACTAGGAAAACAAATGCCCAGTCATTTTTACACCCTGCAATTACTGCAACGCAATTATCAAATTGCCAAAAGAGCCCATACGATCTATGCCTTTGGCATATTGAAACAGGATCATAAACGCGTGAAAGGAGGTACTGGTTGGACTGTGCAATTGGCCATGGATCAAGGCAAACCCGTCTATCTCTTTGACATACCCAGTCAATCATGGTACCGGTCCGACCATTACTACCAAGTCAACCAGAATGCCGCCACCCTGGTCACAGGCAGTCAATTTGTCCCTTGGGGTCCTAAAAAGCCCACCCTTCATCAAAGCAGTGCTATCGTGGGATCCCGGGATGTGGACGAGAAAACCCGAGCCGAAATTCAAGCCTTATTCAACCGCACGTTCTGTCTACCCGAGAACATTGATCAATTACGCCTGGAGCTTGAAGACTTTCATTTCTAATTGTACATAGTCATTTTTTTATTTTTGGAATTGTACATAGCCTTTTCAATTCTTTTAGTTTTTTGTTTTTCCAATTGTACATAGCTTTCTTTTTACTTTTTATTTTTTGAATTGTACATAGTTTTTTTTCAATTGTACATAGGTGCGCCCCACCCAGCGTGGCAAAGAATACAGACAACCATTTGTAAAAAACATCAACTCTTTTTTTAATTAAAAAATAAAAAACTGACATCACTGAGTTTGCACTATGGTCATAAATAAATGTCTCTTGACTTACAGTAGCCTTGACTCACAATAAACTCAACAGGAATAAAAAATGTTCAATCTTCTAACACGCGATTCACTGTCTCCACCGCCTCCCTCTCCATATCCTCCAACCATCGCCTCTCGTCCTCTCGCTGTTTCTCCACTTCTTTAAAAAAATAGGCAATCTCCTGCCAGCGTTCCCCCGCATGCACTCGTCGCAGGTGGTTCATCAAATAATGATCTAGTTCCTTAAAATGTGGCAAACTGATTATCCACATGGACTCGTCCATTGTGTACACCAAGCGCCGACAAATGAACGGAATGATCCGTGTGGCCAGGGTCTTCTTTAACATCTTCTCAACCGTTGGGTGTACACGTCCCACGCGGTGGCCATTCTCCGTCTCCACCAAACACAGGATAAACAATCGGATGAAAGCGGCCACGCGGTAACGGTTAAGAGGGCGCCACGCTTCCTCTCGTCGTTCATGCATACGTATCGTCTGGCGATCCATCGGTGTCCACTCGTGTCCCGCTCTCCTCCTCAACGCGTCTGCTCCGCCCACATTAACAAAGCTGGCTAGGGAGCCCAATGACCTTCTCGTTTCGGACATTTTTCTCCTCAACAACAAACATAAGTCACCAAGGACCGGCTCAAAGCTAAGAGTGACGCCCTGTGGCCTCGCTCGACTTATATACCCTGATCCACGCAATGCATCATGGGCTATCTAAGGAGGGGGGAGGGGGGTCCCCCCACCCCTTCCCCTCCCAAAGCATCATGGGGTCTTCCCTCTCTTTGGTCCATTCCCTCCCACGTGACCCCTTGTTTTCTCTATAAAAAAACCACCGTCCCATTCCATCTTTCACACTCATGGATGATCCAGTCCTCAGTCCAGAAGCCCAACAAGTGATTGATCGTCTACGAGCCTTGTTGAGTCAACTCGAAAAAGACTTGGAGGAGATCGTTTCAAAGCTTCTTATTTTGAACTACTTCGCCTTCACAGTCAAAAACATCTCAGTCGTAACGAATTGTGTTTATTAACTTTGAAAAACTTCGACCAGTGGTGAATGGGCGACAAAGCCGACAAGATCAGTCCTGAAGCCGTGCAAATCCTACAACGTTTAGGAGAGATCCGAAAACAAATCCTCGACCTGGTCCAACCCTTACGCTACCAACTCACTTACCAAGAATTGTCACGACTCCGTCACGAAGCCATCATCACCCCCACCGAATTTCAGCTCTTGACCAATCCACTCTTTGATCCTTTCGCCTGATGGCTCAATCCAAACCATGTGTGATCTGTTTGACACCTGTCACCAATTATGCCACGTTGAGGTGCTGTGGTCAACCTTGTCATGCCGGCTGCGCCATCGCCTGTGACAAGCCATACACCAAACAGCGTCAGATCCTCGAATGTCCTGCCTGCAAAAATTTCGTTCCTCTTTCCGTCCTTGAAGTCACTCATCCTCAAACATGGAAAGAAGACCCCGAGTTTGTCCACCACGTCAAAAACACTTGGAAAGGCAATCCTTTATGGTATGGCATTTGTTATGAAAACGAGAACGCCATGGAAGGATTCTGGGGAGAACTCCGAGATCCGTATGATAACCGCAAAACCCTCTACTTTCTGGGTCACACCAAAAGCCAAGCCATTTCACGCATGAAAACCTGTATCAGCTTCTCGTAAAAGGACCCCCTGTGGTATCCCGATTGGACTTTGGACTCGTTTTTTTCTCACATGTTGTCAAAAATTGAAATGGAAAACCAATAAAATATGTTTCATGGTAATTCCTGTGTTGTTTTATCTGATCTGAGCCCGCGATCCTTTTTTGCCAACTGGTCAGCGGTTTCCCACCCTAGCCAGAGGTCTATTCTGATAGGTCATGTAAGCGTCACGAAATGTCCTCTCTTTTATTCATCTGAGCCCGCAATGCTTTTTTGGACAACTGGTCGGCGGTTTCCCACCCTAGCCAGAGGCCTATTCTGATACGTCATGTAAGCGTCACGAAGTGTCCTCTTGATCTGAGTCCGCGATCCTTTTCCCTCCTGGTCAGCTGGTAGGTGAAATAACCCAAGTCATGCGCATGCATGTTCTTTTTTTGTACCACAAGCTTAGCATGATCTTTCTCTTGTCATATATAAACAAACCTGTTTTCTAGTACTAAGTGTCCGCCATCTTGGATTTACCTATACGGTTGCTATGCAAGGGGCTCTTTGGCGTCTTCACCTTTGAACCCTCTTGTTGCTAGGGTGGCGCGTGATACCCATAAACCTTTGCCACCCCGATTTTTCATTCACCAATCATAACACAGCATTTAGGTCATGTGACCCCTCTAGACCAATCAAATTTCAACATCAAAACGAGGCTAAATTCCCCATAGGAGCGTCCTATACTACTACCATCTTTTTCATTAAACTATGGATAACTTTTATTCAATTTTCTCTTGCGGGGTCATAACTGTATACAAAATGTTACCGTGCTATGAGTCAATTTTTTGGTAACTTTATTTTTGCACTTATTGCTCGAACGTTATTCTGACAGGTTCTACGTGTAGTTGGCCACCCAGCTCCACCTTTCCTAGAACCAGATGATGACTGAGTACTCTGTATTGCCAGGTGCTTGCCAACAAACAGGTAATCAACGAGGACTAAATGGCTCATGTGCACATTCCTGCAGTTGGCTAATATCGTGTATTACTTACAACCAGCCACTGCTTTGTTAATATCTTGATCTTATTCCAGGCAATTCAACTACCAGATTGGTCTAGGGCGATGCAGCCCAAAAAAACGTCTGACCCTAACTCTGCACTTTTGCTTCTTTGCATGTGTGGCCACCTGTGACCATGGAGCAAATGAAGCTTTTATTCAGTTTATTCAGACTGTGGCAATTGCTGTTCACTCTTTTTTATTTTCCAGTGCTTAATAATCATTTTCATTAATTACCTTCTTAGAATACCCTCTTACCCTGCATTATTTTGAGCCCCTAAGCTACAATTTTCAAGGGTTTCATTAAGGTTTTTAGCAGGAACGCAATTGGTTTGTGAAGCAGGCAAAAGTTTTGGCATTTAACCTCTTTGGAAGAACAAACCTTTATTAAGATGTTAAGAGCAGGCAGGCAAAATTATGTTTTCAGCCAGTTAATTTGCCCGCTGCCTGGCCCTCAATGACACCCCTCAATTTTCCTTTGTTTCCATTTTTTTAAGCCATAACCTTGGATTAGCAGAACAGAGGAGAGCTGGGCAGTGGGCAAGTAACAAAAGCAATGAGTGTCATGCTGAAGGTTGAGTGATGGAAAGGGGGAGGAAGGAGGGTATTCTTTCTTCACTGCCACCATCACTCCTCTCTCAACATACATGTAAACCCTGCATGTTTTGCTGATTCGAGGTTAGCGTACACATGAATTTGCCCAGGACTTAGCTACAAACAAAACATAGGCACGCATAGCGTGCGTGAGCTATTTTGTAGCTGTCAATGAGATGTATGGAAATGGTTATTGAATGAACGTGCGTGTACTAAGGTACACTATTGTGATGTTGTTTATTTGAGTAGCGTTGAGCAGTGGAAAAGTATTGGTTTTTGGACAGAGTTTACCTTAGAAGTGGAGCCGTGTCCGATATTGTGCAGCCTCGTTCCCAGGGCTTTTTACAGATTTGATGGTGATCAAAGATCAATGTTTGAGTTTATGTTAGTGGTTTCGAATTCGTATACATCATTGATCAATAGATGGTACGCTAATGCGTACAAGTACAAGTGTGGCTTCAAATTACGATAAAACAAGAAGAAAGTGAGTAAAATCTGTAAAATTTCTGACAACAGTGTGAATATGGGACAAACAAAATAATACAAAACAGTCCTTTCTGAAGCTCAATCTCAGATGTTTCTCGGAAGCTCAATGGATTGAAATTTAATTTTGTGGCTTTCTATTACTAGTAATAGTTGTCACTACAGCTGCCCCCGCTTTTCTATAATTTTATTAATAATGGCAAGGTAAAATAAGCACAAACAAATAACAACATATATTGCTGTCAAGACGTGCACAACTGAAACGGTTTCTTAGTGTTTATAAAAATGCAACAAGGAGTTTGCCCAGGGAATGTCAACTACACTGGACTTGACTATTTGTGTAAAAAAAGGTGGTTATTGTTCATCGTGGTAAATACAGTTAAATAATAGAGTGTATATCGTTTGACTCACGATGTAGTCACTTGAGTTGTAGATCGCGACGTTTCGACTGCTTACTGCTAGTCTTCATTAGGCGATGAGGTCGACTGGTTGCGCGTCACCATATGAATCACGATGGTCGGCTGTGATTGGTGCGTTTCGATCCTCATTGTTCTGCTGTGAAGTTGTTTCTTGAGAGGTCCGATTTGAAGTTGTTCCCCCGGCGGTTCGCTGATGTACCGGTTTCCTGTTGTGTTTTTTGATCGTTGGTATCCACGCTTCAGGAATTTCAATTCCGTTGTCCCTATTGATGTTATCAGGGTGAAGTCTTATGTGGATAGCTTCCTTGACCCTACGAGTGTAGCAGTGTGAGTCTCGATCAATAAACTTTACCTCGTTCCAAAGCGGGTGGTGGCCGGTCTTGTTGGCGTGCTCAGAAACAGCGGAGGTCTGGGTACGGGCGAGTCGTATATCCCTGTCATGCTCTTTGATCCTCTCCTGCATAGATCTTCCTGTTTCGCCAATGTAGACTTTTCCGCATTCACAGGGAATCCTGTAGACTACGCCGTCTTGTTTACCCGGATCAACGGTGTCCTTTGGCCAGACTTAAAGACGGCGCAAATACCTTGTTGTTGTAGGCAGCGCGAAGAGGTTCTGATACTCGTTTGATATACGGCAAAACCGGGGTGGACTTAAACTCTGTCTCAGGTTCTACCCTGGGGGCTGCTTTTGTTGTCCTGGTGAGTTTCTGCACGAAGGAGGAGGGATAACCGTTAGAAACAAGGACAGATGACAAATGTTTCTTCTCCTCAGAGATGACTGATGGTTTGGTCACGAGGCGCTTCGCCCGGTCGTACAGACACTTAACAATACCGCGTTTTACTGATTGAGGGTGGTGCGAATCATACGCCAAGTACTGATCAGTGTGAGTTGGTTTTCTGTAGACGCTGGTTGTAAGGCGGCCGTCCGGTTAATTCTCTAGAAACTGACATGTCGAGGAAGGCGATCTTACTCTCTTTCTCGGTTTCCATGGTAAAGCGGATGGTGGGTTGCTGACTGTTGAGATGGTGTAAGAATCTGTCAACATTACCGCGATCAAGGATGGTGAAGGTGTCATCAACGTAGCGCTTCCAGATCTTGGGCTTGTAGGGTGCGGACTCTGTTGCTTGTTCTTCAAACGCCTCCATGTAGAGGTTAGCAATAACCCCCCGAAACCGGGCTCCCCATGGCTGCACCTTCTTGTTGTTCGTAAATCGATCCGTTATACTGGAAGTATGTGGATCTTAATACGAAATCCAAGAGGTCCGCAATCTCAGCAGCAGGGATCCATATTAGCTTTTTTCAAACTCGTCAGCCGGGCAAGGATGTCAGAAAAGATACTTGCCCTGACAAAATTTTACTTGTCCATTCAAAATTGTGTAATAATTAAAATACAGTCAAAAACTGAAAGTTAACAACAAGTAAGTGGAAAGGTTGCATTTTATTTTCACTATGTTACTGCAGCGGCACCGCAGTAAGGCTCCTGTCACTTCATTTTACAAATTCAACTACACGGACTTAAAAGATAGACCTACTTTGCACCGATTTGCTGCGTTTACTTAAATTACAAGTACTTCTTGATCAAACTTTCAATTGGGCATTCTTCAACATCGCTGTCCAGGTCACTTGCATCCTCAAGCAACTGTCATTCTCATCTAAGTCTCCACCTGCCTATTTTGCTACCAGGCCCCAGTTGTTTAAAAGGTGGATAGTGCTATCCACTGGATAAATTTCTATCCAGTGGATAACCCAATTGGCTTCCCTAACACTTATTCACTCGATAGAGATTTATCCAGTGGATAGCGCTATCCACCTTTTGAACAACTGGGGCCAGGATGGAAAAAATGCACGCTTTCATTGCTGTTGTTTGTATTTAGAACTTTGCTCGGAAGACTCACTCTGTTTTTTCTTCTACAGTGGTGGCGACACCATCTTAAACTAGTAGCGCTACATTTTGCAAAACTCACGTGCGGCCAAAGAGTGAGAGTCTTCGTGTGGTATGTCAGTGGTCGAGAACAACAAATTGAGCCTCCAAACTTTTCACTTCTGAGAGAAAGAAGTCGTATGCGCAACAAAATGAAGTTTACAGAATATTAATCTTCTGTTTACTATAGTACGGAATCACTAAATGGCCGGTGGACATTCAAAATTAAGGTACATTGACTGGTGAGAAATTAAAGAAAAAATTTGCTCCTTAAGACTTACTCGTCCACCGGACGAGTATGTGTTTTTTGATACTCGTCCGTAGGACTTTATAGTCGTCTCGGACGACCTGACGACTGCTAATGTGGATCCCTGCAGCAGGTGTTAGCGTCGTGCGTTCTGAAAGGCCGGGGTCGCTCTCCAACTTTCGTCGCGCGGCTTGAACGGTACCTTCAATTGGAACGTTGGTGAATAGTGACTCTACGTCGAAGGACACCATGATCTCGTTGTCTTGAATCTTCTCACTGCTGATGATGGATGCGAAGTGAGCTGAGTTGGTCACCGTAAAATCTGAATTGCCTGTTAAGGGAGATAAGATGTTAGCCAAGAAAGCAGATAAGTCATGTGCAAAGGTGTTTACGCAGGACACAATAGGCCTTAACGGTATGTTGGCCTTGTGGATCTTAGGTAAACCATAGATCCTAGGTGGTTGCTTGTGTCGCGTTCTGATCTTGTTATAAACAGCCTCTGATATGCGCCCGTTTCTCTTTAGGGAGAGCAGCTTCTCAGACAGTTTTCGGGTCAGACGGTCTGTTGGGTCTTTGTTGATGGGCTGGTATGGTCCGGTCTCAATCAGCGCTGGCATCTTGGCGTGGTATGTGTCAGTATCCAGGACTACGCTAGCACGACCTTCATCCGCCGGCAGGATCATGATGGTGTTGTCCTCTTTAAGGCTTTTAAGGGCGTCTCGCTCATCCTTTGTGATGTTGGGCTTCGATGGTTCTGCCTGTTGAAGGATAATAGTGTTAACAGCTCTCCTTACTACGGTGGCCCACAACTGTCACATCAAAACAAAATGCTCACATCAAATTCAAATCACTCACAGCAAATTCAAATCACTCACAGCAAATTCAAATCACTCACAGCAAATTCAAATTGCTCACAGCAAATTAAAAATCACTCACAGCAAATTCAAATTGCTCACAGCAAATTACAAATCCACCACAGCAAATTACAAATCGTTCACTTCAAATACAAATTGTTCACACCAAATACAAATACGGTGAGTGTAAAGTGAAGACTGCGGACTGCGGACCAGGGAAAAAGCAGACTGAGGGTAAAATGCAGACTGCAGACTAAGGGTAAAATTCAGAATGGAGACCGCAGTCTACAGACCAGGGGGAAAATGAGAGAAAAGACAGCCAGAAATACGTCTGCACGTTCGTAGAAATCCATTAAAATCTGGTGAAAATGTTTGCATTGTTTTTTTCTTGTTCTGATAGGAAAGTTTGTTGACTAATTGAGAAGTAGAATAGTTTTTCCACCAATGATTCTCCGGAATACATTGCTCACAAAAGAGCTTTGCTTCAACTTCAAGCCGTAGATTGATCCACTACGCAAAACAACCTGTGTGTAATAAGCGAATAAACTCGGACGGGAGTAAATGTAGAGCTAAATCGGAACCTGTAGGGTTCCAAAACATCGCTTTTCTACGAATGAACGTCATTTGCGAACTAGCTGAGGTAAAATTCAAACTCCGCTGGATACATATAGTTCCCGGGCGGTCACCCATCCGAGTACTAATTCCGTTGAGAGAATGTTTTCATTATGGTAGACATTTCACTCTCCCACACAAATTATCTCCCACACAAATTTTTTTTTCAGTACAATATACATTTGAAAAAATCAGGAGAAAGACGAAAATGGAAAGCAAAAGGTAAACATTTTAACTAATTGAATTCTTAGATACCAGTCCATGATAAAGGTACCATAAGTTCTTCTGTCTTTAAGCTTACGACGAGTGAAGTTGTACTTGGATGGGTGACCGACCGGGAACTACATGTAGCCGGCGACCTCAGCTAGTTCACAAATAAAGCTCATTCGTAAAAAGCGATCCTTTGGAGCACTACAGGTTCCGCTTAATAAAATATTTAGCTCCACATTTACTCCCGTCCGAACTTATTCGTTTATCACACACGGGTTGTTTTGCGTAGTCCGATCAAATTCTGAACAATCTACGGCTTGAAGTTGAAGCAAAACTCTTTCATGAGCAACCTTACGTATTCCCGGACGATCCTTGGTGGAAAAACTGAACTTACACCTCAATTAGTAAACTTTCCTATTACAACACGAAAAAAAAATGCATACATTTTGACCATATTAAATAGAGTTTCGTAGATTGCTACGAACTTTCGGGCGAGTGCAGACATTTTTCTGGTTGTCTTTTCTCTCATTTCCCCCTTGGTCTGCAGTCTGCAATCTTCATTCTGCATTTTACCCCTTTACTAGGCGGCGGTCTCCATTCTGCATTTAACCCCTAGCCTGCATGTTATCCTTAGTCTGCAGTCTGCATTTTACCCTCAGTCTGCTCTTTCCCCTGGTCCTTAATCTGCAGTCCGCAGTCCGCAGTCCGCAGTCCGCAGTCCGCAGTCCGCAGTCCGCAGTCCGCAGTCCGCAGTCCGCAGTCCGCAGTCCGCAGTCCGCAGTCCGCAGTCCGCAGTCCGCAGTCCGCAGTCCGAAGTCTTCCCTTTACACTCACCGTATTTGTATTTGCTGCAGGGATTTGTATTTGCTGTGAGCAATTTGTATTTGCTGTGAACGATTTGAATTTGATGTGAACGATTTGTAATTTGCTGTGAGCATTTTGTTTTGATGTGACAGTTGTGGGCCACCGTACCTTAGTGTCTGCTCGTTCCGCGTCGAGTGATCTTACTGCTGACTCAACCTTGGCGATTATCTCAGTGGCTGGGATGGTTTTAGGAGTCACGGCAAAATCAGACCTTTCTTTAACAGGGACTCCTCAGCATCGCTAAGGGTCCTAGATGACAGATTAATAACCCACTTAGCTTTGTCAGCATAAGGTGTTCTTGTATGAGAAACAGAAGCTCGTTTCTCGCGCAAACGTTTTTCAACCTTGCGCTGTTGACGGTCTTTGGTGGTATTAAGGGCCCATTACAGTATCTTTTGAGGCCGTTGCTAGGCAAAAATGAGTTTGCTGTAACTGAACACATGTACGCTTTCATTGGACCAAATTTGGACAACATTCATTGAGGGCAAGTATGGTTCAGTTTGTGACGTCATCGGACCACGCCCAATGTCACGTGATCAGAAACAGAAAAATGCGTTTTTAATTAAAGACTTACCTTTTTGTCCATAATTTCTTGTACCATACTATTTCATAAGCCGTCTTGAAGAAATTTAAGCATGCGTTTTGGCTTACGAAGAAAAATAAACAAATAAGAATGAAAAATGTGCTTCTTTGACCACTCTTTTGGGTATAATTTTTTTGTTTTCTGTTTTTTCGCAAAAAGGATGCTTAAATTTCGAGAAAAAAAGATGTTTTTTCGAATTCTTTTAAAATGCAGCAGCTCTTTTACTTGTCGACGTGAAAAGTACATTTTTCGCGGCACCGGAAGTGACGCTCGTTTTTTCAATGGCCAGGTGCCTAAGCGTTAAATGGCTAGGTCGCTAAGGCGACAATTTTCCCATTCCTGGCATCGTGGACGGTAGCTCAGCCGTTGTTGGAATAATGGCCGCGAGTCAGATAAAAGCCGTCGAACTGGATGTGTATTGATGATTGGTTTTCCCGTTGGATTGCTTCAGTTCTCGCTTCTTTCACGCTCCAGTCGATCGGCGATCTGTTTTACGAACGGCGCAAGCCATTCAACAATGTGGATCCACTGAGTCGAACTGACTTCGTCCAGACCGAGAGTCCAGAAAATTTTATGATAAGCTTAATCTTTGAAATACTGCCCACTGACAAGGAATGAAAGAGCAACGATATTACGTATTGCAGGCCTTGGACGAGTTGTGGCTTTCACGACAGAAGTATCACTGTTCAAGCTGAATTTTTGTCCGCATCGACTACACTCGAACTCGAACTCTTAAACTGTGTTTTGTTTTACCGAACAAAATTCGTATTTCTCCTTTCCACAGTCACAGTCTTTTAGATCGCTTAAATTACTTTTTGCTTATTTCTCAAGTGAGGTTGAGGTTGTTAGCAGACGTTGCCCATCAGATGTATCGAGCTCACCATTATTTGTCAGGTTATCTATCGTGTGCTTTAATAATAGCTTTATCAATGTGGCATGAAATTCGCGCGGTAGAGCTGCTTTCAAGGACAATTTACAAGCTTCCTTTCTTGCTGTATGCTGCTCCACGATGTCTTGCAACAGTGGCTGCAAGTCCGTGGCCTCGAGAGCTTCGTTTATTGAAGAGCTGTCTAAACACTGGAGTTGCTCAGGTTCGTAAGGACAGTTCACAGGTTCGCACATCGATCACAGTTTTCTCGCAAGCGATGTCAGGTAGTTTGGGAGCAGTCGAAGTCACGGCCGCGGACAGTAGGGATTTCTTTATGGGTTCGGGATGATGGCACAATACTTGCTTCGGTTTGCCTCCGCATCATTGACATTTCTATCCCCGACCTGACACTGAAAATCTTTGAATGTCAGCTTTTCGCGATCTTCATTTCCCCATCGACTTGCAGCCATCGCTGCGCTTTCTGTTTACGTGCGTACGTGGATAGCTTCGAGCTCATTTTCAACTGAAACACCCAGTTTAAGAAATAAAGGCACAACTCACATGTTGTAAACGTAAAGCAGAAAATTAAAATCAATTAAAAAAGTGAACAAAAACGTTTCTTTTGTGTTTGTCGCAACGAAATAAAAAAAAGTTGTCGGCGACTTGAACCGGCGACGGGAGGCCAGAAAGCGCGCGAAAAATTTGCGGCCGACCGGAAGTAAAATTGCACGTGCATGGTAACCACGTATCATAGCAACGAGATACTGTAATGGGCCCTTAAAGACTCGCTGGGTGTTCGATCTGATCTTGTCCAGTACCTCCGCTGCATCCTCAGCTGAAAGAGCGGATGTTATGCTCTGAGCTGTGGACTCGGCTTCTCTCTTGACGTCTTTTCTGGCTCTCTGGGTCAGTCGGATCCTTTCTCTCAGGAATCTCATGGATGCTACTTCAGCGACTCTGCGTGCGCCTTTGGTGGGAGCTGGCCGCCGAATCTGGAGATCTTTAGGAACAATGTGAGATGAGAAGCCGAGACGTCAAGAGAGAAGCCGAGTCCATAGCTCAGAGCATAACATCCACTCTTTCAGCTGAGGATGCAGCGGAGGTACTGGACAAGATCAGATCAAACACCCAGCGAGTCTTTAATACCACCAAAGACCGTCAACAGCGCAAATAAAGGACATGCACAGCTACCTGAAAATTAGCCTGAATTTCAGCCGTCTCCTCTGGTCTCGGGAGTGAGCGACCAGAGGAGACGGCTGAAATTCAGGCTAGCTGAAAATGTACTTTTAAAACGTACAGAAACGCAACAATTACTTAACCCATTGACTCGCGAGTTTCCCATAAAATAAATTTTGTCTACTCAGTTGAATTTAAAATACCCTGATATAGAAAACTATGGTTACATATCAAGTATTAGGCAGAAAACAGCCATGAAAATGAAAATTGCTGAAATTTCCCATTCCCACAGGTTGTTGTATATCAAATTTCAACTCGCTTATGCAAATTAGACCTTGTTTACAAAACATTGCGTTGCTTCTTAAATCCCACGGCTACTTATGTAAAAGGGACAGAATAATCGGCAAAAAAGGTTTTCCAGCCAAGAATTTTATTCAAATAAGCAATACATTTGCTTTTAGCAGCGAAAAACTCTAGATTTTCTTATGTGCATGGACACACGCATGTTGCAGACATGACTTTAAATTAGTGCAGTTAGTGGCGACCGGTTGATCAAAATTGGAGCCGCTTTGCGAATAGAATTGCAAAAATCATAGAAATCTGGATCAAACAATCAGTTAAACAATTTTTGAAAGGCAAATCAGCATTTAAAACAACATTTACCGTACTGTAGCGGTTACCCAAGTCTTGTAAAATCTATTTGACGTCCGCAGTTCGCTTCGTTTAGCTTGTGTAAATATTGCGGTTTCCCGACAGCACCGTGCGCGCCTCGCCTTTGTTCAAGTCGAGATTTTATCTGGTATACAACAATTTCCCATGATTACGCGGGGACTTCAATTCTGCCTCCTCGGTTTTTGGCCTTTTGGCCTTTTTCCATGGACACATATTTTGGATCTAGCTATAGTAGGAAGCGTAACTTGTTACAAAAATTAGTTCTGTAATGTTTGAACCAGAAGAGAATAGCCGATCTTGAAAGTCACGCACGCCTTCTTCTTGCGTGACATCATGCTTGACGAACGTGGCAACTCCCGTATCCAGACAAATATATAAATAAGCTCTGTTTTATTTTCCACTTAATTTCACACGAACTTACATTTTGGAACACACGGCTAAAATCGAGTAATAAGCGTGCCTTGTTAGAAAAGATCATGCGATTGTGTGACTTGTGCAAGTCTTGCGTGACTAGTCACGTAGCAAACTGTCAAAAAAGCCAGAAACATCGCACTTGCAGACATACCGTGTGACGCTCATTTTTTTCGGATTCAAATTTTTGGGATTTTCGCGGTTTTCTCACGATCCGCAAAAAAAGTTCCCGCGAAAAAAATAATTCCCGCAAAAATTTACTCCATTGTCGAAATTTGTATACAAAGATCGCCTTTTACATGTGATGTAATATTATGTTGGTGCCCATTTACTTAAACCGTCTCTTTCGTTCAAAAATAAAACGAAATTAGAAGCAAAACATTCAGAAATAAAACGATGAAATTGCAGTCGGTACATTACAAGTATTAAGCTGTTAACCCTTTACCGTCAGCGTTTTTCCCTTAGAAAAACGCATTTTTTACCGCTAAAGCGGTTTTTGAAGTGCTATGATGCCAAATGCCACTAAACTTTGCTACAAAAGCGTTTTCTTACATTTTAGCTCAATTTTGAGCCAGCTTCTGTTGTAAATCGTACATTATTTTGCTTTCACGCATGCGCATAAGCTGATTCATTTCTAATTTTTTCTCGCTTCTTTTGCTTTCCTTTTTCTCTCCCTTTCTTTTCTCTTTATCTTCTACCCTTTATCACCTTTCTATCCACTGGAAAAGTTTTGGCCTCAGTCCTTCTAAAAACCTGGAAATGGAACATTGATCAACTAGGTGACTTGGCCTATTTTACCACCAACTTTGCAGCCAAAATTGGACACGTTTTTCTGGTATAGCTCTGCCAGAATTTGGTCGATATTCAAAATGGACACACGCATGGATGGATCTGTCCTTGCTGTGCTAGCTGCTTATCAAAACAATCTGGTGACGTCAAAAATGATGACGTCACAAGTGGCTCAATGGTTCCCGACTTCAACGTCGGGAAAATACAACTCTTGACGGAAAAGAGTTAAAAGCTTTAAAGAAAAGTCTGAGGGTACTATGATGTACCGGTCAAATTGAAGCTTCAACATCCCCCCCTCCCGGGCATACCCCGGGAATTTGACTCTTTGCTGTGCCCGGGGAGTAGGGAATTTGGCAGTTAAAGTCTTCGCGGGGGTGGGGAATTTGAAAACCGCATGGGAAGGGTGGGGAATTTGAACGAATTGCCTCGGTTTCATGTTACATGTACCTGTCTCAGCACTTGCACATGACGAAAACATGGCGGAGTTTACAGAGCGTCGTACATTGGAGGATTTTAGAGGAAAAAATTGCGCCTTTGTTTGCGACTGGCTGCAAAAGAGAGGGCTGCAAAAGCTTTGCTCCGTATTAATTACGAAGTATTAATCGATCTTGAGGTCAGAAAAGGATAAGTACAAAATGGAATAACGGCGTCGGTGCTGATCTAACTTATATTGATCTATATCAATCTATAGAAATAGACCAAAAGTTTGTGTTTGCTATATTGAAATTATGACGTTTGCCATCATGTATATACCATCTAGGTTTTGTGATCAAAGTTTGTCAACTGTTTAAGAGTTTGAGGTTGGTTCTCTTTATAGTGCTTTAATATATGGAATAAAACTATCTTATGAACGCAGAACTGTCTGCTGAACAAGAAACCAGTCGTATTATTCAGTTTTTTTCGGGCTTGAGTTTAAGTGCATTTGAAAGCTACAACGGTTGAAAAATATGGTCTTGCATCAAAGATCTCCTTGGGGTGGGGGCATTTGATCACCTAAAATGGACCTATGGTGGTGCATTTGAACGCCTTTTTGGCCCAGGGGAGGGGAATTTGACCAACGCAAAATTCCAAAAGTTCAAATGCCCCGGGGGTTGCCGGGGGGGGTGTTGAACCTTCAATTTGACCGGTACATGAGTCTGAAGGTACTCCATTGATTAACTGATTTAACGTGTTATACATCTGCATGTTGTTCACCTGCATTCGATTGTTTATACTCAAAAAACGAGAATGTTATAATTCCAAATAGAAGGCGACTTCCGGAAAATCGCAAAAATTAATTCCAAGGAAGAATAAACAGTTTCCCAATCGCAAAAATTAGTCCCGCAAAACACACAAAAAAATCGCCATTCGCAGAATTAAACTCCCGCAAAAATATTGGCGCCACACGGTAGTGGTCTCAGCTTCGCTGAAGCCACACAAAAATCAGTGGTTGTGTTCAGCGAATAAATTTTGTTTTGATGTGAAAGTAAGATGCAAAATTGGGTGAAAATAATATTAAGGGATGTTTTGTTATGTAGAGAGGTGGTAATGGGCGAAGGAATCGTTGGAATTTCAAATGAGCGAATTCGAGAATAATGGTTCGCCTGTGTGGTAAACAACGTGGATTTTATCACTTGGAGTACATGTGATCAAGTCAAGGCCAAATTTTGCTTTAATAGCTCCGGGGGGGGGGGGATTTTATCGCATGGCCAGGCAGTCATGTGATAATGTTTAGTGTGGGTCGTTTCACGTGTAAAGAACGTGTTATGTTGATAGAGCGTGAGATCAGGTTACTGTTTTGTGTAAACAAGTGGTGTTTTGTCACGTACAAACGTGATGAGACAAAGTTCAATGGCGAGTCACGAGACTTTCCTGAGACTGTCATAAGCTCGTTTTCGGCGCTTTTTATTGGCTTTTGTGGCAGCTAGAGTTGCGTAACAAAGGGAGAAACTTAGAAGGAAGCGGGGAATGAGTAAATTTATGCGTTTTTTGTAATCTGAAAAATGATAACCGATTTTTGTGTCTATAAAACTGTGAAACGAATCTTGCGTGGAGCTATTGCGTTTTTGTCTTCGTATTGGAGGTGATAATTGTTTTGATTTGATTTGATTTTATTGTCGTGCTGATCTTTCCGCTCAAACTTTGTACAAACAATCCTGTTACCGCCACGCAGCCTAACGAGAAACCCATTTCTCTGGTAAGTAGCCTCTAACTTTGCACTTAGCTAGTCGCACGTACGAGAAACGTTTATGCCACCCATACAATCTTTTTCCTTGTCGACCTTGTGCCTTTGACGGACCTAGTGATCGAGTGGCATGGGTATTAATTTTAAAGTTACCAAAAGGTGCGAACAATAATTCGTTTTAGTTCGAAATTCACGATTCTGCCCTCTTTATACCTTCCAGCTCTTTAAACGTAAGTTATGCGCATGCGTACAAAGGATTTGTTCCAATTCTCATCTAACAAAACAAACGAAGCTGATATTTCCTAGACCAAACGTCATAAATATCAGATAACCCACGAATTATTTACTAGAACTCGCTTCCGCTCACGTGTAAACCAGGCTTGTGCTGACGATTTGTTTTCTAAGGAAGTCAGCTACCACAAGGAAGCCAGCCATTTCTATTTGATATATAAATATCTAATGTGAAGCAAATGAAATCCGGACACTTTCGTCGTTTCGCTTTGGTAGGGGAATTTTCCGTGTGTTCTCGTCTGCAATTTTGTTCCGGCCCCGACAACTAGCCTTCCCTAGTCATCGGGAATGCCGAACATGGTCCACCCAAAAACCAACCAAAGAACCAACCTTCCCAGAAACTTGAGGCTGCATGCCGACTATGAGGCTATTTTGTAGACAAAATAGCTCAAAAATAATAATGAGAAATAAATAAATAAATATACACCTGCTCTGCTGGCTAGTAAATGCACGCTACTTTTGCATTGCAGACTCCCTGTAGTTGTGGATGGAAGGTTGAAGTCCTAGAGAAGTTTAACCTAACAGAGAACACCAAACACAAGTCCAAGTCTTGGTTCAGAAGGTGCCCATTACAATGGAAGATGACTGTCTACTCCAAATATCTTCCTTTCTGTAACCTGTAATAAATTCAGTGGAGAAAATATGTTTGAGGACTCTGGAACTGGATGCTCCTGATGTCTTCATCCTCTTAGAGTTGCTTATTCGCCAAGAAACCCATCGATCTGAAGTGTAAATAACTGAAGGAGGTATTAAATTTTTAGATTACAATTACACCCACTTTATGGATACCTTAATATCAATGAAACCTCTTTGCTAGCCATGGCCACTTTCCTTGGTTTCACATTTAACCTTAAATTTACTTGAACACGGACACCTTTCAGCTTGTAAGTATCCAAATGTTCCTTGTATTGATGCATCATTCAATTGTTGTAAGTGTTTTCACCCCCCCCCCCCCCCCGGGCAAACCGCGGGGTATTTTTCAACGAATGGGGAATGAGAAAACGAACATGCGCTCACAGAAACTTGTTTATTTAGAATAGACTCGGTTCACAGTTGTGGTGGCTTCTAACACATTGCAGCAATTCTATGATCCCTTTAATACTGAACTTTGCAGAGTTTTATAACTTGTCGCAGAATCACTATATAGCATAGGATGTCAGAATGATTTGAAATTTTTATAGTCATAGCATCAATTTCTAGAATTTTGAAAGCTGGACTGCATTTTGCACTCTCAGTGTTGATAAAATATCATAAGTCGGTGAAGTAAGCTGGTTGACAAAATATTCATTAACATTAGAAACTCTTTTAACGGGGAACTAAGTGGCCACAATAATCAGTGATGCTTGGTATTTTGAGGTAGACTATGAGCAGACTCTTTCCATTTGGAGATGATCGAGTGAGAAAAACAGGTGAACACGTACAAAAGGTGGCTTCCGTGGTCCTTGCATTTCCACTGGGCGGGTGATCTTCTTGCCCGTCCTTGCTTGATTTTGTCTGAGTGGAGGGGTGGGGGGGGGGGCACTTGTAGTATAATTTGAGGTAAATTTTAGTGTTGTAACATTATACATGTTATGAATAGTAATATAATTGACAATTAATGGTTGACAAGAAATGTAAAATAATGGTAGATAGAGTGAATAGTCAACTTCTAGAATATCAAGTGCAAGTTATAAGACACAAAGATATGGAATTTTTTGTCATTGAAATTAATGGACTTGAAAAATAATTTATATTTATAGAATCTCTGGCCATTGTCAAGGTGTTTTATTGATAACTCTTGATAGCCTACCCATACACGTTGACATGGGAACTCCCACGAATTTTTAGATTAATCTTATCTTGGTGGTTGTGTTATATACAAAGGTCTAATTTAAAGTAGTCACTATTTATGGAGGTAGATACATATACATTTTTTACAAAATATGAGGAAATGCAACCAAGAAACTAAGCACCCTTTTGAAAACATGTTTTAAAAAACTGAGAAACCATTCGCAGTGAAAATACGGACTTACTCATATTCTTCTTTCACTATTAGAAAAAGGTTGTTGGTTACTTAGATGTATTTAGTTTTCTTGCAAAAAATAATTAAAGAATTTAAGAATGCTTAATTGTCATCGTATGTTTTAAAAGTGTTTATATAGTGGAAAGATGCAATCTTTCTTGCTCAGATGATAGCAGAGTAAGTGGGAAATTCCCGAGTAACGTGGGCGTCACAGGGATTTCTCACGAGTCGCGAGTCTCACGTTCACTGTACAATCCACAGGGGGCCTACTCTCACAACAGGACTCCTCGCAGATCCTCACATCATCGGTTGTATGGGAATTTATCGTAATTTCGATAAATAGGAAAAATGTACATAAACGTCCATTAAAGTGTATACATACCTTATGAAGTGATGTCTTGAGTTGTTTTCTGACTGTTTCCTACTGTATAAACGCTATTTTGGCAAGTTGTGGTGTTTTTGTCTTCTTAGGAGGAGAGAAACTAGAACTCCAAATCTTGCTAAAATGGCGTTTATAGGGCAGGGAACAGTCGGAAAACAACACAAGACCACTTCTTTTGCTATTTTATCGAATTCGCGATAAATCCTTACATTTTGCCTTTGAGGAGTGCTGCTGTGTGCCTGGGTTCCCTGTGAAAAATCGTGGGGAAAATTGAGAGCTCTTTTCTTGTCCTAGCAAGACACTAAATACGGCTGTTATTTGTGTAAGTTGTGTGTAAAATATTAAACAATATTTTCAAGTAATCTGAGTTTTGAATGAGCAACACTTGGCTTGACTTGTGTTTGTGGAGGGAAAAAAATTTCTCGCCGACCTGACCCCTGTGACAGGACCGCGGTTATTTTGTGGTCAACCTTGACCATGGTCAGCACCCATAGTCTGCCAATGATCGAACCATGGTTCGACCATGATCAACCTTGGTAAAAATAGGTTGGTAAAAGGCATGGAAAAGACATGGTCAACGGCTATCTTTAAAAGCGGGAACGGAGAATGGGGAACGGGGAATGTCTAAAATAGGGAATCTCTACAATGGGGAATCTCTAAAATGGGGAATCTCCAAAATGGGGATTCTCTAAAATAAGGAATCTCTAAAACGGGGAATCTCTAAAATAGGGAATCTCTGAAAGAGGGAATCTCTAAATTGGGGAATCTCAAAAATAGGGAATCTCTAAAACGGGGAATCTCTAAAACGGGGAAGCTCTTAAATAGGGAATGTCTAAAATGGGGAATCTCTAAAATAGGGAATCTCTAAAATGGGAAATCTCTCTAAAACGGGAAATCTCTAACTTGGGGAATCTCTCAAATAGGGAATGTCTAAAATGGGGAATCTCTCAAATAGGGAATCTCTAAAACAGGGAATCTCTAAAACGGGGAATCTCTAAAATAAGGAATCTCTAAAACGAGGAGTGTCTTAAATAGGGAATCTTTAAAATGAGGAATGTCTAAAATAGGAATCTCTAAAATAGGGCATCGCTAAAATGGGGAATCTCTAAAATGGGGGTATCTCTAAAATAGAGAATCTAAAAAAAGGGAATCCCCCAAACAGTTAATTATCGCAGCGGTCCTTTCGCAGCGCAGCTTAGCAGAGAAAAGCAACCCTTTTTCCGCAATTTGTTAACTCTCGTGGAATTTACAACAGTTAGTTGATTGTAAATGGTTTGGACCCAGGGGCACGTTTCTCGGTTGTCGAAACGTCAGTCAATGTCACCACAAACAGTCCTTCTCAGGACTACTCTCACCCGGACGATCATAATTTACCGACTTGTAGTGAATTGATTATCAACTTGACGTTCCGTCAGTATCGAGTCAGTAGCATACTTTCTTCAGCTGTAAACTTTCCACGGCGGGTAATGTTCTTCTCAACTCAGCGTTTATCTTGCACGGCGATCTAGAACAACTTACAGATTTTTTCTGGTTGCCTTCCTGAAGTGTTTACGATCTATACTCGTCGGCCTTCATTTTTGTTAAACAGAGCCTTTGCAGCCGTTAATATTTGAGTTGTCAGGAAGGAGCGTTGCGTGATGACCCAAATGCGTAGGAGACTACATTGCCAAGGGTTCCAAAACTAGAAACTGTGGTACCGGTGCACGTGCCAAATATTTTTTAATAATTCCCGACATCGCCTGCATGCAGACATGAATTCTTCCCACAGGCCCAGGGGAGCCCAAGCGTAATGTAAGAGTTTGTATGGAAAATCGAACTGAGAATTCCCATCGATAAAAGAAATATTACCTGGTGTTGTATTTTGTCCTTGTGTGAAGGGTAAGCGCCTTTGGAGAGGATTTTAATCTTAAATACTGTTAGAGTAGAAGATAAAAAACCTCTCCAGAGGCGCTAAACCTTCACAGAAAGACATCAAATAAAACCAGGTAACATTTCACCTTCTTTATTCAAGAGATTTACCTTCTAATGTTTATTTATTTATTGATAAGAGTTGCATGTTAGTTCGATTTCCCATACAAACTATTATATTACCGGCTTGGGCTACCTGTGATTATTCCTTCCGATAACTCGTGTATGTACGCAGGCTACGTACGTAAAATTAATTTCTGTTTCTTTTGCGTCTTTCCGCTATGTTTCGTTTTATTCCCTTTTCGTTTTGTTTTATTCTATTCGATTCCGTGTTCGCAGTTAAACAACTTATAGTTTCTTTACAAATTAACGGAAGCACCGCTTAAAATTCCGAACCTTATGGGCTGTTTACATGGAGGGAGGAAGATCCTAGCGCTAGGAAGATCCTAGAAGGCGGATCATCCTAGCGCCATATGTTTTCTGTATTCAGTTTACATGCAAAATGTTGTACTTGGCCCTAGGGCTAGGATCTTTCTACCGCTAGGATCTTCCTAGCTGAGAGATAGGAAGATCCTAGCGCTAGGAAGATCCTAGCACCATGTAAGCTTAACCTTCGCTTGGAAGATCCTAGTACTAGGGACAGGAAAACAAATATGGCGGCGGCCGGGCGTTCAGCTGCTAAGGGCCGACAGTTCTATTTGATTTCCAGCGACCGCCCCGACCGAAATTTTTGCATGTAAACCAAACGAAAATTTGTTTAGCCTTCTAGGATCTTCCTAGTACTAGGATCTTCCTCCCTCCATGTAAACAGCCCCTTATTTGGAAAGTTACCTTATGCTTTACGCTTCGAATGAGTCGATCTGCTTGAGTAAGCTAAACAGACTCTGGCGATTACAGTAAATACGTTTTTCACGTGCATGTATAAGCCTCACAGAATGATGCTTCCCTGGCTCCACAGGCCCGTTGAGTATAGATAAGCAGGGGGATATCAATCGCATAGCGGCGGTTGGAACTGATTTATTAGTGCGCCTTTCAACACCTATGTCCAACACTCTGCAACGAATTTTTGCGTTTTTCGTAATGTTACGATTTTTCGTTTCAAAGTAGGGAGATTAACAAATGATTTTAATGACGCAAACTCTGAAATTCACAACCCAACTGATGACCCCTTTTATTTCCCTGCCGAATACCATAGTTACTATCGATCACAGACGGATTTTTGGGGGGGGAAATTTTTTTACAGTGGAATCTCGATTTAACGAACCTCTGTATAATGAAGTCCTCGGTATAACGAACCATATTTTTCAGCCCAGTAATAGTGTAATGTATGGAAAAGAACCTCGATATAACGAAATCCTCGGTATAACAAACCCTCGATATAACAAACCCTCGATATAACGAACCCTCGACATAAAAAACAATTGTCATAAACTTGTAATCACTTGGTCATTTTTTCAAACCGCGTAGTGAAATCAATGGTCGATCCGTGAAGGGAGCTAAAAAAAACCCCTTCTCAACGGACGTCTGAGATCCGATAGTACTGGACATCGACAGCTAGCCTGCCAGCTATAAAAACCAGAAAGCTACAAACTGATCGAAATCTATCATTCATAGTGCGCAAACTTGACCTTTTGATCCTGCTGAGCTGACCTTCTAAAGAACCGATGCTATGATTTGAAGGTTCACCATTTAAGAGATTCCCCATTTTAGAAATTCCCTATTTTAGAGATTCCCCGTTTTAGAGATTCCCTATTTTAGAGATCCCCCGTTTAAGAGATTCCCTATTTTAGAGATTCCCCGTTTAGAGATTCCCCATTTAGAGATTCCCCGTTTTAGAGATTCCCC
The DNA here is from genome assembly GCA_964030785.1 of Siderastrea siderea. Classification (NCBI taxonomy): domain Eukaryota; kingdom Metazoa; phylum Cnidaria; class Anthozoa; order Scleractinia; family Rhizangiidae; genus Siderastrea; species Siderastrea siderea. The sequence continues at coordinate 11,257,068 of OZ034967.1, forward strand.
GTTTTAGAGATTCCCTATTTTCTCTCTAGGCTCTCAGACAGTTGGGACGGCACTATAACTAGAAAGGGAAAGCGAAAATAAGACGCGCGGGATCTGGAGAAAAGGGGGCGGTGGCGGGAAGAGGAAGGGAGGGTCCGCCGCCTTATCTCTCCCTATCCCCCACGCGCTTTTCACGCTCGTTTTCTCAATTCACGCTTTCCCCACTATCTCGGAGCCTGGAACAGGCTAAGAGATTCCCTGATTTAGAGATTCCCCATTTAAGGGTTTCCCTATTTTTGAGATTCCCCGTTTTAGAGATTTCCTATTTCAGAGATTCCCTATTTTGATTCCCTATTTTAGAGATTCCTTATTTTAGAGATTCCCCCATTTTAGAGATTACCCGTTTTAGAGATTACCCATTTTAGAGATTCCCCGTTTTAGAGATTACCCATTTTAGAGATTCCCCGTTTTAGAGATTCCTTATTTTTGAGATTCCCCATTTTAGAGATTCCGTGTTTTAGAGATTCTCCATTTTAGAGATTCCCTATTTTAGAGATTCCCCGTTTTAGAGATTTCCTATTTTATACATTCCTTGTTTTAGAGATTCCCATTTCAGAGATTCCTCGTTCCCCATTCCCCATTCTCCATTCCCCGTTCCCCGTTACTCGATTCTCCGTTCCCGCTTTTAGAGATAGCCCTCGCTCATCAGCACGTGGTGTATTCTGGCTGGCAGTCAACTCTGTCACCTCGTTGACAGCGCGGTCAAATTACATTTCTTGTCTTGTATCACTGTATCACTTCTACGTTACATACTGTGCTTTACTCGTGGGGTCCTCATTTTTGGGGGTCAAAAACTGTCAACTTTTTAGACAACATAATGACAATAATGCCAGTACATAAAAACCGTAAATCACGTGGCAGAACGAATGTGTGGATTCTGGGTATCCGTGTACAGCTATCTTGTTTACCAAGAACTAAAATAAATAAATGACTTTACATTTTGTGTGAAACATGTATTTAAATCACGCCATCGCCGTCTATATTCTTTGAGTCCAACCCATGTTACAATTTTCCATCTATGTGCGGATGATCAGCATTCAATTTGGGGGTCGCTACAATCGGGGGCATCGTTACTTTCGGAGGGTCGTTACTTTCAGGGATTTATTAGCTTGCTCCAATTTTTAACGTTCCGCGTCTTAGAATTTTTCGTCGTTCCTCGTTTTAGGATTTGGGGTGATTTTCCACCGTTCCACGTCTTAAGAATTTGGGGTGATTTTTCACCTTTCCGCGTTTTAGGGGTTGGGGTGATTTTTCGCCGTTCCGCATTTTAGGATTTAGGGTGATTTTTCGCCGTTCCTTGTTTTAGGATTTGGGATGATTTTTCGCCGTTCCGCCGTTCCGTCACTCCGCCATTTCTATTTTAGGGTCACCCATTCAGGATTACATTCTGCACTTTCACCAGTCACGCGCGTGCCAACATGACAGATTCGTGCTTGTTGCCGAGCATTCTTATGTATCCGAACCTTGGCAGTGAAAATCCTGGGCCTTTGCCTGCTGCTGTGTTGGCAGCGAGTCTCGTCTGTGAAAAGTGGCAGAGCCTTGGGCTTGGGCTCTTGACTGCGCAGGGAAGCTCCGGGCTGTGGTAGAGTGGAAGGTGTGACTCTTGTAGTCATGACGGATTGTACTTGCCTTATGTATCAGTCAATTCCAGCAGTGCCCATCACCCCCCGGGCATTAGTGGGGCTTTTTTTCCCTCATTGTCCGTCCCGGGGTATTTGACGGTCTCGAGATTTTCACGTCACAGCACTGTCACTTCCTTTCAAGGATAAGTTCATCGGACAAGGGCGATAAATCTGTGATTAACTTTGTCTAAGGAGGACAAAATGAGACGTTAGATCCACAGAACGGATGACCAGTGAAGCAATACAGAGAAATGAGACTTATTTGAGACTTAGTTTGGCCTGATTTAGCTTTGATTAGAATGAAGGTAAGTCCGAAAACTAAGAATTCAACGTATTTTTTTACTTGTACTGCAGGGCATTTGAACAGCTCGTTTGTCCCCGCCGTGGGGCATTTGCCGGTTCGTTTTCAAAAAATGCTAATGCCCGGGTGTCGGCCCGAAGGGGATGGGCACTGCTGGAAATGACTTATGCTTTACACAACAATCTTTTTTTTATTACACATTTCGTAATAAAATAGAGAGTATCAGCCATTGGTAAAACCCAAAGTTAGTGCTGTTTTGTCTGGAAAACGTTTTGTGTTGTTCCAGAGCATATCCATACTCCCCTCACAGAGTGTTTATTTCTTTGAGCACCCCTCTGAAAATTCCAGTTTAGCTTTGCACTTTCCTTCTCAAACTCATTAATTATTCATATTGTTATCAGCCTACCAGAACGGCCCATTCTGGTCAGGTGGATGAGTTTAGAAACCCAATGAAAAACGAGTTGAAAACCACACGCGTTTAGAAACGATTTCAAACCCGTGTGTAAATTGTTTCTTAATCTGCATATTCAAAAGGCAAGACGAAAACATGGACATCAACAAATTTATTTATTCACACAATATGAGAGCAAATTATGACAATGAAAGCAACACTACTGCACCTTTTGTCTGATGCATCGAGGAGATTGAAATCCAAGTTTGCATTCTTTTCCTCCATGAATCGACGTATTCCGCACACAATCTGATATATGGTTCTGGGTGGGTATCTTTCCTTTGATGGTTTAGCAACTTCTTGGATAAACTTTGCCAGCCAATAATTGAGGCTTAAAGCATCCATTTCAAGCAACGGAAATTCCAAGGACTGAACTTTGTGCAGATCGTAATTTTTAAATAGACCGCCTGGTTCCAACGTTGCTACTTTAGGAACTCGGACTATTTTTGGACTATTTTTGCCATTGTTCAAAAATTCCAACCGCCCATTTGTTTTTATATTGGGTAGACTTCGGAATAGCGCTGGCCACACACTTTTCTTCTTGTTCAAAAGTTTTGGCAGCTCTAAATCTGTACTCTGCCATTTCTGCCATTTGGCTTGTGAATTCAAAGCAACGTGTTTGCTTCGAACTGACAAACAACAAGACTGAAAAACGTTGCATTAAATGCAAGAATAATTTCACACACTAGCACGTCGGCGACGGGATCTCAATCAACGCCTCAAAGCGTTGATTACGATCCACAAATAGAATATTTGAATCGAGAAAACTCATTAAAATGATAAGTGCTTCTAATTTTTTTGTTGGAGAAGTAATTACAAAAACTCGTGCTTCGGGTTTCATCAGGTTTCCAAACACTCGAAAACAATAAAACCACGAGGCCTGCGGCCTCGTGGTTTCAAACGTTTTCTCGTGTTTGGAAACCTGATGAAACCCTCCCACTCGTTTTTGAAATAGTACTTTAAAAATTTAAGCCTTTTAAACACCCCCTCCTCAGGGTGAGTATGTGACCCTCCACTGAGTATGGATATTTTCTCGAACCACACATTATTATTCTCTAACAGCAGCTTTACAACAACTGTGCATGTCTATGCCACCCATGGTATGCATGATGACAAAGATTACACTGGATACTGCATACCGATTTACTCGATTAAGCGCCGCCCTCAATTAAGCGCCACATAGGAGAGGAAAAATATTAAAGAGCGCCGCCCTCGAATAAGCGCCGCATTCGTTCACAACAATGCGGCGCCTAATCGAAGCATCATCAGACTGAATCAGTGTTGGAGCATCCTCGGAGACCCAGGGGCAGATAGTCGGGGCGAGGGGCAGGTAAAACGGGCGAAATTTATGCGAGCAGGAGCCTGGTGCGATCGATAGTTTACAAGTCGGTCTGGAACAGCCCCTGGGAGGATACCTTTAACGGACTAGTTCAAGAGCCATTTGCATTCTTGCTTCTGATTGAGCACAGTGTTTGTTGACGTTCCTTTCGTGACGTCTTATACAGAGTGTAACTTTGCTAAACCTTTTACCCAGATCTCATGCACTCATGCGTACTAAGGGACTGTGCAATAATTACCTGGAGGGGGGGGGGGGTTGGGAAATGGGTAAAATAAGGCTCAAAATTAAGTCGTACTCCCTCTCTCACTAAGCGAAAATTAACTTTAACCTCCCCTCACCTACTGATAATATTAAGGTCAACCCCCCCCCCCTCTTCCCCTGCTTCCTCCCTGCATTGGTTCCCTCATACCTAATTTACGTGTTGGATGTCTTCCTCAGGCAATAAACGTACTTCAAATGACTTTCAACGTATGAGTTTTCTCCATCGGAATCACTTGACTCTGATTCTGAACTTGTGTCGTCTTCACACGAGTTATTAAATTCTTCATCTTCCAGAATATCTCCATCCTCGGAGACCCAGGGGCAGCTAGTCCGGACGACGGGATTTTCATGGGCGAAAGTTTACAACAAGAGCGGGAGAGCCCCTGGGCACTTACTCTTACCGAACGAGTTCCAGAAGCGTTTGAAATCCCGCCTTCTGATTGGCCAGAAAAATATTTTTCTGGCCAATCAGCGAAGAGGAACAGCCGGGCGACTCTCATGCCTTCTTACACGAGGTTGTTTTCCTCATCGAACGCCGTAGTAGCGTGGTCCGTTCAACGGGAACCTTGTTGGAGGAGAGCTTCAGAAAAAATAAATAAATAATAAATAAACGAAGTCGAGGAAATCGCAAACTATAACGTGGCCGCAAGAAAACAAACACTCACCGGGATTTTTCACGGCGGACTTATCGAAGGTATCGTAAATTTTTAGAGCTAGCGACTTCCCCTTTCTCCAATGTAACTAATTATTTCTCCTTCTTCGTTGATCTTCGTCTGAAACTTTCCATCTCTGATGCACGGGCCACGCAACTATGTTGGTCGAGCGTGTCATGTCACGTACTAGAGAGAACTAGTTCTCTCTAGTACGTGACATGACGTCGCATCGACCGTTAAGCAGAAAATCGCCCAGATCGGCCTCCAGAAGCTCGGAAAAGCAATAAAAACGCAGCAAACACATAGCAGGTAATGTTTTTCAAACTGTATTTCCATTTTAATGCATTTTCAGTGGAAAACCGCCGATTATTTTCGATCGAATTTCAGTTCCATACAAACACTCATATTACGCTTTGGTTAACTGTGGTTCCCACGCTCGAGCGACATAGTTGCGTGGCCCGTGCATCGGAGATTCCCGTGGAAAGTTTCAGACGTAGTTCAACGAACAAGGAGAAATAATTAGTAACATCGTTTACTCGAGTAGCTATTAACCTCATGCAACACTTGAGAAAGGGGAAGTCGCTAGCTCTAAAAATTTACGATACCTTCGATAAGTCCGCCGTGAAAAATCCCGGTGAGTGTTTGTTTTCTTGCGGCCACGTTATAGTTTGCGATTTCCTCGACTTCGTTTATTTATTATTTATTTATTTTTTCTGAAGCTCTCCTCCAACAAGGTTCCCGTTGAACGGACCACGCTACTACGGCTTTCGATGAGGAAAACAACCTCGTGTAAGAAGGCATGAGAGTCGCCCGGCTGTTCCTCTTCGCTGATTGGCCAGAAAAATATTTTTCTGGCCAATCAGAAGGCGGGATTTCAAACGCTTCTGGAACTCGTTCGGTAAGAGTAAGTGCCCAGGGGCTCTCCCGCTCTTGTTGTAAACTTTCGCCCATGAAAATCCCGTCGTCCCGACTAGCTGCCCCTGGGTCTACGAGGATGGAATATCTCTGGCAGCATGTTTAGTTAAACCAGCCTTACTTCCGCTTATCTTGAGACCATGTTGTTTTAAATACATTTTCAGCTGGTTGTTTGTAAGCGCTTCCACATCTTTTTCATTTTTCCAAGAAGTGTTAGAGGTGTAATAGAGTTAACCAAAGCATGACAAAGCGTGACAAAGCGTGACATAATAATTTTAGGTAACATTGTTTGCTTGATTGTAATCGGAAATATGATATTTGTTTGACCTATTGTTTGTTAAAGTAAGCGTGCAAATATTCTAGTACCTATTCTAGTACGTGTCGCGTGGAATAGCAAAATGTAGTTCGTGTTTTCCGTCTCAAAACACGTAGGAAGATTAGTTCCTTCTAGTACCAAGTTTCAGCGTAGGATTCTGCTCGCATAACCGCCTAGTTCCGCAGGATTTACGTAAGTTTTCATCCATATCTCTGTAGTTGCGGTTATGTCGTGATTAAGTTGTTTATCCCAAAGGAAACTCCGTTTATCTCCTATATTTTCTAGCACGTATTAGTTAGTTACCATCATGTATATAAGAACGTTGATCCGAGCAATAAAGTAGATTCAGTTGATTGTACAGCAGTTGAGTGTGTCTCACTCCGCGAGTGTGCTCCCGATAAGCCAAAAGCCAGCCCAAGCATCGCAACAGTTCGACGCTAACCAACCCTCGGCCGTGTTTTTCACTACACTGGTGGCAGCGGCGCGATAAAACCCAAGTCTTCGTGGAGTTCGAAGTTTGGAAAAGAAGCCACAAGGATCAGCGCGTTCGGCAATCCTTGGAGATAAGTAGTAGCCTTTTTGTTGGTTTAGTTGTTGGGACATCTGTTGTCGCAATTGAGTTTGCGGGATATTTGCTGGGGGAAATTTGCGGTTTATCGTGTTGCACTTAGTTTCTAGTTGCTGTAGTTTTTGTTAAGTGTAAATTATGGTTACCGAAGGTGAAAATAGCACCCCTTCCAGTTCAGGCGCTACGGCTGCACTGTCGCAAAATAGGCCCATAGTTATGCCCAAATCGTTCGCGGCCCTCGAAAGCGACGAGTGGGATTCGTGGATCGCACATTTCGAAGATTGTGCGGTAATAAACGGTTAGAACCCCGAACGGAAAGCTCAGTTTCTTGCAGTCCGTATGCGGGGAACAGCTCTGCTCCAGTTACAGAATATTTCGGCGGACGTACGCAGTAACTACGACAATCTTAAAACAGCGCTTCGGGAGAAATTTGTTCCACAAGAACGTGTCGAGCTTCACAAGGCCGAGTTTCGGGCGCGGCGTCGAGAAAAGGACGAGAAGCTAACCGATTTATCGGGCTCCTTGCGAAGGATGGTCAGAAAAGCTTATCCCGAAGCCGCGGACGGGTTACAGGATAGTCTCGCGAAGGACCAATTTATCGATGCGTTGGAGGATCGGGAAATGCGGTTGAAGCTTCGGGAATCTGGTCCAAAGACGCTCGATGAAGCTGTCAGTCGTGCTTTGCAAATCGAGGCGATGTACGAGGCCGAGTCGCGACGTAGCAAAGGTTGGTCCGTTAGACTTGTGCAGGAGCAACCGCCGGAGGACAAGAACGAACTCGTGGAGCTTATCAAGCAAAACACGGCTGCCATGAACCAGATGGTTGCAGTAGTACAACAGCAACAACAACAACAGCCTTCAACCTCGAAGGGGAACGAGCAGAAACAAAACGGTCGGGGACTGGGACCGAACGCGAGTCGCGCGAGGGATCTTCGGTTGCGGCTTTGTTTTACCACCATTTTCACTACTACGCGACTTTTCTTTTCAAAACACCTCTGAGCACTTTGCAATACGCTTCCGTCAATCATACCTTATATGGGAAGTGTCTGATCTTACCGCAATTGAATTGAGCTCGAAGGAATAAAGATGGCGCCAAATTATCCCGTAAATTTGCGCTGGCGAGTCATATATTGACTAGTAAGAGGTTTTTGAGTCGTTGATATTGCAAGAATACTTCACGTTTGGCAGATATTTGTAAAGAAATCTCGACATTTCTTCAGAATTAAATACCCGCTCGGTGGATTATCCTATGCGGCGGATGGTAAGCTTGCGTTTAATCTCGTGAATAAGCTAAACCGAAGTGTGAAGTAAAAATTCTAGCTTTTCTGGTTTGGGTTTTACAATAAGAAAGGTACGTATGACTTGTTGCATTTTTTTGGAAGGAACACCGCTAATTCTAATCACCTATCACCCGAGGAATGGAATGAAAAACAAAGCATAAGCGCTTTATGGGTTTACCTCGGTGTAAGAACCTGACAAGATTTTCTTTGTTTGCTAGCTTTTGTTTTGATGTACGGTATTGTTTTAAATGTTTTTGTTTCCTTTGTTTTACGTCATCCGTGAGTTTCACAGGTTCTTACACCGAGGTAAAGCGCTTTATGACGTTTATTGTTCTACGTGAATGTCAACTGACGCTGTGACATGTAGCATGAAAACTCTGAAAAATCGTTATTTATAAAAGCGGGAACGTAGAAATATCAAGGAAAATATTTAAGTACAGTTTATGTTTACTTCTTCGTTTAATATAGCTCACTGTGATTACCAAAGAACGTGATAAGCGAAACAGGGCGATGTATCGTCGTGGGTCATCGCTAAATTTCACCGAGAACAGTTGCTATTTATATATGAATCAGAACTTCTCAGACTCATCTATAAATAGCAACTGTTCTCGGTGAAATTCAGCGATCCTGCGACAATACATCGTCCTGTTTCCCTCATCACGCTCTTTGGCAATCGTTTTGAGTTATAACGAAGAAGTAAACTTGAAAGTAAGCTTATTAATAAATATTTTCCTCGATTCCCCGTTCCCGCTTGTAGAAAGAACAATTTCCCTGTCATGTCACAGCGTTATATGTTTACATTCTCGAAACCTAGAACAACAAACGTTACAAGCGCATTATAAGCTTATGCTTTATTTCGTTTTTTCAATTCATTCCGGAGGTGATAGGTGATTAGAATTAGCAGTGTTCCTTCCAAAAAATGCAACAAGTTATACGTACCTTTCTTCTTGTAAAACCCATTTTCTTCACGAATCGGTTGATCGCACGCCGATCATGATTCGTTTTCCCGTTGCATACTCTATCTACTCCTGAATTTCGTCCTCGTACACTTCGGGATACTGCCAGATTTATACTCGTGGTGAATAACATATCGTGTGCTATTTTCAGGTCAGAAAAGCTAGAATTATTACTTCACACTTCGGTTTAGCTTATTCACGGGTTTAAACGCATGCTTACCATCCGCCGCATAGGATAATCCACCGAGCGGGTATTTAATTCTGAAGAAATGTCGAGATTTCTTTACAAATATCTGTCAAACGTGAAGTATTCTTGCAACATCAACGACTCTAAAGCCTCTTACTAGTCAATATTTGACTCGCCAGCGCAAATTTACGGGATAATTTGGCGCCATCTTTATTCCTTCGAGCTCTATTCAATTGCGGTAACATCACACACTTCCCATATAAGGTATGATTGACGGAAGCGTATTGCAAAGTGCTCAGAGGTGTTTTGAAAAGAAAAGTCGCGTAGTAGTGAAAATGGTAGTAAGTGCCATAAAAAGGGCCATTTTATGGCAGATTGTAAACAAACGCCGTCGGGAAACGGGTCGTGATCGAGGCTGCGGGTCGAGCGTCGGTCGGGAAATGTGGAGCGACCCCAAAAGTTAAAGAAAACAAAAAGACTGTCGGTATACATAGTGTTTCTTGTGACACTGCAGTTTATGTGCCTGGTCGGGTTGGGGGGCAACCTGTCGATATGTTGGTTGATACTGGTTCAGCAGTAACGCTCGTACATTATCGTGTATTGCAAAAAGCAAAAAGGGATTTCAAATTGGGACTGGTTAGTGAACCAGTAGTATCTGCGAATGGCCAACCACTAGACATAAAGGGAAAATGTGAGTTGGAAATTTTTCTTGGTGGGGTGACTGTTGTTCACCCAGTGTTGGTGGCCGCAGATGTGACGCAAGATTGTTTGCTTGGGATTGACTTCCTGGGCAAGCATGATTGCACAATTGATTTTAACGCTAAAACAATTAAAATTGGCAAAGAGGTTGTGGGCCTCAAGGGGAAAAATGAATTGTCAAAAGTTTTTAGGATAAGTTTGGCAGAAACTGTTGTGGTCCCCGGTCGTCATGAGATGGTATTGCCGGCCAGGTTTAAGGGGGCTGAGTGTGGTGATGGTGTACTAGGGATAGTTGAACCATCTCCTCGTTTTGCCGAACAACATGATCTCTTGTTGGCCCGAGTGGTGACGCAGCCTAAGGAAAACATGGTGCCAGTCCGTGTCGTGAACCTGTCACCTACTCCTGTAACCCTTTACCAGAACACCTCTGTTGGTACCTTCAGCCAGCTGAAAGGTAGTGCATTGGAGCCAGCCAGTTGCAACCGGCTTGCGACTAAGAAGACGCAGAGGCAGACAAAACCATCAGTGTCGGAGCAGTTTGACCTGGACACCATGAACTTGACCAGCCTGCAGAAGAACAAACTCGCTAACCTCTTAGACGAGTTCTCAGATATCTTCTCAGCGGGCCCAGAAGACCTTGGCCGTACGGGTATCGTAAAGCACCAGATAGATACTGGGAACCACCCTCCAATTAAGCAAGCGCCCAGACGTGTACCAATGCACCAACAGGAAACCTTGCGTAAGCACGTGGAAGAGATGTTGCAGCACGGGGTAGTGCAACCATCTACCCGTCGGTGGGCGGCACCAATTGTCCTGGTCAAGAAGAAAGATGGTACCACGCGCTTCTGTGTCGACTATCGTAAGCTGAACGATGTGACCAGGAAGGACGCTTACCCCCTGCCGCGCATAGACGAAACTCTTGATGCTCTGTCGGGTGCAAAAGTCTTCTCAACCCTGGATTTAGCAAGTGGCTATTGGCAAGTCGAGATGGACGCCGCTGACCGCGAGAAAACAGCGTTCGCGACTCGTCATGGTCTCTTCGAATTCCAGGTAATGCCGTTTGGTCTCTGCAATGCACCAGGAACGTTCCAGAGGCTTATGGAATTTGTCCTTGCTGGGCTGCAGTGGCAGACATGTTTGGTGTACCTGGACGACGTCATTGTCTATGGTCGAGACTTTGATGAACACCTGGAACGGTTACAAGAAGTGTTCAATCGGTTCCGCCAGGCAGGCCTTAAGCTGAAACCATCAAAGTGTTTTCTGTTACGACCCAGAGTGCCGTACCTTGGTCATGTGATCTCAGCCGAAGGTGTCAGTACCGACCCAGCAAAAATTGAAGCAGTTAAGCAGTGGGCAGTGCCATCAAAAGTGACCGATGTCAGAAGTTTCCTGGGTCTAGCGTCCTACTACCGGAGATTTATCCAGGACTTCGCCGAGATAGCTGCACCGTTACACCGCCTTACTGCCAAGTCGATGGAGAAGTTCAAATGGACCCCAGAATGCGACGAATTCTTCAGAGTGTTGAAAGAGAAGTTGGTGTCAGCTCCTGTGTTGGCCTTCCCTTGCTTTACAGAAGAGTTTGTAGTGGATTGTGATGCCAGTGACTATGGTCTGGGAGCAGTCATTTCACAGCGGCAAGACGGAGATGAGAAGGTGATCGCGTATGCCAGTCGAGTGCTCGAGGACCGCGAGCGCCGGTACAGTGCCACCAAAAAGGAGATGTTGGCTATGGTGTACGCCATCCAGCATTTCCGCCACTACCTGTACGGGAGACCTTTCACCGTTAGAACTGACCACAACGCACTGAAGTGGCTCCAGAGCTTCAAAGAGCCTGAAGGCCAGGTAGCCAGGTGGTTAGAGACGCTTGCACAGTACGACTACAAGATTGAACACCGCCCTGGGAAAAAGCACCAGAATGCTGATGCATTATCCAGAAACCCCCTGCCAGTTCCAGTAACTGACCAAGTGGTCGAGACCAATGCAGTAGACAGCGGTAACCAAACGTGGCTTCAAGGTTGGACGGCAGCTGACATGAAGTCAAAGCAAGAAGCAGACCCGAACCTGAGACAGATACTGCTCTGGAAACAGAACCGAGCCGCACAACCAACACAGCAGGAAGTACAAGGTGCCAGCAAAGCCACCAAGAGCCTGTGGGCACAATGGAACCGGTTACAGCTGGAGAACGGTGTGCTCTACCGTGAGTGGGAGATCGAAGATGGTCATGGTACCCGCTTACAACTTGTACTTCCCCGGTCGCTGGTACCAGATGTCCTGTCAGCTCTTCACAATGCCCCGTCAGCCGGACATCTAGGTGTGACCAAAACTGTCGAGCGAGTACGAGAAAGATTTTACTGGTATGGCCTACAGCACGATGTCGAAGACTGGTGCCGACAGTGCGAAAAGTGCGCGAAGAGCAAGTTTCCCCAGACCACAGCTCGAGCACCATTAGTTAGCAGCTGCCCTGGTTATCCATTCGAAAGAATCGCATTGGATATCATGGGCCCCCTGCCGACCACAGAATCTGGTCAAAAGTACATCCTGGTTGTTGGAGATTACTTCTCGAAATGAACAGAGGCGTTTCCCCTCCCGAATCAAGAAGCAAAGACAGTGGCAGAGAAACTTGTCCATGAAGTCATTGCCAGGTACGGGGCACCGGAGAAAATCCATTCAGACCAGGGACGTAACTTCGAAGCCCAGCTGTTCCAGGAAATGTGCATCCTGTTCAACATGGATAAGACCCGTACCTCTCCATATCACCCAGAAAGTGATGGAATGATCGAACGAATGAATCGTACCCTCCAGGATATGTTGGCCAAGTACGTTTCACACATCAGCGTGACTGGGATGAGCACCTGCCGTTGGTAATGATGGCCTATCGGTCAAGTATTCATGCATCCACCCAGTACACACCGTTTTCCCTTTTGTTTGGCCATGAGATGCGATTACCAATTGACGTGATGTTTGGACGACAGCCAAACCACCAGCTGGAAGTATCCGAATATGTAAGGGACTTGCGTGACACTCTAGAAGAAGTCCATGAGCACGCCAGAGAGCACCTCCGAACTGCCCAGAAACGTCAGAAGGACCGTTATGATCAGCGAATTGCTGGAGAGCAAATCGAGGTTGGTGATCGAGTATTCCTTCATGACCCCGCAGTCAAGAGAGGGCAGACTAAGAAGCTCCACTCACCGTGGCAAGGTCCTTACATTGTAGTGACCAAGATTGGTGATGTGACTTATCGTATCCAGGCAGAAGACAACCCCAGGAAGAGGAAAGTGGTACACTTCAACCGCCTGAAACCCTGTGGTGTACCTAAACCGGTGGATCAGCAGCGCGGACCTACCCAGACTACTAGCTCTGAGCCTAACACTGAAATACGAAGACCGCATGTGCCACCACAGTATGTTCCTGATGAAACTGACCTCATGTACATGGATGAGACAGCAGCTGATGCGGAAGCCGCAATCCCTGAACGCCTTGACCTAGATCAGGAACCACATGCTGCAGTCAATGACCGACCAGTACATGCAGAAAGGCCTAGACGAGAAGTCAGACCACCAAACTGGATGAGAGACTTTGTATCTTGATCAGTAGTTTACTTAAGTTTATTGTCTTAATTCCAGGACATTTAACAGATCATGCTTTAGTCCGAAAATAGTAGTTTTGTTAAGATCTAGATGTTGGTTGACACCTCCCTATAGCTCCGGCATGGGGACATGCCTTTTTCAAAGGGGGGGATAGTGTAATAGAGTTAACCAAAGCATGACAAAGCGTGACAAAGCGTGACAAAGCGTGACATAATAATTTTAGGTAACATTGTTTGCTTGATTGTAATCGGAAATATGATATTTGTTTGACCTATTGTTTGTTAAAGTAAGCGTGCAAATATTCTAGTACCTATTCTAAGTACGTGTCGCGTGGAATAGCAAAATGTAGTTCGTGTTTTCCGTCTCAAAACACGTAGGAAGATTAGTTCCTTCTAGTACCAAGTTTCAGCGTAGGATTCTGCTCGCATAACCGCCTAGTTCCGCAGGATTTACGTAAGTTTTCATCCATATCTCTGTAGTTGCGGTTATGTCGTGATTAAGTTGTTTATCCCAAAGGAAACTCCGTTTATCTCCTATATTTTCTAGCACGTATTAGTTAGTTACCATCATGTATATAAGAACGTTGATCCGAGCAATAAAGTAGATTCAGTTGATTGTACAGCAGTTGAGTGTGTCTCACTCCGCGAGTGTGCTCCCGATAAGCCAAAAGCCAGCCCAAGCATCGCAACAGTTCGACGCTAACCAACCCTCGGCCGTGTTTTTCACTACAGAGGGAAGAGCGTTCCTTTCTCTTACTATTTTTTTCGCCTTTGCATCCAAGAACTCAAGGTGCTCTACATAACTTTTACACGCAGTCTCGTCCACGTTGTACTGGGAACAGAACTCTTGCAAAGACCTTTCTTCAGAGGAGGGTAATTTTCCCTCGTTGAACAATTTTTTTTTTTATCTGGACACTCGAGAGAAGTTTATAGATCTTTATAAGCTTACGTTGCAAAGTAATCAAACTGTTTATATGTACATAGATCAATTTATTGCTATTAAAGTCAACAGTTGGGTTTTCCATTCTCTTTAATTATAATACAATGTAGGCTATCCTACGTTGGCATCTTTCTTTTTCATTGAATAACATCATAGTGTCAGGGCCGTAGGCAGACTTTTCTGATAACCGAGGCAGCGGGGTCTGGGGGCATGCTCCCCCAGAAAATTTCAAAATCTAGACGCTTGGAAATGCCATTTTTAGTGTTTTTCTGGTGGTATTTTTCTCCAAACATAATCAAAATCCAAACTAACTTTAACAGCATTCCTGGTGCCAAGGATTTACGTGCGATCCACAACATGTCTTTGCGTTTGCTCCAAACTACACACTTCTAAAAGTTCACACCTAAGGTATGAACTCTTCACAATACCTCAATCAGATGATTTTCGTACTTGTTGTTTTCTTTTTCCTTGAGTACCCTTTCCAAATTTCCAGATTTCTCGGCTTTGTGGGTTCGCATATTACTATTGAAAACTTTCTTTGATCGTAGGCCTATCTAAAGGGAGCGAGATAGAAAGTTGATTTCAGTACGCACCAGTGCATGAGATTTGGGTAAAAGGTTTAGCAAAGTTACTGTTGTGATACAAGATTACGTGTCTTTTCTTTCTCGATCGTTAATGAACTCGCATTGTTATGCATCAGTCAATTCCAGCTGCGCCCATCCCCCCCGGGCAACTGCGGGGATTTGTGCGCCTTGTCAGTCCCGGGGGTGGGGCATTAACAAATTTGGCGCGTCCCGGAGGTCGGGCATTTGCCTACCCCCGGGCTTTTGACACGCACGTGGTTTCCAACTCGAAATCCAAACATGGAGGATTTTATGAGAAAGGACCAGCAGTTCTCGCAGATTGACTCGTCCGGCAAAGTTAAGGACTGGGCAAACTTGTGGAGGTTTTCTTGATTTTATGCATTTCTGCATTGCTTATCAAGGCACAACTTGAAATATCAATATATATATAGCGAGATCGGGAACGATCAACGTGAATCGACGTACGCATGCTTCATTGATGAAGGATTTAAATAAAAGTTAGCTGCGATGATTCTAAAACTATTATGATCGATTATTAAATTTTAAACGTGTATAGTGGTCGTCGTTTACTTTCGCATATTTTTAAAATATTCACAACAGATGACTTTACAACAGACTATTTTATATTAAAGGTCAAGATTTTTTTACTAGCGAACTATTAAAGTAAAAATAAAATGAGAATCAACTATCATTTAAAATTGCTGACTCAGACAAGCAACATAGCTTTGGTTGTTTGATGGTTTCTTCAACCTTCGAAGCCAACCAGCAACCTCGTAGCTGCCAAAATTAACCAATACCACCTAAAAAAACTCTTCTGTTGTTGCACACTCTTTTTATTACAATAAATGGCCACGAATAAGACGCCTAAGATCTGGGCCCCGACGCGAAAACTATAAACAAACACAGCCTCGTTCTCTCAGTTGTCAAATGTGACGTCATCCGTCCCATCCGTCCGCAAAGATTGGAGCGCGTAAAGACCTGAGGACGAGGCTGAAGTAAAAGCTATCGGCAATGCATCCATGTTAGATCCACCAAGCGTCCCGAACTTCTAATTTACATATCGTTACTTGACAGACATGCGTGTCACCATTTACCCCAAGTTACCCACGTTTCACCCTGTTTACCCTCATTTACCCCAAGTTACCCATGTTTCACCCTGTTTACCCTCGTTTACCACCAGTTACCCACGTTTCACCCTGTTTACCTTCGTTGAACCCCAGTTACCCATGTTTCACGCTGTTTACAATCGTTTACCCCAAGTTACCCACGTTTCACCCTGTTTACCCTCGTTTACCCCAAGTTACCCACGTTTCACCCTGTTTACCATTGTTTAACCCAAGTTACCCACGTTTCACCCCGTTTACCCTCATTTACCCCAAGTTACCCACGTTTCACCCTGTTTACCCTCATTTAACCCAAGTTACGCACGTTACACCCTGTTTACCCTCGTTTACCCCAAGTTACACACGTTTCACTCTGTTTACCCTCGTTTACCCCAAGTTACCCACGTTTCACCCTGTTTACCATTATTTAACCCAAGTTACCCACGTTTCACCCAGTTTACCCTCATTTACCCCAAGTGACAAACGTTTCACCCTGTTTACCCTCATTTAACCCAAGTCACCCACGTTTTACCCTGTTTACCCTCGTTTACCCCAAGTTACCCACGTTTCACCATGTTTACCCTCGTTTACCTCAAGTTACCCACGTTTCACCCTGTTTACCCTCGTTTAACCCAAGTTACCAAACTTTCACCCTGTTTACCCTCGTTTACCCCAAGTTACCCACGTTTGTCCCTGTTTACCCTCATTTACCCCAAGTTACCCACGTTTCACCCTGTTTACCCTCGTTTAACCCAAGCTACCCACGTTTCACCCTGTTTACCCTCGTTTAACCCACGTTACCCACGTTTAACCCTGTTTACCCTCGTTTAACCCAAGTTACCCACGTTTCACCCTGTTTACCCTCGTTTAACCCAACTTACCCACGTTTCACCCTGTTTACCCTCGTTTAACCCAAGTTACCCACGTTTCACCCTGTTTACCATTGTTTAACCCAAGTTACCCACGTTTCACCCCGTTTACCCTCATTAAACCCAAGTTACCCACGTTTTACCCTGTTTACCCTCGTCTACCCCAAGTTACCCACGTTTTACCCTGTTTACCCTAGTTTACAACAAGTTACCAACTTTTCACCCTGCTTACCCTCGTTTACCCCAAGTTACCCACGTTTCACCCTGTTTACCCTCGTTTAACCCAAGCTACCCACGTTTCACCCTGTTTACCCTCGTTTAACTCAAGTTACCCACGTTTCACCCTGTTTACCCTCGTTTAACCCAAGTTACCCACGTTTCACCCTGTTTACCCTCGTTTACCCCAAAATACCCACGTTTCACCCTGTTTACAATTGTTTAACCCAAGTTACCCACGTTTCACCCCGTTTACCCTCATTTACCCCAAGTTACCCACGTTTCACCCTCTTTACCCTCGTTTACCCCAAGTTACCCACGTTTTACCCTGTTTACCCTCGTTTACCCCAAGTTACCAACGTTTCACCCTGTTTACCCTCGTTTACCCCAAGTTACCCACGTTTCACCCTGTTTACCCTCATTTACCCCAAGTTACCCACGTCTCACCCTGTTTACCCTCGTTTAACCCAAGTTACCCACGTTTCACCCCGTTTACCCTCATTTAACCCAAGTTACGCACGTTTCACCCTGTTTACCCTCGTTTAATCCAAGTTACCCACGTTTCACCCTGTTTACCCTCGCTTACCCCAAGTTACCCACGTTTCACCCTGTTTACCATTGTTTAACCCAAGTTACACACGTTTCACCCCGTTTACCCTCATTTACCCCAAGTTATTCACGTTTCACCCTGTTTACCCTCATTTAACCCAAGTTACCCACGTTATACCCTCTTTACCCTCGTTTACCCCAAGTTACCCACGTTTCACCCTGTTTACCCTCGTTTACCCCAAGTTACCCACGTTTCACCCTGTTTACCCTCGTTTAACCCAAGCTACCCACGTTTCACCCTGTTTACCCTCGTTCAACTCAAGTTACCCACGTTTCACCCTGTTTACCCTCGTTTAACCCAAGTTACCCACGTTTCACCCTGTTTACCCTCGTTTAACCCAAGTTACCCACGTTTCACCCTGTTTACCCTCGTTTACCCCAAGTTACCCACGTTTCACCCTGTTTACCATTGTTTAACCCAAGTTACCCACGTTTCACCCCGTTTACCCTCATTTACCCCAAGTTACCCACGTTTTACCCTGTTTCCCCTCATTTAACCCAAGTTACCCACGTTTCACCCTGTTTACCCTCGTTTAACCCAAGTTACCCACGTTTCACCCTGTTTACCATTGTTTAACACAAGTTACCCACGTTTCACCCCGTTTACCCTCATTTACCCCAAGTTACCCACGTTTTACCCTGTTTACCCTCATTTAACCCAAGTTACCCACGTTTTACCCTGTTTACCATTGTTTAACACAAGTTACCCACGTTTCACCCCGTTTACCCTCATTTACCCCAAGTTACCCACGTTTTACCCTGTTTACCCTCATTTAACCCAAGTTACCCACGTTTCACACTGTTTACCCTCGTTTAACCCAAGTTACCAACGTTTCACCCTGTTTACCCTCGTTTACCCCAAGTTACCCACGTTTCACCCTGTTTACCCTCATTTACCCCAAGTTACCCACGTTTAACCCTGTTTACCCTCGTTTAACCCAAGTTACCCACGTTTCACCCCGTTTACCCTCATTTAACCCAAGTTACCCACGTTTCCCCCTGTTTACCCTCGTTTACCCCAAGTTACCCACGTTTCACCCTGTTTACCCTCGTTTACCCCAAGTTACCCACGTTTCACCCTGTTTACCATTGTTTAACCCAAGTTACCCACGTTTCACCCCGTTTACCCTCATTTACCCCAAGTTACCCACGTTTCACCCTCTTTACCCTCATTTACCCCAAGTTACCCACGTTTCACCCTGTTTACCCTCGTTTAACCCAAGTTACCCACGTTTCACCCCGTTTACCCTCATTTAACCCAAGTTACGCACGTTTCACCCTGTTTACCCTCGTTTACCCCAAGTTACCCACGTTTCACCCTGTTTACCCTCGTTTACCCCAAGTTACCCACGTTTCACCCTGTTTACCATTGTTTAACCCAAGTTACCAACGTTTCACCCCGTTTACCCTCATTTACCCAAGTTACCCACGATTCACCCTGTTTACCCTCATTTAACCCAAGTTACCCACGTTTTACCCTGTTTACCCTCGTTTACCCCAAGTTACCCACGTTTTACCCTGCTTACCCTCGTTTACCCGAAGTTACCAACGTTTCACCCTGTTTACCCTCGTTTACCCCAAGATACCCACGTTTCACGCTGTTTACCCTCATTTACCCCAAGTTACCCACGTTTCACCCTGTTTACCCTCGTTTAACCCAAGTTACCCACGTTTCACCCTGTTTACCCTCATATAACCCAAGTTACCCACGTTTCACCCTGTTTACCCTCGTTTACCCCAAGTTACCCACGTTGCACCCTGTTTACCCTCATTTAACCCAAGTTACCCACGTTTTACCCTCTTTTTCCTTATTTCACCCAAGGTACCCAAGTGTCACCCCGTTTACCCTCGTTTACCCCAAGTTACCCACGTTTCTCCCTGTTTACCCTCGTTTACCCCAAGTTACCCACGTTTCTCCCTGTTTACCCTCGTTTAACCCAAGTTACCCACGTTTCACCCTGTTTACCCTCGTTTACCACCAGTTAGCCACTTTTCACCCTGTTTACCCTCGTTTACCACTAGTTACCCACGTTTCACCCTGTTTACCCTCGTTTACCACCAGTTACCCACGTTTCACCCTGTTTACCCTCGTTTACCACTAGTTACCCACGTGTCACCCCGTTTACCCTCGTTTACCCCAAGTTACCCACGTTTCTCCCTGTTTACCCTCGTTTAACCCAAGTTACCCACGTTTCACCCTGTTTACCCTCGTTTACCACCAGTTACCCACGTTTCACCCTGTTTACCCTCATATAACCCAAGTTACCCACGTTTCACCCTGTTTACCCTCGTTTACCCCAAGTTACCCACGTTGCACCCTGTTTACCCTCATTTAACCCAAGTTACCCACGTTTTACCCTTTTTTTCCTTATTTCACCCAAGGTACCCACGTTTCACCCTGTTTACCCTCGTTTACCACCAGTTAGCCACTTTTCACCCTGTTTACCCTCGTTTACCACTAGTTACCCACGTTTCACCCTGTTTACCCTCGTTTACCACCAGTTACCCACGTTTCACCCTGTTTACCCTCGTTTACCACTAGTTACCCACGTGTCACCCCGTTTACCCTCGTTTACCCCAAGTTACCCACGTTTCACCCTGTTTACCCTCATTTAACCCAAGTTACCCACGTTTTACCCTGTTTACCCTCGTTTACCCCAAGTTACCCACGTTTTACCCTGCTTACCCTCGTTTACCCGAAGTTACGAACGTTTCACCCTGTTTACCCTCGTTTACCCCAAGTTACCCACGTTTCACCCTGTTTACCCTCATTTACCCCAAGTTACCCACGTTTCACCCTGTTTACCCTCGTTTAACCCAAGTTACCCACGTTTCACCCCGTTTACCCTCATTTAACCCAAGTTACGCACGTTTCACCCTGTTTACCCTCGTTTACCCCAAGTTACCCACGTTTCACCCTGTTTACCCTCGTTTACCCCAAGTTACCCACGTTTCACCCTGTTTACCATTGTTTAACCAAGTTACCCACGTTTCACCCCGTTTACCCTCATTTACCCCAAGTTACCCACGTTTCACCCTGTTTACCCTCATTTAACCCAAGTTACCCACGTTTTACCCTGTTTACCCTCGTTTACCCCAAGCTACCCACGTTTCACCCTGTTTACCCTCGTTTACCCCAAGTTACCCACGTTTCACCCTGTTTACCCTCGTTTAACGCAAGTTACCCACGTTTCACCCTGTTTACCCTCGTTTACCCCAAGTTACCCACGTTTCACCCTGTTTACCCTCATTTACCCCAAGTTACCCACGTTTCACCCTGTTTACCCTCGTTTAACCCAAGTTACCCACGTTTCACCCCGTTTACCCTCATTTAACCCAAGTTACGCACGTTTCACCCTGTTTACCCTCGTTTACCCCAAGTTACCCACGTTTCACCCTGTTTACCCTCGTTTACCCCAAGTTACCCACGTTTCACCCTGTTTACCATTGTTTAACCAAGTTACCTACGTTTCACCCCGTTTACCCTCATTTACCCCAAGTTACCCACGTTTCACCCTGTTTACCCTCATTTAACCCAAGTTACCCACGTTTTACCCTGTTTACCCTCGTTTACCCCAAGCTACCCACGTTTCACCCTGTTTACCCTCGTTTACCCCAAGTTACCCACGTTTCACCCTGTTTACCCTCGTTTAACGCAAGTTACCCACGTTTCACCCTGTTTACCCTCGTTTACGCCAAGTTACCCAGGTTTGTCCCTGTTTACCCTCATTTACCCCAAGTTACCCACGTTTTATCCTGTTTACCCTCGTTTACCCCAAGTTACCCACGTTTCACCCTGTTTACCCTCGTTTAACCCAAGCTACCCACCTTTCACCCTGTTTACCCTCGTTTAACCCAAGTTACCCACGTTTCACCCTGTTTACCCTCGTTTACCCCAAGTTACCCACGTTTCTCCCTGTTTACCCTCGTTTACCCCAAGTTACCCACGTTTCACCCTGTTTACCATTGTTTACCCCAAGTTACCCACGTTTCTCCCTGTTTACCATTGTTTACCCCAAGTTACCCACGTTTCTCCCTGTTTACCATTGTTTAACCCAAGTTACCCACGTTTCACCCTGTTTACCATTTTTTACCCCAAGTTACCCACGTTTCTCCCTGTTTACCATTGTTTACCCCAAGTTACCCACGTTTCTCCCTGTTTACCATTGTTTACCCCAAGTTACCCACGTTTCTCCCTGTTTACCATTGTTTAACCCAAGTTACCCACGTTTCACCCTGTTTACCATTTTTTACCCCAAGTTACCCACGTTTCTCCCTGTTTACCATTGTTTACCCCAAGTTACCCACGTTTCACCCTGTCTACCGTCATTTAACCCAAGTTACCCACGTTTCTCCCTGTTTACCCTCATTTAACCCAAGTTACCCACGTTTCTCCCTGTTTACCCTCATTTAACCCACGTTACCCACGTTTCACCCTGTTTACCCTCATTTAACCCAAGTTACGCACGTTTCACCCTGTTTACCCTCGTTTACCCCAAGTTACCCACGTTTCACCCTGTTTACCCTCGTTTACCCCAAGTTACCCACGTTTCACCCTGTTTACCATTGTTTAACCCAAGTTACCCACGTTTCACCCCGTTTACCCTCATTTACCCCAAGTTACCCACGTTTCACCCTGTTTACCCTCATTTAACCCAAGTTACCCACGTTTTACCCTGTTTACCCTCGTTTACCCCATGTTACCCACGTTTCACCCTGTTTACCCTCGTTTACCCAAAGTTACCCACGTTTCACCCTGTTTACCCTCGTTTACCCCAAGTTACCCACGTTTCACCCTGTTTACCCTCGTTTACCCCAAGTTACCCACGTTTCACCCTGTTTACCATTGTTTAACCCAAGTTACCCACGTTTCACCCCGTTTACCCTCATTTAACCCAAGTTACCCACGTTTCACCCTGTTTACCCTCATTTAACCCAAGTTACCCACGTTTTACCCTGTTTACCCTCGTTTACCCCATGTTACCCACGTTTCACCCTGTTTACCCTCGTTTACCCAAAGTTACCCACGTTTCACCCTGTTTACCCTCGTTTACCCCAAGTTACCCAGGTTTTTCCCTGTTTACCCTCATTTACCCCAAGTTACCCACGTTTCACCCTGTTTACCCTCGTTTAACCCAAGCTACCCACGTTTCACCCTGTTTACCCTCGTTTAACCCACGTTACCCACGTTTCACCCTGTTTACCCTCGTTTACCCCAAGTTACCCACGTTTCACCCTGTTTACCATTGTTTAACCCAAGTTACCCACGTTTCACCCTGTTTACCCTCGTTTACCCCAAGTTACCCACGTTTTACCCTGTTTACCCTCGTTTACCCCAAGTTACCCACGTTTTACCCTGTCTACCCTCGTTCACCCCAAGTTACCCACGTTTCACCCTGTTTACCCTCATTTAACCCAAGTTACCCACGTTTCTCCCTGTTTACCATTGTTTAACCCAAGTTACTCACGTTTCACCCTGTTTACCCTCATTTACCCCAAGTTACCCACGTTTCACCCTGTTTACCATTGTTTAACCCAAGTTACCCACGTTTCACCCCGTTTACCCCAAGTTACCCACGTTTCACCCCGTTTACCCTCGTTTACCCCAAGTTACCCACGTTTCTCCCTGTTTACCCTCGTTTACCCCAAGTTACCCACGTTTCTCCCTGTTTACCATTGTTTAACCCAAGTTACCCACGTTTCACCCTGTTTACCCTCATTTAACCCAAGTTACCCACGTTTCACCCTGTTTACCATTGTTTAACCCAAGTTACCCACGTTTCACCCTGTTTACCCTCATTTACCCCAAGTTACCCACGTTTCACCCTGTTTACCCTCATTTACCCCAAGTTACCCACGTTTCACCCTGTTTACCCTCATTTACCCCAAGTTACCCACGTTTCACCCTGTTTACCCTCATTTACCTCAAGTTACCCACGTTTCACCCTGTTTACCCTCATTTACCCCAAGTTACCCACGTTTCACCCTGTTTACCCTCGTTTTCCCTAGTTACCCACGTTTCTCCCTGTTTACCCTCGTTTACCCCAAGTTACCCACGTTTTACCCTGTTTACCCTCGTTTACCCCAAGTTACCCACGTTTCACCCTGTTTACCCTCGTTTACCCCAAGTTACCCACGTTTCTCCCTGTTTACCCTCGTTTACCCCAAGTTACCCACGTTTTACCCTGTTTACCCTCATTTACCCCAAGTTACCCACGTTTCACCCTGTTTACCCTCATTTACCCCAAGTTACCCACGTTTCACCCTGTTTACCCTCATTTACCCCAAGTTACCCACGTTTCACCCTGTTTACCCTCGTTTACCCCAAGTTACCCACGTTTCTCCCTGTTTACCCTCGTTTACCCCAAGTTACCCACGTTTTACCCTGTTTACCGTCGTTTACCCCAAGTTACCCACGTTTCACCCTGTTTACCCTCGTTTACCCCAAGTTACCCACGTTTCTCCCTGTTTACCCTCGTTTACCCCAAGTTACCCACGTTTCACCCTGTTTACCCTCGTTTACCCCAAGTTACCCACGTTTCTCCCTGTTTACCATTGTTTAACCCAAGTTACCCACGTTTCACCCATGCCCTCGAAGCTTCGCTTCTCGGCCGACTGTTCATTTTGCGTCAATCGTTCAGCCTCGGGCATTATCCTCCAATATAGCAGCCACCTGAAGGGGTTTATTTACTAATTAGCCAATGCCTGATTATTTAGTGTCGAAGCTTTATTGAATATTTTGTTTCGTACACTCATGAAGATCTACAAAAATATATATATATTTTTTTTTCATTTATTATCGGGTCGATTACGTCGCAAGCAAAATAACATTAATATCAGGATTTATGACTAGGGGAAGGCATCATCGATTTCTCAACTCCTACGTTACATCACATAAAAACGTACAAAAAAAAAACATGATAAAAACAATGAACATACACGAGCCAATATTCCCTGCGAATAGAATATTTAGATATGTAGCCGATGTACATCTAATTGCAATAACGTTCTCCTATAAATAAAAAAAAATAAAAATAGCAAACTGAGATTTATAAGATTAATCCTAATAATAGGTTATATAATATTAAAATAATATCAAAAGTAGTTGTAAATGGAATATTGTTATCTGTAATCTACCAAATTGAAAATAAAGGTTCGCAGTATTTACGGAAACAAGGATCGAGTGTGATTAATTTCTAACATTAAAACTCGAGAACAAGTAATTAATTTAGGATAAAATGAAACTATTTATTACTACGCGTTATTGATTTAAAAAAAATGGCTTTTGAAGCTAAAAATTATTTTAACCGATCATTCCGTGCTCTTCCTCCGCAGAGGTTCCATGTTGTTTAACATTAACATTAACTCCCCGTCCACACTGGTGCGGATAGCATTTAAAACGATACGCTACACCGTACCCAACGTCACATTGCACGAGCAGAGGTCTTTTAAACCTTATTTTATTTTCTTCATACAGAGATCACATTAACGTTTTCTAACAGTTCCGTTTTCGCCGTCCACACTACTTTACCTAGCCGGCGTTTTCAAATTTCTCCCTGTTTTAGTGTGGACGGTTGGCCTATCCGAATGAAACTAAGATGCGTTTTCAGATTTATCCGGATCAGTGTGTATACGGAACCTAAGATAGAAACGGGCGCGAGTGGAAAGAGGTCCTATTATTGCCTGCCTTCTATTTTTCCCCTTTCCCTGGCCTTTTAGTAAACATAGCTAAGGGTAAGCAAAAAGCTTTTTGCGCGCGTTCTATTGCGCGTCTGTTGGGAGACGTGCATACGCAACTTCTCTTTTCTTTTCGTAGTGAGCTAGCTTGGCAGTTATCTGTGCAGCAGTTTTGGACGCCGGTGTAATGGGCATTTGGTCCTTATTATTAGACTTAGTAACTACGAAATTAAACAGCTTTGAGATGTTTTCCGCAGATGGTTCAACATCAGTTACAGAAATTAACCTTATAACAGCTGACAGCAAAACTAACTCATAGTTAGTCCACGGTCCCCGTGCTTGTGGAATTCCAGCCGTTGTTAGGTACTCACAACCTTTTGCCCTCTTATAAATGCCTGGCGCTCGTTTTCTCTTTATGCCTGACGGGATTGTCGAAGGGCCGGAACGTGCGCCATGCACATTTTCGCAACCGACGCACTCGCAAGAAGAGGAGCAACCTTGTCCATTTCCTAGACATGGGCATCTGGACTTGGTTTTTCCATCTTTGCATGCTGCGTAATTGGTAGTTTTTTTCGCCACTCCTTCTCCACACCTACATTTCAGATTTCTTATGTGAACCGGTTCGTTCAAATTGTCGGTAGTTTCGGCGATATCATGATTACGACAGTTTTTGCAGATGCACTTTCTGCTGCATCGCATTCCTTTTTTTACACAAGGGCATCTCGCTGATGGTAAGCAGGATGTTTTGTCGCCTCTTGTAATATTTTTCCCGCAGGAACAGCCTTTTAACCCCACTGATATTTCAGAATCTGTAAGATACAAAAAGCACATTTGATATTATCATGAGGTAAATAACTGTCAACGCATTTATTTCTGCGTCATTTGCGGGCAAAAACTGTTTATTTTCATGCGTGTACCCTCGTACCACTAATAATGCATTTGACTCGTGTTCTTGACATTGCTAAACAAGGCCTTGATCAAGGTCAATGATATGATATAAACTTGGATGAAATTACTACGTTAAAGTATATCTTTTTAATTTGAGGGATCTTTACTTGAACGAGACACGCAGGTGTGTAAGATTTTTATTATTCCATGTTTTGACAGTTCAACTGAATAATGTTTTTGGCCAATTGTAATAAACAATATTTTTGTTAGTTTATTCTAATTTTTCTAAAAAAATATTTATCATATAGGGGTACTTATTAACGCCATTAAAAATGCGCTAAATGGGTAGTATTACGAAATACTTCATCACCTGCAGGGATGGTTTTACTAGAGATGAGGGCACAAGTGCAAGCCTGCATGCGCGCTGATATAAGAGTCTTCCATCCAATGAAATGGAAAGCCTCTAAAGTGACTGCAGTAACTGATTAATTTTGAATCAAAAGGATGCCTAAATTACGCCGAGCAGTCCACGCGTAAGCACTTAACTGAGCTTGTGCTTGTGTTTTGCGTCACTAGTCAAGTACATGTATATCACATTAACCTGTATTTAGCAGACATGCGTGGAACCCTCGATAGTACAGTGTCCGCTTGGTTGTAAAAGTAACAAGAAGTATCCCACTAGGTGGCCTTATACTCACCTTGCTTTCGTGTAGCATCGTAATGTCCGCAAGCTGTTGCATCGTAGGCGA
Organism: Siderastrea siderea; assembly: GCA_964030785.1. NCBI lineage: Eukaryota > Metazoa > Cnidaria > Anthozoa > Scleractinia > Rhizangiidae > Siderastrea > Siderastrea siderea. Next base: position 11,283,876 of record OZ034967.1, read on the forward strand.
AGTATAATGGTGTAGAAACCATGACACTATCAGGTAAAAAAGTTGTATATGGAAAAGAAGCCAAAGATGTTATGACAACTATAGGTACTTGAAGCAAATCCGCACAGACTCTCACAACAAGATCGCCTAGGTTACCGCAAAATGTCCCTCTCTCCCTAAATAATTCTGTTTCTTCGTTCAGTCTTTCAGGGCTTACTCCTGTAACCACTTGGTACAGTTCATTACTCTGTACGTTATTAATAAAGAGTTGCCTTAAAGTGTAAGCATCTTCCTCCTCCGTCCTTCCTAAACCTGAAGAAAGCAGGTGTGCCGCTAGAGGCGACTCCTCTTCAGTTGACTGTGGGAGTTTCTTTAACTGCTTAACAATACTGCTAAACACACAGTCACCATCTCCTGAAACTGAATCTGACGTTAGTCCAAAGGATGCAAGGTTTCTTGTAAGATTGCTGCGATGATTATTAGAGACCTCAGTTCCATCACTGTTATCGCTGGTTAATGCATTTGAGGTAATCATTTGCATAAATGGTAAGTCAAAAAAATTGGCTGATTTGTCATTGACAGAGTTAGTGATTTCATCAAGCACCCTATATATTTGATTGCTGGTGTGAACTAGTTTCTTTGCTATAGGATCAGAAAGAAGATGTTGTATGTCATCCGCTATTGTTAACATATCATTATCCTCGAGATCCAACGACATTGATGAGTCTTTTTCGGTTGCCATTTCGGCAGTCACTGAATCATTTAAAGACTCTTCACTATCTTTATTAGCCGTTTTCTGTTTTTCCGATTGATCGACATCCATCGGAACACAGGGCACTACGCGACAGTTTTTGAAGTGTTTTTCTCCTTTGCGTTTCATATTTAGGATGTATATGAGGGTCGTTAATATGGCAATCGCGAGTTCAGGACCAACGATTGAGGTCCCGCATAGGAGTGATCTGTTTAAACACCGATGAATTCTCTCATTTCCAGCCGTTCCTGCGCCTGGCACTATTTGGGAAAGACAGTCGTTATTGATGTGTCGCCTTAATTTCTCCAATTCATTAGATAGAGGTTCAAATTCCCCACTAGCCAGGACTGTCTGCCAGCGTTCGCAAAATGAGTCCAGATTTCTGTTTATAATCGCAGGTTCGGGGGTGTTTAACATTCTACTCTCTCCCAAATCCCCGTCTTGTCGAAAAACAAGGGAAAACTCTTTGCAGATTGTCTTTGAAAATTCTGTCCCTTTTGGAACTACGTTAGTCACACGCTGTACTGCGTGAAATAAGTCTAGTTTTACTGGTATCTCGCCCATTACTTCTTGGATCTGCTTTCTTGATTGACAGCAGTTGTCTACATGAATTGATTTAACGTTTACTCCCTTTCTTTCTTTCACATTTTGCAACAGGCTTTTTACTTCTGAATAGCCTGCAGTTTTTGTCAGCCTCCAGTCCACGATTTCGTTATTTTCGTTGAGTAGAAGCAACAAAAAGCCAAATTGTTTGACGTAACGCCCATCAGTGTCACGATAACAACCAATGTTTTTGCTCACTTTAAAGGTGTGATCGCAGGATAATGACGTTGCTTCGACTTTTTCCATTTCTTCTCGGTAGAAAAACTTCATCTCCTCAAAGCGATCGAGGTATATTCTAATTAGTTGAATGTCAGACGGAAATGAAAAAAGCACGTCCTCGTAGAAAGTGATGCAATTCTCGTTGGTAGGACTTTGACAACCCGAAGATTGAAAGCGTTTATTTCTTTCTGAAAATTCCCTTAGGTTTAAGTTTGCGATAATTTCACTTATTTTTAGAAAGTTGTTGCCTTCCAGAACTAAAGTCTCTACCAGATTAACAAGATCCGTAGTGCAGCAGGATTTGTGTTATTTCTTGATAGGAAAGAGGTTTGAAATTGATTTTGGTAGACATTCCATTATGACCTCGGATCCAGAGAGGTGACGGCATTGCCTGTCAAAACCTTGGTAGGTGCATTGATAATATCGTTGCACTAGGATTATGTTCCCACTCAAATCATAGACCATTCTTGGGTTGAGATAGCTCTTTTTACTAACGACATCCGTCCATTGTTTGCTAGTCATCAATGCACCATGTGTAGGACACCATAGTTGAAGTTTGAAGTGCTCAGCAGGTGCCCATATGAAAAGCTTTGGCAATAAAAATTGCCTTTGTGCGTTATTCCTTTCCTCAGGGCACTCCCTAACCGGTGGCTGAATGACATGATCGAACCAGCTGCTTTGCATGTCTTTTTCGAACAACACTATGACCTTCTTTATGTACCTTTGTATAGTTTCGTCAAGAACGACGGAACATACCATAAAACCATTAACTTGCAGTAACAAAAAAAATATAAAATGCATTTCTGATAGAAGATACATTTCTTAACCTTAAAGTTTGTCAATGTGACTGTTGTGCTCCTTACTGGCCGACTGGATTGAGACTGCACGTATCGTACCCTGTAGGTCATCACATCGGAGTGGGTGGAGCAGACAATTGCATTCACAAAGCCGGACTTGCCACTCAGATCGGCAATTTTTTCTTCCTGAGACGCAGGCTAATTAGGTGTGAAAAGCTATCAAATGAACGCTAATGGGATAAAAGAGGAAAAGCGACGACTTACCGTCGTTTGTTTTCTGGCCCCTCTCAACGATATTTTCCGTTCCGAACAGTTCTTGAATAATTTTATGCTTAAATATAGCTAAACGCAACAGATGTCTCTTGGCTAGTGTCGTTAGTTTCTGGACGCCGTAATGGGTGCCCCACAGATGACCACCAACACGACTTGACCCTGGTCAAACGAACAATAGAGACCAATAGATAAGAGGAAGCCGCCCACAGGGACTCGGTTTCGAAACCTCGAGTTGGACTTCGAACTCGACTTATATATAGCTTTCAAGTTTGTTGATTTACAGTAAAACGGCTCCTGAGAGGACAGATTTTGTATTGAAAAGAACGCAATGCTAATCAGGTCTAGTCAGATTGCTGTAAATATTTTAAAATGTAATTACTTAAACGTTAATCTTTCCTATGTATCAGTTTTTTCTTTAGGAAAAATCAAGTATAAAATTACAACGAACAGCTGTCTCTCTTCGTTAAAAGCTTTTTATCTTGGACTCTTATCTCTTCGACACATTTAACAAAGCAATTGTCGAAAATGGCAGATCCAGACCGAACAATAACAAAAAAGTACAATCTGTCGCAATGAAACGAGAGGTCTCATCGAAAAAGCCAATCACATGAGAGCAAATGTAGACAAATGCCTTTTGATACCACCATTTCCTGACCATAAAAGACGCCAGAGCTAAAGATAAGCAATCATTTCTCATTTCGACTGAGTCCAAGATGGCAGAAAGTTCCCTATTAGTTACCGATCAAACACCAAAGGCCAGCGGATCAAACCTGGAAATAGATCCGAAAAAGCTTATGAGCAAAAATGGAGTCATTGGCTACGAGAAGGCTGACGGGTTCCAGGAGATGACCAACTTTAGTATTGAAATTAACGGCTACGTGGCGGATCATAATGGGGCAGTTATTGGTTATCTTGCACGGGTACAGCTAGATATTGTCGACGACGATGCTCCGGACGAGTCCAGGTATTGTAAATTCTTTTGTAAAGAACCGTTCACGTGCCAATAGCGGGATTGGTGTAGCGTTAATAACCGGTCTCGTGCACAAAAGTATTTGAAGCATTAAGAGCTTTAGATAGAGAAGGTGTTTGTCATCAGCTTACCAAATCATCAGAGTATTTCAGAGAGTGCAAAATGGTTGGCATTGTCGAATTAGCAAAACAACGCATAACATTCGGCGGGTAAACAGAGATTCCAACCCTCCCGATATCATGCGTTGCCTCCCGCTCTCCCGACGGCTTATCAAATTATCCCGATTTCTCATGAAATTCTGAAAACAAGGAAAACATTTCTAATATTTAGTATTTTTTGCGATTTTTTTGTAACAACAGTAAAGAAAAGCACCAAAAATATCTGTGAAAAGAATAAAGTCCTTATAGAATAGCTCAGAAATGATGTCAAAATGCCGGAAATGGGACTTGAGAGAACCTAAATTTGCGTCGTCAATATACGTTCGCCACCCATAAACTAAAGACCTAGTGAGTAAACCACACTATAAATTATTATTCTAGATGAGCGTCGCGCAATCAGATGAATAAAGACCTTCAGAAACAATTCACCATTCTTAAGAAATGCCGCGGAAAGCTGGAATGCTTAATTTACGAAATGCTCTTTATCAAAGACAAGAAACCTAAACTGAACACTCAATCTAACTCAATCAAAGCAAAACTATTTACCTAATTAACACCCTCTACATTCCACATTGTATTTTTAATCATATGCAACAAGACTTCAACACGCATTTTATTATATAAGGAACTCACAAGAATCTGACTTTTAGTTATACGAATTTGAAAATGATGAGTGAGTCATCGAAACGTCATTCGAAACTACTATCGCTAATTCTTATTCTTAATTGTTTACCCAAAACCTCCGTGAGTGGAAAAAGTGACAACGATTTATCAGTGCGTTACTTTTCTTCACAACGTGCTTGGAAAATCATTTTACAGTCTTTGCGGCTGCCCTTCAATCTCTGCACGTCCTCAGAGGAAATATATTTTCGAGATGCATTTTCCCCTTTCCTGCCTGATTCGCCTTCAACTGATTTTTTCGTAGTTCGACGCCTTTTTTGCCTGTAAAACGTTTCTTCCGTCTAATGGGGAAATCCTCGTCCGACATGTCCGACACATATTTGCCACAGGATTTTTCTAAAATATTCTCACTGCCATCATCGGAATCACTTGTATAATCCTCATATCCAGAGTCACTATCCAGAAATTCTCCCCAAGGGTTTGCCTCAAATTAGGAAGTGACACTGATGACAGAAATTGAATTTATTCATCTCCAACGAAGGTAATTTCCGACGCCATTTCGTTTGTTTTTCTCTGCGCGGAGTCCTCGCAACACATATGCGCGTGTGTCACGCGCGATGGCGCAATTTTTTCTAAAAATAGCACATTTGTCTTTTTTGATGGGGCCAACACCACTACTGAAAATGGCACTTAGTTACGGTCTCCATCCCCGATTATGGCTCCTGTCAGTAGGTTGTCTTCCAAAAAAAGGAAGGACCGAGAATAGGCAGAATATCGTAGCAAACAATCTTTGTCAATTTTTTACCTTTCACGCATACCTGGACAAGAAAACGGTAAAATAGGTCTAGAACAAAACAACACAAAAGAAAAACTTTTTACGGTCATTTATAGTGGCGATATTTAATTTTAGATCGACCATAAAAACGTGTTTACTTGTCGTCTATCCATTGAATAAAGGTATGTGAGGTTTTCATCATGAAAGAAGAAAACTATTTTAAAATTTAGGCGGGATCGGGATTTCGACGTAAAGAAGGGCGGGATGGCGGGATTAACAGGAAAAAATAGGCGGGATGGCGGGATCTGAGAACCCTATTGTGGACCCTCTTAAGGTGGCTCCCTAGAGTATTTACTAATATCCCCTCCTAGCTAGGGTGATTTATAATAGAAACCCTAGTTATTTTGCCTTTTAGCTTTTGTTATAGAGATTCACCAGTATGGGTACCAACATGATAAGGTTTATTTATCGGGTGTAATTTATTAGATTACGGCCGTTGCCATGGCAACATCGCATCTATTAACAGGCATTTATTTTCTTATTTTTGGTCATTAATCCTTGATATTTTTACTTTTCTTCGGTGAAATGTTTTTAATTTTTGCCACATTATGTAAGCCATATTGCTGGATATTTTGAAGTGGAAAAAACATGGGGTCGTTCAGACGGTTTTGCCAGTATTCCGTGATTTGTTATTTTTCTCAATAACGGCAGTTAGCTCTGACAAATTTCAACAAAAAGAGGACATTTGATAGGTACTGCATCTGTTTAGAAATGAGCCAATTTTCAAAAAAATTTACCGAAGGAAACGCGTGAAAATGCACTGTTAATTTTACCTATTTTTGCTGCGCTGACGTCACAAAAATCAGGAAAACACGCGCGGTTCTTAAGTTTACGCGCTGTTCACGCGAGCCATCACGCCCGCATGTGCATAGCTATCGAAAACATGTGGATTTCTTCGAAATACGAAAGCCATTTTTGACTTACCGAGGGCGTATTATTGCCGTAGTATCTCGCCAATTTTAAAAGGAAAGGATGAAAGATTCAGTTCCTTACCTAATGCTGGATGTTTTCTTCGAAGTACTTGACTACTGTAGCCAAAATTCGTGTTGTGGTGGTTACTCGTGGTGATGGCGATGCGGATGAGGATGGTGGTTTTGAGAGGATCGCATTAAGTCCTTCTTTTCCAAACTTGCTGTACACTGTTTTCAGATCTTCAAATGCCAGCCCACTTCCGGATATTTTTTCAACCATGTTCTTCTTTAGGAATTGCGGATGGTTGAGATTACCTTTGAACGACTGCATTAAAAGATGGCGGCGATCTAAATAAATCACGTCCTCAGCTGCATGGCTTGCTGTTACAAGACCCGAGTTCTCGATTATTGTTTTCGTCGAAAGTTCAAGCCGTGACTCAAAAATTATTTTTCGTAGCGCGAGGACATCTTCTAATGCATCGTGTGCTTCGAAGAAACTGTACAAGGATGATTGGTTGGTCTTTGGAAAGGTACCATCGGAATTCTGCAAATAGGGAACTTTTTTTCTGACCAGTGCTTTAAACAATGTGAGAGAGTCAGCAAACCAAACGTCCATTGCCTCTAATCTTTCTTTAAAGTCACTTTCACAATTTCTTAGCAGGACAGGAACGTCAAATGTAAGAGAATTGTGGCCAAGGAGCACCGTGGAGACATTTTTGTTTGTGTGGGACTTGGCCCTCCCCACTGACTTCGAAACAAAGGCAAGAAACTGAGATATTGCTTCCTTCAAGGGTAGTGTACTTACTTCCTTGTTCTCTTTGTAAAGTTTCCGTTCATCATTGACTTTGACTATTTTAAGTTGTTTACTTTTGAAGCGAAATAATCGATGTCTTGCACAGGTAGAATATACGTTGAAAATTGATGAAGGCCAGATTGGTCAGTAACTGATAATTGACAGAGCTCAGCAGATTTCCCAGTAGTGTTTGTTTCGGTGTCAAAAATTAAGAAGTTGTAAAGTTTGTTTTCATCATAGTTGACTTGTTTTGCCAGTGGTCGTGCAGTGTATTGTGGAACAATGCTCTCAATATCTTTCAGTGTAATTGCGGTCGCTGAGGACATGGTGTTGAGGTCAATGTTCAATCCAATTCCTGTTTCATATGTTTTCCCTTCTTTTCTTGCAGTTTGTGTACAGTTTTGTCTGCGGGCATTGGCTCTTCCCCGTTTAAAGGCCAAATTTGATTTTCTGATTTTATCTTTTATAACTTGACTGGTCATTTTTTCCCCAAATTTTACACAAAAATCGCCAGGCTCTATGTTAAGTGCTTCAAGGGTTCTGCTTACGTAGCTGTACCGCAAATTTGTTTGGGCAACACCACAGGCCACACGGAAATCATTGCTTTCACTGCCACCATAAAATCTGATCTTTGGATTTTTGGAGCCTATAACACTGTTCAGAGCCTCATTTCGCTGGGAATTTGTCATAGGTGCAAGCTTCTCTGTCACAGCATCAGTGCAGTAATCATTGAAAATGTTAGTTAAGGCTGACTGCAACTTTTCCCCGTGCAGTTCTTTTCCATGCGGCAGATCTTTATGCCTGTAGGTTGCTGGATTGCTTTTAAACTTACACCAACTATCACATTTGGAGTGATTGCCAAAGGCATGGGGAACAATTGACTTAATGGCAGCCTGGATCCCCTTTGAATCCCCCTTGTTTTGAGCAGTAGCGTATGAAAAGCATTTCACTAAATAATTAATTACTTTTTGAGATAAAGGGGAACAATTGTCAAATTTTCCATGTTGACTAAGATTGTATAAACGTGTTGTGAGGGATCTTTTCATATGTATAATGTCGCTGAATTTTTCAATTCCATAAGTCACTTTTTCACGTAAGTGTGCCTCTGTTGTCGAGTCATCATCACCTGTGTAAACTGAAAACTTAACACTTTGGTTTGGAGCTCTGTTAAACAATTCAACTGCTGCAGCAGGCTCCATTGCTTTTGATGAGGCTTCATGATTTTTTCAGCAGTCGTGAGCCTTAGGTTGTTTGCCCATGGCTTTTGCACTGTCACAAAATCTACAATACTTTGTCTTTGTTGTATAGTCCAGTACTTTACCAGAAGATAAGCTCATAACTGCTGCTTGTCCAGTGCGAGAGTTATGTCCTTTTCCACGTTTCTGCCAGCCCATGTCAAAGGAACAGGAAATAGGAACCAGGTTACTTTTATCAACCTGAACACTATTTTTTAGGGCTTCCTCTTTTTCCATTGTCAAATAATCCTGACAGCTACTTTTTGCAATACCTTCAACAGCTTTCCCTACCTCTCTTTCCCTTAACTTAAAAGTGACAGAATTTAGAGTTGGGGCATTTAAAGTAGAGAGCACATTGTTTATATGGGTTTGGCCAATGCCCGCATGAAGACAGCCAAGTGCTATTCGGGTGTTGATGTCAAAAGCAGGTGGACCACGTTGCCCTGATCTGTGTTGTTCAGAAGTTTTGACTGTATTGCTTTTACCACAGACTGGACAAATTACCACAAATGTGCTGGCTAGGCCATGTCGCACTTCATCAGTCACATTGTAAAATGAAAGTGGACCTAAATGATACAAGTGAAATGAAACAAGCTTTGTGTATAATACATATTAACATATATGATGTATTCTGGGAGAAGAGGTAGGTTTGTTTAGTAAAAAATGACTTGCTCAAAATCTCCTGCTCTTGTTGTTTGCTCATATTAATTTTGCAAAATGCTCTCCAGAGGGTTTGGCTGCAGGAATAGGGGATATATTGAAGACTGTTTTTGTTGTTGTTGTTGTTCCTGAATGGGAATGAATGAATGAGACTTCTGCACAGCCCCATACATCACTTATGCCTGCAGTACTCTCATAATAATCCTCCCTAGCAAACAGTGAATGTGCAAGGAATTAAATAAATTCTTATGGTAACCATAAAACAAGAAGGTAGATTCTTCTTTAGATTCTCATTCTGAAGAGCAAGTGTAAAAGTCCAGTCCAGCTCAGTCCATTCCGGTCAGGCTGCAGTGAGAAAATGGTGATGTACGTTTACCTGATCCGCAGTGAGTACAGCTTTGGAGACTTTTCCGAAATGAGTCGAGGTCAATGAGACGAGTTCCATGAGGAATAAATTCTTCTCTTTCGGCGGCGGCCTGTTAGAAGCACAAAAAATTTGATGGTTCCCGTAATTACTTACGCGTGTTGCGTACATGTACTACTGACAAAACGTTTTTTTTTAAAGGTATCGAGTCACCAGCGTGCATACCTGAGTACTCCTTGTGTTGCGTTTAGAGGGTGGTTGGTTTTCGTTGGCGTAGTTCTCAAAGTCGAGTTTCCTTTTTGCGGTGTACTTTTGATATCCTTGTCTCATTTTTATTAAGTTTTTTGGTGTTCCTTTCGTGAAGCGACCATTCGCGCCGTGCTTTTCGTGGAGCGAGGGCGGGAAGGAAGGAGCGGAGAGGCTCTCACTGACGGATGATGTGGGCGGAGAATCGTTTTCTTCCGTATCGTTGGAGCTAGCCGCAGCTATACCCAAGACTGAAAACAAGCTGTACCGAGAGTTCCTGCTTTGTTTACAATGAGATTCACGCTTATGAGGATCGACACTTTGAGATAAATGACTCGTAACTCGTGTAACATTTTCTCTTTTCACAAATCTGTGCCCTGTGCTAAGCAAACTCCTTACATTACCGGCTTCAAGACAGTTAAAAAGGTTTTTTCGGGCAATGTTTCTAAAGAGGGAAGCCATGTTTTGTTTTATTTTTGCGTGGACGTCGCGCGAATTTAAAAGCTCGCGCCATTCTAGTGCCCAGGCTGCGCGCGGTCATAAAACTCTAGGGAGCTACCTTAAAAAGTGTTTTAGGAAAATTTCGGTTTGTTTGTCTGAGTTTTCTGTTTTGTCTTAGTCCTGACGTCACTCGCGCGCTTCGCTATTCCGCTGAAAATATGCATTGCTGGCCACAACAAAATGGCGGCGGAAAAGTTGGGAAGTAGGCAATGGCGTTTTGGGGGGATTTCAGAGCTGTGTGCTTCAGATATGTACCCAATATAAATAATATACCTTATTGGTCTACCTTATTACTTAATTTCGTGGGTCTTTTCTTTGAAAGATTTTCGCTATTCTAAAAAAAACCAGAAAATTAAAGACCGACGAACCCTCTTTTTTTTACTTATTAAATTATTTGTAATGCTTTCAACGCACACTCTTCTCTTGATTTGTCAAATCCATCACAGGATAAGAGTTCACTACTTACTATTTGAGCATGCATAAAAATAATGGTTCCTCCTCTTACAATTTTCCTTTTGTTTGGTTCCGTAGAAGCAAGGAGTATTTCCTAAGCAATAAGGATACGAGTTCACACCAAGCTTTGATCAATGCCTTGAAAAGTGAGGCAATTTGGACCCAACCCGCTAAAGACCCGTACCTCCCCCAGTTTGTGTATAGGCTGTGCAAGACATATATGAAGAAACCAATGGAGGAGAGGCGAAAGATGATTCCAGTTTCGGTAAGTGCTGTGAATTGGTTTTGACTATTTTAAAGTGAGATTAAAAACAGTTAGAGGATGAGTTTACTTTAATTATTAAATATTATAAGTTTTAATTGATAAGGGTTTTGACTGCACCATACATACTTGATCCTTTTGGAGGTTATATCTGTTTAAAAGCTGAATTCAAAGATAGGTGATTAATATCTACTTATCAATAGATATTTATATTATATTTATTATTTTTTCATCAGGTAATCGGAAAACAGCCCACAGATGTATGGGTGTTTAATGACACAATTCAAATCGATAACAGTGGTACAGTGATTGCAAGAGACCATCAGAGTTATATCCTTTTGGATGACACATCTCTACCTGTTTTGACAAGAATAACCACAGGCAGCCCAGACGCATTGTAAGTGGAGTTCACTTAAAAATAGAAAAGGGTGAAAATATATGTAATAGCACGAAATAAATCTTTACTTCACGAAATAAATCTTGTTTACTTCTGCTTATTGTGTCCTGTTTAATTAATTTCTGGTTAATCTTGCACCGCTCTCTTAAATTACGCAATCGCTTGTTAGCGTCGCTGCTTATATAACCCGTTAAGCCTAAGGTTTGCAGAGATTTATTACAGACTAACTGGTGATAAAAGAATCGAGATATCTTGAAATAAATCGTGCCTACCCTCAGCTCAATGTTCCCCTGTTCGTCCTGGCTGGTTTAAATGACATTTTGTGGCTTTGGAAGCTACCTCCGATTGAAAAAAGCCACAAAATGTCATTTAAACCAGCCAGGACGAACAGGGGAACATTGAGCTGAGGGTAGGCACGATTTATTTCAAGATATCTTGATTCTTTTAATTTAATTAAATAGGATAGTGGTACTCTGAATAATTGTTACATTCCACCATGATTTGATTGACATACTTAAAGGATTGCATGTATTCAATTGGAAAGAAATGAAGTTGCTAATAGGATGAATCACCAGTACAATACTTTAACCCAAATGCAATTTCAAAAGGTTGAAGTCTTGGTTGCGGCTGCATTTGTTATGAATAATTTGTTCAGTTTTATAATTGATTAAATTGCAGTTTGATTGCAAATTTAAAAAAAAAAACAATAAGAAATATGTTTATATACTTATATAAACATTTTACAGCTGTGTTCTCTCTGTGGACTCTGTTTTATCACCATGAATTAACTGCATGTTGCAGAATTACAATATGCCATATCTACTTACTTGCAAAGCAGAATTTTGCATAGTTGCTATTCATAATTTATGACAAAATATTTAATTATTATAACAAAAAATATCTTGTACGAGTTTGTTACTCAACAGTGAACATTAACTTTTTTGCATCTTGATTTGACGTTTTAGCTATTGATGATGGCAAAGCCCTTAAGCAGTTAATTTTGGCTGAAAAAGATCTTTTGGCAAACAATTTTCCACAAGGTCTTATGACCATTGCTTGTGTGGCAATTGGGGCCAATTACGACCTTGTCATAAAGAAGTATGGAGGCTGTGCTCTGCCAGTCTTATATGGTGCCCCTCAGTCAGCCAAAACCACTGCTCTTAAGGCAGCTCTTTCTGTAGTTGGCAATCCAGATATCGTACAAGGTTTGTGGTGTTGAATGTACATGACTATACACCGTAAAATTCCTGTTATAAGCTGCCCTCTACTGGATGACATTACAGAACAGGCTAAATGCTGCTTTATTATGTATAACTGTTTTACTTAAAATCTTATTTCGATCAACATCGCCGTGGCTTGTTTTGAAATGTTTTAATTATTCTGCTTATAACCCCCCCTCCCTGGAATAAAAATGCAATTTTTAGAATCCTTTTATTATGAGCCATGTGATGTATTTTTTAGCATTTAATAGTAGGTTGATTATTTCATAGCATTTTACAGATCTTATTATTATATTCTTATCTCAGAATTTGTAAAGTTGGCCTAAAAACCATCTAATGGAAACAACTTATAAACTTACTATTACCCCCCCCCCCCCCCCCACAGATACAAGCCCTCCTGTTTAAAAGCCCACCCAAAACCATAAGCCCAGGACTTAAAATCGGAATTTAATAATATACATGTATACCGGTACATATCAATTTAATGACAATTAATGGTAGAAGGTGTTGTTACCAAAAATATCTACAACCACAATGATTGTGCCACCAGTTCTGTTCGGCCCTGAAATATTAATCTCAACACAGTTTGCAAGACTGTGCTCTTCTTTACTTTGAGATTTAATAAACACTAGGCTGCTTCAAGTGTACTGTCATCATCCCCATCCCCTCATTAGGATTTGCAGACTATCAATCAAAAGCTCAAACTTTTAAATTTTTAACCAGAGAACGCTCAAAATCTTATTATGTCTTACCCTGGTTACTCGTCCATTTTAAAAAAAATATATGTTACGAACAACTAAAGGTTTTTTCTTTTGTCTAGACATGACTTTTAAGGCCATCATGGACGCTGTTTGCAAGACATCCATACCATTTGGCTGGGATGATTGCGACAAGAGTGCCACAATGAAACAAGTTGCAGTAGCTCTTTTTAATCAGGTAATACTGTGCATCCATGCAGTAATGGATACCCATTTTTTGTGTTGCCTGAGTATTATTCAGACCTGCCAACCTCCAAAACATGCAAATCTGGAGCTGTTGAAAAAAAGCCCAGAAAAACGTGGAGATTGGGACCTCAAAACTGGAGATTTCCAAAATATGTGTTAAATGAAAATAAAAATGGTAGATTTCTTGTTTCAAGGTATTCTTTACCTTATCTGTGCACCTATTGTATTCTTTTGCCGCATATTTTGAAGATTCAGTTTCTGTTTCGCTGTCGACGCGAGGCGCCAGGTTGAGTTTACTGTTCACAGCTGTAGCCTTCCAGAGACCTAAGCGCACCTATGTTTCACGGGAATGAGGCTGGAATTGTACCTAGGTTTACCTCAAACATTAGAATAATTTGACAAATGTGGCCATTTTCAACACGGATTTTTCAATATTGCTTCATACACTATCTGAATTGTTTGGCAATTTCAAGATTTTCTGATTCACTGTGAGATTTGGAGGCCAAATCGTGAGACCGTGAGTTGATACCCCAAGCCATGAGTGTCACAGTGAAACCGTGAGAGTTGGCAGGTCTGATTATTATGACATCTGTTTTTGCTTCAATTTTAGTTAATCACAGCCACTTGAATAATCTGATGAATTGTTTGGCCTGTTATTCTCTGAGCTCTTCATATAGGCAAATGTACTGTTCTCATTTGCTTTTTTCAATTGTTATGTGCATGTCTTCTTTTTCAGGATGGCACCAAGAATTATCATGGAAGGAACATTCCAAAAACATTCCCCATCATGACAACAAATGTGGATGGAAAAACACTAAAGTAAGAATCAAAATACTGTCTTGCTATTGTTAAGTGCACCAATTATGGTTATTATTCTTATATTGGCAATATATCCAAACTGGACAAACATATTAATATATGTTACAGTATACTATAACTGTAATGTTACCATAATGTGCGTACAATGATTCTGCATTAATTAACAGAATATGCAAGCTTGTGTGCACAGCTTTATATTGCTTCAAATGTTTAAAATGTAATCAATGTAATCAACTTGGTTACAAGGCCATGTTTAAGTGCTATATGTCACATTAAATTATTTAAAAGACCAGAGTTTATTGCTGATAAGTAGAAACTCAGTCGTGTTCTATTGGAAATCCCACTGTTTTCTATTCCCAGATAGAACACAATCGCTCCATGTTGCTCTTTACAAAAACAATAATCCTTGATTTTTGGGTTAAAAGTGCATACAACTGTAATTTTGGGGTGCAATGATTTAGAGCTTCTACTAATGCGCCTCCTTGGCTATTCGCTCATATTAGAAAATTTGGAGTAGTCTGTTATTGGTAATAAGTGCATAATTTATTGCATCAGACCTTTGATGCTGTACATTTGTAATAAGCAACTTTGCAAGCTGCCCTACTAAACAGAAATAATATACATGTATGGAAGGATTACATGTTATTTTACTTATAGTAACTGGTAAATACTTTCCTTTAGGGTTTTGTGAAGATGGATGAGGATCCCCTTCCAGACTCTAGACCCACTCTACAGGTCTAAAACATTTCGGGAGAAATTTGAGGTTCTCCAAAGTGCCATGACTGGGGCCAGTGCAAGTGTGGCTGTTGTCACCGCATATGCAAGAAAGAAATTGTCAGAGGAGACAGCAGAAGAAGATATTGATGAGATAACAGACCGATTAGTGGAAATGGCAGATGCCCAGGAGCTTGTAGTTGATCAGCGGGCACTGATGTCATACTCCCTTCTAGTGTTTTCATGCAAGGTGGTAAGGAACTGGACATTGTACAGGGCTTCTGATATTATGGGATGGTGCACTGTTGTAAACCAGAAAGCAACCACTGTCAACTCCTGCCCACATTGCAGATAAACAATTAGAAAGCAACCAATTGGAATAATTGAAGGGCCCGGTGGAAAAAGGGCGTACATGTAAGTGACGCTTTGAGGTTAAAATCGAAATTGCTCCTATTTAGCTGAACATTGGCACACAGGCTGGTTTCCATGTGAGGAACACTGTTGCGCACTTATTTCTTGACCTGAGATCTAAAATTTGAAGAATTAGGGTATTACCTTTGCTTAAAACTGACACAAAGAAAACAACAGGACCGGGGATTCTAGGTTGAATTCCTTTGTTTTAGTTCAGGTAGAGAACAAAAGAAATCTTTCACGCATCACTTGAGCGAGTTCAGTTCAACAAAACTTTTCACGCAAAAGTAATACGCTATTCTTCAAATGTTAGATCTCAGGTCAAGAAATAAGTGCGCAACAGCGTTCCTCATATGAAAACCAGCCTGTGTGCCAATGTTCAGCTAAATAGGAGCAATTTCGATTTTAACCCCAAATCGCCACTTACGCCCTTTTTCCACCGGGCCCTTCAATTATTAAATATTCCAAAGGCCTCACACAGTTTTGAAGATTAACTCTTTGTGACTGATATTATGCAAAAGTTTTGTTCGTGTGGCTGCATGTATTGGATACCTGGTAGTTTGCTAGAAATGACACCATTGATTTTGGCTTTCCAGGCCATCCTCTCCGTAGGGTTAAATAGAATTGAAACCTAATAATTTTTATTGAATAGCACTTTCTATAAGCTTTGTAATGAAAAATAGTTTGTGGTGGCTGAGTTTGAAACACATGGCCACATGCACTTAAACTATACATGTTCTTTGGCTATGGACGCCTGCAAAGGTAAATGGTAACCTTATTTTTTTCTGTTTGCACAGATCCTAGATAAGGTAGGCCTGAGCCATCTCTATGAGGAAATCGAAGAGAATATTGAAAAGGTAGTCCTGCCTAGTTATGTGGAGGCCTCTGCTGTCACATCAGGAGATGTCAAATCGAACAATTTGATGGCAAGTGAAACAGACCAGGCCTTGAAGAGGTTCCTTGGATCTATTTCAATCAACGTTACAACAGTAAGTTTTTACTAAAAGCGAAAGTATCGAGCATACTATAAAATATATACACGTAATTAATACATGTAATTAATAATGCTATTAATTCCTCTGAAATTATAGTGTCACCTGTTCATAGTTCACTTTGCTAGTAATGGGTTTATAATATTTTTATGCAATTGTTAAAGGTAGAAACTTTTGTCAGCAACAAAGTCAAACCTAAAAGATGCAACTGTGGAGAGTCAGTGGCATTTAATGTGCCCGGTGTTGCGAGTTACATCAGGGATTCTGGCATTGACAAAATCATCACCGATGCCACTATTCGCAATTTCGTCACATCCAAGCAAGTTGGTTGTGTTGGAAAATCAACCAAATTTTGGGGTAGAACAGCAAGTGCCACGTCTGCACACATAAGTAGACGCTTCTTAGCAGGAGATGTTTGACTGAAATTGATAAAGGTATGATAGACATAAAAATTATAAAGATTCATGAACTCAATTAATACAGTTAAAAGGACAAAAATGTTTTCATTGCAAAGTAGTGCCCAGAAAAAGAAACAGCTGAGCTAAAATAAAGTTTACGTTACGTTACGTTATGTTATGTCATGTTATTAATATGTTATGTTATGTTATGCCACTACAGAAGCTGTTGACCTAACCAAGTTATTTATCATTAATTAAAATTTAAAGCAGGGAATTGCAATAACATATCTTTGCAGTGTATACAAGTGTATCAACTTTACAATGTATACAAGTGGTCACGAGTCCTAAGGCTTAAATACCTTTATGTTGTTTTTGTACATGTAGCTTTCGCATCACTGACTCCTGCTGCTACCAGTGACCTGTCAGGTATGTAGCCATGTTAGTGAGTCAATTTCTTATTTTCAAATTGTTTGTTCATCATTGCTTATATTCTACCTTATGATTTTTTTTATCTGTCCAGGTGACAGTACCAGCAGTGATCAGAGTGAGTTAGATTTTCTGTTCCTCCTATAAATGTTTGTTTATTGTTGCCCATGTTTTTTAGTTAAACCCTGGAATTTGTGTGGATTCGATTGAAAATTGCTTATTTCAAGTAATGATCTTTTTTAACAGCCTATGACGAGCAGGGGTGGCAGAGTGGTGAGAGCGATATCGCCTCCCACCAGTGTGGCCCATGTTTGATTCCAGTCCAGTGTCATATTGTGTGGGTTCAGTTTGTTGCTGGTTCTCTTTCTTGCTCCAAGGGTTTTTCTACGGGCTTTCCGGTTTTCCTCTCTCCAAAAGAAACAACACTCCAAATTCCAGTTCGTTATTCGGTGCATGTACACGTCTTAATAAGCTCTAAACTATTCTGTGTACGTGCAGGGTAAATAAATAACATTACATTACATTTACATGTAACAAAGCTACTGCAAATTCCAGCAGTGAAAAAAATTGCTTAATCAAATTTCATGTCATGAGTTGTTTTGTCCAGGCAAAAAAGCTACTGTCAACCCCAGCAGTGATCAGAGTATGTTGATTTTCAGTTCCTCCCACAGTTAATTTTTAATGATGCTAATTTTTTGTTGATCCCGTAATCTTTGCATAATTTGAAAATAGCTTGTTTCATCTAATGATTTTTTTTCTTTCCAGGTAACAAACCTACACATGTGGTCAATCCCAGTAGTGATCAGGGTATGTTGATTTTCTTCTCCTCCCAGTTTTTAATGTTTTTTGATACTTATTTTTGTTCATTCCTTAATTTAAAAAATTAAACAATTGCTTATTTCATCTTTTGTTTTTTTTTTATCTGTCCAATCAACAAAGCTACTCTCAACCCCAGCAGTGATCAGGGTATCTAGATTTTCAGTTCCTCCAAGTGTTTTTTTTTGTTTATCGATGAGTTTCTTGTTTAATTTTAAAATTGATTAATTGATGTAATGATTTTTTATAGGTCCAGGTAACAAAGCTACAGTGAATCCCAGCAGTGATCAGTCAGGGTTTGTTTATTTTCTGCTACTCTCAATGTTTAAAGTTTATTGCTGCATAGTTTATATCACATTGTTTTTTGCAAATTTCATCTAATGATATTTTTATCCCTCCAGGCAACAAAGCTACTGTCAACCCCTGTAGTGATCAGGGTATGTTGATTTTCAGTTTATCCCTTATTTTTTGCATAATTTAATTATAAATGCTGCTTATATCATCTAATGATTTTTTTTATCTGTCCAGGTAACAAAGCTTCTGTCGATCCAAGCAATGATCAGGGTTTGTTGATTTTTTTTTTGTTACTATTTGTCCGCCTGCTAGGTGGCTCTATTTTAGGGAGCAAACGGCAAGCGAGAGGCGAAGCGGCAAAAAGTTTTGGGCAAACCCAAACACCTAGAACCTGCTCACAGGCTAATTGTTTGTTAATTGTTGCGTTTGTTCGTTGTTATCTTCCCTTAAAGCGCTGGGTCTACTAAGAACAAATTTGTTTTTCTGCGCGTTGAAATATTTTATCCAATGCTTTGTTATTTTATTTTGTAGAGAAAGTGCCTGCAACTCGATCCAAGACTAAGAGGAGTAAGTACAGTACTAGTTCAGTAATGTATATAAGTTATTCGTTTATCGACAAAAATATGCCAGTTTCCTTACCTCTTTTAACCCTACACTGTGACAACTCACCCAAAATATTACCCAGTAATAGTGTGTTAAGGATTTCACAAGGAGTATCGAGGTAAAAAAAAAGCTTTAGTGTTATCCTCCTACAAACTTTTTTTCTCGCTATCTCTTTCATCTTTTTACCGTCATTGCCCTTTACTGTGTGTTGTAATGAAAAGTTTTACCTGTAGATTGTTGAAGCGTTTGTGTTGAGAAATGATTTACCAAGGCAAACATGTTTGTTCTAATCACCAGCTAGGTATTTCCGCATTTGTTACAGTAGTTTAAGTCGCCATCACATGCAACGAGGAGAAAGTAGCATGAAAAGTTTTTTTTTTCATCTTAGAACTAGCAGAAGGGAGCTTGGAGCAGAAAAAGAAGAAGAAACACGAGTAGCATTGCAGAGCATACACATATAGTGACACTATGTTTTGTTGACACTATGAACTGTTCTGGAAGCTAATTATTGGAAACACTAAAGACACATATTTTATTGATTAGTTAAACAAATCGTGTATCAAATTTTGGGTTTACACTCTTCTTTTTAAAGAACCTCCTCTGTAAGATCGGATATTGATATAGTGGCACGGAAAACGCAACTTGAAATAGCGAGGCGCGCGAGTGACGTCTTGACTAAAACAAGACTTCCTAAAGCATTTTCTAAAACAGCCAGAGTTACCAAAACACTTTTTTGAAACAAAAACTTCGCCTAGATTCCCTCTATTTCTCTCAGAACACGCTGAAGTTGTCCAAGCCTCGTGGGGGTCTAATTACTTGATTCTATTTTTAACCCTCGCGCGCTTCGCTTTTAGTTAGACTGCCAGATTTAAAGCCACTCACATTCAAGTGGGTAAAGAAATTTAAAAAAAAACTGTATGAAATGAAGTTCTCCTTGCGTAAAATGTACTATGATTCACAAGGTCACTCTGACTCTTAACATTTGAAAATTGATTTTTAAAAGTATTGAAATTACATTTTATACTCTAAGCAACGTCACAGTGGGGCAAAGCAAAACCATTATTTCAGCATTTTTTAGCACCTTTTGTTGAGAGCATATTCTACCCGTTAACTTTTAGGCCGTTTGGGCACATAAGTGACGCTAAGGCTCTATACCAGGGTTAAAAGATGGGTCAGCCTCACTATCATACTTGCACCTTTCCATTCTTTTGAATGAGATTAGTTTGAAATGTGAAAAAAAAAGGGCAGGTCAATGAAAAAACTGACCCCGTTGTCGACTTTAGTTAACCAGCAATGGCCTAGTGATTTACAAACATTGCAAAGGTGCATAAAATGGGTACGCGCTTTGTCATCGCCTTGTCCCTGAGGCATTATCCTTGGATTAATTGCTTAATTTTTAGTACATTTCTTACTTTTAGTGTTTGAAAAAAGCATACTTTTTTAGTTTCAAGTTACCTGTTTCGAAATAAAGGGAATCATCGTCACCATGTATTATTATTTGAAAACAGATCAATAAAAAGTGATTCCCATAAGTGCGTTTGTCATATGCTTTTACAATAGCCACTTAACAACGCGATAACGTGAGATATGTCGATGCTACATGATTGCATTCTCGATATCGCGTTCAACCCAATTATGTTCGTCTTTTTTAGAGAAAAAGTTTATCACTTATAACACTATGATTGTTTTTGCGTCCCATTAAGCAACAGCGAAGGCAAAAGAAAACAAAACAACAACAAGCAAAAAAAGGGCTATGCACATGCGACACGCTTTTGTCCATTTCTTTGCCGTCGCCGATTGACTGGATGAGGGCGTTTACACTACGACAATTTTGTTGTCCCTTTCTAAAGTAGAATACTATGGTTTATAAATAAAGTTAAGAAAACAGTCGCAAACAGTGGACACTTTGAACAAGGAGGATAGTAGCGATGAAGTTTGAAACAGCGCGAAATCAATTTCCAAGTTCCTCCCCCCCCCCCCCCACCCCCACCGCGGCAGTAGCCCATTCATCCTGTCGTTTAGGTATACACACCCAATAGGCCGACACTCAAACAAAGAAAATGACAACAAGTTTTGGCCGTTCTCTTTGTTTATGTCCTCCAGGAGTCGATTTAATGCTGAATTCAAATCTACTCTCCGTTATTTTTTTTTTTGGCTTCTTACCTTTTCAATAGCACATTTGGTCCAGCCTAATATAGCGAGTCAGGCCTGACGTGTTTTTTGTTACGATTTCAGGTCACCGAGAATATCTTCCCAGTTTGTTTAGGTCGTTTCCTGTAAACGAAATCATAAACAGATAGCAACCACATTTTAAAGCAAAGCTTACTTTTTTACAAGAGATTATGAAGTTCCTTTTAATACAACGATATTTAAAGGGACACACTACAGATACCTCTGATCGTAAAAAGCTAAGTAAACTTGTTAGCTTTAAACGGACTAAAGCTGGAAAATGCGGTGAACGTTAAATAAAACAGTTTCAAAATTGGTGAAAACGAAAAGGTGACATTTAGGGAGGAAAGTCAAAAAAAAAAAAAAGGAACGACACAACCAGAAGGCGATTAGTTGTTTAAAGCGCTATTACTACCTGGCCTGTGTGCCTGTGTTTCATAACAGAGGAATAAATAAGGAGGTAAGAAACACGGGCTGTAAGTAATAACAACATGTATATGAATACTCTCTCCTCCACAGAGGCCTTCTACAGTCGCGCCTTGGGAAAAAATATACCCGCGGCGCGCGGAGGCTGGGAAGAGGAAAAATTAAAGCGCGCGGGGAACTCCCGCCTTTTCCCTCTTCCCATCGTTCCCCGCGCACCCGGTTTCTCTCTTCAGCGCTTCCGCTCCCGTTTCTTTCTCTGGTGTTTACTAACAGGAGCCTCTGCGGAGGAGAGAGTATATGAATATAAAAACAACGTGGATAGGGGATCAAAGCGACAGCCTAGGTAATGACGCCATCTCCACTTAAACCGCGAACATTTTCGAAATACGTAAGAAAGTAACTTGGGTGAAACGTGGGTAACTTGGTGTACATGTGGGAAAACAAGATGAAACGCAAGTGACTTGAATGTTGGAAAAAATGTGAACGTGGGTTGGCAAACGAGGTAAAAACTGGCTAAGATGGATAAAATGTGGGAAAACAGGGTAACACGTGAGTAACTTGGGTTAAATGAGGGTCGACAGGGTCAAACATGGGTAACTTGGGTTAAATGAGGGTTAACAGGGTGAAACGTAGGTAACTTGGGTTAAATGAGGGAAAACAGGGTGAAACGTGGGTAACTTTGAGTAAATGAGGGATAACAGGGTGAAACGTGGGTAACTGGTGGTAAACGAGGGTAAACAAGGTGAAACGTGGGTAACTTGGGTTAAATGAGGGTAAACAGGGTGAAACGTGGGTAACTTGCTGTAAATGGGGGTAAACGGGGTGAAACGTGGGTAACTTGGGTTAAACGAGGGTAAACAGGGTGAAACGTGGGTAACTTGGGGTAAATGAGGGTAAACAGGGACAAACGTGGGTAACTTGAGGTAAATGAGGGTAAACAGGGTGAAACGTGGGTACCTTGGGGTAAATGAGGGTAAACAGGGTGAAACGTGGGTAACTTGGGGTAAATGGTGACAACAGGGTGAAACGTGGGTAACTTGGGTTAAATGAGGGTAAACAGGGTGAAACGTGGGTAACTTGGGGTAAACGAAGGTAAACAGGGTGAAACGTGGGTATCTTGGGTTAAAGGAGGGTAAACGGGGTAAAACGTGGGTAACTTGGGGTAAACGAGGGTAAACGGGGTGAAACGTGGGTAACTTGGGTTAAATGAGGGTTAACAGGGTGAAACGTAGGTAACTTGGGTTAAATGAGGGAAAACAGGGTGAAACGTGGGTAACTTTGAGTAAATGAGGGATAACAGGGTGAAACGTGGGTAACTGGTGGTAAACGAGGGTAAACAAGGTGAAACGTGGGTAACTTGGGTTACATGAGGGTAAACAGGGTGAAACGTGGGTAACTTAGGGTAAATGGGGGTAAACGGGGTGAAACGTGGGTAACTTGGGTTAAACGAGGGTAAACAGGGTGAAACGTGGGTAACTTGGGTTAAACGAGGGTAAACGGGGAAAAACGTGGGTAACTTGGGGTAAACGAGGGTAAACGGGGTGAAACGTGGGTAACTTGGGGTAAATGGTGACAACAGGGTGAAACGTGGGTAACTTGGGGTAAACGAGGGTAAACGGGGTGAAACGTGGGTAACTTGGGTTAAACGAGGGTAAACAGGGTGAAACGTGGGTAACTGGTGGTAAATGAGGGTAACCGGGGTGAAACGTGGGTAACTTGGGGTAAACGGGGTGAAACGTGGGTAACTTGGGATAAACGAGGGTAAACAGGGTGAAACGTGGGTAACTTGGGGTAAATGAAGGTAAACAGGGACAAACGTGGGTAACTTGAGGTAAATGAGGGTAAACAGGGTGAAACGTGGGTACCTTGGGGTAAATGAGGGTAAACAGGGTGAAACGTGGGTAACTTGGGGTAAATGGTGACAACAGGGTGAAACGTGGGTAACTTGGGGTAAACGAGGGTAAACAGGGTGAAACGTGGGTAACTTGGGTTAAACGAGGGTAAACAGGGTGAAACGTGGGTAACTGGTGGTAAATGAGGGTAAACGGGGTGAAACGTGGGTAACTTGGGGTAAACGAGGGTAAACGGGGTGAAACGTGGGTAACTTGGGATAAACGAGGGTAAACAGGGTGAAACGTGGGTAACTTGGGTTAAACGAGGGTAAACAGGGTGAAACGTGGGTAACTTGGGGTAAACGAGGGTAAACAGGGTGAAACGTGGGTATCTTGGGTTAAATAAGGGTAAACGGGGTAAAACGTGGGTAACTTGGGGTAAACGAGGGTAAACGGGGTGAAACGTGGGTAACTTGGGTTAAACGAGGGTAAACGGGGTGAAACGTGGGTAACTTGGGTTAAACGAGGGTAAACAGGGTAAAACGTGGGTAACTGGTGGTAAATGAGGGTAAACAGGGTGAAACATGGGTAACTTGGGTTAAACAATGGCAAACAGGGTGAAACGTGGGTGACTTGGGGTAAACGAGGGTAAACAGGGTGAAACGTGGGTAACTTAGGGTAAACGAGGGTAAACAGGGTGAAACGTGGGTAACTTGGGGTAAACGAGGGTAAACAGGGTGAAACGTGGGTAACTTGGGTTAAACAAGGGTAAACAGGGTGAAACGTGGGTAACTTGGGGTAAATGAGGGTAAACAGGGACAAACGTGGGTAACTTGGGGTAAACGAGGGTAAACAGGGTGAATCGTGGGTAACTTGGGTTAAACGAGGGTAAACAGGGTGAAACGTGGGTAACTTGGGGTAAACGAGGGTAAACAGAGTGAAACGTGGGTAACTTGGGGTAAACGAGGGTAAACAAAGTAAAACGTGGGTAAGTTGGGTTAAATGAGGGTAAACAGGGTGAAACGTGGGTAACTTGGGGTAAATGAGGGTAAACGGGGTGAAACGTGGGTAACTTGGGTGAAACAATGGTAAACAGGGTGAAACGTGGGTAACTTGGGGTAAACGAGGGTAAACAGGGTGAAACGTGGGTAACTTGGGGTAAACGAGGGTAAACAGGGTGAAACGTGGGTAACTTGGGGTAAACGAGGGTAAACAGGGTAAAACGTGGGTAACTTGGGTTAAATGAGGGTAAACAGGGTGAAACGTGGGTAACTTGGGGTAAATGAGGGTAAACGGGGTGAAACGTGGGTAACTTGGGTGAAACAATGGTAAACAGGGTGAAACGTGGGTAACTTGGGGTAAACGAGGATAAATAGGGTGAAACGTGGGTAACTTGGGGTAAATGAGGGTAAACAGTGTAAAATGTGGGTAACTTGGGGTAAATGAGGGAAAACAGGGTGAAACGTGGGTAACTTGGGGTAAACGAGGGTAAACAGGGTGAAACGTGGGTAACTTGGGGTAAACGAGGGTAAACAGGGTGAAACGTGGGTAACTGGTGGTAAATAAGGGTAAACGGGGTGAAACGTGGGTAACTTGGGTTAAACAATGGTAAACAGGGTGAAACGTGGGTAACTTGGGGTAAACGAGGGTAAACAGGGTGAAACGTGGGTAACTTGGGTTAAATGAGGTAAACGGGGTGAAACATGGGTAACTGGGGTTAAACGAGGGTAAACAGGGTGAAATGTGGGTAACTGGTGGTAAACGAGGGTAAACAGTGTAAACTGTGGGTAACTTGGGGTAAATGAGGGAAAACAGGGTGAAACGTGGGTAACTTGGGGTCAGGGGCGGGGGAGAACACTCCAATAGCGCCTGGCACTTTTTTTGTATACCCATGTTCCAACGATAGATGACGTCACATCCGGTCCGAAAGCGTACAACTTTTCCCACGAGCGGGAAAACCAAACTTGACGGCTACAGTTTCGTTCACTCAGTGAGTAAAATGGCCATATATTTCAATCGGCTGCAAATTTTCCTTTTATTTTTCGCGGAGGTGAGGACAAATATGTACTCTTTCCTCTCATTTAATTGGTTAAATGAATAGACTTAATGAATATTTAAAAATGTGGTGGTTTTGAGCCTTGCCTTCTCTGAAAGATGTCGGTATTTCTTTCCCCTGAAGTTAAGAGGATTCTGTAAATCGCTGGAGTTCATGAATTCAAGGTATGTAAAACTCCATTCAAATAGCCTATCCTGTAGAATAATAATTCGCTTATCAAAAAGTTACAAAGGAAGCGTTCTACACTAGTGGGAACCCCATTAACACTCTTCGTTTTTTGAGGAAACTGCTCAAGAAAACAAGCTGTTTTAATAAGCATACCTTCCTTCACTTATTTGACCGCACAAATAGTCAAAAGAATACCGAGTGTACGTTATTTCCCGTGGCTACCGAGACTTTGCTTCTCCTGTTTCTTTGTTTATTTTGTTCCCTAATTAACACTGGAATACCTTTCCTCTGCTGTGATGAGTAAAGAACTGAAAACCCATTAAGTCTTAAGGTTGGTTTTTTTTTGGTCCTCCTCCAAATCCAACACTCACAAGTTCTTTGGGAATGGATTACTGACTACGGATAGGGATGGTGGGTCTGGAGGAGAAATTCCAAATTTTTTTTGTAAACAAATTTCTAGACAAACCCTTTTAACTTAGATTAATTTTCATGGCCCTGTTGAACTTACTAAAATCTTGAGACCTCCATGCCCCCCCCCCCCCCCCCCGCCATTTTAAGCAAAATCAGTCATATATTTTCAAGGACCCAAACGTAGAACGACCTATCCTTCTGTAGTAAAGACTTCTTACTGTTACATTTATAACCATTTTAAAACCATTGTGTAGTTCAAGAAAAAATTCATACCCCCATGGAAGGTCATTGGAAATTCCTACGGGTTGGGGGTCTCAAAAGCCAAAATTTTAGAAGCAAAGTGTAAAGCTCAACTGAAATTTCTTGGGGGATGGGGGGGGGGAACGAAAAACCTTCCGCAGGGGGGAGTGTGCATATTTTCTGGAACTACACATAAGATTAATTGGGAAATCATTGTTAGCAATCAATCAATGAGCCCATGACAGACAAATAAAAAAAAAATGAATAGTGAGTATGACAGTGGAAGTAAATGAAAACAACTGGTTTGTTTGAAAAGAACCAATTATTCTTCAACAAGAACAATCATTGTCTTTATAACTTTAATGAAGTTGTAGTTTACAGTACTTATGATAAGTTGTAAACAACACAATGTATAGATCATTTCACTCATCCTAGGACTGCTCTATGCATAGTTATGCAGAGCTTTCTGTCTTAACCTTTCTATAGTAAGTTATAAATATTAAAAGTCAATAATGTCAGACACACAGGTAGAAAAGGATTCTGAAGTCTTTCCTTGTATTTTCTGGTACCATAAAACTACCTTTATATTGACATTACTTTGTTTAGTTGTAATTGTTTACTATGGTCCATCAGTTTTAATACCAAATTTATTTTCGTTGTCAGTTGGTGTCATAAAATCAGAAAGGCCTTAATCCTGTAAGAGATGCCTAGTTGTATAGCCTACTGAAATTGTCCCCACAATTTGCTATTTCCCTTTTCAGGAATCCAACTTTCTCCTCCAGCTACATGTACAAGTTCTTTGAATTTAATGACCTGTCCCTTACATAATTATCCCTGGAGGTACAGAGAACAGCAACTGCTCCTAAAGTAATGAAGGTGCAAAGCAACAGAAATGGCAACCAACAGATGTCATTATCTTAGTCTGTACATTTCCTAGTTAAAGTAACATTCACCACTGATGAACAGTGTGTGAACAGTCAACACTACACTATTATAACTTTCCTAATGAACATTGAAGATGCCATCCACCTACTCAGTCTCAACAACAAACTTTTGGTGGCTCACAAATAATATGAATATACACAGTTCAAAGCTGCATGTTGAAAACATACTTCATGTCTTCTTGATTTGTTGAAACCTGTGAAATAAAATGGAAGAGTACACTGTAGTCATTAGTTTTAAACCTTCATTCGGGGCTGTCATTAATGGCCAGGGATTTGGGATTTGGCCTTGCTATTAGCTAGACATATGAGTTCCGGCTACTGACTTTGGTAGAAACAAGATACATGTACATGAATGTTGACAACACAAGAAAATATCAGATCTCTGACTACTTTTCACATTTTACCCACCTATTACCCACCTTTTACACCACCATTAGTGACAGCCCTGTTCATTTCATAATTACTAGACTTGGACATTAATGACTATCACAGTACTGTTTAATTGTTAATAAACAAAATTAGCATTTGGCAAATATTTCTGAGCCAACAGTTTTAGGTTTACATTAATACTACTTGCCAAGATTTTTTTGGACCAAAGCAAATACTGTCAAAGTAAATTTAATATATTTTTTATAATAAAATTTCAATACAATGCACGCTCTGATTGGTTGAAACATCATGCTTTATCAGAGTACAGATGCACGGAGTAACCCGTGACGCCATTCTGTGCGCACTGGCAAGCTGAAAACCTTTCTTGTGCACGCTTGCAAGCTAGTAATAAAATTTGTTTTCTTGCAAATTAAAGCCAATTTCTTTACACATGTGAGCAAAGCTATATTATAAAACAAAAATAAAAAAAAAGCCAAAACCGTGCTTTGTTCTGTGATAAAGCATGCAAGGAAGTGACGAGAGCACTCAAGAAGTAGGGTGAAGCACTCGCCTGCTGCTTGTGTTCACCCAACACTTCTTTCGTGCTTTAGTCACTGCCTTCCATCTTCATCACAGAACAAAGCACGGTTTTGCCTTTTTTATTTGTTAAATAATCTTAAACAACAGGGAGTAGTCTCCCAACAAATTATTTTTTACAAAATGTACTTCAAACCAGCAGAAAGTTCACAAAGTGATGTGCTCAATACAAATCTGAAATTAAACTGTATATTACCAGATTGAAGAAGGCAGAATAGCCAACAAAATTATTGTTGGCTACTCAACCTTCACTCTTTTCATCTGCTTTTTATTTAAGCAATATACCGCACATTTCTATGGTTTATTGGCTCAATAAACCATGCGGGATGTTCGAAGAACACGTGAAGAGATTGTCACAAGCCAAAGGTGAATGATTTACAAGCTTTTCGAGTGTTATTCCAGCAACCTATTGTAAGTGGTTTATTGAGCCAAAAAACCATATGATTTACTGGTATAATAATCAACAGGTATTGACTAATCACAGCGTGTACATTATCTTCAGTTATTGAATAATAAACTATATCTTATGGTTAAAATTTTCCTTTGATTTGAAAATTTACAAACTAATTTATTTTGTATTTTCCTTTGTCTTAGATCCATTTTCCATAATCTGAGACAAAGGAAAACAAAAACTAAACTGGTTTAAAATTTCCAAACCAAAGACAATTTTTTACCAAACATATACAGGGCATGTGTAATATGTAGGGATAATACTGTATGTACCTTCAATTAATGTAAATAAATTTAAAAGCATAAACTTTGCTAAGGGTCTGTGCATGCTTTTTTTCCTTCATGTGAAGAGACCTGACAATTACACTTACTGTACATTTATAGAGAAATCTGGTATAATGTTTAACATACAGCAAGTTGCAAGAACATCCAAAATAACTGCTCCCATGAGCAATTAAAAGTCCCCACATGTCTGTATAAGGAGACTTTTGTCATCTGATTTTATATTTCCAAGACAACAACAATGTAAAGAACAAAGACAATACCCACAGAACAAATTATGCACCATGTTTGAGTCAAGCCTTCTCAAATAAAGACCAAAGAATTCATGCAGTATCAGACACGCACTACCTGTATATAAAACTTACATGTAGTAGTATTATTAATAAGAAGCATTGGAATCCCAAATCCTTGCATCTCATGGGGAGATATAAATTTGGTGTATAAATAACTGGGAGTGAAAAAAAAAACAGAACTAAATTAACAATGTTTGGTTGGAGAAGAAAAATCAGTTTTGGTCAAAATAAAACACAACGAATTTTACAAGGCAATTAAAACAGACATCTGAGGGCACTGTCAAGTGGAAGATATTTATAACATTGCAGAACATATGAAAAGTCTCCAAAAAGTCACTACACTTTATTCCCAAATATTAGCATTTATCACAGGGCAATTATTATGTCAGGGACGTGAAAAAATCAAGTGTATATTAACTAATCCTGATGGTATAAAAATCACTGCTTCTCACCAAGTTATTTCTTACAGACCTGCCAACCTCCAAAACATGCAAATCTGGAGACTCTGAAAAAAAGCCCAGAAAAACCTGGAGATTAGGACCTCAAACCTGGAGATTTCCAAAATATGTGTTAAATGAAAATAAAAATGGTAGATTTCTTGTTTCAAGTATTCTTTACCTTATTTGTGCTACCTATTACGGTACATTCTTTTGCTGCATTTTTTGAAGAGTCAGTTTCTGTTTCGCTGTCGACGCGAGGCGCCAGTTTGAGTTAACTGTTCACAGCTCTAGCTTTCAGAGACCCAAGCACACCTATCAGTTTCACAGTAATGAGGTTGGAATTGTACCCAGGTTTCCCTCAAACATTAGATGTGATAAAATTCCCAAAAAATTGGCCATTTTTAACACGGATTTTTCAATATTGCTTCACACTACCTAAATTGTTTGGCAATTTCAAGGTTTTCTGATTCACCATGAGATTTGGAGGCCAAATCGTGAGACCGTGAGTTGATAGCCCAAACCATGAGTCTCATGGTGAAACCGTGAGAGTTGGCAAGTCTTTTCTTAATTTTTTGTCATATTACAACTTTACATAAATAATACCCAAACAACACACCACAACACACACATTACTGATACAAAGAAAGTTCTAATATAAGCTATTACCTTTTTAACAGTATTTATCAGTGGTTGCCAAATGTCAACAGTTTAAGTTGATCCTAGGCCACAATGAATAAATTTTGTCCACATAACTGAGGATAAGCTGAACAAAATGCCTTGCAAGGCATTTAGCCCAACCATTTCAGCTTGTAGGCAACAAAGTTTTCATCACAATTTTGCACCCCAAGGAAAATTCCTCACTGCATGTGGTAGTCATGAGAAACTTGCTGAGCCAGATTTATCAATGAGGTTGCTCACTTGGCTTCAAAGGTTGGTGTTCAAAAAAGCATCTGGTAGTCATCTCAGTGAAGTAGTAACGTTCTAATGCAGTAGAAAAACTTGTAGAATTATAACGGCCAAAGCCAATTCAAGCTGTCTTTCTCCAGATTTCAAAAACAGGGACAGAAGACATCTGGCAGTGACAGAAATCTAAAAAAAAAACAGTACTGTATTTCACGGCACTTATTAAATTGTTTGAAAGTTGTTAGTGCGTTGCTCATTTCAGGGTGGCACTTATTTAAAACTTTCTATTTGGGAACATGTGCACAGTACTATGTTCACAAATGACATCAATAACATAGCCCTACCAGATTCCAATAAGTAACAATGACAGCAGTAACAAGCCATATTAGCATTTCAGCATTAACAATGTCAAGAAACAAATAAAACTCAATAGTGCCGCATTGTTGCTGGGATGATGCAGCACTAATACAAGGGCGGCACTCTTTCAGGTAACTACGGTAAGTAAGTGGTAATGTTGAGAAATGCCATAATGCTTTCACCCACGACTTTGCTGGTGTGACAATACTAGACAGGGTCCCAAAGGGGTTTAGGGCTCCAGGGCTCCGGCCTAAAAAATGCAGGGCTCCAGGGCTCCAAGACGGAAAATTCAGGGCTCTAGGGCTCCATTGCTTCACTCCAGGGCTCCATTTAGCCAAACAGCATTTTTGTTCGGGCTCCAATTTGAGAGAGGCTTTGGGCTCCAGGCTCCACGACAAATATTTCAGGGCTACAGGGCTCCATAGACCCCCCCCCCCCTATGGGACCCTGACTAGACGTATTTTCTCTCTCATATTAAACTCCACTGAAAACACTACCAGGTACCATCTTGAACTCCAAGCTGTGAAGTCGTGAACATGACACACAGCCAGATTCTGCACACACAGAGAAGAATTTGTCTCAGAAGACAAAGTTTATAAAAGATTTTGGATATTTTCTTCATGACATAATTTGAGGGGAAATTGTTATAAAAGCTTTGTTACACACGAGAGGTAATTGCTGAGCAAAATGCCTCAGTGTGAGGCAGTTAGTTCTCTTTTTCCTTATGTGTGTTTACAATTGTGTGTGTGTAATTGACAAACTAGATTTCGGTTAAACGCCAAACATTTACCAAACGAATTTCCCCGGGGAAACCGCAAATATGCAATTAATCCATTTTTCTTTATGGCATAAAGGCTTTTTTGTATATAGCAACATAAATCTTTAAAGGAAGATAAAGAAATCGAATACCAACCTTGTAGCAGCATGCCACGGAGGTGTAATTATGTAGCGCTCCCAGCACTTTACGTCGAGTGTTAATAACCTTCCCGATGTTAACACTTCAAACTGTGACTTCCAGCGTTTTCTCCATTATATTCCACCCAGGATAGGCTATTTTAACTCGGCCTACGGCCTCGTCGTCAGAAACCGCAAGAGCCAAAATCTTGAACGCCACTCGTTTTGAAAGTGCGAAAAAAATCGGCATGACATTTCCCGCAGTTGTGTGTCATTTATCGTCAAAATGATACTCAGCATATTTGTTTTGCCAAAATATTGGCTAAAATAGCTGGCAAAATACCTCTGCAACATCGATAATACACAACATACAAAATCATGGTTCACTGTTGGTGAAAATAACGAAGAAACTAAGTGGCACCAAGCGTCCATCTTGAACCTTCGCTGATCAACCAGTTCAGCGCTTTTTGCAACCGGATGTGACGTCATATATCGTTAGAACATGGGTATACAAAAATTTGAGAAGTGTTCTGCCCCGCCCCTGCTTGGGGTAAATGGTGACACGCATGTCTGTCAAGTACGTAAATCAATCTCGTTCCCAGAGTCCGCGTTACCCTAGACCAGCGGTCGGGAACGAGGGAGTCTCGAGGGGTCTCTCGAGGGGAGTCTCATTCTCGTCCCCAGAGCCCACGATCCTTTTGGTCTGCGCCAAGGATCGAGACCTCTGGCAGGGACCAGGTCACGCGCAAGCGCAATAGCTGCCCATTTTTGTAACCGATAGTAACCGTTATTGACACAGCGGCAAAATGAGTGCGCATGCTCGGCTTTTTGGCGGGCTTCCGGTCATTTTCTTGTTTCCGGTTATGATCAGAAAGCTATTATAACAGAGAAAGTTCCAGTTTTGTGTAGTTTGTAACCAGAAAACAAGAGTCAGCGAGGTAAGGTAGTTTTGTTGAAAGGGTTTGAAACTTGTACTCATACACTTTGCTAAAGTTTGATTAAGCTTATTGTGTGGCTTGTGTTGGATGCAGCGAGTTCATAAAAAGGCAAGAAGAGAGAGAGGACCGAGACTTAAACTCTATTGTGTCTCCAGAGATCATTCGTTTAATATATCAGAAGAGTTCACTCGGGCTGCTCAACTTCCAATGGACCGCACTGAAATCAAATTCGGAAAACAACAACAGTTGCTCCGTCTTCCGAAAACTTGTTCACGATCACAAGCGCTGCGAAAACAGCCAATTCCATCAAGACTTTTCGCTGTTTTGGGATGACCTAGCAAATTCAAGTTGAGGTAACATTAGCACCGATACAACCATAGGTGGTGTTACGAGCGCTTGCTAAGGGACTGTTCGTTATTTATGCCTAAGGGGGGGCCGGTGTTTAGAGTGGGGGGGTAAAATTTTCAAAATCAATGAAAAAGGGGAGGTGTTTTTTTTAAATACAGCAGAAATAAGGGGGGTAAACTTTTAGAAACCGTTGTTTCAACACTTGTGTAGCCGTTTTGCAGACATATTTAAAAAGTTGATCTCTGTTTCGAGAATTCTATTTCCAAAGAACCTGGTCTTTTTCTCCTCGAACTTTCGCGCGCGCGCGTGTGTATTTTGCCCGCCACACAATCACAATCGCCAAAATTAGAGACTACTCGCAGTCTAAGAAAACGTGATGTGGAGTAGCGTTATTTAAAGGTTCCAATATATAACTTATTAAATCCCTTTAAAATACATGCAATCTGATATTTAATATTAGCAAAACCACGCTGTCATTTGCCGGGGCCAGTTGTAGTTTACAGTACACTGTATTGTAGTGTGTAAGTATATAGCCATCCTCAAACAGCAAAACTGGTTCAAGCCTTGCAATGAACTTCTTACAAACTTTCATACCGTTGATTTCTCTCTCGAATCGGATCTTCTCTGGGCCCACGTTAATACCGGCGCTGCAAATTTACTTTCCTTGCTGAGTGCTTCCATACTGTACGATCACAAATGACCTTGCACTTGATTTTGGTTTACCAGCACGCGGCCAGAACACATGTTGTACGCAATTTTGCAATTGTAAGCACGTCGCGTCCAGAGGGTAGGGGAGGGGGGGGGGGGTAAAATTTTGAAACTGTCACATAAACGGGGGGTAATTT
This sequence comes from Siderastrea siderea, assembly GCA_964030785.1. Lineage (NCBI taxonomy): Eukaryota > Metazoa > Cnidaria > Anthozoa > Scleractinia > Rhizangiidae > Siderastrea > Siderastrea siderea. The sequence goes on from OZ034967.1 coordinate 11,317,503, forward strand.
TTTAAAATACCCCCTTTCGGGGAGGGGTAAATTTTTCATATGCTTGAATTGGTTGAAAATCACCGACCCCCCCTTAGCCATAAATAACGAACAGTCCCTAAGAAAGAAAAATTGTCACGCATCAGTTATAAGTTATAAACACTGGATCACAATTTTTTGAATCGCCTTCTTTCGGCTTGTATGAAATAAACCTTCAGCGTGCTTCAGCTCTTAGAATCATGTGTGATTATAGTTTCTTTCTTTTGCAACGAATTTATTTCTAAAATCATTTTAATTTAAATTTATAGATTTGTAGAAAACTCTTCCAGTACTGCGGTCTGATGCCAGAACGCCGTGACCGAAGATTATATTTTGCACATTTATTCAATTACTTTGACTTCTCCAATTATATGAACCCTTTCCGTTCGGTGATTCTAGAGTAGTTCTCGCTTTTATTTCTTTATTAAAAAAAAGCTTCTTGAAATAACAAACTTTCCTCTCTTTGCTCTGTCTGTAAAAAGTCGACTGATTGTAAGTTTGAGTTGTGGCTAAGGACACCTTGTCTAGCATGGAAACTGAACCAAGGAAAAAATAAGACTTCCCGATATTTGCCTAAAGGTTTCAGAATTTTATTTCTGCAGCTATCATGCCAATCCAGATTAATTAAGCACCTTAGAAATACGTATAAGTAAGAATTAAGTCTATACTTCGTGGTGAATAAAGCAAGCAAAAGTGTCGTTTCCTCAACGGTCCGCATGTTGTTTTCGCTTTATAGCCTGAATTTCAGGCGAGTTTTTCTGTGGCTTTAATTTTGACTACCAGCTTTTGCAATCATCTTTTTCTTACAAACGGACTTATCCCGAGTTTAAGCCCTCAAACAACAGCTAGGTAATTTACCTTTAGAAAAGGCGAAAGCTAGCACTGCTACGAAAAAAGAAAAAGCTTACCTGACACAATTCATGTTTCACTTACGAGCCATTGACTTCGAGCGAAGAATTTACCATGGTGGCGAAGACAATTAGTTTGCTAAAAAAGATATGTGGAAGAAGAGTCTCTCTAGGAACTGTCTTCAAGGTGAAAACCTTATCTGTTTCGTGACGGCCTTATCTCCGCGAAATGAAAACATATGACGGGAATTTTTATATTGCCACCATTTTCCCCCGAATCCAGTCCCTCTGCTTGCGCCCGCCCGCGAAAATGGCGGGAACGAGTTAGCGCACGCGCACTCATTTTGCCGCTGTGTCACCGTTATTGTTCAAATTTCTGAGGCTGCGCACAAGAGCCGGAAGTCCGTGATTCGCGGAATTCCTGCTTCGGTCGTCGCTTCGGTCCCAACCTCGTCCCCAGGGTCTTCTCGCTTTTCAAAATGGCGGCGGCTCGGGAGAAGACCCTGGCACACAGCAGATCACGTGTCTCCAACGAGGATGGAGATGTATTCAAAATGGCGGCTACGGCGAAAAGGGTGAGAAGAATGGGTACGAGATGCTAAGGTGAAGATAAACAAAATGGCGGAAAAAGCTGAAGTTCAGTTCAAGAAAAAATAGGAAAAACAGACACGTTTTGCATGTAAGAGTCTTAGGAATACGGCAAAGTGTTAGAGGTCTTGTTTTTGCTGTTCATTGTTTCTTTTTTGTTATTTTAAAGTTAAGAATAATGGGTTTGAGCGTACTCCACCATAGGAAACCCAAGCATAATATTTGAATATCATTAAAAATGGCGTTTCAAAATATAAGACTTTGTATGGGATTTCGAAGCGAACATTTTGAGCAATACATAACAACGAACTATCTGAATCAAGTTTATGAAACATTACATGGTGTTGTTTGTTACCCTTACAAAGCATTTTGAGCAATTTTAGGTCCATTTACTTAACTGTGTTAGTACGTGTATAATACATTGACAAGGAAGGAGTCACTTGGCCCGATTTAGCCACTATCACCGCTCGACACGTTTCGGAATTCGCTCGAATTTACCCACAAATATAGTTCAGGCTCCCATTCTGACTTAGCGACTTGACAAAAGGAAGACATACAAGTGATTTTCTCAAAACCAATTGCACATACCTCGTGTCCCAAAAGAATTATCCACTGCACAAAATCATAATTGTATCTCAAAATAGGCCGCCATGGATGCGTGAGGATCCCGATGGTCCCATTTGACAGCGGTCGGCACTGGACACCAGTCAACTTATGCCCTTATGGGGAGGGCCACGCTCGTTTTGGTGGTGTTACAATTTTGTAGTAACTATGACCCGGTGCGGACATAAGATTGTCGCTCCGACGCAGTCTGGTTCGCGTGAGAAAATCGCTGCGTGTTACAAGCGGATAGCAAAAATAAATCATTCCCATTTCTGAATTTATATCCCTTTTTAGGGTGTATATTTTCTTGTTTTTTTAATAAGTAGGTTACCTGACCGGCTTCATGCAAATATAGAAATAGATATAGTATATACAATAACAATTTTAAAATAAAACATTTTCACGCGCGTGAGGATATGAATTTAAATGAATTTGCCGACTTAGGTTAAAAAAAAATATATCTGATATATAAAACCTATCGACGATTGAAATTGAACACATTTAATTCACACAGAGTACGTATTTACAATTTACGCAGTAGACCGACCTGTATTACAAACGTTTTGTACATGAACGCAAATATGTTCAATTTACCACGCATGAATAGAAACATTGGAGGAAGGAGAAACACGGTTCACTTTCTTTTTTGCTTGACTCATTTTCATTTTCTAACGGCCAAGACCGTTTTAATTTCTTTCGATAACTTAATTCTCTCCACAAGGTCACGGAGTCCGCGCAGCGATTCCAGACTACGTTGGAGCGACAATTTGTGTCCGCACCGGGCCATAGTTACTACAGAATTGTAACACGACCAAAACGAGCGTGGCCCTCCCCATAAGGGCATAAGTTGACTGGTGTCCAGTGCCGACCGCTGTCAAATGGGACCATCGGGATCCTCACGCATCCATGGCGGCCTATTTTGAGATGCTATTATGATTTTGTGCAGTGGATAATTCTTTTGGGACACGAGGTATGTGCAATTGGTTTTGAGAAAATCATTTGTATGTCTTCCTTTTGTCAAGTCGCTAAGTCAGAATGGGAGCCTGAACTATATTTGTAGGTAAATTTGAGCGAATTCCGAAACGTGTCGAGCGGTAATAGTGGCTAAATCGGGCCAAATGACTCCTTCCTTGTCAATGTATTATACACGTACTAACACAGTAAAGTAAATGGACCTAAAAATGCTCAAAATGCGTTGTAAGGATAGCAAACAACACCATGTAATGTTTCATGAACTTTATTCAGTTAGTTTGCTGTTTTGTATTGCTCAAAATGTTCGCTTCGAAATCCCATACAAAGTCTTATATTTTGAAACGCCATTTTTAATAATATTCAAATATTATGCTTGGGCCTCCTGTGACTCCACTGCCGAACTCCGTACCGCTAGTTGATTCAGTGTTGCATGCTCAAATGAACATATTATATTTTTGATTCATGAGACTTTAGGCAATAAATTGTCTTATCGTTACATTGTTACAAATCCTTCCTTCTTAAATATTGTTATAAATCCGTCCTTCTTAGAATTATATGCTTCGGGTCTAGACTTTTAAAATATATCAGGCTCAGATTAAGCTTAAAATATAAATCTTATGGAGCGAGCTTAGGCCTTAAATAAAACTAGTGCTGCAAAATATTTATTCTACATGGCTTACATCTCTGTGAGTTCAGTGGAAATGACTCATTTATGGAAATGACTCATTAATTTTTGATCTGGCATATTCCAGGTGCTGCTTTGGAGGCAGTGATAATCATTTTGTGTTGAATTTATTTGTGCCCATTCTTTGCGCTACAGTTTTGCTTGTACAGTTGTAGATCTCCAGGGCTTTGTCACTTTCAATATTGTTTTCTACACTTTAGCTTCAGTGAGTCACATTAAACACTGGAACTGAGGAGATTGTGAGACTGTAAACAATGGAAAAATAAAGCATTTTAACAGTTCTGGGGATAATATTCCCAGGTTTGAAAAAATTTTCTGCTTAACAACTTCAATTAATTGAGTAACCTGCAGCTGGGTGAAGTTTGAAAGTGTTTCAAAAATAGAAATGGGAAAGAGAGGATTGAACTCACCTGAGGGAGTAATACACAAGTGATGGAATAGTACACAACTGACGGAGTAATAAACAACTGACGGAATTATCGTCCAACTGACTGAGTGCAACACAACTGACTGAGTCTGAGACAACTGACTGGGTAATACACAACTGATCGAGTAATGCACAACTGACAGAGAAGTACACAACTGACCGAGTAATGCACAACTGATGGGGAAGTACACAACTGACTGAGTAATACATAACTGACAGCGTTATCATGCAACCCACTGAATGACACAGAACTGGCAGAAAAATGCACAACTGACCAAGTGATGCACAACTTCCAACTGCAACTTGCAACATGCAACTGACAGAAAGGTTACACAAGTGACCAAGTAACGCACAACTGATGGGGTAATACACAACTGATAGAGTTATCATACAACTGACCGAGTGATACACACAGGATCTTTGCATCAAATTCCCTACTCCTCGGGCAAGGAAAATACATGTAGCCAAATGTCTGAGGTATGCCCGGAGGGGAGGGGGGGATGTTGAAGATTCGAATTGATCAGTACATAACCTTAAGTTACAAATCCCATTTTATAGGATGACTCGTTATTTCTTTGAACCTCTGTTGTAACTTTTAGTGGATTTTTGTGGTGTTCTAATTGGATCTGCAAAACCTTTTTATTTGGCTTAGATTGACATGAGAATAGTTTTAAAGTAGAGACATGAGATGGGAAATCATTTTAAGAGACCATCAAAAACTGATATCCACACAAGAGCATCCCAGGTTGATAGCAGTCAATTATGATATTCTTTTCCTTGTTCTTAACTTTAAGCCCTGATATCAACAAACATGTTCTCCTCACTACTCTCCGTAAATGTCTTATGGTACTACTTGAGAGAATTCACATAAACATCCGGACATTTCATTTTTGGTGATCATTTCCTTTATTCTCAGGGCCTGTATGTTTGAACAAGTAGTGATATTGTAAGGAGAAATTACATGTTTGTCACTACCGGGGCTTAAAGGCCTAACTGCAAATTCCAATTTCAAAACTTCATGAAATCTTTTTCTCTCCTTTTTTTTCCCTGAAATCCTCTCTTTCCCATTGATTTAAATTTTTCAAACAGTTTCAAACTACACCCAGATAACTCAATTGATTGAAGTTGTTAAGCAGAAAATTTTTCAAACCTGGGAATATTATCCCCAGAACTGGTCTAACATGCAAAGAAGACTTTATCTATCCACTGTTAAAATGCTTTATTTCTCCATTATTTACAGTCTCACAATCTCCTCAGTTCTAGTATAATTTTAATGAGACTTACTGAAACTAAAGTGTAGAAAACAATATTGAAAGCGACAATGCCTGGAGATCTGCAACTGTACAAGCAAAACTGTAGCACAAGGAATGGGCAAAAATAAATTGAAGAAAGCCAAAATGATTACCACTGCCTCCAAAGCAGCACCTGGAATACGCCAGATCAAAACTTAGTTTAACCAGTCCATACAACACTGCTCTTTTCCCATTCCCTTGCACTTCGTTAAATCGAGGTTGCACTGCAAATAAGCTTAAATAAATAAGTAAGTAAATAAATAAATAAATGAGTCATTTTCTATTAAAGGCCTAAGCTCACTCCATAATATTTATATTTCAAGCTTAATCTGAGCCTGATATATTCGAAAAGTCTTAGGGTGAAGCATATAATGTTAAGAAGGACGCATTTATAACAATATTTAAGAAGGACAGATTTGTAACAATGTAACGATAAGACAATTTATTGCCTAAAGCCTCATGAAACAAAAATATAATATGTTCATTTGAGCAACATTGAATCAAATAGCGGTACGGAGTTCCGCAGTAGAGTACGCTCAAACCCATTACTCCTAACTTTAAAATTACAAAAAAGAAACAATGAACAGCAAAAACAAGACCTCTAACACTTTGCCGTATTCCTAAGACTCTTACATGCAAAACGTGTCTGTTTTTCCTCTTTTTTCTTGAACTGAACTTCAGCTTTTTCCGCCATTTTGTTTATCTTCACCTTAGCATCTCGTACCCATTCTTCTCACCCTTTTCGCCGTAGCCGCCATTTTGAATACATCTCCATCCTCGTTGGAGACGCGTGATCTGCTGTGTGCCAGGGTTGTGCCTAAATAATACCGTCCAGAAGGACAGCCGAGGAGTACTAGGAACGACTTTCCGATTCGGCTGGCTTTCGGAAAATTCTCGGCAAATAGCCAATATGGCGGACTGAGCATTCAAAGCAGGCATTAAAGAGGCCGAGAAACAAGGTTTTTACTGTACACTTCACCCCATTCATGTACAGTGCTTGTTTAAACATGAAATTGGCGTCGAACTGTTCAATGTCTTCGAAAAAAACTTCTGTTAGCCGACGCTAAATTAGCTCAAGTACTCCAAATTAAGAAACTGAAACGGTAAGCTTGTGAGGGTCTTGTAAGAATTGAAATCTTTATTTAAGAACCGTGTTTTTTCCGATTGAGACATTGTCTTAGAAATAATGGATCCTTTGTCACAAGTCTATTCCGTTTTATGTGTAACTAGGTTGTCTTTTCAGCTGTCTTGTCCCTCTAGTCGGTATTACCCTAAGAAGTAATACCGCCCAGGGGGACATACAGACATATGAGCTTCTTATACATCATACTTTGAATATTTTTTTCAAACCGTTGCAGGCCTTGCTGATAAGGTATAATGGTAAATCGGAAAACTTGACTTATCGTAAATATTTTTAAACTTGGTGCTCTTGCCTTCACCTTTTGGGGGGGGGGGGGCAGGGGGGGGGTTGCAAGCTGTGTATATGTATATTCATCTTTCATTTACTTTCCACCTGGATTTCTATTACACAGTTTCTTTCAGATTATGCTGTTTACAGGTTTCTACTATAACTCTGATAGCTTAACATAAATGTTTTCAGACTTAGTAATCCTTGTCCCTTTGACTAGTATTGCCTAAAAAGATTGTACCATCTGTGAAAGGACATACTGTGTGTTCATGAGCATTGACAGCTTACATTTCGTTAATATCAACAAAGATATTGGTCTTGTCCCTTTGAACCATATCACCTAAGTAAATAGTACTGGAGTTACTGCCTAGATGGACACATGGTGATTCAGCTTGCATGTTGTAGATATTCTCATGCTTCGTAGTCTTGTCCTTTTGGCAGGTATTACCCAAAGAGATAGTACCATCTGAGGGACACACTGTTTGTATTCATGAGTATTCAGCTCACATTTCATTAATATCTTCAGACCTAGTGGTCTTGTCCCTTTAAATGGTATTACCTAAGAAAATAGTACCGCCTAGAAGGACACATGACTATTCAGCTTGCATGTTGTAGATATTCTCATGCTTAGTAGTCTTGACCCTTTAGCAGGTATTACCCAAAGAGATAGTACCATCTGGGGGACACACTGTTTGTATTCATGAGCATTCAGCTCACATGTCATTAATATCTTTAGACTTAGTGGTCTTGTCCCTTTGAATCAGTGGTATTACCTAAGAAAATAGTACTGCCTAGAAGGACACATGACTGTTCAGCTTGCATGTTGTAGATATTCTCATGCTTAGTAGTCTTGTCCCTTTGACAGGTATTACCCAAAGAGATAGTACCATCTGGGGGGACAAACTATTTGTATTCATGAGTATTCAGCTCACATTTCATAAATATCTTCAGACGTAGTAGTCTTGTCCCTTTGAATGGTATTACTTAAGAAAATAGTACCGCCAAGAAGGACACATGACTATTCAGCTTGCATGTTGTAGATATTCTCATGCTTAGTAGTCTTGTCCCTTTGGCAGGTATTACCTAAAGAGATAGTACCATCTGGGGGGACAAACTATTTGTATTCATCAGTATTCAGCTCACATTTCATAAATATCTTCAGACGTAGTAGTCTTGTCCCTTTGAATGGTATTACTTAAGAAAATAGTACCGCCTAGAAGGACACATAACTATTCAGCTTGCATGCTGTAGATATTCTCATGCTTAGTAGTCTTGTCCCTTTGGCTGGTATTACCTAAGAAAATAGTACCACCCAGAAGGACACATGGGTATTTAGCTCGCATGTCACCAAATGAGAGCCTGGTCGCAGGCTATCATGCTTAGTGGTCTTGTACCATCCATCCTAGATTGAGGTGTCTAACTGCAGTGTTAAGTATTGTCAGAAAATGCCCACAAAGGTGAATGGGTTAACAGAGGTATCAGCTAAGGGCTATTTGTCAATTCATAAATTTCTTGTACACGTAAAATTGAAATATTGTGAATGGAATAAAATTATTGTTTGAAAATTAGATTCATTGTTCTGTGTTCTGTGTTTCAGTGTTCTGTGTAGTCTTTCATTACAGGAATTGTCCATTTCCCTTCCATGGAAGGTTTTTTGGGGGGGTGGGGTGGGGTTGAGACACCTCCCCTCACTTAACCCCTTGAGAGATTTTAAGACTTTGTATTTTGAGACTTCCACCCACCTCCAAATTTCCGAGAACATTCCGTGGTGGAGGTATTTTTAACTAGGGGTTGCAGTGATATTAATGAAACTGTTCCTCACTCTCTCAAATTTTACCACAAGAAACTCGTATGCAGTCGGATGCTCTCTCAAAATGAAAACCCTGCTTAATCTTAGCATTTTCGAAAGAAACATGTCACCGTTTGTAAAAAAAATAGAGAATGCAATTTAACAATGCGCTAGTTAAATAATTGGCGCATTTCAAAACCATAAAGTTCATTCAAGTGAAATCCAACTACAGGAAAACTCAGAGGTAAAACTGTTAAAGCTTCCCATTGAACTGAAAATTAAGGTTAATACAATAACACTGACCTTTGGCACCAAAGCCTTTGTCTACTCTTCTCACAATGAATTTGCTGATTGTGGCTTTCTCGAATTCTGAGATCACTCTATATGTTTCTTCCAGTGTGGAGACATACAACGCACCACCAGCTGAGAGGACCAGTCATGCAAATTGTCAGCTGTCTCCAAGGAAAGCTAAGAATATTGGAAAGTCCTACTTCGAAACAGTCGTTTTTCCCACCAATTTTACTGCGGGAACGCGCACACGTCTGAAGGCTGGGTTTGAAAACCCATTGGCAATGTTAAAGTTAACACAGTCACATTAAGAATGCCATTCAGTAATCATTCTAAAAATTAGAACTTGTTGTAGTCATCACCCATCTTGATAAAGTAAAGAAATTGATTAAATAATTAAATGGATGTAAAAGGACAATTTTTTGTTAAATATGTTTTATATACCAAAATTCTCTGTTTTCTTCTTCTGTGTCTTTCTTTTACCACCATTAACCAAAATTAGCACCACATCGTTCCTAATTGAGCAGTCTCAGTTACGAGCGGGTTTTTTCTTCAACAGATGGTGAACAAGTTGATTACAGGTACTATTCCCTCGTCATTGTAAAAATGAAAAACAAAATAGAAAAAGGCAAACAATCAACAATAACTCATTTTTATTACATTTGAAACAATTACATACGTACGTTAACTTTATTTACACATTCGGATTTGTACAGTAGCAATTTCTGCTAGTATCTCCCAAATGAAAAACAAACTTAACTAAAAATTAAAAAGAAAAAAATTAATTAAAATTAATGTTTGTTTTCATTCCAATGGCCTTTGCCTCCTTCATGGGCAGAGTGAGAAACAGTTCCATTAATATCACTGCAACCTCAAGTCAAAAATATAATTGTGTTGTTCCAGAAAACAACCATACCTCCCCCACAGAATGTTCTCAGAAATTTGGAGGTGGGTGGAGATCTCAAAATACAAAGTTTTAAAATCTCTCAAGGGGTGGGGTGAGGGGAGGTGTCTCAACCCCACCCCACCCCCCCAAACCTTCCATGGAAGGGAAATGGACAATTCCTGTAATGAAATACTACATTAATGACACAGCACAATGAATCTAATTTTCGAACAATAATTTTATTCCATTCACAATATTTTGAATTTTACTTGTACAAGAATTTATGAATTAACAAATAGCCCTTAGCTGATACCTCTGTTAACACATTCACATTTGTGGGAGTTTTCTGACAACACTTAATACTGCAATTACACACCTCAGTCAATCTAGCATGGATGGTACAAGACCACTAAGCATGATAGCCTGTGAGCAGGGTCTCATTTGATGACATGCGAGCTAAATACCTGTGTGTCCTTCTGGGTGGTACTATTTTCTTAGGTAATACCAGCCAAAGGGACAAGACAACTAAGCATGAGAATATCTACAACATGCAAGCTGAATAGTCATGTGTCCTTCTAGGTGGTACTATTTTCTTAGGTAATACCATTCAAAGGGACAAGACCACTAAGTCTGAAGATATTTATGAAATGTTAGCTGAATACTCATGAATACAAACACTTTGTCCCCCCAGATGGTACTATCTCTTTGGGTAATACCTGCCAAAAGGACAAGAGTACTAAGCATGAGAATATCTACAACATGTAAGCTGAATAGTCATGTGTCCTTCTAGGTGGTACTATTTTCTTAGGTAATACCATTCAAAAGGACAAGACCACTAAGACTGAAGATATTAATGAAATGTGAGGTGAATAATCATGAATACAAACAGTGTGTCCCTCAGATGGTACTATCTCTTTGGGTAATACCTGCCAAAAGGACAAGACTACTAAGCATGAGAATATCTACAACACGCAAGCCGAATAGCCATGTGTCCATCTAGGCGGTACTCCAGTACTATTTACTTAGGTAATATGGTTCAAAGGGACAAGACCAATATCTTTGATAATATTAACGAAATGTAAGCTGTGAATGCTCGTGAACACACAGTATGTCCTTTCACAGATGGCACAATCTTTTTAGGTAATACCAGTCAAAGGGACAAGGACTACTAAGTCTGAAAATATTTATGTTAAGCTATCAGAGTTATAGTAGCACAATCAGCATAATCTGAAAGAAACTGTGTAATAGAAATCCAGGTGGAAAGTAAATGAAAGATGAATATACATATACACAGCTTGCACCCCCCCCCCCCCCAAAGGTGAAGGCAAGAGCACTAAGTTTAAAAATATTTACGATAAGTCAAGTTTTCCGAGTTACCATAATATACCTTATCAGCAAGGCCTGCAATGGTTTGAATTGAATATTCAAAGTATGATGTATCAGAAGCTCATATGTCTGTATGTCCCCCTGGGCGGTATTACTTCTTAGGGTAATACCGACTAGAGGGACAAGACAACCTAGTTACACATAAAACGGAATAGACTTGTGACAAAGGATCCATTATTTCTAAGACAATGTCTTAATCGGTAAAAACACGGTTTTTAAATAAAGATTTCAATTCTTGCAAGACCCTCACAAGCTTACCGTTTCAGTTTCTTAATTTGGAGTACTTGAGCTAATTTAGCGTCGGCTAACAGAAGTTTTTTTCGAAGACATTGAACAGTTCGACGCCAATTTCATGTTTAAACAAGCACTGTACATGAATGGGGTGAAGTGTACAGTAAAAACCTTGTTTCTCGGCCTCTTTAATGCCTGCTTTGAATGCTCAGTCCGCCATATTGGCTATTTGCCGAGAATTTTCCGAAAGCCAGCCGAATCGGAAAGTCGTTCCTAGTACTCCTCGGCTGTCCTTCTGGACGGTATTATTTAGGCACAACCGTGTGCCAGGGTCTTCTCCCGAGCCGCCGCCAACCTCGTACCCAGGGTCTTCTCGCTTTTCAAAATGGCGGCGGCTCGGGAGAAGACGCCATTTTGAAAAGCGAGAAGACCCTGGGGACGAGGTTGCTTCGGTCCCTGCCGACAGAGCTGAACAACGTCTGCGCATGTGCTTGACGGGGAGAGGTCTGGGGTCCAGAATGGTTTCAAATTTTAAGGGATTTGTAGGGAACCGTCTGGGCATGTGAACATTTTCCGCATTTTCAACGTCGTTTCTGCATATTTAAAGGTAACATTCATAACACATGTAGATTTTGCCATGTTTTATGTAATGCTCGTTTCTACCTTCACGATTTGTCTTCTACTTTTTGCTATAAACGTTCAAAGTTGCTCGTGATGGATTGAAATTGTTCCATCGATAGAACAGTTTACCGGGCAAGTGGTATGTGAACATTTAGGGGATTTTCAACGTCGTTTCTGCATATTTAAGGCTAACATTCATAACACGTGTAGTTTTTGCCATATTTTATGTAATGCTCGTTTCTACCTTCACGATTTTTCTTCTACTTTTTGCTATAAACGTTCAAAGTTGCTGGTGATGGATCGAAATTGCTCCATCGATAGAACAGTTTACCGGGCAAGTGGTATGTGAACATTTAGCGGATTTTCAACGTCATTTCTGAATATTTAAAGCTAACATTCACAACACATGTAGTTCTTGCCATGTTTTATGTAATGCTCGTTTCTACCGTGGAGATTTTTCTTCTACTTTTTGCTATAAACATTCAAAGTTGCTCGTAATGGATTGAAATTGTTCCATCGATAGAACAGTTTACCGCGCAAGTGGAACATCAAAAACTATAGTCATTTCCCAAGAATCATAAGGGCACAGACAATATCGGCAGTACAGGTGAATCTGTACCTGCTTGTTTGGAAGTGGGAGGCTATCTTGAGTATATTACCACCTTAGTTCCTTGTACAGTTGCTGCTTTAAAATTAATTGCAGCCCTGTATGTTTATTTAGCTGGAATGCCCTACATTTTGCATTTTTGTGTATGATACTCATGAATGTCTTTAATCTTTAATCATGGTAATTGCCACTAGCGTTACAAATAATGCTAATCCGGCAATGGAGCGGCCAGCCGTCGCTCAATTACATGGTATCAGAATAAATGAAAAAACAACGATGTAAGTTAAATTATTATGTTAAATATTGTTCAAACAAATGTGGAATTTTAAAATAAACATTTTAATAATGCCATTTATTGTTTTGATTGATGACTTTGTTTACGGCCCGAGGCTTTCCCTCTTTTTGGTTAACAGCATTCAGTCCCTTTAAGATATTTTTCGGCAGCAAACAACATGACGGGAGTAGTAGGCAGTAAGAATCAAGATCTCCAATAATCCCCCATCTTGAGCTTCAAGCCCCCCTCTCTATTGAGCCCCCTCCCCCCCCCCCCCCCATGGCCACAAAATGACAGAAGGTACGGTGTGACATAGGTCGGGTTAGAATTGCACTATATTCTTGATCTAAACGTTTCCAACTTGCAATTACATATGGGACAGATTCAGTACTTTTCTATCAAGTTCTGTTTTCAGTATATCAATGATGGTTTTGCTCATCTAGTCTCTCAAAAAGAGCTTATAAGCAAAGAGACTTGTGTTCATTCAAATTTCAGGATTAGTTCCTGATTTTGCATGTAAAACTCCTGGCTAATCATGTTATCACTTTTTTGTGGGCTACATTTCAGTAGAACACATTTGTATGAGCTTGGATGGGTTTCAGTTTTAAGATTGTGCATGGCAAGTGCATAAGACTGTATCGCTATCTATTAAAGCGGGCCAGCACTCCACTCTCATTCCTGGAGAGTTTTAAGCCCCCCACTCTTTTAAGTCCCCCTTCTAGTATGCCTGAAAATAAAGAAGCCCCCAGGGGGCTTAACAGAGCATTTACGGTAATCACTGTGGTAAAAGACATTAAAAAATGGTTTATCATCAGGGTCCAACAAAGGTTTGGTAACATGCAAACAACTTAACAACAAGATGGCACAATAAGAAATTTCAGAGGATAATGGGAAAGAGTGCTATGAAGGGATGTTATATGTGAAAGTTAGGATGTGCTCTTTTCCGGTAGGTGGGATGTGGAAAAGTATTGAAATCTTTGTGGCCTCAGAGGATATAACTTTGGACCCAACTGCTTACAATGTGTACATTGCAATGATATTGTATAGCAATGATGGTCTTAGGGGTGTGTACATGATACTGGTACAACTGTCATTCTGGTATAAGTTCACCAAACTCTCTCTTGTAGCTCTTATTTGTTTACACAGTACCAGCAAAAAATCTCAGACTAGAATAAGTCATACCAGTGCACGTTCACTAAACCAGATCGAGATTTTCACTCTTGCATCATGTAAACACATGATTCAATAATTTGATTGTAGCACAAAACTCAAACCACCAGAAAACACACTTTATGTTAACACAGTACAAGTTTTCAGCACGTATCAGAATGAAAGTTGCAGTGATACCTTGTAAACACCCCCTTTGAATCAATTCCTAATTTCACACCATTTCAAGGGACGATGTGTATTATAGGGATTCTTGGTCAATAGCATCTGCCAACACTCAGTGGAGAAGAGATTACTTCATCTGATAATAGCTCAAAAATGGTCAGCTTATCAACTGATTGTCCCTTAACTATACATGATCACATGCAAGTACAATGTTCAAATCCTTGGCTTTGGTATTTCCTACTTCAACATCATGACAACAACTCGTTCAGCTCGATTGGCCAAATGTGGAAATGCCGGGAAATTTAAAAACAAGTATAACCAACGACAAATGTGCCAAGGGAAATAACAAAGAAAATGAGAAAAACAGCAAAGTATCATGCAAAGGTGGAAAGCTATATAAGGCACAGGAGAAGCTACCGAGAGGAGCTGGTGTGAACGTAGGAGAATATCTTTGCATTTTCCACCGTGACGAAGTAATGAGGGCAAACAACCACTGCTCTTTTCCTTCACGTAATTCAACCCAACATTCAAGGGCATTGGTGCCAACACCAAGGCATCTCTACAAGCAAATAGATAAGAGAGGTGAGGGAGTTCAGGATTATCAGCCAGGCTGCAAATGGTGCACCAATGGAAAGAAAGTTAGATTGATACTTTAGTAGTTATAGAGTTGGCGGTTCGAGATCAGTTTTTCAAACTGATCTTGAACAACGCCAACTCTACAACTACTATTCCATCAGATGGTAATCATTTTATCGAGATCATTTTATCGAGATCATTTTATGGAAATTATTTGGAAATCATTTTATGAAAAGGAGCCGAGCAGGCTCGGGAAGTCGTTGACGAAGTCAACGAGTGAGGCTCCTTTCCGGCTTTAATTGGGTAGAGACGTAGTCTCGTAGAGACTACGTCTCGTAGGGCAATTAAAGCAATAAGGTTTCATATACTTGATTCATCATATAGCTCCACATTATTTTTGCGTTGATGGTTCCACTACATTGCTCCACATCTTTGTTCCATTTTTTCGCATTGGGGAACAAAAGCGGAGCTTTTGTGAGGCAGTGAATTGATTGCGAAGCAATCAAGAGGGGAAGTTTCTTTTTGCGATGCTGGTATCATTTTATGGAAAACTATATGTTTTTTTTAATGGCGCCATTTTTTAAGCATTGGGGAACAAAAGCGGAGCTTTTGTGAGGCAGTGAATTGATTGCGAAGCAATCAAGAGGGGAAGTTTCTTTTTGCGATGCTGGTATCATTTTATGGAAAACTATATGTTTTTTTTAATGGCGCCATTTTTTAAGCATTGGGGAACAAAAGCGGAGCTTTTGTGAGGCAGTGAATTGATCGCGAAGCGATCAAGAGGGGATGTTTCTTTTTGCGATGCTGGTTCCACATTTTGGGAAGCTAGATTGCATAATGTCCGTAAGATAAACTGTTGATTCCATTTTCTGATATATATCTTTTATCATCAAAACAGCTGAGTGATATTTTGTTGATTTCATAACTTCCGAGTTCATGTCTTTCGCTTCTAATAGTTTTCATAGTATGTTGCATTTGCTCATTTTCAAATAATACTTTTTTATAATCTTCATGTTTGATATTTCCTTTTATTATATTCTTTTTGATTCCTTTTGCTGTTTTTTCTACTTTATTGTCTTCTTTTTTATAACTGTACATTTTTGATCGTAATCCGATGAATTCTTTTATTGGCATTCCTGCTGCTTCATCTTTGAATTTTCCAATTACTTTTTTGTTTGCTTTGCTGAAATACTGGGAACTTTCTGGATAGTCACTGTTGTCGAATTTATCTTTATCATTCCAAAAGTCTTGGTAAACATCTTCAGTTTCAATTTCATAAGTTAATGAGTCTGTATCAGTGAATAGTAGCTTGGCTTTGTCGCCATACTTCTGTTTTATGTAATTATAATGAAAATCATACATCAATGTTTTGCTCAGATCGAGAATACACATACCCACATAAGCCGGCCGATTAAGAGTTAGTACTTCTTTGATCTTGTGAACTGCTACCAGATCTTCATTGAATATTTTACTGCATACAAAAGTAGGTTTGGAAGACATTTTTAATAGTTTTTTACCATCTGTGATAAGACGTACATCAACACGTTTTCTGATGTTTTCCATTGTTTTACCAAATACTGAGTTATTCATAAGTTTGAAGAAATCTTTTTCGAATGCGTTTTTTGCTTGCGATCGTTTTTGTGTGTTGAAATCAATATATTGCTTCAACCATGGTGACTGATCAAATTCTAATACTCTATGGATCTTTTTTAATTTTAATCCAAGATCAATATACATCTGCAAGTTTCTGTAATGCAGAACGTATTTTTCTTTATTTGATAATGTTGGGATTAGTTTGTGTACTAGTCCTGTTGATATATTATACTTTGTAGCTATCTTTTTACAATAATCAGACAGCATATTTTTATTTACACAAACCCTCTCAGCAGCTAATGGATAGTCATTATGAAGGTTATGCATCTCTTTGGGATATTCAAGATCGACTTCTAATATCAACCCCTTTTCACTATTTTCATTATACCTGGCTACATTTAGTTTGCTAATTTGCTTTTCTGTCATCCATCTGAAATTACCTGTTGGAAGATACTGTGACATAGCCCAACCGTATAAATTATTAGCATCCAAGTACATTATATACTTTGAGGGCGCCTTCTCATCGTATTCTTTCATGTACTTATTGTTTGCTTTTCCATATCTATTGGCTATATAACTAATTCCTCCACGCATACCTTTTTCAATGAATTGAAACATGTTGATGTCAGTCATTAGTTCTAATTTAATATTAGTCATCTTTAACATAGCATCCCAAGACAAACCAGGTGATGTAAAATAGTGGCATGGGTCTAATTTATAATACTGAATACATGTTCTACGGAAATTTTCAAACACATCAGCTAATAAAAGGATATCAGACTTGAGATATAAATCATGGTATTCACCCATTGTTTGCAATTTAAATGTATTCCAAATATTTTGAGCATGGGTATAATCATCATTTGAAATATGCTCATCAATCAATATGCTGTAAAATTCTTCTTTAATTGGTAATTCTGTTTTGTTGAATTTATCGAAACTATCCATATAATCATAAGGATAAACTCCCTTACGGGTCATAAGACTTAATTTTTCTTTTTTAAACCGTTCGCTAGTATACTTTAGAGCTTCTGCTGGTAAGTTGCTAACTAATTTATCCAAACTTGAGCTCATAAACTGGAAACTGTCGATGAATGTAAGATGATTGCCAAGCATAAAAGCCATATACTTTTCCATATTATTTGGAATAGCATTGATATTCATTTGTTTATCCTCTCCTTTATTATTTTTGTATGTATGCTTTTTGACTATTTGACCTAATTTTTGCATTATGAAATGGCTATCATAACCTCTCAAATTATGGAATATAACAGGAATTTTTATTTCTTCAAGCTTCATTTTTAGTTTCAAATTACAGTCTTGGTGTGCTGAGCCTCTGAATACACCTGTAATATGGCAATGATCTCTCACACGGACGTCTTCTTCATTATATTTCTTATCACAGATGTGGCATCTCGTTGATTTTTTGAATTCCTGCTCATCCTCATTACTCATTTTCAATGGTTTATTAAAATGTTTTTTCATTACTTTTTTACACCATTTTACTTCTTCTAAAATATTTTCCATGAATTTGTAAACAGCATTTTCACCTCTATATAGTTGTATTGGTTTGGTATATTTGTCGTCATAACAGCAGACAACCTTATATCCATATCCACAGTCGGTATGTTTTTGGTAAGCCTCAGTATATGATTTCTTACCTTCTTGTTGACATCCATGAATTTTCTCTGTGATAGCCTCGAAATCAGCATAAATAACAAATGGCACAGGTTGCTGTTTATGAAAGTTGTTGAATTTTAATATATTGTTATCTTTAGTTGGCATTTTAATTGCTTGCGTGCCATTAACTTGTATGCAAATATCTTTATGATTGCTCAATACCCTGTCAGAACTAAAACATTGCAGGCAGTGCATACAAAAGTGTTTTCTATGTTCATGTTTTGTTTGGTTATACATGAATTTGTTGAAATCTTTTATAAGAACATAATGATTGTTCTCATTTTCAGTTATTAAAAGTAGTTCCATATGATCTTCATTCTTTTCTTTTGAAATATAGATGGGGTAAGGTTGTTTGTTTTCATAGCCGAATACATTTATATTGATGCTGTTTTGCTTCTCAATTTTGTTGTAATGTTTGATACAAACTGGGAATTCAATACCGGAGTAATTTAATTTTTCAATGTATTGTTTGTCAACCTTTTTTATTCTTTGAGGATATTTTTCTTGTGGATTTATATGTCTAATATGACACCATCGGAAGCATTCATTATCCTTATTTTTCATGTTTATTAAACCTTTAGCACTGTTTCGCAGTTCTTCAGGAAGTTGGATATATGAGGATCCCTTCATAGGCTCATATTTAGCAATGTTTAGGTAATGGTCATTAATTTCTTTTACAGTCCATCCCGATCCTTCTGATATCCATTGAGCTATTTTGTTTACGATGTTTTCTGAAGAAATTTTTAATGATTCACTGATTCCCACTTTGTTGATTATTGTTTGACTTGCGCTATTGAAATATGCTGACTTTTCAATTATTACATCAGATGATATTTTTTCGAAAGTGACTTTCAATGTTTCAACGTATTTCAAGCCTTTCATTTCATTCAATAAAATAGATAATTGACGTTCTACACCTTTTCGTGTATTTTGCATTTGAATAAGAGGATCTTTATCATTTCTTAGATCGATTTCATAAGATTTTACAAAACCGTTTAAAGCTTTGTCGATTTGTTTAATTACGGTTCTAGGTGTAGGAACCGGTTTTCTTTTAACAGTTCTTTGTTTTGGGATTGGTTTGTAATTATCCCTGAACTGCATTGGTGGAAGAATAATGTTTTCTTCGTACCGTTTGACCATCTCTTTGACACTCTTACGAGGCGCAGGTACTGGTCTTTTTCTTTTGATGTTTTCCTGCACATTGCTCTCAACATCTTTAGATTGCTTCAGAAGCAATTTGATCAGTTCCGATTTACTGAGTTTCTTCAAACTATCTTTGTTCATATTAATACTAAGTATATGATTTTTTTTAAGTGACTTCATTATAGGTACTTATCTATAGTGAAATATTTTTAAATAGTTTTGGGGTGCGTTTAAATGGTTAATTTATAGGAGTCAACAAATCCCATATGATCAAGTTGGTAGCCTTTTAATTTGTTTATACGATCTGAACATTTATGGCATATTGTACTTACTTCATAGTTGGAATACTCTCCAGTGATTAATGCATGTGTCGCCATTGAATGACAGTATTTACAAGTGATTGATCTAAATTTCTTATCTATTTCATTATTGATTAATGCTATTTTTTGTTCTAATTTTATGAATTTCAACATATAATATTACTATATATTTTATTTTTTTAAATAATTATCAATGCGTTTAAATCAATTCAAGTAATCCAATTATGAATCCTTTGAACTATGTTATTTTTTAGAATTTTTTTGGTGCTTTTTTGTTTTCAAATGACAGGTTTTCCCAGCTAGTGTATAATTGCGACCTGTTTTACATATATCACAATACCATTCTACATTTAGCATGTATGTTGTTTTACGTTGTCTTCTCTCATCATCAGTGAATATTCTTGGTCTACCTCGACCTCTCTTTATATTTTGATTTTCCATATATTAATACTATATAATTTACTCTTTATAAGTTTTTGTGTATGAATTTTAAATGATTGCTTGTTGTTTCTATTGACTTGAATTTTCTGTAACAATATTTACATTTGATTCTTACACCCTGGAAATAAAGTATGATTTCTTTAATGATTTCATCATAATCGTTGCTGACTAATATTTTGTAATTGTTGTTTTCATACTCTTGGAGCATCATCTTCTGTTCTTCTGAAAGCTTACCATTACCAGTTGGTGTTTTAAATTCGATTGCAAAAGCTGTGTATTTCAAATGCATATTTCCAATGAATAGATCACAAGCTCCCTTCTGATAACCCATGTTGTATGATTTTATTCTCATGTTACCATTAATTTGGTTTTCACCTAATGTTGGGATTAGGATTGCTTTAGGATAATTGTTTCTAATAAAGTTGACTACCTTTTTATGTAAATCATATTCTGTGTTGATATTGAATGTCAGCATTTTGTATGGCCTGTTGTTGAATTCATACTTACCGGTTTTTCTGATTGATGGTAAAACCTTTTTTGTTACCCAACGTTTGAATTCTTTCGCTTTATCCATTTTGGATCTCAATATTAGGCTGTATAGTCCGGATTCATTTATATAAATAGTGTTTCCGGTGTTCCATGTTAAAGGTAACGATTCGTTACCCCTGGATTTGAGCCTCTTAAGTGAACATTTATCTTCAGAATCAACATGTTTGAAAATCGTGTTTCCGGTGTTCCCAGTCAGGGGGGACGAATCGTCCCCCCTGGATTTGAGCCTCTTAAGTGAACATTTATCTTCAGAATCAACATGTTTGAAAATTGCTTTCTTGGTATCTTCATATCCCAAAATGTCGGCAACAGTTTTACCACGGAACCATATGTCATCATCCTTTTTGATAATATTCAGTTTTTTTCCTTCATAAGTGAAAATTTCCATATGTATCTATTAATGCTATATATTATTTTCTGTTTAAATAAGATAGCCAGAAACAATTATATTTTTGGCTACCAAAAGCAAATAAACAGTATATACTGTATCAATCGATATAATATATGTTAGATAATATTTGCTTAAATCATTTTATATATCCTTCAAGTCCTTGAACGGTATCCAACTGTTGAATTCATCACTATACCCCTTCCACTTCACCAAAGCTTGCTTCTTTTTATAATCTCTCCGAATGACTTTATCAATTCTGAATACCTCTTGTTTTGCTTTTAATAATTCAGGTTCATAGAAACTCCCTTGAATGTCTTCATCTCTGAGATCCTTTAGTTTGTATGTGATTGGATTTGTATGTTGTATTTCATTAACTGTGAAAATTTCCTCAGACCAATTTGGGGTATATCCTTTATCAAACACATTCCGTTTGTACTTGCTTATCCTAACCTTATCACCAACTTTGAACTTTGGTTTTTGTCTTGATGTTTCCATATCACCATACAGATTAAAGTAGACAGTTCCTTCATTCTTCTTTTTGCTTGCTTCTGCAGGTGTCATCTTTATGCTGGAATGTCTGGTATTGTTATACTGTTTCACTAATTTAGGTAACATGTCAAGATACTGTGTATTACCTTGAACAGTAAACTGTTTCCACATTTTGGTTTTGATTGTTCTGTTCCATCTTTCACAAACGGACGACTTTTCCTCATTTTCGGTTGAGTACAATGTTATTTTATTCTTATCAAGTAGTTCCTTAACATGTTTGTTGTAATACTCTTTGCCTTTGTCTGTCCAAAGATATTGTGGTTTACGCCCCTCTTTGAATATTGTTTTGAAAGCATTCATAACGGTTTCACCCTTTTTATCTTTTAATGGGACGATCCAACCGTATTTAGAGAATACATCTAAAACCATAAGAAGATATCTGTAGCCAGCGTTCCATCGACTGAATTTTTGCATCTCAACGATATCTGAACACCATGTCTCGTCAATATGGTTTACAATTACCCGCCGCCGGGTGAAGTTACGCTTTATCGGTTTATGAAGCTCATCAGCTAATTTTTCTTGCCAGTTTTCTTCACTCGACGGCCTTTCACGTTTTTTGTCTTCCTTTGTTTTACACCAAGACCTAGCTTTTGTTTTGTGTTGATTAGAA
Source organism: Siderastrea siderea (assembly GCA_964030785.1). Taxonomy (NCBI): domain Eukaryota; kingdom Metazoa; phylum Cnidaria; class Anthozoa; order Scleractinia; family Rhizangiidae; genus Siderastrea; species Siderastrea siderea. The sequence goes on from OZ034967.1 coordinate 11,339,610, forward strand.
ATCGTGCTGTTTGTCCCCATTTTGGCATCTGTCCATAAGGTATTTTATCCAATGACTTGACCATTACTTTGTCGCATTCACCTTTGTCCTTCCCCATGTCATAACAAATATCATGATGAGCTGATATTCTATCAACTTCATTGTAAGGTTGTACGTGCCACTTGGTGACCTCTCCAGTGTTTTTATCGTACTCTAACTGTTTATCGAGAGGGTTATATGCCCCCATGTATTTATACTTACCTGGAGTGAATCCAGCTTTTGGTCTTGGTAATTTACCAATCAGTTTATGTATATCAACACCAGCGCCATCAAGATCCTTTCTGTCGGTTTTATACTTTCTATTTGGTCTGATTTTAGTAGATAATTGATCAAGAGCTTGACTTCCGACATTTTGAATTATTGGATTCAACTTATCCAGAGCATAATCGATAGCCTTTTTCTGCAGTTTTGGGTTTCTCAATGCTTCTGATCCATAATATCTTCCCATTTCAACTGCCTTTTTTCCAAGCCAAGGAATACCGTGGTGAATCAATAAATCAGTACCAGTCGATGCTACTGTATCTAGTAAGCCCGCCCCTTTCGACGGGCTGACCCGTTTCCCTGGTTTTGTTTCACAAATTGAGTTTTAGTTGAATGACAGCTGATGCATGTCGATCTCATCATTAATCTGTTATTCTTGGTTCTAACGTAATGTTCAGAACCTGGTACTGAATTTGTCAGCTTCCTTTCTCGTACACAATAACTTTTAACCATTATATATAATATGATTACATATTTTTGAAATACCGTTCTAGAAACCTCTCATTCTTCATTGTATCATATATATCAAATACCTGAAGCAGATCAAAATATGATTTACCCTTATTCATCTCATTCAAAAAGTACAAACAGAAGTAACCACATGTTGTCGTCAGTAAATTTTGTATTTGATTGTTCTGATGAAGCAATGTTAAATTCTTTTTTCTCGCGTGATTGACCATTTCTTGGAAGGGAGGCAAACCAAAGCTATCAAAGTAATTGAGGACTTTGTCCTTAACATAATTAGCCACCCAATGACTCCCTGACATATAACTCGGTTCAAGATTGTAAATGAATAGAGCCTGTCTATGATTGTGAGGAACATTTTCATCTCTTGACAATACATCATTAATTGGGATATTCAGATATTTACACCATTTTATTAAATCATAATTACTTAATGGGACATTCTTATGGAATTCGGGTTTTACAACAGAATGTTTAACAGTGGGACGTTTTTGAAGGGTGAGTTCTTGCCTAATAGTAGACCTTCGCCCTTTTTTTGAGATTTTTTTTTTTTTAGTCCCCATACCGATTGTATCGTCTGGCCAATTTCCGTAAAAAGGCGGTGTTCTATAAGTGTTGGTCATCAAACCACCATCCTGTTCTGGTATAGATCTGGGTGGTCTTTGTTTAGGTCGTCCCATCTGAGGAGCTCCTTTACCAGTCATCTTCTTTATTGCCTCAATAGCTAAAGGGACTCCAATTGATGCAAGGAGAGTCCCTAAGAACCCACCTGTTTGTACTTTTGTCGGTTTTATATGAACACCAGAGCCTGTTTGTAGAGCATTTAATATATCCTTCTTTTGTTTTGTTGTCAAAAGATGTTTATATGTTATCAACTGATCGATTTTATTTTGTGGTATGAGAAACCCACCAGTTTGTAAACCTTTTCCAGATATCTTCTTAACAATCTGAGATGCTCCTTCAGATGCTAAACCTGCCAAAGCTGACAATCCAATAGTCTTGGCAATTGTTGGAGCGAAAGTTCTTCCAAGCGACAGAACTGTAGAGAGGAGTGATCCACCAACTTGCTTTCGAATGTTTGTTTTGGCTAGTTTGATGTCCATTCCTTTTCTCAATTTTCTATTTTTATTCAATCGCTTAACTATATTCTGAGGTACGTATAGAGTGTCATTCCCAGATAGAGAGTCCTTTGTCAGTCTCAAAATGATAGTTTCTCTTTTATGATACGCGTTACTAAGATTCTTTTTCTGGTTTGGTGATAAACTAACTTTAATTTCGTATAGTTGTGTCATATATTATATGTTAGATAAATTCTATTTTAAAAAACATATTCATTTAAATTTTCATCGATGTAAAACTTATTTATTTAAACTATCATCAATTCGTTTCCAACTGTCTTAACAACAACCTCACTCTCGTAAAATACGATGCTATGAGCTCGGACGTTTGCTGCTGGGGCTACATTGAGACGATAATGGAGAATCAACTGTTTAGGATCTCTCGTCACTACCTCTTTCTGATATGACAAATCGAAATACAATAATCCATACAAACTAGTGAAATTGGATACATTAAGCTGTGTTCCTGAATTGTAATCGTTCTTACGAAATGCATATGACATGAGATCATTAAATATCCGTATTTTAGAGTCACTATCATATTCCAGCTCTGGGTAAAAAACATTATTTCCGTATTCAAGCCTGCAGTTTGATAGAGAGCTATTAGCATCAGCTGCATTCAACTTGAAAGTGTCAAATAAATACGGACTCCTCTCTGCTTCATCATTATTTGGTGCGTCTGTCCTCTGGAGATATATAAAAACATGTTTAACGTCATCGATAGCTGGACTGATTTGAAACATATTCTGAATAGCTCTGGTATTTGCTGACTGATTGTAGAGATCTCGCATATATGTCCAGGTTGTTGGCTTGAGAAACTCTGAAACGAAATTACTATACATGCTGTCTTTTGGGATTAATCTTGGGAGCCAAAGATACAATCTCTTTACTACAACACGACCAGGGTCTGTGCCATTTGCCATGTGAATCAGTTCACTGTCTTCGTTAAATGTAAGTTCAATTGTGAGCTGCATCGGAGGCAACATTTTTCTTTCTAGCTCTTGAAAAAAGCTGTATCTGTTTAAGGGAATCATTTCGTTAATACTCTTAGCTCCTCCACCGCCGTTATTCTGATGAGCCTGGGTTAAAATGCGACGGGCTTCGAAACCTGTATTAGTAGCTGCTGATGTTCCATCAGTATCAATATACCAGAATGAATTCCTTCCAACGGATCTACTATAATCATCACTGTATTCAAGGAGATTTTTGACATTCGTTATTCGATGCAAATTATCACTCTCATACACGATTTTACCAGACGATTTAATAACCATATGTCTGATTAGACTGTGAGATCCGTTTATCATAGTGATGCGATCCGCTTGAGCATATCCAACACCATCTGCCCTTTTTTGAAGCTCTTTAGTTACTTCGAAATACCCATTAAAAAAATCGAACATAGTCGACCTATCGTTGATTGTGAATCTGTAACCCGTCTTTTTCTGTGATTGATTGTTAGCAGGTTGCTCAATGACATTGTCCAAATGGAAATGAACGTATTCATATCTTTGTAAATTATCACTTGTTCTGAAACTCATTATATATTGATAGTTTAGATAAAATTCACTTTTTATATAAACCATTTCCCACTTGCTAGTCTATTTATAATTGGATAAAATTCACTTTTTAATAACATTTTATCGTCTTAATCCAGTACCAGATATAAGTCTATTCAGAATTGTGTTGTAATCTTCTTCTTGTTTTGGTTTAGTAGGTTTGGTTGGTTTCATGGTTTTATTCATTGATTGTTTAGTTGAACCGTGTAATTTTCCCATAATAAGCTCTCCGCTTTTTTCAGCTGCTTTTTTTCCCAGTTTGTCTCCAGCATGTGAAATACCAGATTCAAGCGCTTTTTTGGCAAAAGGTTTTAAAACCATTTCTGGAACTTTACTTAAAACCCTTCCAACAGGTTTGAAAATGTTGTCAACAATGATCCCAGATCCTTTATGTTCATAAACAAATCGTCCAAGTTTTGGATGATAAATACGCTTGTATTCATACGACGACATATATAACTATTAGTTAGATTAATCTCTCTTCTCTCTTAAAATCAAACTGAATGAAGTGTCACTATGATTAAGATCTATAATTCTTCGTTTACCGTCGGTGATATAAATCCGAATTTTATTAATCGTATTTTTATTGACAGGATTGAACTGTACTCGTCTTGGCTCTTGTGTGAAACTATAACTCGGGGTTAGAGTTGAGGTACTGAAACTATATATAATATCCGTTTCATCACCATCAACTAGACTTTCGGATATGAGGTCACAATGAATGTTCAAGATTTCCCTGTCTTGAGAGAGATTAGGAATGTAATCACCAACATTTTCAGAAGAAGTTAGAATCTTTTTATTGAAACCGATGAGATTATTGAAATCTGACTGAGTCAGATCTAATCTATAATTTGTGGCTAATGTGATTATTGTGCGAAATATTGTATCGTCGAATTCGAGACTGATCGGATATGACGGATTGTTAGCTGTTCCTGTTTTAGTTTCATCCTTTAAAAAATTATTGAAATCGACATAGTTCCATACACCAGGACTTAATATCAACTCTGTCCAATTAGTACCACTATCAGATGAATATCTGATTTTCTGATTATTGAGTTCTTTTGTCACATTAAACCAAGTAAATGACATTGAAATGATTCGGTCTAGTCCGATTTCATATTGTCGATTTGGATTGAGAATTATCGGATTGATGTATTTGATTATGAAATCACTCGGTTTATTACCATTCTTGTCTCTGACTGTATGGGATGATAAGATAAGTTGTCTATCCATTATATGATTAGTTTATATAAAATAGTTTTTGTATATTTTGTTATATTGCGGCCTATTGAGTATTGAATTTCTCAACAAGATGTCGAGAAGAGCGACGCCTGTATTCCGTAGTTCGATGCTATTATTTCCGGCAATCATCGATCCGATAATCAGTTCAAGTTTTTTAATCATTTCTGTCGGATTGTTGAAAAACATTACCTGTCCACCTCTTTTTGTTTTTTTCTTCAAACCAGATCCTTTAATAGATTTGAGTTTTTGGAGTTTTTGTTGATGGTAATTCATATAATCAGTAATAACCTTTCTTGTATCTTGAATAATTTTTCTTTGATATTGAGCCTCAGCTTCAGTGATTGAGCCACTATTTAATTTTTTAGTAATATTCATCGAATATCCAGAAAGTTGTTGCCGTTTCTCTTTAGCCTTTTTAAGGGTTTTGGTAAGATAAGATTTCCTCTTTTGGTCATTCATTTCTTCTTGTTGAAGTCGTAATTCAATCTCATCATAGTTAGGAATTTGAATTTCATCCAAAACTTGGTTAATTCTATCCTCTTCAAGAATTTCATAATCTGGTACTTCTTCTTCGTACTCAGGTGGAAGATCTTCAGGTTCATACATGTATTCTGGATCTATATACATTTGTTTTTTACCTGATGCTAAATCCTCAAGGACATCTTCATAAGATGGAGGTTTTGGAACCAATTGTTTCTCGTTTTCAGGTAAAACAGGTTGATCAAACAAATCGTCCAATCCATAATCAGGCACTTCATCATCAATAGCTATTCCATAATCTGGAACAGGTCGCTTTTTCTTTGGTAATCTTCTCAATAGCATTTTTGGAGCTGTGAGTTCCTTTAATCCTGATGTTATAGGTTTGAAAAGTTTCTCTGCCTCAACTTCACCCATTTGATCAGATATCGTTTTTTGTTTTATTGTCTCTCTCACTGTGTTAATCTTTTTACCAAGCTCGGATCGTTTCTCAGCCATTTCTTTCCATTTGAGTAAACTCATTATATCATTTGTTTACATAAAATTTCGTATTTTGTTCGGAAAAATTAGGGTTATCATATATAAAAACGCTCGCATAGCGTGTCGCATAGCGTGTCGCAATACGATAAAATTGTATAACATAATATCATATGAAGATACAAAATTACGACATTCAAAATGATGAAAACAACGATTTTGTTCAATTAAAGAGTTTCATGCCAAACCAATGTTTCAGGATGCTTCTTTGTGCACCTTCTCATGGTGGCAAGACCAACCTTATACTCGATATGATATATAGGCTTCTCTATTTTGATAAGATATACCTTTATGCTCGAAATCTCCAACAAAGCAAATATAAGCATCTGTTGAAATCTCTTGAACCAATATCAAAAGAGGTCGGTTATGACGTGATAGAAGCAAGTAACGATGAAATCATCCCTCTGACAGATTTGTCTGATGAAAACCAAAAATTAATCATATTTGATGACTATTTGAATACAGGTAAGAAAAATGACGAACGGATACGTGAATACTTTACCAATTCTAGAAACAAAAATTGCTGTTGTATATATTTAAGTCAAAGCTATTACGGAACCGATAAAACAATAAGACTGAATAGTTCACATTTTTGTGTTTTTGATTTTCCTTCTACAAACGAGCAATCGATGATTTGCCGAGAACTGAACATAAATAAATCAGATTATCAGAAAGCTACTAAGGATCCATATAGTTTTTTGTATGTTGATAAGGTCAAAAAAAAGGTAGCCCGAAATTTCGACGAAAAAATCTAAACTAATATTATATGAGTTATACAAACGGTATTCTTAATCATGATGATTCTCAAGGACTAGGTAAGATAGGTTCAAGAGGTTTACCTGGTATTGGATTTAAATTAGATTCAAATAATGATTATGATATGCAAAACAAAAAACTGGTTAATGTAAAACAGGGAACTAATAATAATGACGTGGTTACAAAATCTTATCTTGATTCAGAGATAGCCAATATTCCAAGTGTGGATACATCTCAATTCATGCTAAAAGCAGGTGATACGATGACAGGGTCACTCATTGTCCCAAAAGACAATTATCCAGTTCATGGTAATCTCAACAAGGTTATCAGTTATGAATCGCAAAGAGAGATATTCTTGTCAAAGAAGGAAGGAGGTCGAATGGAGCAACATATTGACATGAACAATAATTTCATCACAAATGTGAAAGATCCAGTTAATTCAGACCATTGTGTTAATAAAAAGTATGTCGAAAATCAGCTTGAAAAAAAACTGGATAAAGGATCTGATATTGATATGAAAAATAATTCAATTATCAATCTTGATCTTCCATCAAACCAAAGAGACGCCGCATGTGTCGAGTTTGTTAACAACAGAATTGATGACATGACACAAAAAAAGTTTCTCAAAGTTGATGGCACCAACAATATGACTGGAAACTTGAATTTAAATGAAAAAACAATAATCAACTTGAACACCGATGACAAAGACATAAAATCAGCAGCTAATGTCGGCTATGTCAGCAGTAAGGTACACGCCGCCAAAGGTGATGTGACTGTAGGGCTGAAAACTTACTTTGACACAAAAATCAAGGAGTCTCACATCACCAGCTCAACCAACAAGAAAGACGTTTTCAGGTATCTCATGGAAAATGCCGATGAATCTTCAAGTGAAAACAACATAATAGTTGATGGCATTGTTGACTTTTCTGGTTCCCTCCACAATGTCAACAAAAAAGCTTATAAATTTAAAATGGGGAAAGACGCTCAAAATGAGTATTCTTCTCGCATTGGCTTTAACATGTTCAAACTTCCAGAAGGTGAGTACACTTTGGCTATTGAATTTTTCCCTCCAAGCACAACAAATTTGTCAGTGAGTGTCGTTTCCACTTCACTAAATATTGGTCAACAATCAACTAAGCTGTTTGTTAATTACAGTAGATCGATTGTTCACTTACATAAGTGGAGCATAACTCCTCCCGAATACATTTACATTGACATGCATTGTCAGGGCACTGCAAGTAGCTCCACTCAAGGAGTTGGTTATTTGATTGTATATGGAGTCAAAGGATCACAGAGTAATGTAGACTCGGATGTGTATGATACGGCGTACGTTGTAGAAAATGGTAAAATGGTAATGCAAACAGATTTGTCTTTAAATGGGTATAAATTAAGTGGTTCAGTTCATTATATACATGGGTATTTAAATACGAAAAACGGGAACACATTTTTATTGAATGGTTGTGACAAAATAATTATTCCAAATCATAGCCACATATTAACTATAACAGTGCTCTATTTCAAGCTCAAAAGTAAATATAAGCCTATTTCTTTAAAAATAAAACACAGTAACCATTTAACTCAATCAATCACTTACACTTCAACCCAATCAACTAAATCACAGACAATAAATATCAATTTAGTACTAGCGTTTGGTCATTTGGCTGTGGAACTAGGTTCAGTTGTGAAAAATCAAGAACTCTTAATGTTGATTGAATATAGAGTGCCATAAACATTTTTTCATTCATCATATATCACAATGCGGATATCCATCTGATTGGAGTATGGAATGCTTTTTAGAATATATTATCCCAAAAGAAATAAGCGTTGAGGTTTCCGATGAAAAAAATAATGAATAATCTAAACAATATAATATGAAAATATCAACTTTAATCAACGAAATTATTGAGAATATAGAAAAAATAGTTCGAAACATGAGAAAATTATACATCAGTATTAAGAAATCGTTCAAAAAAGAAAAAATGTAACCATATAATATATATGGATAGACGTAAAAGAATATTCAATTGGAACCATGTTTCAGAAAATTTAACAGAAGATCAAATATCTGAGTTGAAAGCATTGTACAAATTCTACCATAAGCAATACTGGCTCCACAAAGAGTCATTTAAAAGCTTCAAGAAAAAGAATATGGCTTGTAACATTGGATCTGTTGTATTGATAGTAACTGGGACTGTGGCTGGTGGTGTGACGTTAAACCCCGCTGTACTTGGATCAATATCAGGCGCAGGGCTTATACTAAAAACATATTCAGAGGTCAAAAATTACAAAAGAAAGATCGAGATGTGTAAATTCGCGTACACTACGTATGAAAAGGTTTTAACTCATTTACGGTCATTTATGAGAGGACTGGAGTATAATGAAAAAGAATTTCTTGATCATGTCAAAGTTCTTGATGAAATAATCATTGAAATGTGTCCGTTAACTGACAAATTTGAAAAGAAATATAATAAGGTATTCATCTAATAATAGATTTTATTTTATCACCAATAAGAGACATAATAGTAGCCCAATATCGATCGTAAAAAGCTAATGTTTTTTTCGATTTACTAATTGGAATTTGTTTATGAGGTATCCCCATCATATTGAATATCCTTCTCATAATAAAATTAATGCTAATCATCCTTTTCCGAGTTCCATTAACTTCATTAAGAACCTTACCTATCTCGACAAATATAGCATTAATTTTACATTTTTGATGGTACGATATTTCTATATTATATTTTTGCTTAACATTCATGATAGCATTATTTATATGGTATTCTCTATGGTACACTGATTTTCTTATAAATTTATGTCTATTTTTATAAAAATCAACATATTCTTTCACATAATTATATCCTTGTACGACACCACAACTTAGACATGCTAACATCCCATCGTCGTTAATAATATACTGATTATCACAGCATTTATCATCTTTTGGTTTTCTGGCAGAATCTATTTGCTGGTCACAAAAAGGACAAACAACTTCTGATTCTTTCAAGTAATTGTGAATATCTTCATTGCAATTCATTCTATACTATTATATTAGATATTATTTTATGTACTTACAAACATGACGTCACGCTACAGCTGTGGCGAAATTACAAGTGCCTTAAATCTTGGCTACAAACTTTACTGACAAACTTTACTGACAAACTTTACTGACAAACTTTACTGACAAACTTTACTGACAAACTTTACTGACAAACTTTACTTCAAATACAAGTTCATCTGATATTACATGACAATCTGATGACTCATCGGGAAAGTCCCATTTCATCCGATGGCAAACTGCGCTCGTACTCCCAACTATGAGATAATGCCAAATATATTTTCCATGAGATAATACCAAATAGATTTCATCAAATGGAACCAGCATCGCAAAAAGAAACTTCCCCTCTTGATCGCGAAGCGATCAATTCACTGCCTCACAAAAGCTCCGCTTTTGTTCCCCAATGCGAAAAAAATGGAACAAAGATGTGGAGCAATGTAGTGGAACCATCAACGCAAAAATAATGTGGAGCTATATGATGAATCAAGTATATGAAACCTTATTGCTTTATGTGCCCTACGAGACGTAGTCTCTACGAGACTACGTCTCTACCCAATTAAAGCCGGAAAGGAGCCTCACTCGTTGACTTCGTCAACGACTTCCCGAGCCTGCTCGGCTCCTTTTCATAAAATGATTTCCAAATGATTATTTCCAAATGATGAATCAAGCATATGAAACCATATTGCTTTATGTGCCCTACGAGACGTAGTCTCTACGAGACTAGTCTCTACCCACATAAAGCCGGAAAGGAGCCTCACTCGTTGACTTCGTCAACGACTTCCCGAGCCTGCTCGGCTCCTTTTCATAAAATGATTTCCAAATGATTATTTCCAAATGATGAATCAAGCATATGAAACCATATTGCTTTATGTGCCCTACGAGACGTAGTCTCTACGAGACTAGTCTCTACCCACATAAAGCCGGAAAGGAGCCTCACTCGTTGACTTCGTCAACGACTTCCCGAGCCTGCTCGGCTCCTTTTCATAAAATGATTTCCATAAAATGATTTCCAAATGATTTCCATAAAAATGATTTCCATCAAATGGATAGTAGTTATAGAGTTGGCGTTGTTCAAGATCAGTTTTGAAAAAACTGATCTCGAACCGCCAACTCTATAACTACTTACTTTGATTCAAATGAAAACTGCACTGTGGCAAAAACAAGACTGGTAAGTGTAACCATGGAAGGCTTTTTAATAATGTTTAAATTTTTCAGACATTTAGGATTTGCTTGTGTACCCTCCCCTATGCCCAATTCGTTTAGGTTGAATAAGAACAAACGGTTTACATATGGCTGATAGATACAAATAAAGAGATACATAACTATTGAGAATTATCTACAATTTTATTACTGTTGTCTCAACACATTAAAATGACAAACATCATTTTGAAATGTTATGAATACAACACAACTTGTTGTCATCGTCATTAACATTACAAGTACAAATTGTACTGTTAGTACACCTGAAATCCAAATTTCTTTCCCACGACAGGTGCAGACTTCAAGACACAATGAAAGTGGATGCTCTGGGAAAAAGAAAGTGCAACATACATTATTTCTCGTTCCTAAAGCGCGTTAAGAGGTTGACCGTAGGCGAAACGACCGAAAAGCACCGCCATACAGCTTGAAATAAAACCACAATTTCTACTGAATGAAAGCTTTACTTACCGTAATGATATCGCCAAAGGCATCAAATTCTTCGTTTAACATCTCCCAGTACTAAACCGGCATTAAAAACAAAAAAATCCCACAGCTTGGAACACAAAATCAGCGAGAAACTGACTCATTCACCACGAGGAGAGCAGTGACGTAACGAACATGCGCAGTGCATTATTCAGCTCTGTCGTCCCTGCCAGGCTCGACAGGTCTCAAAAACCGCTGAGCATGCGCGAGCTGTTCCCGCCATCAATGTTACAAAATGGCGGACGACAAATAAGGTTTTGCCACGTAATTTCGCGTCCCGCCAGTCTGCTCGCGGAGAACTTCTCGTTAAAAACATGGGCTCAGTGAAACGAACAACTCTTCTTGTTTGTCTAGGAGTAAGTTCAGAGAAATCGGTAGTCATTATCCACATGATAATTCCATTTATCTTGCTCCTTTTGGTGAAAATGTTTGCAACTACTCGAAAGAGAAGTGGGCTTAGTTTTTCGTGTTGGTTAAGGTCAGCAGTCGCTGGATAAGCTTGAGATTTGGACTACGTTCTCGTCGTTTCTTCCACGAAGAAATATCAAAAATGACTTTTTTTTCGTTCAAATGGTCTTGAGAAAATGCTGTACGAAGGTTTATTATCATTATCGAGCAAAGGAAGCCACCCTTTATGACGCTGTAAGAGCTGGCTAGTATAAGATAGGACTCCGAAGAGAAACGTGTGAGTACCTTGATTTGTCCCTTTACTCGTTTTCTCGACAGGAAATTAAGCTTACCTTAAGAATCTTACGAGATCTTTTGCAAAATTGTAATTTCCAGTAATTTACTTCATATACGACTGTTGTATTAAAGCAGTAATATTGTATGTCTCTTCGTAAATGCTAATGAACAGTTTGGTTGTTTTTATAATTTGAGTTTATTGTATTGTCTTGTAATCGTTCTCGTAGCGCTGTGGCCGACACCGACAAGGCCCGCGAAAATTTCCCCGACAGCGGCTTGAAAACATTTACGTGACTTGAAACAAAACGGGGAAAACCCATCTCAAGTTAACACCAAGTTTCACTTTGTGTGTTCATCACAAAAATGTTATGCGCCAAAGAACAACGGCTGCTCCAAAGCCGGAAAAAACAAGAATGTTTTCCACAATACATGTGCTGAAAAACAAACAGCACCACAGGATCAGCAGTTTTATAAACCAGCTTCTATTTCAATGGTCACACCTATCTCGAGATTGTAACTCTGGGAGTGAAAGGGCTGAAGAATAGCGAAGTGAACTTAAATTCTAACCCGTTAATGTATTCCCTTCGAGAGCACCTCGCATAGGAAATAAACGACCTCCACATATTGAAGGTAATTGGCATTTTTGGTGAAAGAGCTTGAAATCGCTTCCCATTGAATATGTTTAAGTGACAAGATTTCTAATGAATATTTTTCAGAGAATGCTATGTTAGAACAATTCCATCTCAAATCACTTCATCTGGAATCAACCAAACAAGAACGTCTGTTTTTATCAATGATGGCAGTCATGGGAATTGTGATGAACCATGAACAAAAAAATCTGTCAAACTGAGCTACTGAATACACGAACAGCACAAACACCAAAAACACCTAAATGTATTTTATTAATGCATAAAACGTGGAAAACTCATGGAAAATGCCGTGATTTTAATAGATCTGGAACAGGACAAAGTAGTATCTTTCAAACACAAAGTACACCCCCCTTAGCAACAAAATTGTCATTGCAGCATAACTTCATTTAAAACACACTCAAAAATGTAAAATTATAGAAGCAAAGCAAAGTGCATTTCCTTGCCAATACAAGTGTACTCATTGTTTGTGCAGCCACCTTCTTTAGCTTGTGACATAGAGGTGGATCTTGAAGAACTCCTATTAGTTAAAAATTAATGGAAATACACATTTAGGAATGTATCAGACGAACCCTTCATTTATATTCCAACAGCAGACAGGTGCAATCCTTTGTTTTTTTTAGAGAACTAGGCTGACAGTTGTCAGATGAATCAAAATTCAGCAACTTTAGGCTAATCCTCAAGAGTAATTAATGAAAGAACTTCACTATTGCAAAAGGAAATTGTTGAGCAGTATATTAACCAAATAATCTAAAATAATGATATCACACAGAATTTAAATTTGAATTTAAAAAAATGGTTTAGAAACACAAAACACTGAGGTAAGTTGCTTCAGAATTAAGTTTACTAATTAGGAGCACATGCTGCATCAATCAATGTTCAATGCTTCAAACGAGTAGTGTCTGAAAAGTGTAGATAGAGCAAAGACTTATACAAATGGTTATAATCATCATTCATGCCCCTCTCACACAACTGCTTCTGACTCCCTTCCAAAGAAAGGTTGGCTACAAAATTAATGTAGGATGGCTTGCAAGATGGAAAAAAGGCACAAAGATGTTGGGCTTTATTTCTCAAATCTTTATATACATGCTTTTCACGCCACCTTTCATCAGGAGCATTATAAAGGCGTCTATCTCAAGACAGACCTCAAAACATCAGTACACTCCACTGGACTGTTTCAGTATCAATGAAGAAGGTTATACAGCCAAAGAGTGTAGGGCAAACAGACATATGAAAGATCAATTAGAATAAATATTTGAATTGAACACTAGTGACTTTTATGGCTGCCACTCTCTGCTTTCTACCAAGAACTTAACAGGCTGGATAAGAACATATCACTGAAGTCAAAAGCTGTGATAACCTGGAGGAAAAAAATGTAAAACAAATTTTACTTCATGTACAATTGATTAAAAAACTTCTTGGCAAGAAATGTATCATGATGCTGGCACTCAGTAAATTTAAACATTAAAAAAACATTCTGCAAATAGATTAAATCTATTTTGCCCACATGACCTGGTTTGATCACACAGGTCTTGAAAGTACAATGTAAAGGTGAAACCCTGTCTTACCAACCACTTTTTTACCTGCAAATATTTTATGACACTTCTTTTTCAGGGCCGTAGCTAGCCGGGGGGGCAAGGGGGGCAGCTGTCCCCCCCACTGGACCAGTTGAGCCAGACAGATCAAGTCTGTGGACTGAGGATTTTCATTGTTCAAAGGATTTGTTTTCGTTAGACTCAGTTATTTTGATTGTAGTGACTTGCACTTGTTTGCTATTTTCATGGCCGGGAAATCGGAAATAATGTTGTAAGCACTGAAAACATCTGCCTTTTCACACTTATTTGAGGTCGATTTTTCGGAGACATATCTCATGACAAGTGCTGAAAATAGAGTTTCGGAGCCTCCAAATTTGAAAATTTTCTGGGGGAGGATACCCCAGACCCCTCCACCAAGGCTCGTGACCCCGTTTGCAAAAGACCTGGCTACCGCCCTGTTTTTAAGCCCAGAAATTAACTCATCCAGTTATTCTTTGACTGAAATACTTGCTGAATGCAACAACCATTTTTTAATTAATCATTTAACATCAGGCCCATTGATCAGAGATCATATTAGTGGAATTCCCCTGTAAGCATCAATCAACACTCTGATCCAGCTATTTGCAAAAGGTTTTTTGCCCAAAAACTAATACAGTTGTTTCCTATTACTAGAATACATCCTAAATGCAAAAACCAGTTGAAGCATAAATATTTTATCCACCATTAGCAATCATACTAGGGTTTCACTTTGAAAATTGTGGAGCTGTATACTGGTTCAAGTATACAAATAAATTTATTGCAAAACAAGTAAAATGCTGACAAAGAGATGGAATGGATCTTCATGGGAACAAAGTATATGGGAAAAGCTAACAATACACAAATCAATGAGCAGAAGCAAAGCTTAATAAAAATTGTCATCATGTATTGATCAACAAGTGTGTTGATTAAATTTGTTAACCAATTAATAAAGCAAATAAACATGTTCGGTGTTGCTGATCTAAAAAGACTGAGTAATTGCAATTAACAAAATTCAAAATAATTATTTGATTTGCTTTCTTCAGAATTCAACACACGACATAAGGCAGCATTTGTCAGTTAACAAAATTATGCATCACAGTGTTGACTTAAAGTATCAAAAATTCCAAGCACAAAAGGCTTTTAACTGATGTCAAAAAAGGACACTTTTGAAGACGGTTTATAGCATTATTTGAGCATCAGGTAACACTCTCTTCTTGCCATTAAGGCAATTGTCAGTTTTTAAAAGAGCAGCACTCTACGTCAACATACTCGTACATTAAATGTGCAAAAACTTGATCAGCAAAGGAAAACATAACAACCACCGAGAGAATTCAGTACGTTTTACGATGATCCGTTATGAAATAGTACATCAATAGATTACTGACCTGCAACCATGAGATCACCCCCTTCTGCATGCTTTGTCCACGACAAAGTATTGACGGAAGATAAAATTTTAATGAAACAACGAGATCAATCCTTAACGCCGTCAGAAGATGCAGTTTGATCCAAAATTGGACTGCCAATAAGTATATTCAGTTTCTGAAGTGTACGGCGGCCAAAATGGCTTCTTTGAAACCCACTGAAGTCAATGTTCTATTCAAACATCATTTCCAGTTTAAACAACTGTCTGACGTAACTTCGATCATCCGTTCAAAGTGAAATAATATTGCAGTTCCCGTGCATAAACAACAACAGCCCGTCCGCCATATTGAATTTTTCAAGCGTGAAAAAGCAAGACGCATGCTCAGTAACAATTCCATGACGCTTTTGACGTAATATCTTTAAACCAATCAGCGGTTTTTGAGACCTGTCGCCAGGCTCCCTGCCAGGACAGGTCTCAAAAACCGCTGAGCATGCGCATTAATTTCCCGCTTCAAATGTTTCAAAATGGCGGACGACAAATCAGATTTTGACACGTAACGTAGCTGGTCACCAAGCCGCTTGTGCTTCTTGTATGCTGTTCAAATAGTGCTCAGTGACAAGTATAATTCTGACAGACCGCTTTGGATAAGGTTTTTGAAAAATCGTCCGCCGTTCTAATCATATTTTGTCGCAGTATCTCGTCCCAACTTTTGTAAATGTATGCTGCTGCAAGAACACGAAGAGGACTTGGTTTTGTTCGTTTGTTAAGAACGTACATTGCTTGTTAAGCTTGAAATTTGCACTACGGTTTCGTCGTTTCTTTGGTGAGAAAATATCAAAAATGACTTTTTTTTCGTTCAAATGAATTTGAGATAATCCTTCATGAAGATTGATTACGACTATCGACCGAAGGGGATCTTCTTTCAGATGGAATCTACGATCGTTCACAGAACAGCCGTGTGAGTACCTTTGTAATTTTAACAGTGCAAGCTTCAGCTGACAAGCTACCTTTAGGTCTTTTGCTTTATTTTCAATTCGTTTGATACTAGAAATCACACGAGATTGTAATTTTTAATCATTTTGACTTATTTGCCGCTGCTTTAGTCATTGTTTGCTTGTGGAATGCTTGATTAAATCGTGTCAAATACAAATAGTTTTTGTCAGTCATTTGTGTCTGAAGAACTTTCTGGTCATTTGGCGTTCGCAGTTCGCTGCGGCGTTTTAGCCCGCGAAATTTTCCCGCCAGTGAGAGTTGCAGCCGCCATGAAAAAAAAATTACGTAACCTTTTAAAAAACCCTTTAAATATTTTTTTTTCCAAACGCCGAAATGTTTCAGGTTCATTGTGTTTACTAATGAACATGTTCTGTGTTAAGGCGCCAAGGGTTCGGCGTAAACAACAGAAAAATAATTCTGATTATTGTTGGGGAAACGTTTTTGAGATTTCTTCAACAGTTGATGGAGAAAGCGTTTGTCTCTGTGTTCGTCATTATGAGCAGCAAAAGAGGCTTGCAAAGTCTTTTTGCTGTTTCCCGAAAAAGTCCGGTGAAAGCTGTTCGGGGAGATTAACAACTTGCCCCCAGCGACTTATTCCAGTGCTCAAAAATATTGCAGGAGCTACAAACCTGTTTTGTGACAATATTTGTCAAAAACATTTGTCAGCAGCCGATCAAGACGAACGAGTACTATGTGACAAAAATTATGTTGCTCCAAGAAAGGTAAGAATTTTATACAGTGCTATTTGCAATAAGGCTTAATTCGAAATTCTGCTTTGCACTGTTTCATGACTAAAAAAGCCTTAAAACTTTGGTAGCGACGACATCCAGAAAATGATGAAAACATCACTTCAGCGAAAGTTTCTCCAGGGCAACCACTGTGGGATGATTTACTAAAAAAAATTGAGATACTGGAAAACGAAAACAAAGAACTAAAGAAAAGATGTGTGGATGGGGAGAAGAGAGCCGAACACCTTGCAAAAGAGAACTCCTCACTTCACAATAAAATTAAAGGTGTGTAATAACTGAAAATCTGTAACAAGCATTTTGTTGGCTTCCAATGTGAAATCACTTACATGGGTTTCGTTTATGTCTGAACTTTATGTTCCGGCCTTCAACTGGCTTCAACTACTACTATTTTACAGGTACTTAATTGTTATTCCACGGTTCTAATTAATATGGAATAATGAATAATTCTCTTTCTCCCTGCATTTTTATTTACTCTGCAACAAACCTTCAACTTACAAGTTTTATTAGTTAAGCTAAAACAGAATTAGCTTTTCGGTGAAGTTTTAGTTTATTTAACAAATGTGAAACTGGACAAAATATTAGCAATTTCCCTTTTAAACCAGAGAAATAAAAACCTTAATTCAGTTTAATCTTTATCTAGCATTAAAATAGCCTTTGAACAGCTGGGCCCAACTGCATTCCCATTTTCAATGAAGGCATCAAGTTAAATAAAATGATGTTAAAAACTACAATGTTCTGAACATTTTTAGGAGAACCAACATTCAGCAAACACATACAACAGTTTCACAGAGCTCTAAACGAGCACTACTCAAAAGGGGGCAAACACCTGTATGATCCTGGTGAAATGGAATCTTTCTGTGATCAGCATGCCCCTGGACTGTTTGGCCTGCTTTACAAAAGCATACTTAATGATGAAAAGGACAAGCCATCCAAAAAGCGTGTGGAAATGCAAAAAACAAGAGTTGTGTCATTGTTACACAATTTTAGTTTCTTTCGCAACCAGGTATATTATGTTTTCATTCCAAACAATAATTTAAATAAACTTTTGAAAATAATTTTAATAAAGTAAGCTTATTTAAATACACATGAAGCAACATTCTATCCTGAGCTTGCATGCCCCACTTGTTTGGGAATTCATCGCCATCATCATCAGTCTATTATCCTAATGGAGATTTGGGCTGGAAGCTTTCTGCTTCCAGACTGTTCTATATTTTGCAGCTAATGCTGCCAAAGCTTAAGTTCCTTATCCTTTTTCCTTAAACACCCTTTCCACTGTTCTCCTCTATGTCTCCCGTGGTCGGCCTCATTTCCTTTTTCCTATTTGGGAATTGATATAAAAAAATATCAATAACTGAAAGTCAAAAAATAAATTCAATAGAAAATCTAACAATAATTTTTCTTATTTACGGGTATATTTTTTCACTTACAGTGTATGAGAGTGATTACTAAATATCAATATTATTACATGTATAACCATAAGCCAAGCAAAAAGCAGAGCCATTTCCTCATGTCCTTGATGTTATCACTATGAAAACAGCATCACTGGGTGCTACATGTATGTAATGTAATTTTTTTCTCTTTCTATGATGCACTCTTGGGTATAGTATTTTTATAAGAGATTGTAAGGCCATTCTGAACATTGTTTTGTTAGAAAAACTGTCCCATACAGAAGGCTAATGGCCTTAATCTCAAGATGAAAGGGGCCAGCTACAGCTCACTGATGTCTGGCATGGTACTTGGGTTCAGTTGCCACCCACAAACAATACTCAACTATGAAAAGACCTTGGCAGAAGCTAACAAGAGGGAAGTACAGATACAAATAAAGGAAGCCACAAAAGTGAGATCACATGACCCTCCTAATAATCTACCACTGGGGGAAAAATACCAGCACAATGATTTTTACTTTGTATATACAACTAAAATGTTGAATTCAAGATATGTTATGACCAGATATGCAGAAGATTGTCAAGATCATGGGACCTTGAAATTTTCCTGAACTTCATGAAAGGGTTCCAGAAAATACTGGATATCTGACTTATAATTAATTAAAATCAGGAAAAATTACTATAAAGTAAACAGGTCCACGTGAAATGAAGCATGGAAAATAAAAAAGTGCAGAGTTATAATAGCTAACAGAGGTATATCACATTGCTCTAAAAATCACCTACAGCACCAGTGCTTCTATGTGTAAATTGGTGTGAGTGTATGGTACATTGTAGATAGTGATTGGCTTAAAAGGTAATAGATATTGTAGAAAAATTTCACAACAAAAAATGCACCCTGTATATTCTGGGTACTAGCAATCTAATTTAAAATAATTTTACTGTCTCATATGAAAAGAAGTGCATTCTTGCACATTGCTCAGCATGCAAATGAAACCATAGTCCACCTTGTATAATTTATTAAAATATCTTAGCAATAAAGAATATGCCAAAAGTTTCATGCTGATAGCAAACATGTGCAATATTATCACTCACAATTTGCAGAATAAAAAGTTCATGCTCCTTGTCGAAGATGACATCCACTTCATCCATGCCAAGCACCATCCTACAAGTTCCGTAACAAGCACCATTTGGCATATGTGTACTGCAATTGTGGATGTCCATGAGAAACTAGAAGCTGTTGACGTGGGAGACGATGTGACAAAGAACCACCGTAATGTGCGAGTGACCATGGAGGATGGCACAGTCCGACCTTGTCGAGGGGGTATTGACATCCAGCACCTCCTTGGGTTTATATCTGTGGAAAGTGGAAACTATTACCGCCAGAGCTTCTTGCAACGTCTCCCTTCGCAATTCAGAAAGTTCAACCTGTCAAATGTTGAAAAAAGTTCGAAGGAATTAAGGTACATGTATATACATGTACATGTAGTGTGCTTCGTAATCTACGGTACCCCTTTTCAATGCCCAAAAATCATAATGTAAGAAGCA
This sequence comes from Siderastrea siderea, assembly GCA_964030785.1. Taxonomy (NCBI): domain Eukaryota; kingdom Metazoa; phylum Cnidaria; class Anthozoa; order Scleractinia; family Rhizangiidae; genus Siderastrea; species Siderastrea siderea. The sequence continues at coordinate 11,359,718 of OZ034967.1, forward strand.
AAATTTATCACAGTACACAATATATTTAACAAACACCTGTACATGAACATCAATAATTCTCACATTGCTTGTCCTACTCAAATTAATCGAGTGATGCTAAAACTACATTATGTATTATGTCCAGGCATTTTTCTGTTCATACATGTACACATACATGTATCATTCTTCTGAATAAGTATAAAATTCCAAAAGAATTTCAAGTTCCAAGCCTGACAAGGAATCCAGAAACATTACAAACTGTGTCAAATTTCAATCTGCAGGGTGTATTGGGATGCCGAGAGAGAGGAGTTACAAACCCTCAAAACATCATGGCTTGTTGATGTGTTTGAGCAGCCAATGCATAGCAAGCACCACTACAACCAGGCACTAAACCACATCCTGGAATTCTGCCCACAGTTATCAGAGTACCTAAACAAGTACCAGCTGGTTCTTACTGGAGATTTTCCAACATGGAAATACAACAAAAAACTTATAGCAGAGGTATAACTGAAAATATATTAAGGTATGTTTTGTTTTATAAAAGCATAAAATTTAAAATAACAAACAAATAAATACTGTAAACCATATAAAATCATTCAAACAATTTACTGTACATGAACACGTACATGTACTGTAGAAAGTGCACAAATGCTTAACCAATGAATAATCAGTTCTATTGTGAAGACTATTTAAATAAAATTAATAATAAACTTTTCTCTTGAATTTGTTTTACATGTAACAGTGGACAGATGAAAACCCAGTAAAAGTGCCAGCTCTCATTCCTTGGCAAGGTCCCTTCCATGTTGCCCTTAATGCTGAGGAGTCCACTGTCTTGTTGTTTTGGCCCTTTTTTTCAAAACTATACAAGGCAGTATTTGGCAGAAACAAAAGGTTTCCAAAAAAGCCAAGAGCTGAGAAGATTTCGACTGTGACCACAGCAGCATTTGGTGGATGGTTAATTGTCAGGGAGATGGTACTAAACCAATTTGGTAACTGCAAGGATCAGCAATATGTAATGTTGCTTCACCTCCTGGATGAAATCAGCTGCATAAATTTTTTTTTATACACTGTCATTTTCCGTGGCGGGGAATTTGACACATGGATGCATGCATTATTTAGAGTCACCATGCTTTTTATCATTTTCAATCGGCGAAACTACGACAAGGCGACCCTGTGCCAACTAAGCGATCTTCTCTTCCACCTTACTGAGAATCCAGACATGGCAAACAATTTCCAGAACCACCTTGAGGTTTTCACCGAGAAAAAGATTGAAATCCTTCATTCTGTATTTAGGAGGTAAACATTGTCACAGTTGAGAATTTTTTTTTAACCAAACAAGCTTACAATTCACACTTGGACAAATATATTTATTTAGAAAATAATAAATTGCCTAGAAATGTAAACAATCAGTAAGTCAGTGGTGTACCACCCATGATACATCTTAAGTATCATGGGTGGACAGGATAAAAATTATCCACAGTTTTTAAAAGAACAGTGGACTGGAAAAATTTCCAAAATTGTGAGTGAAATTCATACTGTCTTGCATTTTGGATGTTTTGTTCAGTCTGCTCCTCTTAATTATTTGTGAAGAGTTAATTGCAAGGTTAAAGTGACCATCAGTTAACCTGAAACTTTTTTACTGAACGTCACATGTACACGTTTGTATACTAAATGGTATTTGTCACTTTCTTATTTTTATAAGATGTGTGCCAATGACAGCACCACCTGAGCTAATCAACATGACTGGCCATGCACTGAGTGGCAGAAGATATGACGACGAGTTTCACAACTGGTTTGTACCAGAGTACCAACATGGAAGAGGGAAACGAAATCTCACAGAGGTAGCTCTGAAGGCAGCTGAATTTATCATTGACCTGTTTGCAAGTGTTTGGTCTACTGTTGGGCAAACAACAAAAGTTCCAAATGGAAAACGGAAATATCAGGTGAAGTTCAAATATATAAAGCTTCATTTACAAAAATTGAGTTACAAGCTAAGCCATAATGATGCAACTTCGAAACTGAATAACAATATTATTTATATAAATTATAAATGAAAACAAAGTACTCCTGCATTTATGTTGAACTTACCTTAGTTTATAGTTAATGTGCTTGTTTTTCTTTTTCAGCCATACTATTTCCCTGCTCTCGATGCAACCCTCGACCAGAGATGTTTGCCAATGGGTTATGCTTTCCCAGGAAACGAGCCAGATCCATTTGTTGCTTGCGACTTAACTACATGCCCAGTTCAAGACGACTTTGAGCACTACATCAGGCTAAACTGTGGACATTCATACCACAAAGTGTGTTTACAGCGTGTAAATAACCATGTCCTGTGTCCATTGTGCCATCCCCTCCTTCAGAGGAAAATTGAAAAGCTTTCTACTACAATGAATAGGTAAAATACCGATATCAAAGTAAAGTCGTGTTTCCCGTAAGCTAAGTAAATTCCGAACTGAAATTCACTCCCCCCGTTTGACCATGGAATGCATGGCCACCGAAACTCAAGAGCTCGTGATTCATTTTCAGGTACCTTGCCGGCGATGATTGTGATAGCGACTCAGGAGACGAAAGCGACGGCGATGAAGATGATGACGAACTAGAAGAAAGCCCAAAAGAAGAGTCAGAGAATCCACAGGACGAGTTGGATGATTCAGAGTACTTGAAGAAAGTCGACCACCTCAAACTAAAGTTCACGGAGCGCTTCCGAATTTTGAAGGAAACCAATCCATCGCAGATCCTACCAGTGTACAGGAATAATGAGCAGAAGCCAGAGCAACCGCAAGCAGAGCTACCCAAGGAGGTACATGTACCACAATTTCGGTGTCAAGAGCCTGGCTGCCGAAAGATTTGCATCTCGTCAGCCGGATTGAAGAACCACACGCGGACACACCGCAGAGATCGGCAAACTTCAAGTACTTCCACATCCAGGGCTTCCACAGCCATTAATATTTGATTCCTTGAAGCCACGATGATCTTCGAGGACTTTGTATATAGACTGCATTGTACAGAAACTGTAAATATTGTAAATACCGACTATTTGCCGTGTAAAAGGCGGCATTTGTAATAAAAAACTACATCGATGAACTTCCTTCGAAAATTTTCGCGCTTCTAATCCCCGCAATAAGTCAGCGGATACTCTATTGCGCACGCGTCCTTGACACGATTTCTTAGCCAATCAGCGGTTTTTGAGACCTGTTTCCCCTGCCAGAGGATCTCGATCCTTGGCGCAGACCAAAAGGATCGTGGGCTCTGGGGACGAGAATGGAGGGAGTCTGGGATAAAGCGTTTCGGATCGCATTTTCATTGGCTGAAATCTGAGCATGAGCAGTTGGACCGGAAGTGAAAGTAGCTGTAATTCGTCCCCAGATTCCCAGATTTGGCCTCCGTTTCTAGAGCCCGTGTTACCTTTTCCAGCGGAGTCTTGAGACCAAAATGGCGGACAAAATACCAATGAAAGAGGAGTGAAAGCTTTGCCTGGAGGTGTAGAACTACAGTACGTTTGAAGATGTTGTAATTCCGGCCCTATAAGACATGCGATAGATTTGTCTGGGGAAAAATCTAAGAACGAGAACCTTTTAAACGTTCTGGAAAAGTTGACCGGATTAGTTTTTGTGTATGGTGACGGACTTCCGAGAAATGAAAGTTGCAGCAGCTGTTGTAGTCGTGCAAAACACTTTTCTGAATCTGGGAGCGAGGTTGTTTAAGGACTTGTTTGTGGCTTCACATGAAAAACAAGAAAGTCCCTTGAGGCTGTAGAGAGGGAAAAAGCCAGTCAGAGTCCGAGGACAGAAGAACAATGACAATCGAAGAGAGGTAAACATCATGCTATCGAACTAATATTATTAACACCTCCCCAGCCATCACAAATTTATCTTTTGAGGCTGGAAATCCTCAGTGATATAAATAATGCTTTCATAATTTAAAAAATTAGCTTGTCCTGTTTGCATAATTTTCAAATTCATTTTTTTATACATTCCAAACTGTCCCTTTTCTTTTCTGCTGATTGCACTTTCGAAGTAAAACAGAACATTATTTTTTGCTAACAACTGAACGTTAATTTTCATTATCTTTTTCCATAGGACAGGTTGTATTCCTGGTCCAAAGACAATCTGAAGGACAAAGAGGTTATGATGTACTTGGTGTTGAAAAGGTGTCAGATTCTATCACATCCCATTCACCAGATCTTATTCCTGTTTTTGTTGCTTTAATGTTGAACCTAATAAAGCAGCTGAATTATTCTCTGTTGGTCAAGTTAGTCTTGTGGCCAAGAACACTAGTAGCAGTCTATGGGAAGGGAATCACTGAAGCACCACCACCTGTAGAGCCCCCATCCCCTGTCTCTGCTATTCCTACTAGTTCAAAAGAAAACCGGCGAATGAACTATGTACTTCAGGTCATGTAGCTGAGACTGCTTTTGATACAGTTGAATGACACAGAGACAGAAGGTGATGGGGAAACAAGTCAAAGGAACTGGAAACTTCTCATGTTTTATTTTAGGGCACAGCCTAGGGGCATGAAATATGCCTTTGAGGCTGTGCATTTTATAACATTTGTCGTAGGTCCTTTACAGTGAACACATGGCACATCATATTCTTCATGGACAGTTTGTGAACCCCAAAGGTGGGCAGGGCAACGATTTGTGTGGTGCCAATGACCTTTAAAAACCCTCTCAAAGCAGCAGTTCAAAGATCCACGTCTTCTAGTTAACTGCTAAACGAAACATCAAAGCAGTATGACAGGGAAAGCAACATTTCCCCAAGTCAGCAAGCTATACTTATGCATGTACATCTGATGATATCAAAGAAATGATTGAACTTATCAGCAGTCAAAAGCCCTTCGAACATCAGCCAGGAAAGAGTCTTCAAAACTTCCCTTCCATTTCTAAGAGCCCTTTAGATCAGCTGGACATATTTGCTTTGCACTCCTAGTTAACTAAAAACAAGAAATGACTAGAGAGCTAATCCACACAGCTGCGATGACTCAGGAAGACGAAGAGATCATTTCTCTAGATGAAGGATTTGTTCAATCTCAGAAAACATAAACATTAATATACATTCCCTAGGGCATCAGCTTTCTTCACTGTGTTACATCACTATTGGTATTACTTTAAATTTGTCAACTAAATAAAACTCATATTTTCAGTCCCACAAAATGAGGAATTTCACTTACAAAGTGGATCACATATTGCTGATACAGTGTACATGAGTACTTTCCACTCTAACTTACAGTGTAATAGGCACTTCACACCAATGAGGCAATTTTTGTGGTGGAGGGGGTGGGGGTGCAATTAAGCCCTACTAAACATTCAAAAGGTCCCAATAACAACATGGAATCCCAAATGACTCAAACTACAGTTATCTGCCTATTAGTTACCCCTGCTCCATAAAATTCTCAATGAAATATTACTGTTATTTTTGTTTCCCCTGATGGTTCACATTATGGAGATTCTACTGCACATGTCTTCTTGGGAAGCTGTTTGTGAATAATACTGAAAAAATCTGCAGCCATATCTTTACTGTACAGAGATAAGGTCTGGCAAGTGTTCAAGGACCAAAAGAAATCGCAATCCCACTGGACAGGGCCACATTGCGCACAGTGCTTCTCCCAATATCTGGTCTAGGGTAACGCGGACTCTGGGAACGAGATTGCCGGAAAATAAGAATCCTGTGATCGGTCAAACTGCGCAGGCGTCAGGTATTTGCACTTCCGGTTTTACCCAATCTCGTTCCCAGAGTCCGCGTTACCCTAGAGAGAGAAAAAGCCAGTGAGAGTCCGAAGACAGAAGAACAATGACAATCGAAGAGAGGTAAACATCATGCTATCGAACTAATATTATTAACACCTCCCCAGCCAGAAGGTCACAATTTATCCTTTGAGGCTGGAAGTCCTCAGTGATATAAATATTGCTTTCACAATTTGAAAAATTAGCTTGTTCTGTTTGCATAATTTTCAAATTCATTTTTTTATACATTCCAAACTGTCCCTTTTCTTATACTTCGAACATATGAAATACACTTACAACTTCAAAGTAACATTAATATAAAATTTATAACACTGTTTATTGCTGATTGCACTTTCGAAGAAAAACAGAAGATTATTTTTTTCTAACAACTGAACGTTAATTTTCATTATCTTTTTCCATAGGACAGGTTGTATTCCTGGTCCAAAGACAATCTGAAGGACAGAGAGGTTATGATGTACTTGGTGTTGGAAAGGTGTCAGATTCTATCACATCCCATTCATCAGATCTTATTCCTGTTTTTGTTGCTTAAATGTTGAACCTAATAAAGCAGCTGAATTATTCTCTGTTGGTCAAGTTAGTCTTGTGGCCAAGAACACTAGTTTCAGTCTATGGGAAGAGAATCACTGAAGCACCACCACCTGTAGAGCCCCCATCCCCTGTCTCTGCTATTCCTACTAGTTCAAAAGAAAACCGGCGAATGAACTATGTACTTCAGGTCTTGTAGCTGAGACTGCTTCTGATGCAGTTGAATGAGACAGAGACAGAAGGTGATGGGGAAAAAAGTCTAAGGAACTGGAAACTTCTCATGTTTTATTTTAGGGCACAGCCTAGGGGCATGAAATATGCCTTTGAGGCTATGCATTTTATAACATTTGTCATAGGTCCTTTACAGTGAACACATGGCACATATTCTTCATGGTCAGTTTGTGAAACCCAAAGGTGGGGAGGGTAACGATTTGTGTGGTGCCAATGATCTTTAAATGGAACATGGTCAAGAATGATAAGGGTGTTCTGAAAGCAATATCTGGGAACAAAACTCTCAAAGCAGTTCAAAGATCCACTTCTTCTAGTTAACTGCTAAACAGGGAAAGCAACATTTCCCCAAGTCAGCAAGCCATACTTATGCATGTACATCTGATGATATCAAAGAAATGATGGAACTTATCAGCAGTCAAAAGCCTTTCGAACATCAGCCAGGAAAGAGTCTTCAAAGCTTCTCTTCCATTTCTAAGAGCCCTTTAGATCAGCTGGACATATTTGCTTTGCACTCCTAGTTAACTAAAAACAAGAAATGACTAGAGAGCTAATCCACACAGCTGCGATGACTCTGGATGTGCTGATGCTCATGAAAGTGATGGGGAAGAAGACGAAGAGATCATTTCTCTAGATGAAGGATTTGTTTAATCTCGGAAAACATAAACATTAATATACATTCCCTAGGGCATCAGCTTTCTTCACTATGTTACATCAATATTGGTATTACTTTAAATTTGTCAACTGAATAAAATTTATATTTTCATTCCCACAAAATGAGGAATTTCACTTGCATAGTGGATCACATATTGCTGATACAGTGTACATGAGTACTTTCCACTCTAACTTACAGTGTAATAGGCACTTCACACCAATGAGGCAATTTTTGTGGTGGAGGGGGTGGGGGTGCAATTAAGCCCTACTAAACATTCAAAAGGTCCCAGTAACAACATGGAATCCCAAATGACTCAAACTACAGTTATTTGCTTATTAATTACCCCTGCTCCGTAAAATTCTCACTGAAATATTACTGTTATTTTTGTTTCCCTTTATGGTTCACATTATGGAGATTCTACTGCACATGTCTTCTTGGGAAGGTGTTTCTGAATAATACTGAAAACATCTGCAGCCATATCTTTACTGTACACTTGTAAGATGGATTCCTTCTTTTGTACAGAGATAAGGTCTGGCAAGTGTTCAAGGACCAAAGAAATCATTTCAATCGGAAACCCACTGGACAGGGCCACATTGCGCACAGTGCTTCTCCCAATATCTTTTTGGAGTTGAAATCTATATTTCTCCATGTCTTGTTTGATTTTAAGTTTGGCCTCAGAAGTAAATAATTGGGAGTTACCCTCATTCTGTTCAGTGAGGGTCATCTCAGACTCATCTTGAACACTGAGTGCCTCAACCTGTTCAGCTGCATGCACAAGCATACAGTTTTCACACTGACAGTGTAGCCTGTGAAAGTCACAGCATGTGTGATCTTGAGGTTGATTGTCTGGAACCTTGTGGTCAAAATGATTTAAAATAATTTTTCTTTTACATTCCTTGGACTGGACATTAAGGACCGCATGGCTTCTGGTATGTTTTTTAAGGGCTTTTGGAATGTCATAATAATAATAAGTGTCAGCCCTAGCTGCAAGGCCATTTCTGCCAGCCCTCCCAACCTCGTGTATCTTACCCCAGTGTGAACAATTCTGTGAATGTCATTGCGGTCAATCCCAATTGCAAATGCCACAGTCACAAACAACACATGGTGGCTTGATTTCCCATTTACTAGTTCATCTACTCTTCTCCTTCTCTCATGCTTGGAATATTGGACATGATACATGGTAAAAAGTCTGTTCTTTGCTGAAGGCTCTGCTGAAGGGTGGTATTGGTCTTTGCCCATTTCATTGGAAAATACAGGAAACAGCCTGAAATTGTTTCTAGATTTCCATAAATAAGAGTGAGGGGCATTTCCAGCCTCTTTGATTTGAGTTCTGCAACAATTGGCTGCAAAATTCTATCCAATTTGTCATCACCCCTATCAGGACGCACATGGGAGGTGTAAGTCCTGTTTGGACTACACTCAACTGTTACTAGGGTGGACAGTCCTAAGGCAGTTACAATGCCACTTTTTGTAGCTGCTGTTGCTGTGCCTGTAAGTGCCAGTAGTGACACTCACATGGGAACAAGTTTGTTAACAGGCTTATTCTTCCATATGCTGGACAAAATGTGGCCCTTAACAAAAAACAGAAAAGAAGGTATAAATATAAATTTGTGTCCCACGTGATGTTTAATTTGTAATTATGTAATGACTGAAGTACACCATCCCATAAAATGGTTCATTTCCTATCCATCTTTCTCTTTTCATGGGTTGCTCTTTATTTAATCTCTGAAAACATGAGTTGCATGGATGAGAACCTCTCTCTGGGTATTTACGCTTTCTGATTGCTTTCATTTCACAAGCCAGTTATTAACCGGTTTGAATGATAAAAAATGTAGACAGACAGACAGACAGACAGACAGACAGACTTCATTTATGCACGATAAAAGTAAAAGCTGTACAGTCTGTGGGGTCATATGAAAGATTTTAAAAATACAATAAATGCCTGACTAAAAAAACTATCGCAAGTTATCAGCCAGTGAGGTACACTGCAGCAAGTTTGTGGTAACAGTCCTTGGATATAAATTACAATGGTTTGATATTTTCTAGCTAGCAGGGAACCAATTAGATATATTCAAGGATGTCTATTTATCAAACAACATGACTTTTTAACGGTTTTGATTGAAAATAATAACGCATTCAGTAGGAAATTGGTCTATTCTGATCAGATGGTTTTAATATAAGTAATTAAAACTATTAGCATTTGCAGTGAACATAATCTTTTGAAAATGTACATTGTACACATGCACACTCAGTTAATTCAAGTTTGAAAACAAAGCAACACGACTAGAAAAAAAGGTATATTATATAAATACCATTCAAGAACCAAATGAGCCTCGTCCACAACAATGGCTTGCACCCTTTCGCTTTAAGCATTTTGGCAACATTCTTGTTGTCCACGAATCGAATACCTCAGGGTGCCCAAACATCAAACAACATTTCTTGATATCTTCCGGGATGGTAACTTTTCCTTCCCCTTCTTCTTCTTCCACACTTTGTAAGACACACACATTCAACACTCCTTCCAGTTTTTGCACCTGGTCTTTCATAAACGCACTCAAAGGCGAAACTACGATAACAACAGAATCTTGCCCCATAGCCGCTTCAAATGTAATCGAACATCGAAGGTAAAATCGGATAAGCGATTTTCCGAAAACTGTCGGCAATGCCACCAGCACACCTTTTTTCTACACATATAGCTCTTTAACAAGGCATCGTACTGCTCTTTCATTAACACTTTTATCCCTAATTTTTCCATGGAAAACTCAATTGCCTCGCAGAATAGTGACTGCATTTGGTAAAACCGGATGTGCGACTGACTGACGCCTGCGCAGTTTGACCGATCACAGGATTCTTGTTTTCCGGTAAACGCTTTATCCCAGAGTCCCTCGTTCCCGACCGCTGGTCTAGGGTAACGCGGACTCTGGGAACGAGATTGATTTTCCGGTAAACGCTTTATCCCAGAGTCTTCAGTCGGGGGAACAAGTACCTCTTTTGGTCAATTTTCGTATCTATGCCCGACGGGGTCCGAAGAAGCTCCGATTTATATTGTCCAATCAGAAAGAACTACGAACTCGGGCGCAAAAATGAAAGGAGTGTTTTCAAGTTTTAAACATGGCGTCCCTAGCACGGAGGAATCTGCAGGCCATAACCTTACTTCCTGACATGCTTTGGCAGTATCGGCGAGAAGTTTGGCTGTTGGAAATTCTGAAATTTATGCCTTACTGTTGAATAATGGTTAAAGATAGTTTGTTGAAGCTTAATTGATTACATATTTAGATTGTTCTTCATTAACCTCGCCGGGGCGCAACACTGAATTAAAAACCATTTAGTTTTTACGGCTTTCCAAGGCTGAAATATAGCGTTATTCAAAGCACGTTAAAAGATCCGATAGAAAAGAAGGTTACCTGATCTTAGATAAGGCAGTTAAGCTCGGGTTAAACGCGGTTCACGCGTGGTTTTGACATCATTCAAGACAGGTTTCCACGAAAGCGCGAGAAAAGAAATAATTAAGCTTATATTAAAAGTGCTTCGAAATGTATTTACACCTCGCTGATTACTGTGATGAAGCAAGTATTCTTCACGAAGAGAAGTGGGATTTAAAATATTTTGTCCCGTCCTTATTCACATTAATGCATAACCTGAAGAAAAAGTTGACTTAACGGAGGGGAAAACAGCTGATTGCATGAAAGTTTTCTTGCACTTACCGGCCAGAGAACAAAGTAATTCTCCATTTTCAAAGTTTTAAAAGCCTTATTAACTCTGTGTTATTCCCAATGACCACTACTCTAATCCAGGTTAATTTTGTACCAGAAAAAAACCGCTGAAATAAGCAAGAGCTAAACTTGTTGTTTCCTCAGCCGTCCGCATGTTGTTTTGATTCTTCTCGCAATAACTCTCAACAGTTTGTTAGTATTACTGACTTCGTTTATGACCAACAAAGAAACGCCTTCCAAGACAAACACATCTGTAATTCTTTATTATTGAAGCCCAGAAGGAATTCACATTGAAGAACCACAAGAAACCTTCAAATTCCGACCTGAAACTGAAGTATTATTATACGGTTCTAGCGCTCATTATTCTTGGTTTCAAGACAAACTACTGCTCATTTGCTCAAGTATTTTGCCATAAATACAAAACTTAAAGCAAGATCAGGCAACGTTGTGATATCACTGACATCATTATCAAGACTGAAATGGTGATAAAGTGAAAAATTAAAAAGAATAAGAATACGAATCTGAATCCATAAGCGTGCCAATCGTGACCAGTCGGATCCAAACATCGGATTACGCACGGATTTAGTAAAAGCAGGACGGCGAAATCGTTGTCGTTGATAGCAATCAGTGTTTGTTGAGAGGCAGTTTTGTTTCCCCATCCATTCCATGCTCAAGTTATTTCAGAGACCACTCGTTCAGCCGACTTATGGACTTCATTACAGTCATTACTGGGCCTTACCTGTGCTATGCGACCCGTCACAAACAATTCTTAAAATAGATGTCATCCAAATTTAATAAAAGCGAGTAAGTAGTTGTCCTGATAAATATTTTCAAACGGTCTGCTTTTTCTTCCACGTTGAGAGCTAGCCGCCTTTCGAAGCAACAGAATAAACTGGTCCTCAGGTTAAATAGTTTTAAAAATGGAGCCCCTTTTGGTATTTCACTCGAGGTGATCGAGGCCTCAAGGATTCATATCTGAGTGGCCCACTGGCCAAATGCCGAAAATCGTGGGCTCAGTCTTTTCTCGGAGAAAAGATTTCGCCATCAAATGGCGCTTGTTCCCTCGACTGGTCTTATGCTTTTGCAATACTGTAATGTTTTATGGTCATGCAAATAAAGCGCAAGTGTTGTTGTTGTTGTCCCTCGTTCCCGACCGCTGGTCTAGGGTAACGCGGACTCTGGGATCGAGATTGTATGTAAATGACAGAGCTGAATAACGCTGAACGGTCAGCGGTGCGAAACGCGGGCGATCGCGCGCGAACCCGACTTGGCGACTGGGCAGGCCTGGCGGGCTATTTAAAATGGCCGGTATTTGTGGGATTTTCGCGTACGGTAAACAACCCCGTTGGTTAAGCACAGTGTTGCGTGGTTAAGAAAAGTCTGTGTGTTTTTGGACAGCCAATACCATATTGTATCTTATTTCAGTTTGAAAAAATTTTGCTTTCATCGGTAAAATGGTGAAATTTTGGCTTAAACGAGATTTTACGAATTTTGCTTACATGTCCCAGTCGCTTTATTTTATCGCGAAAGTTGCAAGTGGTGTTTTATTGGTTGTGGGACTTTTATTTTTTCCTCTGTTTTCGAGTCGGCCCAAGAAAATTACTTTAAATGTGGAAGTCTACAGGCAAGTGAATTCCAAGGCGATTTATAACGACTTTCTCCCAGAAAGCCTGATACTCAGGCTAAACTTTGTCGTGTTGGTCAAGTGAATGCTGAATCGCTCGCTTGTCAACGCCACAGAAAACAACTCGAGAAAGACAGCAACAGGTGTTCCTGTCAAAAGCATTGCACCCCTTCGGACAAGAGTAAACTGTCAAAAATTCCAATGGCATTATTATCACTGAGGTAAGTAAAGCTTTCGTTCAATAGAAACGTCTTAAATTAAGATTTTGGTTTCTACGGAGCAACACCGCCATTGAACAAAAACTATGGTCGGTGTTAATTGAATTAAAATTAAGCACATGTCTGCATTAGTGTAACTTTCAACTTGCTTCATTACAAGTTTAAAAATTTCCAATTATAAAATTTTAAAAGTTTGTGTAAGAGAATAAGGTATCTTTATGAACAGTGAGACAGCCGCTTTACGACGCTTCGACTTGCCGCAATACAGCTTTTAAAAATAAAAAGCTTTTCAACCAAATTTCTATTGAACGAAAACTTTACTTACCTTAATGATATCGCCAAAGACACCGAATTCTTCTTTTAACATTTCCCAGCACTAAATCGGCATTAAGAACAAAATATTCCACAATTTATTGTCCTTTTTCGAACACAATTAACAAGAAACTGACGCATTCAGTAACTCATTCACATTCCACAACCCAGAGCTGCGATCCGTGGCGCTGACCGTAAGGATCGCGGCTCTGGGGACGAGAGTGGAGGAGAGCAGTGACGTAACGAACATGCGCAGTGCGTTATTCAGCTCTGTCTATGTAAATTAGACGCTTGGGACAGAGCTGAATAACAACTGCGCATGTCAAAAGCGCGCGCCAAGGAAAACTGGGGACCACAATAGAAAACCATAGCAACAATGGCGGACTTTTTAAAAATTTTGACACCGCGAAGTTTTTCACCTTCAATAAGAGTTTTGTTGCAAACTTAAGTTTCAGACTTCTGCAAAGCCTTCGTCTGTTGTCGAGACAAATTATATCTTTTGTACACCGAGGTTATTTTTCTGAACACCAGGTGAAAACGTGTCTCAAAAACACCAGTCCGCGAAAATGCAGCGAGATTCTTACCATTCCTGGAGTACACCTCGTCATCTTGCCTTTGCATTCTTCCCCTGACTGCGTACTCTTACACAGGAGCAGGTGTGGTGACCGGAAGTTTCCCTCCACGTTGTATAAAAGCAACACAGTGCGCAATCACTGCATTTTCGCGGACTGGACTTTTTGAGAGACATTTTCATCTGGTGTTCTGAAAAATAACCTCGGTGTGCAAAAGATAAAATTTGTCTCGACAACAGATGAAGGCTTTGCAGAAGTCTGAAACTTAAGTTTGCAACAAAACTCTTATCGAAGGTGACAAACTTCGCGGTGTCAAAATTTTTAAAAAGACCGCCATCTTGTTGCTATGTTGTTGCTATGGTTTGTCTTGTCGTCCCCAGTTTTCCTTAGTGCGCGCTTTTGACATGCGCAGTTGTTATTCAGCTCTGTCGACGCTTGGTGGATCTAACATGGATGCATTACCAAACTATCAACATTGTCAGCATGGCGTCTCGAGCGCGTAGACCATGTGCGCGTTGTGGAGAATATTTCATAAAAAAATTTTATTTCAGTCATTCGCCTTGTTACCCTGCAGCTGGTAAGTGCATTTCAAAGCATATGTAGACATTATGAAGCGACTGCTAAGGCCTTTTTAATGCATATGTTGTACTGTAGTACTGTACGCGCTTCGACAAGTCAAACTGACTAGGAGAAAACAAGCTGCGCATTTTGGCGGACATTTTCTTCTGAAACGTACCAGTTTGCGCTACGTTTGGTGGAAGAAGGTTTTGAAAGACATGATAGATCTTATGTATCAAGCCTGAGGGACAATTTAATGTAAATATCGAACTTCAGGGATATGAAGTTACTCTCATTTATACTTCCACGACTCAGCTGACGACTGTCAGTAGAGAGTCACACAGCATGAAACGGTATCAACTGAAAACGCTTCTTGCAGTTCATACAGCTTCGTATTATCCAGGACAGGAGTTAACCTCCTCTACCTGAGAGCAAGTTCGAGTTTCTAGCTGTTTTGATTAGCCTGCGAGCAGGCGATCGCAAGCACTCTAAGTTAACAGGTCCACTTGGGTATTATTCTCATTATGAGTAAAACCAGTGCCACGGAGAAGGGCATTACCAACAGACTCCAGAAAGCCAAATCATCCTTTGTTCAGCTGAATAAGGTTTGGAGGTCGCCTGACATCGTAGAGAAAACCAAAAGAAAAGATCTGTAATAGCAACGTCTTGTCAGTACTACTGTATGTGCAGAATGCTGGAGGGTCACCCAAAGAGACAGTCAGAGGTATAGAGACTATTAGGTTTCCACACATCATGTCTGAGAAAGATATGCAGGATGTACTGGCCGCAGAATATCCCAAATGAGGAACTCTATCAAAAGACAGGTCAGCAGGACATCACCATCTGCAGTAATAAAGCAACGGAGATGGAGAGCTGCACTAAAGAAAGCTGCTCTGAGGTGGACACTGGATAGTGGAAGAAGGAAACGAGGCCGGCCATGAGAAACGTGGAGAAAAAGGATTGAGGCTGAAGTGAAAACAACTGGAAAGACGTGGAAAGAAGTCAAGAAGATTGCCACTGACAAAGCGGAGTGGAAATCTTTGGTCTCAGCCTTATGTGCCACATAGACGCGAAAAGTATCATGTCATGTCATGTTATTCGGTAACCCTAGTGCTGGAATCCAGTGTATTCCTCGTTACAGATGTTTACAATGTGTAATGTTAAGGTAAAGTCAACTTCACTTGTGGCTATGTTTTTGTCATCAGTTGGCTACTTGTTGTAACTGCGAGTTTCATATAGTTTAGTTCTATTTTTAACTTGAGTTCTTACATTGCATTCTTGCACTTCTTTAGCAAATTATCACTACTGCTACTTCCATACTGAACTCAAAAAGAACACTAACAAACACAGTGACAACCATTTGCTGTGTTTATAATTTTCTTTGCCACCATTCTGCTCCATCCATTGCACAGCCATTAAGAATTCTCTCTGGTGCAAA
Source organism: Siderastrea siderea (assembly GCA_964030785.1). Taxonomy (NCBI): domain Eukaryota; kingdom Metazoa; phylum Cnidaria; class Anthozoa; order Scleractinia; family Rhizangiidae; genus Siderastrea; species Siderastrea siderea. The sequence continues at coordinate 11,375,283 of OZ034967.1, forward strand.
AATCTGCTGCCACGTAACTTGTTTACATATGCATTGGTTACATATTTGATACATGGGTAGTGAAGACTTGTCACCTCACAAGGGACAGAACTCAAAATTCAGTGGGATACAAATAGGCTCACTTTTTTTAGCCCATTCCCCAGCTCACAAATTGCGGCTCCACTACCAAGTTACTCATGCAAATAGCTCAATAAGTGAGCCTGCTTGAAGGCTCTAAGCAATAACTGAAGATTTTTTCTTCTATTGAAGAAATTTTTAGAGCTTTTTTAAAACAAAGATAATGTTTGCAGGGTGATTGCTCATAGCATAAATTATAACACTTTTGAGGGATCTAACATTTGCCAATTTTGCCCTCAAACCACCAAAATAGATTCCACGGTAAACCTCTAGCAAAAAAAAAAAAATACTTTGCAAAAATTAACCCATTTTAGGGAAATAACCAGTTCTACTTTTTATAATGTAAATTTTTGTTATGGGAATGGTATTGGACTTTTGAGCATTTCCACTTATAACCATCACTCGAAAAGCAATAAAAGTGGATAAAATTATGTGCCGCTTTCTTTTAATGTTCTGCTAGTTACACTGTTAATCGGAAATCACAAAAATTAATTAAACCCTGCAGTCAACTTGAACATTTTACAAAACATTGTTTCCACAAAAAGGTAAAATTTGCTAATCTTCATTTGAAAATAAAATTCCTGCAAAAATAGTTCCTGCTACACAGTGACACTTCATACCACAGTACCATTTCAGGACCCAGTCCTTCTCTACTTGTCTTTGTTTGTCAGCAACAGGGAGTTGCAAGGGCTCTGGGAAACTGAAAGTTGCAATTGTAGATGCAATTGATTTTGAGTAGGCATGTTTTTTGAAAAGGTCTCCGTGCTTGAAATCAACAATCGTCCACTTGTCCAAAAGGAGTAAAAATCACAGAAAAAGGAGTAGAACTCTTTCTTCCTCCACTAGTCCTCTGGAGGAATAAACTTTCCTCTTCATGAGACAACATTCTGTTCTTGTATCACTAGCAAGAACAAAAAGTGCCAAAATGAATTAAAATTTCGAAAATGAAAGCAATAAACGTTAGGCATCATTTGCTTGTGGCAGCGAAAGGATTGGGTTAAACTTGTCATGAGATGCATCATGGGATGCAATTTGGGGACTCGGCAGTTTTGACAGGCAGGAGGTTATTTCAGCGTCGTCTGGATTTTCTTCAGTGAAGTGAACCTTGGCAGATTTTAACATGACCAGCTAAATCAAGAATCATTGCACTCCAGCAGGGTTTTTACAAATTGTGCATCAAATATGTAGGCTATCAAGTCAGGCGGTATTGTAGGAAATCAAGACAGTAAACAGAGCTTCTTATTACATGTAGCTACGTGTAATTTCCAGTTTGGTTATGGAAAATATTTGATAAAAGGTGTATTCCTTATAATTGGCTGACCATGTGCCTTTTAATTTTAATGTTAAAGTTGATTTCCAGTCCGTACTGCGCAGGCTCAGCCCTGAATTGTTTGTGAGCCTCACATGATGGAATGTGAGGAAAAAACAGAGATAATTTATGAAATAGATTGCATGTTTGGAGCTGTACGAAAATTTTTCCACATGGGATTTCTTCCTGTTTCCTGTAAACAAAACCTAGTACATGTACACACCGAGATGTTATCTTGTCCTGGCCGCGCAGCCACCTCAATGTCTCTTTCTTCAATTTCATCGAGCGTAAGCTCACATCCATGATGGCGGGAGACAAAAATTGTAATTTCACCTTATGTAAGATGTCACGAATTGGTACATTTCATGAAGTCGTACATTACGTAAGTAGTTTTTCAAAACAAAAAACCGAAACAAACCGTTAAGCCTGCGCAGTACAGACTGGAAATCAACTTTAAGGTCATTGTGGAGAGAGTGCCAAAGAGTTGAAGGAGGAGGATCTTTTTCCAGAACTTGTTGATTTAGATGGCAGACCATTCAATCTTCATGCTGTTAACAGTATCAATGACGATGGCAATTGTGATAGTAGCATTATATAACAAAAGATAAACAGATAAAAGGCTGCAATAATAAAATTAATAGAATAAAGCACTCACAGTTGTTGGCTTGGTAGAGCATTTTACTCTGGTATATATTGCAAAGGTCATGGTTCAAATCCTGTTGAGGCCTGGATTTTTTTAGCTTTTTTTTACTGCATAACTGCAAAGGCTAAGAATTGCAACTGGCAACAACTGGCTGTATACGGTGACTTCTTTCAAAAGTTCCTACTTGCACCCCTGTAACAGCAATGATCTCTAACTTTCTCTTTTCAATAGTTCTTTCTCTTGCAGTTCATGTAAATTTGTTTTTCATGTAAATGTGTAGATTTGTTTCTCTTAACCCTGAATTGAGCTATTGCAAAGTTTAAGATCAGCATCGTTTTATAGATTAAGATACATGTAGCTATATAGATCTGGACTGTCACACTAATCAGATTGCTAATGTCATCTTGAATTAAAGATTGTATGTGATAAAATTCAAAGTGTGTTTACGTCCAATTTATCTTCTTGTCATTTTATTGTTGCTTGACTTGTTGGCCTACTGCAAGTGAAAGACTAAAACATTACATCCAAACAAAACATCACCCTTTTAACATTGTATACCAGTATCCTTTAAAAGTCCATGTAAGTAAAAGTTGCAGTCTGTGAAACATCGTGAATAGTATTTTTTGTACTTGAACATCAGCAGACAATATTTTCCACTTTTTAATAGAGGGCAAGAAGAGCAAAGTCTAGTGAATGCAACTTTCATGGGGTGTTAATTGGTAGTCAGTCTAATCTAAAGGGTAGTCTGTGGTCAGCGTTGTTTTAATTTTGCTATACTGCTACTTGTTTTGTTGTTTTAAAAATGTCAACATACTGGAGGCTTGACACTACATGTATCTATTTCGATCATTAAAATAATGTTCTCATCTTTCGTAATATTATAAGTGGTACTTGTGTGATTTTGACATGAATAAGAGATGTGCTAGATTTCTATGTTTCACTGTTGGCACTCAGCAAAATAATTATCAAAAGTTACCACTAACACATGGATTTTACATATTATCCATCAAGTTTGTAGGATTTCAAGAAGTGCTTCTGATTACATGTAGCTACTGACATGTAATTTCCAGTTTGGATATGGAAAACATTTGATAAAGACTGTATTCCTTATAATAAATTTATTGACTGACCGTGTGCCTTTTAATGTTGAGGGTATCAAGAGTTGAAGGAGGAGGACCTTTGTCCAGAACCTGTTGATTTAGATGGCAGACCATTCCAATCTTCATTTAACGGTATGATGGTAGTGATTGTGATTACAGTGGTATTATATAACATTAAAGCCAAACAGATAAAAAGTTGTAATACTAAAAAGAATAAAGCTCTTGTGGTTGTTGGCTTGGTAGAGCATTTTACTCTGGTATCACATTTTACAGTGTATACCTGAGCATACTGCCCAAGGAGTTGGATCTACCATAAAACAACTTGACCTTCAATGGTACCAGTGGACACTGGGGACTAGAACCTGGGACCTCCAGACTTGGTTTTGCTGGCCCCAATATCAAATGCAACACATGTACTTGAAACAACCCCCTTGCCTTTCTATCATTACTGAAGTTGTCCAATCTTTGAGCCCCAAATTCAACTATCTTAAATCCACAACCTGATCGAGTTATTAACTAAAAATTAACATACATGTGTTTTACTTTTGAAAATAGAATTCAGTTGGCAAACTCTGTACATAATATTTCCAATGAACATGAAGATTAATGAGCCATTTCTATTTTGAATGGATATGCTGTGAACTGTTATTATTATTATTATTATTATTATTAGAAAATTACAATTTCAATATTATTGTTTAGCAAAAAATTAGACAGTTTGTAAAACGGGTTTGGGGGCCAGTAGAAAAATGTTTCACCTTAATCTTTAACTAATTTTGGTGTGAATTTTAGCCAGACAAATATCCTTAGCCCAACATTAACCTGTTCTTAACCTGTTTCTCTCAACCCTGAAGCTATTGCAAAGTTTAAAATCAGTGTCATTTTATAGATGGATACATGTAGCTATTGATGTAGATCTGGACTGTCATACTAATCAGATTGCTAATGTCATCTTGAATTAATATTGAGGCAGCAGCTGCTGTTGTGCAGCTGTTTAGCTGCACGAGAAACATATGTTGGAAGCAAGGAAATGTTTCTGGATCAAGTCAAAAACATTTCTGCTTCACAGATGCAAATTTTGCTCCTGAAACATATGTTTCTCAGTTTAGCCACCCAAGGAAGCATGTTTGGAAACAATATTTCCGCAACAATGTTTCCTAGTTTAGCCAGGCCCTAATAAAGCTATAAAGAACTAATAAAAACATTTTATAGCTAGGCAAAGGTTAACCTGAACTTGATATTTTTACAGTACAGAGCTCAAAGGAAACTACTGAACAGTCATTTTTCATGATCATGGTCAAAGTAACTGGAACGCTTAAATTGTTGTATAATATAATCACGTGCCACTATAAATAATTGTCAAAGACACTTTGCTCACCTCAATATTTGCAATCAGCACGTAAGTCTTCCATATTCTTATCCTTCTGGAAAATGGACTCAAATACATTTTACGAGAGTCACTTCATTTTACAGCAGATCAAAGAACCTATATTTATCACGGTGAAATTAATAATAATAATAATAGTAATTATAATAATTTAATAATAATGGTTTATTAACATATCCTTGTATCCCTGTATCCATGTATCCCTGTGAAAGCAGCTATACACAATATCCCCCTGTGAAAGCAGCTACATACATACACGTAGTTCATTTGGAGCCAATCCGACAGCTCAGTCTGTTTACAAAACGAGATCAGATCTTTGAAGTAATTCTTCACGCTAAAACTGTTCCCACCCTTTTAACATTGCAACTTTCATGGGGTACTAGCTGTTAATTGGTAGTCAGTCTAGAGGGTAGTCGGTGGTCAGTGTTGTTTTAATTTTCCTATAGCTACCCGGTACTTGTTTTGTTGTTTTAAAAATGTCAACACACTGGAGGCTTCTATTTCATTAAAATAATGTTCTCATCTTTCGTAATATTATAAGTGGTACGTGTGTGATTTTGACATGAATAAGAGATGTGCTAGATCTGTATGTTTCACTGTTGGCACTCAGCAAAATAATTTTCAAAAGCTACCACTAACACGTGGATTTTACATATTATCCATCAAGTTTGTAGGATTTCAAGTAGTGCTTCTGATTACATGTAGCTACTGACATGTAATTTCCAGTTTGGATATGGAAAACATTTGGTAAAGACTGTATTCCTTATAATAAATTTATGGACTGACCATGTGCCTTTTAATGTTAAGGGTATCAAGAGTTGAAGGAGGAGGACCTTTGTCCAGAACCTGTTGATTTAGATGGCAGACCATTCCAATCTTCATTTAACGGTATGATGGTAGTGATTGTGATTACAGTCTGTGGTAATAATTATATAACATTAAAGCCAAACAGATAAAAAGATGCAATAATAAATAGAATAAAGCTCTTAGCTTGTAGTTGTTGGCTTGGTAGAGCATTTTACTCTGGTATCACATTTTACAGTGTATACCTGAGCATACTACCCAAGGAGTTGGATCTACCAGCACCTTCATGTACCAGTGGACACAGGGCTAGAACCTGGGACCTCCAGACTTGGTTTTGCTGGTCCCAATATCAAATGCAATGCATGTACTTGAAACAAACCCCTTGCCTTACTATCGTTACTGAAGTTGTACAACCTTTGAGCCCCAAATTCAACTGTCTTAAATCCACATCTCGAGTTATTAACTAAAAATTAACTCATTAACGGCCGTGTGTTTTTTGATTGCTTCGCTAAATTAGAAGTTGGTAATAAACAACCCCATGTGCAGTACGAAACGACAATTTATAGCCTAGAAAAAACAACACTCACTTGATCTAGAATAGTTAAAATTTCTAACTTTCGAATAAAATACACCAGTTGTCAATAAAGAATTAGCCAAAAATTCAACCTCAAAGTCAAAATTTTGAAAATTTACGCAAGAGCTTTCACATGTTGTCTCGCACGTGAAATCAAACCACAACAGACGATTTCTGTTTGTTTAGGCCAGATAACTATTTTTCAAAATTTCATCAATGAAGATTCACAGAAGAAGAGACAGTAAGCTTTTCTAAGTAGTACATTTTATTAATACACGCCTTTATTCGTTTCTGAAAACCAAACGCATTCAATTCTTTCTTCGAGGGAAGCTACACGCAAGCGATTTCGCTCGATGTGCAAGTTATTTTGAAGAGCATTTACTGATGCGAACTGTGCCCGTTTTTCAAAACTTTTACAAAAACTTTAAGGAGCACTAAGAATCTCTCAATTAAAAAGCTATTTCGGTACAAATTTACAATCAAATGTGAAGTTTACTCTACTGTAGACTCGTAGAAGTGCCAGAACATTTCCCAGAAAGTTCGCGGCTCGAAAAATCTTTGGAGCTGGAAGATTGTCCTTCGCTTTAACAAAACGGTAGTTTGTCCTCGAAAGATGTTTTTTTCGCTCTAAAAGCTCTAAATTCCATCGCTTAACTTGTCGAGTGTTCCTTAGAGCTTCTTCTTTCGATTTTTAAGCTTCAAAAGGTAATCCTTCTTTCCAAGAGTGAGATATTGCCATCTTGAAAATTCACGCGTGAAGAGCACGGCAGCCGTTTTGAGTGAAATGTGATCTTCTTGGAGAGTGACAAGAAGTCTTCCCTTCTAGGACCCCCTCAAGCCTTCAATTATATGTGCAGTAGATGGATTCTGATTGGTTGAACATTCCCAAAGACAACTAGGACAAAAGGGGACCAAAAAAGCCTTTCTAGGGGAGGCTGGGGCCAAAAGCGAACACGCGCAAAACCAAGGCCGGCTCAGGCCGGCACAGACGTTAATGAGTTAAGATACATGTGTTTTACTTTAAATTGAAAATAGAATTCAGTCACTGGCAAACTCTGTACATTATTTCCAATGAAGATGAAGATTAATGAGCCATTTCTATTTTGAATGGATATGCTGTGAATAAACTATTATTATTATTATTATTATTATTATTATTATTATTATTATTATTATTATTATTATTATTGTAGCGGCCAGCGTTCAAATAAACACGAAAACGACGACTACTGGAGTTTACAGGAGTTAAGGTACACCAAGCATAGCGCGAAGCGGGGAAGTAGTTTTACGGACAAGAGTCTTGAAAGTCCGAAGTTTATTATCATCAAGATCCAAGATCCTATTGTAAACCGAAATCAACAATACAAGGGAAAACTAAGCTAGAACCCTAAAAAAAATAAAGCTAACATTCCGGTCATTCCATAGAAAAGTAGCAAGCCATAAAACGATTCTAGTTTTCAAAATCAACAAGTAATCAAAGCAAATATGAAAGGCTTTAAGGGCTCATTAAAGACAACGCATAAAGCCTTTAGTTACTAACTAACGAAACTAAACAAGATAACAAGAAACTCATACTGGCAGGCAACACGACTTGACAATAGAATCTCGCCATGCCACGTGGTTGAAGGTACAAACTCTTTTTCGAAAAACTTAGCGAGAAAATATGATCAGAAACTAAAAACTAGCCTAAAAAACTATAAGGAAAGAAACAAATCACTTACATAACAGTCCCGCTTGTCAGTTCTTGACCAAATCTTCACTTAAAAACTAATGGCAAACTCTACTATAAAAACTATGACTGATCGCTTGCCCGTGCAAAGCCAACTGACTAACATGTGGTTTTGGGCGTATACTTGAAACGTGTAATAAACTAAATTGTCGATGACAAACGTCACTCTAGTAAAGCAAAACGTGCATAAAGGATTAATAATAGTCATTAGCTAACATCCAGTGTACTGCCGTTACAATTATTATTATTATTATTATTATTATTAGAAAATTACAATTTCAATTGTTTAGCAAAAAATGGGACAATTTGTAAAAGGGCGTGGGGGCCAGTAGAAAAATGTCTCACTTTAATCTTTAACTAATTTTGGTATGAATTTTAGCCAGACAAAAATCCTTAGCCCAACATTAACCTGTTCTTAACCTGTTTCTCTTAACCCTGAAGCAATTGCAAAGTTAAGATCAGCATCGTTTTATAGATAGATACATGTAGCTATTAATATAGATCTGGACTGTCATACTAATCAGATTGCTAAGGTCATCTTGAATTAATATTGAGGCAGTGCAACAATTAATAATTAATATTGAGGCTGTTTAGCCATGCAAGAAACATATGTTGGAAGCAAGGAAATGTTTCTGAATCAAGTCAAAAACATTTCTGCTTCACAGACGCAAATTTTGCTTCCGAAACATGTGTTTCCTAGTTTAGCCACCCAAGGAAACATTGGAAGCAATATTTCTGCAACAAAGTTTCCTTGTTTAACCAGGCCCTAATAAAGCTATTAAAGAACTAATAAAAACATTTTATAGCTAGACAAAGGTTAACCTGAACTTGATATTTTTACGGTACAGAGCTCAAAGGAAGCTACAATCATTTTTCATGATCATGGTTAAATTGGAATGCTTAATGCTGGAATGCTTAAATTGTTGTATAATATGATCATGTGCCACTAGAAATAATTGTCAAAGACACTGCTCACCTCAATATTTGCGATCAGCACGTAAGCCTTCCATATTCTTAATTTTCTTTTGGAAAAATGGACTCAAATACATTTACGAGAGTAACTTCATTTTACAGCAGATCAAAGAATCTAGTATATTTATCACGGTGAAATTATATTATAATAATAATAGTAATAATATTTTAATAATAACGGTTTATTCACAGCATATCCTTGTATCCTTGTAGCCATGTATCCGTGTATCCTTGTGAAAGCAGCTACATATGTACATGTACGTGTAGTACATTCGGAGCCAATCTGACAGCTCAGTCTGTTTACAAAACGGGATCAGATCTTTGCTCCAGAAAAGCAAAACATTATAAATCGTTTCCCAAACTGTATAAGGAATAATTCTTCACACTAAAACTGTTCCCACTCTTTTAAATCTCAGTACCAACAGTCGAGAATATTTTCAGGTCAAGTTTGTAATGTGATAGGGCAGTGATAATTACATTAATTTTTAGAAACATGTTTCACAAAAGTTAGCCAATTAGATTAACACCACAGGTGTCTCACCCTAGATATCTTTGCGATAAAATTCCAACGCTCACATGTTACAAAATGTGGAGAAGTGGCGCTCTACTCCCCAAAACTGATCAGAATCAAACATGGAAAATATTTTTCCAGTGCATCGTCATGTGCATACGATAAGCTGCCTTGAATTTTGGCCTTTGATCGAATGAGCTTCTTCGAGTAGAGATGGAGACATTGCTAGATATCAAGAATGAATTTGATCATGCTTAGAGAGGCTGTTAAAGACCTACATGTGGCCAGCTATGAAATTTCCTTTATACTACTTTATTCATTGAACTGCATGCATGAACTACTGAATGGAAAAATTAAATGCATAATACATAACAGATAGCTGCTCGCACAAAAACGAGCCATGAAACCAGTGTATTAGTCTTTCGGCTAAATGACGAACAGTGTACACAACTGTTTAGAAAATTGTTAAATAACAATCTGGTCTAATATTTACTTCACGCAATTGCTTAGAGTGGTTTTACTTAACCCGTGAAACACTATCGAACAATTAGTGTGTAATAGTGAAAATCAAACAAAAGAAGACATTGGAATTAGTGTCTAATAGTGTGTACTAGCTCGCTACCTACATGTATTAATATTTCACGGGTTAAGTAGAAATCACTCTAAGGGCCCGTTTACATGGAAAGAGGATGCCCCTAGGGGATGGGGGCACCCAACCTACTAGAGTTGAAGACACCGTTGTTCTACATGCAAAGTTCAAACATGGTAGGGCCACTCTCCCTAGCAGGGTCAAGAGATAGCGCCATTTTACATGAGCTGAATTGTCCCTACCTCGGTGGGCTAAATTAAAGGGCAGTTAAAAAATTAGAAACGTTAAAAAACAAACAAACAAACAAAAAACAAACAAAACAAACCAGAGCAGCACTGTACTAACTTAAGTTGTAAAACTTGTTTATTTAAAAAAAATGTTTTAAAAAATTAACAAAACTTCCACTTTCTCCGTTGACCAAGAAAACTTCGCCCTCTTGTTGCTTTTACTTTAGCTTGCCGGTGCTTTTCATTTAAATATTTTCTTGGTGTTTGTAAATAATTCTGCGCTCACTCTTTGGGTGTATTGGTCGGTTTCTTTGACCTCGAAAAGCGCTTTCCTCGATTAGATCTTCCTCCATTGCATCCCTCGTTGTTTGTGAACCTTCAGGTTAACTTTCAGTCATTATTTGGAGTGAAATCTCCAAAAATATTCTCCAGGTTTTTAGCTTGAGCTTGAAGAGTTTGAAGCGATGCTTGAATTTGGCGCCTTTTACGCATGGCCAGCGGTAATCCGAGAACAACGAAACGTAGCCCTACCCCCTAGGGCTAGCCCTACTTTTTGGTTTTACAAGGACTTATGTAAACAAAACTTGTCTCTATCATGTAGGGTTCCCTACCTTTAAGGTAGGGAAACCCTACCCCCTAGAGGCACCCTTCTTCGCATGTAAAACAAACTGCGTAATACAAAGGAGAAGGGAAACTCTACTACCTAGGGTAACCCTACTACATAGGAGCACCCTCTCATGTAAATGGCCCCTAAAATGACATCTAACACATTTTGTAAGATTTTTACTTTTAAAGTGCATTGAAGCACTTAAACTTTTTCATCTACAAGTATTACACACAGATAATCGGTTTTGGTAATGTTCAGTAATCAGTCAATTGTTGAAATCCCTCTCTGACCTACCGGTATGTGAATTGGTAAACAAAGTTCTGCGAACATGCGATGAACACGCTGCTGAAGCTAAAACGGCCTTAGTTAGCTGCTTTAACTGGAAAGCCTCTTTTGATTTTAAATAAGCTTGATTAACTTAGATTTTACTTCGTAGACACTTCAAGGAAACTTTTGAAATGGCTAGTTAACCAATTTGCAAAGTTTGAGATGTCTTGATAAGGAATTCAATAAGGTGTCTGTTCTATATTTATTACGAAATGTTCTTTGGCTGCTAGTGATTTTAAAGCAAGGTTTGTTCAGCATTTGAGAGTTTCTAGTCCTGCGCTTTGTGACATCACATCGTCTAATGAATTGTGCGGACAAGTATCAAGGGGCATGTCCCATCAATCATGCACTTATTTATAATTGACACTTAATGACATTATGGAACCTCGGTAGTAATAATAATAATTTAAAGTGATATAATTATATGACATTTCATCCCTTTGTGCGTGAGAAAGAACTTACAGCTTCTTTTTATCATTTTCAATCACAGTTCCTGGGGCTGCCTCTTCAGTGGCAGCAGTGGTAGGAGCAAGAGGGTCAGATGGAGTCATATCCCAGAATTTTCAGGAGCAACTAGTTATTCCGTCTAAGATAGTTTGCCCTGATGACAATGAAGTAGTTGATTCTGATTCATCGTGCTCAAGACCGTCGAGTTCAGATGATCATTCTTCTGTTGACAGTGTCTCAAGGAGTGACTGGGAAAAGGTAATCTTAGCGGCAGAGACCTGCAGAAACTGTAGATGCACCTTAGTAATAGTTTAGTGCTTACTGATTCCTTAAAAGATTCTACACATTCAACTAAAATTTGTGGTGTAAGATGCTTGAAGTTATTCTGTGTTGTTTGTCACGTAGCTTGCAGCGCCAATAAGGAGAAAACTGCGTTAACCTCAAGGTTTATTGGTAGCACGAACATCGAGCGAATACATGGAGCGAGCGGACGGGTGCAATGCGCATGCGTATAACAACGAGCCACTGAACAATACATAATGTCAACAATGGAGTGGTGTGGTTGCTTCTCTACTCTACCTATTGTCCTCTAACAAGGGATATAACTATAAGTAAATAAAAATAGAAGTACATGGTAGATAAAACAGCAGCGACGATAAAACTAAAAGTAAAAAACGAGCAAAGGTGCAATGTCAATGTCCTTGGCTTGTCCCTCAAAATTAAACTATGAAACTTATCAAACTAAAGTTAAAAAATGAGTAAAGGTGCAATATAATGTCAATGTCCTTGGATTGTTCCTCAGAATCAGACTTATGAAATGTATATAAACCATGCTTAACAGCCTCTATTCAAGGACCCAGTCTTCACTATGCCAAAATGGGGCTTTACATTGGCGACCGGATCTTCTGGGAGGTTCCACAACAGCAGACAGCAGAGGTGTGCTGGGTGGTTGAAAGCAATCTGGAACAGGATCGGGAGGGAGTGGAACAATATCCGCTGGGACTGGGAGAGGAACCCCAGCAGGTGGAGGAACAGGTACAGGGTGATAAACAGGATCAGGGCTAGGTGCACAAACTGGAGACTGGATGTCACAGGTGGGGAAGTGGGGGCAGTAGAAGGCCTCTAAGCGGGTTCGCTGGGGTCAGGTTCATCATCAGAGTCGTCTTAGGAGGGCTCATGGTGACCACGAATGGGATCGAGAGGAGATTCGACAAGAACCATAGGGCACACACGGTAACATTCCGACGTACAGTAGGCACGGTGTAAACTTTGCTGCGGAACTGTGAGGTAGTAAACTTCCGAAGCTGACACGTGAGGTTTTCATTAATAGCTATAACGAGGTACTTGTCACGAGTTTTCAGCTTGTCCTTGTCGCCTTTGAGAAAGACCAAGTCACCAACAGAAATGGCAGCAGTGGAGGGGGTGCTGCGCCTGCGGGCTTTGGACTTGGCACTGGGCAAGTGATTCAGCTTGTGGGAGAAATCCTGACTGAGTATAAGTTGACGGTCAACAATTGGTAACTGTTCACCGGTCAACTGGTCACGCTGTGTCCACACTTCATGGGCGGAAAGGCCATCATGCCGGATACGAGAGTTCATATTGGCAGTAGCTAATGCAAGGGAGACTGCAGAGGTAGGACCTCCCTCGGGAGATAAGTGGAGTAGTTCCATACCAAGCCCCTCTACGGCACGTTCAGCAACAGGATTTTTGTTAGGATTTTTGACGCGGCCAACTTCCAAAGTGATCCCATGAGAGAGGAGGGACTTGTCGTTCACAAGGGTGCAGAAACCGGGCGCAGGATCCACACAGATTGTCACACCACCATGGTGAAGAGAACGGAGCTGGGAACAAAGCACCAGCAGGGCGTTACGTAGGTCATCACGTTTTTCGCTTTGGACAATGGAGGTCAGCGTGTAAGAAGATATGGTCTCTCTCAAAACAAGGATGAGCTGGCAGTAATGTCGGCAAACATCTGCAGCAAATGAAATGCCAATGGCCGGGGGAGGATCTGTAGACGACTGGGGCTGGAGGTGATTGGGGATAGCCTTTAAAGACTGGCAGGTGTGACAAGCAGATGAGACTGAGTCAATAGCCTTCTCGACGTCCAAAGCAAAGAAGTACCTACTGAATAGGCGCTTGGTTTGGTACTTGGAGGGATGACTAAATCGGATGTGGAGTCAGGGCTCGAGACTAACGGTAGCCAACTAGTCACAGACTAGTAGAAATTCCGTTTTGGCTAGTAAGTTTTGCGCTTCCACTAGCCATTTTGGCTAGTGAAAATTTCAAAGCACTAAAGCACCGGATGGAAACCAAACTAAATACTGCTTCTGATGATCGGATCCCAAAAGCAAACTGAGTGAGCAGAAACTAAAACTTATTCCGTAAAAGGATATCATAATGTTTGTATATTTGATTTGTCCTCTCAACGTTTTTCCCTACTAATTCTTGTCTCAGATGGCAACGTTTTCTCCCTCATTACTACGTTCAAACGAAATTAGCTGTCTTTAGAACGTTTCACCATACGTTTCCTTGAAAGTTCCATTAGTGCGTTCATATCGGGTTCATATGATATTTGTCTACACGTTAATAGGTTCACACAATTCTTTAGTCTTCTGTTATCGACTTTTTTGCATTAATTGCTATACGTTCGTACAATAGTTTCTCTTCCCAGCGTTTCTCTTTACGCAACGTCTTCACGTTTCTCCGTTCGTAAGTAGGTTCGTCGATTTACTAGTCTAGCTTTCTTAACGTTTGTTTGTACGTTAGCATGTTCGCACGACATTGTTCTGCTCTTCCTAAGGTTTTCAGTGTGTTAGTACATTCGTACGATAAGTCGACACTGCTTAGCGTTTCTCTGTGCGTTAGTATGTTCACACGGTATTAGTCTTGTCTTCTCAACGTTTATCCGTACGTTAGTGCGATTTTAGTTGTCTCATTTACGTTTCTCGGTAATTTATTGCCCTACTTTAATAGTTCAGTTTGTCCGTTCGGCGTTCTTACGGAATTAGTTTTGTCTAATAACCTTTCTCCTTAAGTTAGTAGTTGCGTATTTTATTAGTCTCTGTATTTTGGTACGTTGGCAGCGTTTCTTCCTACTGTAGTACATTTGCAACCAACGTGTTTGATATGACTTCTCAACGTTTCTCTTTACCTTAGTAAGTTTGAACCTTATAAGTTTTTCTGCTCAATGTTTCTCCGCACTTAAATACGCTTATAATTTACTAGTCTTCTCTTGTAGACGTTTTTCCGTACGTGAGTTGAGGCTGTATCAGTCTTGTCTTTTTGACGTTTCTCCGTACCTTACAACGTTCGTACAATGTTAGTCTTGTCTTCCCAACGTTTCTCCATACGATGACGTGCTCGTATAAGATTAATTGTCCGAGTTATTTGTCATGATCTGACGAAACGGAAAAGAGAGGCGTGAACTACATCGCGCCTGGGAATTTGCCTTGAACTTAAGTGAAGGCATATAGTACTTTGTATTCGTGTGAAGATCTTTAACTGTTGGAAAGAACAGTCAACATTCAAGTTCTTCACTCCTGAGATTACAGAAAGGCATGTTTACAGTACTTAACCCGGCTAAAAATTAGACATATTGAACATGGTATGAGATTATGCAAAAACAGTCTGGCTAGTGAAAATTTATTTTGGCTAGTGAAATCAAGCCTCTCACTAGCCACTTGGCTACTAAGCTGAAAAGTTAGTCTCGAGCCCTGTGTGGAGGGCTGTTAATAGACCATCAAGAACAGAGCGTGGCACAACTATGCGTTCACGTGAAGTCTGGAATGGTGGGTGATCTCTCACAACGAGGAGGCCATCGGTGGCGATAACAACGTCCTTAAGATAGCGTTTGACATCAATAATTTTAGTAGCCTTCCTTGAGGGTCTGGTGTCTTGGCTTAGGTGCAAGTGTGTCCTCCTGAGGTGGGGGCATTCCAGTTGGGTGGCTTGCCAGGCTGCTCGGCTAGTGAAGGGCATCCTGGTTGACCCTTCGAGGACGTCAGCAACAGAGATGCTGCGCACAACTTACTCTTCGAACTCAACGATGAACTTGCAGATCTGACAGCTGGAGTCAAGGTATTCATTCGGGTTTCTGCTAGCAAAGCCAGAAGGCAGATTCTCAACACCAGCAATGTGGTGCACGTGAACAGAATGCGGCTGACTGTAGACAAGAAGGTCGTAACCCTGGAGCTGGCTGAAAACTCCCCTCTCTTAAGTTTCTCATACGCCTGGACACAAGGCTTACTGTCTGTAAGAACCTGGGTTTGATGAGGTGATTGTATGATGTAGGGGGAGAAATACCTGATTGCGGCACCTATGCTTAGCGCCTCAATCTCGCAAGGTAGCCAGGATACTTGATGCTTACGCAGTTTAGCGCTAAAGAAACCGGCCAGGAGCAGCTTAGCATTCCGGTGAATGTAAAAGGTGGCAGCAATGCCTCTGTTTTTCACGGAGCCATCGTTCACTAACCACAAGGCGTCCCTAGGCTGTGGGATTGTGATGGTCTTGTGGTTTCCTAAGGCACGCTGAGCACTCTTAAAGGCTAACAGTAAATCATCAGACCACACAATCTGTTCTCTAGATTCCTTTCCTGCTGTAGCTTGATCAAGAGGGTCAAGCAGCTTGGCGAATCTTGGGAAGACGTGTGCACTGACAAAGGACCGTAAGCCTTGCACTGTTGACGGAGGCGCAACTGTGGACAAAGCAGCTAGCTTTTGGGGGCTGGCTTGCAGGGTGCCATTTGACCAGACCCATCCCAAAACGGTCGCCTTCTTAGGGCAGATAAAGGTCTTGGAAGCTGACAAATGCAGACTGTTTTGCTGGAGCAGGGAGAGAATGCGACGCCTGAGTTGTGAAGGACTTCCTCAGGACTGTTGCCGGCAACATACAGGTTGTCGGCAATTTTGGCGACGCACCCTTCCTGAATGAGGTCGCCCAGGATACGAGGCATTAGCTCTTCAAGGCAGGTCTCAGAGCCGGGCATCCCCATAGCAGAGCGAGTGTAGACACGGATGCCTTTAAATGGTGTGGCAACACGACAGTATTTCACGGATGAATGTGATAAGGGAATCTGATAAAAGGACTTCAACAGGTCTGTGATGACCACTAACTGCCACTTTCCCATGTCTCGCAGGACACCATCAACATCGGGTATCAAGGAAGGCTGTGGTTTGCTGTATTGGGCAACTTCGCCAAAGGATGTCACGAGCCTGCTACCACCATTGGGCTTCTTAACAAGAAAGGAGGTATTAAGAAATTCTACGTGAACGTTGACCTGTTCAGGTTTAGCAAACACGCCAGCAGCCTCAAGTTCATCAAACTTGGCTTGCAGCTCCTCCAGGGTAGCCCTGTTGTATTGCGGGAGCCTGCCCTTACGCTGAGGAGGGAGTGTTGGGCCAATGTTGATGACAGCTTCGATTTGGCCACTGGCACCATTGTACTTTGAGATTGACGGATTAAAGACATCGTCAAACTCCAAGTTAACAGCGCGGAACATGTTGCGAGTATCCTCGTCCAAGCACCCATCACGGTCGAGGATCACACTGGCGGAGTACGGCTTGAGGGTGGAAGGGGGTGGACGCGCAACACTGGGTGTACAAGGAGACAGTGTGGTTGATTCAGGGCTGTTGACTGGCGTGACATGTCTAACTTGGCACAGCTGTTCGCCGCTCTTTAGGATGATGGGACAGTCCATCGTGTTAGTGAGGCGTACTGCGTGGTCAACGGAGATAACTTGCTGTGGGCGGGGCCAAGCATCTTTGGGTTTTAGCAAAGAGTTTGAGTGGCAATCTAGCCTGGGTTCAAGGACCCATAAGGTGTCGGGAGCTGACTCAGGAGGCATACTGAACTGGATGAACTCTCCCGGCAGAACAACCGTGCAATGGGGGTTACGGAGCAGAAAGGACTGAGTGCAACGCACAGTAGGTGGAAGAGTATGATTTGATGGTTTTCCGTAGTGTACCACCTCTGAACCTCTGATCACGATTTGACGCTTAGCAGGACATACACCAATGTCGTTGCGGACCATAAAAGGGTTGCCTGCCAAAATGTCAAAATCAAGCTGGCAAACGACCAGGGCATCAAGCTCAAAGGTGGACTGACCACGAATGAGAGAGCAATGGACCTCACCGATCACGTCCATAGGGGTGATCCCATCAGTCTGACGAGCCATTTGCGAAGCGGGGGTGATGGGGAACCCATACATTTTGGCGGATGAAGCGCGAACCATGTTCGAAGTTGCACCAGTGTCAAGGGTCAACTGCACAGGATGTTCATGGTAGAAGGTATTCAGAACGGGTGACTGAACAATGCTGACTCGCAAGGCAGAAGGTTCATCAGCCCGGATAGCTTGAACAATGACGTCATCAATCGCTTCGACGGGTTCAGCTGCTTCTTCAATACGGATATCAGGATGATCGGCCACAAGACAGGAGCGGGCCCAAGGTCTTTTATCCCGCTCAGGTAGGAAACGGCAATCAATAAGGTCATGGGTGTTGTGGGGGCGTCCAGCGGTTTTGCACAGAATGCAGGATAAGAAGGGATGGCAACGGGCCTGACCCTGACCACTGCTGGGATTATGCCTAGGGTTAAAGCTTCCGATGCGCATTGCCTTAGTGTCCTCAATAGAGCGGAGCTCCTCCAAGAGGGATGCAAGAGCTTGAGAAATCTCTGGCTTGAGTGAGGCTAGCGACTTGTTGCGCAACTCGGAGCCATACTTCTGTTTGACGAGTAAGGGTAGGCCTGGGTGGATTAAATTAAGCCAGAGAAATACGATGGTGTTTTCCAGTGTAGGCGAGAGGTCTTCATCGACGGTTAATTGTTCTCTGTGGTGGGTCAAGCCACAATTAACAGACAGTAAGTTATCCTCAAAAAAGGCCATGAGGCGTTGGAAAAGATCTTCGGGCTTCTCATCAGGTTGAAGGTTAATACTTGCGAGGTCGAAAAAATGCGCGCTGGTGGACTGGAAACCATCATGTTGGCAAATTTTTTGCCATATGTCATTCAGAAAAGTTGAATGTTTCACTATTGAGTTCCGGGAAATCACAGGACAAAAGTTAGCGATCTGGCCGAGCATAAGGTCTAGGTGGGCATTCTTCTGGGCAGCGGTGAGTCGCTTACTTTCAGGAACAGAAGAGCCATTGTTGGTAAGGCCTCTACGAGGGTTGGCGGCGGTTTGTTTCTGTCTAGTTGCTTCTAAGAAAGGAACAAAATTGTTGTCGAGGGAAAGGATATACATCAAGTTCTGACACCAGCTTTCATAGGAGGTGATAGTTTCATTCTTGGTCAACTGCCACTGTTTCAGGGCTCTAGGAGAGGCGGCCATGTCAGAAATGTCACTGTTGTCGCTCGCTCAAAGCTACGGTAAGTTGAGGCACTTTGTCCGCTTCCTCACTTCGTATCGGGGTACACTTGTGTTAGAGTCTTTTGAGCGTGGGTCGACGATCGTAGAGCGCTGCCACCACGCCAATAAGGAGAAAACTGCGTTAATCTGAAGGTTTATTGGTAGCACGAACATCGAGCGAACACATGGAGCGAGCGGACAGGCGCAACGCGCATGCATATAACAACGAGCCGCTGAACAATACATTATGTCAACAACGGAGTGGCACAGTTTGTACATGTAGCTGATTTCTTTTTAACCCCTGTTTGGTCTTAATTAAGTCCACAACTCTATACACAGCTGGACCATCCCTTTTAAGTTACTGAAATAAATAAGTTTGAATTTTTTTTCCCTGTTGAGTGGCTCATTTCAAAAGAGGAATAACTTTAAGTGCCAACCCTATGCTGCTGTTTGAGTCTTGCATAGCTTTCTGGTTGGAAGAGTCTTTTGGGTTTCGATTCACTAGAACAAAACAAATAACAAAATAAGTAAGCAAAAGACTGCCACATTAACTTTCAGAAATATTGTACAAAGTCATTGTATCTTACCAAAGGTTTTCAACCCTGGATAATACTTGTATGAACAATTTTACGATTTTGCAACAGCAGTGACAACGACAAGAGAAACTAAAGGCTGATACAAATTCGTGAAACACTTTTAACAGTACTGTGAACTTGTCTCTGAGGGTTACAAAATTGCAATAGCCTAAACTTACTTTGAATGTGCCTTTAAGGGGTTATGAATAGCCTGAACTACGTCTGGAAGGGAACAAGTTTTGAAACTTAACTGTCCACAACACTACACGTAAAGGGAAAATCAAAATATGATAGGAATTTAAACGGAGCAATTATTATTAATTACCTGTACTGAGTTGTGTTAATGCTTTTCTTGGTATTGAATGTTGCAGATGTACTACGAAAAGTTACAGGAGTGCAGCGAGCTAAGGGAGGTATGTTGTGTCTGAAATTGCCTAGTATCAAACTACTAACTATATAGGTTTTGAACCTATTTTTGTTACATTTGTGACATCGAATTAAGTGTTGCATTTTTTATTGCAAGAACTTGATGGTGCAAATAAAAAAGATTTCTAAAGTCGAAGAAGTCTAAAAAGTCTTAGTAAGCAAATATTCAAATTCAAGAAAATTTGGTGTGATGATGTTAATTCATGATTAACTTCCATAATTGCAACAATTAAGCTGTTGTGAAAGCTTCCTGTAATAAGGTATTTTCTCTTTTGTGGCATCAGGCCAGCCAAATTGCATCACATGATGCAAAATCCTCAAACTAAAGCTGAGGCATGTCTGAGGATTTTGAGAGAAAGATCTGTTTAGTTGGCCTGACAGTATTACATTGTAACAAACCTGAATCTTCATATCCAGTTTTTAAAAAAGGGGAGAGTTGACAATCAAGTAAAATTATTTTTTTATTATTAATTTATGCATATTATATTTTGTGCTGTAGTTGTTAATTTTAATACTTTATGTCTGTCCTGGTGTTACATGTTATAGTTGTACCATGAAAAGTTTCAGGAGTGTGACAGGCTGAAGGAGGTATGATGTATCTTTATCTTGCTATTTATTTATGGTTTATTATAATGCTAGTGGTTTAATAACAAGTCACATTTCCTGTGACAATTCCTTTCTGGTATTGAAGTACAGTTTCTCAGTTGCTCTGAGGAATTGCTGTAAATTTTCTGAGTTAATAGCGTGCTTAGGACATCCAGGCAGCCATCCCCTGAACTGAATACTGTTCCCATGTCAGCAAAATCAGGCAGTATACCGGTATACATGTCGACTGGCTGAAATGTGACAAATGCCATGACCGTGTGCCAACGAGGATCTTGAAAACAAGTATGCAGAATGCCAGATGTATTTAATTAACTGATTCTTTAAAATGTAGTTTAGGAGCCCAGTGTGGAAATAATCAAGAACAGCTCCCCCTGTTTGTTGGCTGACAAGGACATGTCAAGTGGCCAACTGTTTGGTGACTTGTTGGTTGCCTGTTTGTGATCTACTGGCAAGTTGTCAGTTGGCTGTGGTTAAACTGCCCCAGGAAATTAGCATTATAAAATATTCTTGCAACGTTAGGATGATTATAGTTATTGAGCAAATGAACTAACCTGCGAACGCAGACGTATTTCCGGCTGTTGTTTCTCTCTGCCGAAGAGAGAGAACGACAGCCAGAAATACATCTGTGTTCGCAGGCTACAAATGAACAGGTGATAAATATTTGCACTTCAGTAAAGGTTTCACGTAACATGACTAGAAGATTCCTTCTTAGCCATTATCAGACCGTTATTGTCTGCCATTTTGTTGATATTTGTTGTATTTTTTCTTGTGTATTAGATAATATTAACTGATTGACTGTTGTCTTCCTTTTCATTTGTACCAATAAAAAAATGATGTCTTTCTCTTGTAGACTATTAGGCAGTTACGTTCTCCTGAGATCATCGATCTTCAGGTATGTTTAACTATTGAGCAAGTATTTTCAATTATTATTTACAACTGATTTCTCTGCTGTGTGCAGATCTAGGTTTTTCAAATGTGATTCTCTAGCTGTGATTTGCATGTCATGATTCACCTGTGATCACAGAGCATTGAAAGAAATTTGGAGGTTTTTTGCCTTTTGTTATGGTTGCTCATAATTCGGGAAGGCAGTGTAAACTCATTTTATGCACAAATTTTTGGCAGTGTAAACTCATTTTATGCACAAATTTCTATGATTATTTTGTGACCATGGCGAGTTATGGCAGGCAAACCATAGCCTTCAAGTCGTGATATGTTACCATGGTCAATGCAGCCAATGCAAATTCAGCACCTTCTAGACCGCACTGACCAGCTAATGTTGTACCAATTCAGAATATAACAATATAACAATTCACAATATTTTCATCAGCACTTTCCCGAATCACCGAATCACACTACTGAGGCAATAAGGAAGAGTCTTTTTTGAATAGCGCTCTTTTTTGTATTTCGATTGGACAACTCAATATTGGACAACTCAATACAATTTGACTTTCACAAAAACAGAACTAGTGACTTCTATCAGTTAATTAACAAGATTTGTGGGTCTTTTTGTTACAGTGGAGCATGTATCGAGGTCGATTCCGTTCTATGTGCGCGTATTACCACCTCCGTGCGCAATAAATTTTCATGTTGCAAAAAGTAAAAGCCGATGTCTACTTTTTGCAACATGAAAATTTGTTGTGCGCGCGAGAAGGTGGTAATACGCGCAACAAACAATCTCGACTTGCAACGCAACATTGTTGTGCAACAAGTTGCACGAAAATGTTGCCCGTATTACTGGGCCTTAAAACTTAACAACACTTTATGGCAGAATTTAAAACAGAACCTAATTATTATTCATATATTCAAAAAAGTTAAAATAAGAAAGTATAAAAACATTGCTATATAAGCAGTCAATGCTATATAATAATATACATGTGAACAGCGGCACTTCAATCATGCAATCCAATAGCCGCGATCTTCGCTCAGAAAAGTACAATGATACAAACATAAGCAATTCTAGACACAGCTTCTTCAGGCCTTCCTTTCTCAGCTAGTTGCTCACGAAAGCAATGTTTTAAATTCTGCCGTAAAAGTCCTCTAAACTGACCATACGTTCACCTGTCACGGTCATCACATGCGAATGTGTGGAGACAGCGGGAAAGCGAAGAATACAAAAACAATTTAATGCATAGGAAAGGGGCTAGTAAAATAATAATACATGACTTTTTGAACTGATCATATCTCTCTTTTCATAGCAGTATGTAGTGCTTTCATTATGAAATCAAATAAAATAGTAATAAAAACTCATTTTAATACTTAAGGTGATTCCATTCAATTGCATTGCGCATCCTTTCTGCGCATCAATTTTTGCGTGATTAGCGAGCGCGCGCGCGTTCGAAACTTGGTAGGTTTTCTATGAAAACTGAGCTGTTGAGAAAAATGAGTTGTCGTTTTCTCCAAAACGAACTCGGTGACCCCTCTTTTTTATTCCATTTATTTGAAGAAAACACGACTCTGCATGATATATCCAAATTTTAAGAATTTTTCGTCACTCAATTTTCAAATATTCTGATTAATTCATTATTACAATCTGATTTTTAAGGCCTTTTACTGTAACATTGTTTTACTATCACAAGAACAATGCTTATATTTTATTGCTAGTGATAACTTTCTTAAGTTAGTGGGTGTCTCTGGTACAAGGAAAGGCTTTTTAATATTGGTGTCGATAGCTAGCAAGGTACCTGTATACTACAGCCCTGTAGCGTGAAATCAGACACGGTGACCCCGTTTTTTAATTTTATTTTTTCGATGTACTAGGTGTAATTAATAACTGAGCAAAGTTTCAACAAATTCTCGTTACAACTTCTTTTTCGATGGAATCACCTTAAGTTTTTTGTCAGGTTATCTTACCGCCGGTGCCTTACATAACACACGCAGTCTGAAACGCCAGGGGTATCAACCATGCTGGGGCTATTCCACGCTACACAAAGCAATTTTCCCTTTTTTTTCAGGCGGTCAGCCATATGAAAAAACAAGAACTGGTTCAAGATGAAATTAAGAAGACTCAGAAGGTACATTTTGTTAGTGTGTTACATGTAATGTAATGTGAAGATGGAGGAAACGGGGTGTGGTCTTAAGCACTTTGGACTTTCAAACAGACTTTTGATCGAAATATTGGAGGGTCACTCAGTGGTTCATGGCTTGGTCCCTGCATCGTGTTGTTTCCTGGGATAAGGAACCTTGCTCCACATTGTCTTTCTTCTCACAGATATAGCAATGCGTACCAGCGACAAGCTGCTGGGGTTTCGGCCGTATGAAAGACTAGCATCTCATCTACTAAGGTGGGAGTAGTAATACTCCTAATTAGGAGGGTGGGTGGGTGGGTGGGTGGGTAGGTAAGTAGATATGAGGGGATCATTTCTGAAACGTTGTATTTTGTCTTAAGAATTTGTCTTCAACACGTTATGCAATTTTCTCTACATTTTTTTCAGCCAGTTCAACACAAACCTGAACTAGTACTGGAAGGTGAAATTGCTAAGGCTAAAGAGGTAAACTATAGTTGGTGTGTAATACGTGTATTTATGTCTAATTATGCTACTCTTTTTGTGTAAACAATTATCATTAAACTTATTTTCTTTGGCGTTTTGATTGGTAGAAAAAAACATATAATGTCACTGTAAGTAGCTGCCTATGAATAATGCTCTGCTCATGCGCATTATTTACGGTGTAAAGTTGTTTTTCTGCAATGTTGTTTCGCTTGTTGCATAGTTTTTCCTCTTTCAAATCACGTTATCAAACTCATCAACGATTAATATCTTCAACTACTAATCACCGAATGTATATCACATCACGTGCATGTGTTTGGATACCCAATGAAAAGCCGGCGGTAACCACCGATGCAGTACTGCAGCACTTTAATCAGAAGGGACACAAACTCACGGACATTGAACTTATTCCACTCAAACTCATTAATAATTTATTCTAACAGAGAATTCATGCTTAGAGCTCGTGAATCATTTTATACATGTATAGATCAGGCCAAAACTATGCAACCACATGGCATAAACAGAGAAGATGACTATTAATCTTTTTTTTTTTACACTACTCATGTTTATTATCCCATTATACAGTATTACCCGTTATTCATGTTTATCTTATTTCGCCCCGATTGGCTTGTTTAAAATTTTAAATTCCAAACAGTTTTTATGTATATTTTAATACATATTGTAACGGCTATCCGTATTTTCATTAAATCCCCCGCGGAAAGACGGCTTGACTGTCCGAAATAT
The DNA here is from genome assembly GCA_964030785.1 of Siderastrea siderea. Lineage (NCBI taxonomy): Eukaryota > Metazoa > Cnidaria > Anthozoa > Scleractinia > Rhizangiidae > Siderastrea > Siderastrea siderea. Next base: position 11,399,804 of record OZ034967.1, read on the forward strand.
TGGGAAAACCAACTCGCTCGCCGCTTTTTCCGTTTTTTTTTTTTTTTTGGCCGTTTTTTTTTCTTTCATTATAGTTTATGTTTGCACAGATTATGACCTCGGTATGCGGGCAAGATCTAGCAAGAGCTATTGGAATCCAAAACAAATTAGTGCGTAACCACGCATTTTCAGAGAGAATTAAAAGCAACCATAATTCTAAAAAGCTTCTGCTAACAAAAGCAAACAAATCTTTCTTGTAAAATAGCGATAGTTACTTATTATGCGCGACTAAGAATTCATATCAACAAGTCGGGCCTCGTCCTCCATCAGGGTCTCCAAAAACCTCCAAACAGTCAAAGCGCTCAGCCGCGTTCATCAGTTTCTCGGTTTTTGGAGACCCTGATGGAACACTCGCCCTCGTTGTTGATGTAGTACATTAGAGCTACTTTTCCGGAATTATCGGAGAGCAATTTACTGGCTAGTTTTCTTGAGCAAAACAAGAGCGGTAACTCAAGGAAGGAAACTAGCATTTACTAAAATTGGGAAGATCATTTTTAACCGACGAAGTCGAGTTAGAGCAGTCGTGACAAGAGGGTCGACTGGTTTGGTCGGTCAAAATACGTCGTGTAAGGTTCACAAGGTGTGTATTTCGCTATGGCCCACGGGATGGGATGACGTGAGAACAAGAGCGGACGAGTCGCCATTTTAAATTGGCAGGTCAAGAAAGGTGACGGAGGCTTGGTGGAAGATTTGCTTCGACTGTGTTGTGGTATAATTTTGTGCTGACCTCTGAACATATAGAGAAGAAGTTGTACACAGACATCGATTAGTACACACACGCACGCACGATAGGACAAGGGCCACATAAAAAGTATCGTAGGTGTAGAAGCACACGTCCGCCGAGCAGTGTTGGCTTTGGCCGGACTGAAATATCTGTGCAATACTAGTGAAAGAAAGCAAGGAGGACTGATAATAACAGGAGGTGATGTCCAGTGGCACTGTTGATGCTGGTGGGACCAAAGTGTTGCTGAGACATCGTAAGCATAGAATCGTTCTCAGTAAATGTTATGAGAGGAAAATTCTGGTGTATGTTGTTGTGGTTATGTTTACCTGTTTAATACTTGGAAAGTATCCAGCTGCCAACGTTAAGAAAGGTTATTCGCGGGTGGGCAATGAAGGACTACACGAGGCTGGATCTTCTTGGATAGTATAAGCGGGCCGGAATTATATACCAGTTACTCTTTTTAATTTTTCTGCTTTACTTTTGATTTTGAACCGATTTGTTCGATTTTAGAGTTCAAGACACTGACTTGCTGACTGCGGAAGAGGAAACCAGATTTAACGATTACGTCATAAGACATGCTTTAACGTGTTTGAGCTAAAGCGACGACTTCGCTTTTTACTAATTTCTCCAGATCGATAATCATGTTTGTATAGTGCCATATTCACAACAGTATATAAATGCTTCGCTTACAACTCTTGATAACGGCATGTTCAGTTGTGGACAAAATTTTAATTTTAATTCAACAAAATATTCAAAGCGATAAGACAGATGAGCTGAGTCATCCGATTTTAAACATTACGTCATTCGGTAACGCAAAAGACAAAATACTGTCACAATTTTCGTCACGCCAGTTAGCACGTTGAGATTCTGACGATGTGTTTGTCTTTATCGATAATCATGTTTTTATAGTGCCCTATTCACAACAGTATATAAATACATTGCTCACAACTCTTGGTAAAAGCATGTTCAGTTGTGGACAAATGTATATCAGCATTTAATTTTTTAGTTTAATTCAACAAAGCTAAATATTCAAAGCGATAAGACAGATGAGCTGAGTCATCAGATTTTAAACATAACGTCATTCGGTAACGCAAAGGGCAAAATACTGTCACAGTTTTCGTTACGCCAGTTAGCACGTTGAACCATGCAATAACATTTGTCAAGGGTGGAGTGGGTCAAAACGACTGGTAAATGCCTATAATGCGCTTTCTTGTAACCTGTACGATAGAGCATAGCAATGATTTATTTCGTATTTGCATTCACAATTTGGCTTAAGGAGCCCTTGACATGATTAAAGAAAACTGTGCACAAAGCATGGTTCCCAGGTATGGGGAAAAGTTCAATTCTTTTGGGCTGTTACGGTGCCCATACTGATCAATCGTGAAGATGTGGTTACTTTTATATTGGGAAATTTGTCGCCCATTTTTTGAAATGCGTCTGTTTTGAGAATTTTTGTTCCGGGTTTTAAGGAAGACCGACCAAAAGACAGCGAAAATGATCTTGAGTGAAGAATGCATGAGGTCTGTGGAGCTATGTTTGGTGAGGAGAGGGTGAATAATTCAGTTGACCTCCTTTCCAGGGTATTGGTCGCCTTTTCAGTTGGTCAAATTTAAGCGTTAGTTACAGTTACACACTTTTACTGCAACTTGCTGTTACAGATTCTTGAATGTTATTGAAGCTGCAGTCACGCACGGCTCGCTTGCTTTCTTTTCGAGACGAACCAACACTTCGTCGGTTCTGCACGCATTGCGGGCCTATGTTTAACCGACGAAGTCGAGTTTGAGCAGTCGTGTCAACAGCGTCGACTGGTTTGGTCGGTCAAAATACGTCGTGTAAGGCTCACAAGGTGTGTATTTCGCTATGGCCCACGGGATGGGATGACGTATTCTGCAGTTAAGCTCATCGATTAGTGCACACACGCACGCACGATAGGACAAGGGTCCACATAAAAAGTATCGTAGGTATAGAAGGACACTTCCTCCGAGCAGTGTTGGTTTTGACCGGACTGAAATATCTGTGCAATACTAGTGAAAGAAAGCAAGGAGGACTGATAATAACAGGAGGTGAAGTCCAGTGGCACTGTTGATGCTGGTGGGACCAAAGTGTTGCTGAGACGTCGTAAGGATAGAATCGTTCTCAGTAAAGGTTATGAAAGGAAAATACTGGTGTATGTTGTTGTGGTTATGTTTATTACTTGAAAATGTCTAGCTGCCAACGTTAAGAAAGGTTGTTGGCAGGTGGAAAATGAATTACGACACGAGGCTGGATCTTCTTGGATAGTATACTATAAGCGGCACAGAAGGATATACCAGTTATTCTTTTTAATTTTTCTGCTTTACTTTTGATTTTGAACCGATTTGTTCGATTTTAGAGTTCGAGACACTGACTTGCTGACTGCGGAAGAGGAAACCAGATTTAACGATTACCTCATAAGACATGCTTTAACGTGTTTGAGCTAAAGCGACGACTTCGCTTTTTACTAATTTCTCCAGATCGATAATCATGTTTGTATAGTGCCATATTCACAACAGTATATAAATGCTTCGCTTACAACTCTTGATAACGGCATGTTCAGTTGCGGACAAAATTTATCTTTAAATTTTAATTTTAATTCAACAAAATATTCAAAGCGATAAGACAGACGAGCTGAGTCATCCGATTTTAAACATTACGTCATTCGGTAACGCAAAAGACAAAATACTGTCACAATTTTCGTCACGCCGCTTAGCACGTTGAGATTCTGACGATGTGTTTGTTCTTATCGATAATCATGTTTTTATAGTGGCTTATTCACAACAGTATATAAATACATTGCTCACAACTCTTGGAAAAAGCATGTTCAGTTGTGGACAAATGTATATCAACATTTAATTTTTTAGTTTAATTCAACAAAATTAAATATTCAAAGGGATAAGACAGATGAGCTGAGTCATCAGATTTTAAACATAACGTCATTCGGTAACGCAAAGGGCAAAATACTGTCACAATTTTCGTTGCACCAGTTAGCACGTTGAACCAAGTAAAAACATTTGTCGAGGGTGGAGTGGGTCAAAACGACTGGTAAATGCCTATAATGCGCTTTCTTGTAACCTGTACGATAGAGCATAGCAATTATTTATTTCGTATTTGCATTCACAATTTGGCTTAAGGAGCCCTTGACATGATTAAAGGAAACTGTGCACAAAGCGTGGTTCCCAGGTATGGGGAAAAGTTCAATTCTTTTGGGCTGTGACGGTGCCCATACTGATCAATCGTGAAGATGTGGTTACTTTTATATTGGGAAATTTGTCGCCCATTTTTTGAAATGCCTCTGTTTTGAGAACTTTTGTTCCGGGTTTTGAGGAAGACCGACCAAAAGACAGCGAAAAATGATCTTGAGTGAAGAATGCATAGCCTGTGGAGCTATGTTTGGTGAGGAGAGGGTGTATAATTCAGTTGACGTCCTTTCCAGGGTATTGGTCGCCTTTTCAGTTGGTCAAATTTAAGCGTTAGTTACAGTTACACACTTTTACTGCAACTTGCTGTTACAGATGCTTGAATGTTATTGAAGCTGCAGTCACGCACGGCTCGCTTGCTTTCTATTCGAGACGAACCAACACTCCGTCGGTTCTGCACGCATTGCGGGCCTATGTTTAACCATCGAAGTCGAGTTAGAGCAGTCGTGAGAACAGGGTCGGCTGGTTTGGTCGGTCAAAAGACGTCGTGTAAGGCTCACAAGGTGTGTATTTCGCTATGGCCGATGGGACGGGATGACGTGAGAACAAGAGTGGACGAGTCGCCATTTTGAATTGGCGGGTCAAGAAAGGTGACGGAGGCTTGGTGGAAGATTTGCTTTGATTGTGTTGTAGTATAATTTTGTGCTGACCGCTGAACATATAGAGAAGTTGTACACAGACATCGATTAGTACACGCACACACGCACGATAGGACAAGGGTCCACATAAAAAGTATCGTAGGTATAGAAGCACACGTCCGTCGAGCAGTGTTGGCTTTGGCCGGACTGAAATATCTGTGCAATACTAGTGAAAGAAAGCAAGGAGGACTGATAATAACAGGAGGTGAAGTCCAGTGGCACTGTTGATGCTGGTGGGACCAAAGTGTTGCTGAGACGTCGTAAGGATAGAATCGTTCTCAGTAAAGGTTATGAAAGGAAAATTCTGGTGTATGTTGTTGTGGTTATGTTTAATACTTGGAAAGTATCTAGCTGCCAACGTTAAGAAAGGTTATTCGCAGGTGGGAAATGAATTACTACACGGGGCTGGATCTTCTTGGATACTATAAGCGGCACAGCAGGATATACCAGTTAGTCTTTTTAATTTTTCTGCTTTAGTTTTGATTTTGAACCGATTTGTTCGATTTTAGAGTTCGAGTAGCCTGTTCCAGGCATTCAGATAGTGGAGCGCGAGCGAAAACTAAAGCGAGCGAAAGAGCGGGAAAAAACGAGGGGAGACTGGGGGAGAGGACGAGGGAACGCCTGTGAAATTTTCTCAAAGGAAGCCGTTCCGGTATACCAGAATCTGGTATACCCTCTGATTGGCCAAATTTGACACCTCCTGTTAACACCAGTGGGTTGTTGACGCAGACAAGAAATGTGATATGGCGTGCCCGTGCGAAGGTCATCCTCCATCGAGTCACACATGGTTTAATATCTGTTTATGGCAAGCGCTTAACTATTTAACAAATGTGGATACTTTGCAAATGTAATAAAAAGATTGTCTTCAAACGTGTTTCTGGGAAGAGGTCTCATCGTCATTCTTCCAACAGGATTGGAAATAGCTTGATCTTTCAACTATTTCCAAGGTTAATCAAAGCATTGCAAAGAAACCCTGTTTCTAAGATAATTAAGGTCACTCCACTTGTCGTAATCATTAAAGACCAAGTAGAACAGCTTCAAAGCATCGGAATTAGAGCGCTGGCTATCGAAGTAGACGAAGAAGAAGCAGGAGAAATGGATCGGCTAGATTATTTATGAAAGTCGTGAAAGCCTGCTGTCGAAGGAGTGGAGGAAAGAACAACAACAAACATATCGTAGCCATCGCAATCGATGAAGACGACGAAGTTCATTCCGTCACAGGGTGAAAAGCTTTCTATTCATCAATTTGATAAACCGATGTGTATATAAAGTCGTCTGTGATTCTCGTTACCTTTATTGGTCCAGTAGTGGAGATGACATTTGCGTTTCCGTATCGCAGAAAATTTTGCAATGTCCATTCGGCATGTCAGATTTCTTAAAGCATCACCAGTACTTTTCCCAAAGCTTCAAACTCGGGAGAAACCTATTTCGGTGAGCATAATTACATAACTTTCTTGTTAACTTTGACCTGACCTTGGGTTCATGTTTCTCTGCCGCTGTCGGCGGTCTAAAGTGGGCGGCATGGGCTTTTTAAAATTAATTTCACAGGCGTTCCCTCGTCCTCTCCCCCAGTCTCCCCTCGTTTTTTTTTGCGCTCTTTCGCTCGCTTTATTTTTCGCTCGCGCTCCACTATCTGAACGCCTGGAACAGGCTACCCTTGTAAAATGGCTACCGGGATCCCGGCGGGATCCCGCCAAGAATCCCGCTTCCTACCGGGATCTTGCCGGGAAATGAAAAATCTTGCCGGGAAACGGAATTTCCCCGCCGGGATTCTAACGAGATCTTGGCAAGAAAAAATCTTGGCCGGGATCTTGGCAAGAATCCCGGCGAGAGTTTCGGTTCCCGGCGTGATCTTGCCAAGACCTCGGTGATCCCGCCAAGACAACCGTAATCTCGGCAAGACAACTACGATCTTGGCAAGATGCGCAGATTCATAACTGACCGTGATGAGACTTCAGAAAAAATATTACAAGTTGTGGTATGTAGAGTCCGAGCAAACATTAGCGAGGTCTATTGCAATTGATATTTTTATCAGAGTTCGTTTCAAACAGCGATCTTGTATGGCTCGTTATGTTGATGAATAAAAAAATAGGGCGATCATCGTGCGGGAGTTCGCGCTGGCACGTCGTGCGAGATTGTAAAGACGATGGTCAATAATCCCGAACTCTATTAATCTTGAAAAGTTTATAATCTACAAACGTGATTAAAGTGACAGTTAACGCAGTGCTGTATCCGTAAGGAGAATCATTCCTGGATCTCGATATAACTGAAACTAACAATCGACGAAGAGCAACTTAACCGGCGGTTGTTTTGTAGCTTTGCCGCTACGCGCGACATCTACCAAAATAGCAACGATCAGAAACGCTGCTGGCGCTGATCGGCTCTGTTTTACAAGTCATTTCATTTTATCAGACCACTGATGTCTATTTGTTGTCACTAATAAGCTTACCTTTTATGTAGGGGACTTCGTTTTCGCATCCCCGTATTTTAAATGACTACTTCTGTCTAGGTGATGTCATGTCATCTCTTTGTTGAACTTTCTTTATAAGCCACCAAGGAAGAGTTAAGCAAGGGTTTTTAAATGCTGTTTCCTGTGACTAATATGTTGTCGTTCTGAATTTAACTTTTTTCGCTGCTTGTCGGCCATGTACCTAATACTGTAGTCGCGCCAAAAAATCCCGCCTTGACTCCCGCCATTGCGTTAATGGAGCAATCTGATTGGTTGATTCAATCACGCCATCGGCGAGCGGTGCTCGCGTAACCCAAAAAGTGCGAGAACTTTTCCACAAAACAAGTTGAAAATGGCTTCTTTTTGTTGTATGTACAGGGGAAAATTGAAACGTTTAACTTATTATTTTACCGAAAACAACATGGTTCTGTCAAGTTTGAAGCAAGAGAACGTTTTGAAAGAAATTCAAGAAACTGTTGTCAACGAGAGAACGGCCGGCATGCTAAACCCAGCAAAACAATCCACACTAAAGTGTACTGAGAATGAACTTAAACAAAGGATGAGAAGATATTGTGGACAAAGCTACATTTGAGGAATAAACACTCGAGTTGAATGCTTTCAAAAATTTCCAAAGGACGTCTATAGTCTCTACAGCTTACTAATTTGCCGCGATGGAAGCCGCTAACTGGCCAGGGTTTCTTTCCTTCGACGAGTCTGGTCGCTCCGAGCATCCAACATGTGAGAAAAAGGTCAGTGAGTTTCACTTTTATATTTCACTCAAAAGCCTCAGCGTGTACTGCTGTTCGTTGCCTTTTTTTTCGCTGAAAGAACCCTTTTATATGTCGTCCACTGTTAACCTTTAATTTATTTTAATTGAAGTTGATTTCAGTCAAGTAAACTGACCATTGGCGGGTCTCTCACAGAGAGGCTCCTTTGTGACAAAAAATCCACACTGACAAAAAGCTTGACTTACCTATAAAAATGTGTGAGGAGGGTATAAATAAACTTACTTACCGGTAACTAATTTGCTCTTCGACATTACTAAAGCATTCATTTTGTGAGTTCAAAAGTAAGCTTAATTTTCGCCGTCTTCTCCAGATTTGCGTAAACTTGACACAATTTAGCCCGATAGCGAACAGAACAGCCAGGTGACACGTCTGACAAATTTCAGAATTTGCGGCAAGTTGCAGAATCTTATACTGAAAATGGTTCCTTGTTAAACGGTTTTAGATGCAAAACAACAGCAACAATAGATAAATAATTTGCGATCAACAATTTCACGAGCTTTGCACTACATGACAAAATAATCGTGACTTGCGTGACCACAGTTTGCCGAGCAGCCAATTTCTGCAAGACTTGAAGACGTCACAAAACAAACACTTTATTTTTACATTGTCATTTTCCTTGTTCGGTTTCTTTACTCGAACCTTTAAGGAAAATAAAAAAGGTTCGAGTTATTTGAAGGTTTGAGTTACCGAGGGCAAAATTCTGAAGGAAATGTTGTGAAGAGAAAAAAGCGTTCACCTCGAGTTGTAAAGTTGGCGGGAGGTTCGTTTAACTGAGGCTTCAAGTTACCGGGAAGTATAGTTTGTTTGTAATCCCTTAAATTCTATTTTTCTTTGTTCGGCGTTGTCGGTTTCACCTTTTTATTCTCCATAACGTGTTCTCCCTTTGTATTCTTTCCCAAGGCGAATAGTTGAGGAAGAACTACGCAAGATAAATTCCAATTAACAAATTGAGATAGTCTAATTAGATGCACATAGTTTTCATTTAAAAGGTCCTCCCACATTCTGTTTTCAGTTGAACTATCCAAAATAAAGCACAAAGACAAAGGAAAATAATGGTATTATTTACTAGATACAATTTATTGGATTCTTAGGGTTATACAAAAACAGATGGTCATCCCTGTTCATACCTACATGGTCATATTTCATGTTTACTTAACAAATAAAAAAGCCAAAACCGTGCTTTGTTCTGTGATAAAGCACGCAAGGAAGTGACGAGAGCACGAAAGAAGTGTAGGGTGAACACGAGCCGCAGGCGAGTGCTTCTCCCCACTTCTTGAGTGCTCTCGTCACTTCCTTGAGTGCTTTATCACAGAACAAAGCACGGTTTTGGCTTTTTTATTTGTTTTATAATAAAGCTTTGCTCACATTTGTAAAGAAACTGGCTTTTATTTGCAAGAAATCAAGTTTTTTTCACAGCTTGCAAGCGCGCGCAAGAAAGGATTTCAGCTTGCCAGTGCGCGCAGAATGGCGTCACGGGCTACTCCGTGCATCTGTACTCTGATAAGGCACGCTGTTTCAACCAATCAGAGCGCGCGTTATATCGAAACTTTATTATAAATTTATAAACAAGTTGAAGCGCAATGCAAGCGGCGCAGCTGTTTTCCACAAATTCCCCACCTTTCCTAGTATTTAGCGATTTAATTTGTGTTTGCATAAGCTTCGCCCAATTACAAACCCTGCACGTTAATGTTCAGGCAGAACGCGTTAACAAAATTTAATACACTTACGTTTATTAAAGAAAGAGTAATATTGAAATGACGATGTAGATTAACCTAGAATCTGAAACGGTGTGCATGTTATAAACCTAGCCTTTCCACCTGTCTCCTCCAATGGGGCGGTTCCGTGAAATTCTGAATACTTTGGAGTACTAAACAATATTTGTTCCTTTGATGACAATTGTAAAACGTGCTTCGCAAAACTGCGTTGCCAGATACTTCAGATTTCACACGTTTCTTTCACTCAGCATTTAAATTTCCACTAACAATTCTCGTCCAGCACACTGTTCTTTTCTTAGATGATCACGAACAAACCCGAGTTTCTGCACGGCCACTATTCCATGCTTTGTCTTGACTACAAATAAATCGATCTCTCTGAACCGCGAACTGACATATCGTTTACATGTAAGCGTACAAAATGCAAGTGCGAACAAACACAAAACAAAACACCATCAAACTCTTCCTGTTCGTTGCTTTATTCTCCTGCAGATGCTACGGATTTCACAGCAAATAAAGAAGACACTTGCCTCCTTCCACCAGCAACGCTTCTGGCACCACGAGACTTTCATGGGGAACGTGGAAATTAACCAAAAACGTTAAATTCAGCGCGCTAAAGTAACAAGACATGCACGTGAACTATTCTTTGTCTTCTCGTAATTGTCACATGGAAATAGACCACATTACGGATAATTCAATTAAGAAACACGTGCAAGGCTGATAACAATCATGTCAACAATACTTGGGACTGCAATATAGGACATAGTTTTGTCAGCGTCTGGTAGTTTGATTAATGTTAATTACGTTCTCATCGCGAATCCTGGCAAGATTCCACACAGGACCCCCGGAGATTTTGGCTGACGGGAATTTCGCTTTCCGACCGGATCTCAGCAAGATTTTGACCGCAAGGGGTTTTGTTTCCCGCCGCGAATCCCGGCAACACTCCCACCGAGATATCCGGTTACCCGCCAAGAATCCCGGCAAGACTCCCGCCGGGATCCCGCCGAGATTTTGGCCGCAGGGAATCCCGTCTCCCGCCAAGAATCCCGGCAAGATTCCCGCCGGGATCCTGCCGAGATTTTGGCCGCCGGGAATCCCGCCGCCCGCCAAGAATCCCGGTAAGAATCCCGGCGGGAACCGGGAATCCCGGCGGCCAAAATCTCGGCGGGATCCCGGCGGGAATCTCGCCGGGATCTTGGCAAGATCCCGCCAAGATCCCGGTACCATTTTTACAAGGGTACAGTTCGAGACACTGACTTGCTCACTCCGGAAGAGCAAACCGGATTTAACGATTACGTCATAAGACATGCTTTAACGTGTTTGAGATAAACCGACGACTTTGCCTTTTTACTAATTTCTCCTGATTCTGACGGTGTGTTTGTCTTAATCGATAATCTGTTTTTATAGTGCCAGATTCACAACAGTATATAAATACTTAGCTCACAACTCTCGGTAACGGCATGTTCAGTTGTGGACAAAATTTATCTTTAAATTTTAATTTTAATTCAGCAAATTATTCAAAGTGATAAGACAGATGAGCTGAGTCATCAGATTTTAAACATTACGTCATTCGGTAACGCAAAAGACAAAATACTGTCAAAATTTTCGTCACGCCGGTTAGCACGTTGAGATTCTGACGATGTGTTTGTTTTTAACGATAATCATGTTTTTATAGTGCCCTTTTTACAACAGTATATAAATATATCCCTCACAACTCTCGGTAAAAGCATGTTCAGTTGTCGATAAATATGTATCGACATTTAATTTTTTAGTGTCATTCAACACAATTAAATATGCAAAGCGATAAGACAGATGAGCTGAGTCATCAGATTTAAACATTACGTCATTCGGTAACGCAAAGGGCAAAATACTGTCACAATTTTCGTTACGCCAGTTAGCACGGCACGTTGAGCCAAGTAAAAACATTTACCGAGGGTGGAGTGTGTCAAAACGACTGGTAAATGCCTATAATGCGCTTTCTTGTATCCTGTACGTAGCAATGAGCCCATGGCATGATTAAAGGAAACTGTGCACAAAGCGTGGTTCCCAGGCGTGGGAAAAAGTTCAATTCTTTTGGGCTGTTACAGTGCCCATGCTGATCAATCGTAAAGATGCGGTTACTTTTATATTGGGAAATTTATCACCCGTTTTTTGAAATGCGTCTGTTTTGAGAATTGTGATGGCTTTTTTGTTCAGGGTTTTGAGGAAGGCCGACCAAAAGACAGCGAAAAATGATCTTGTGTGAAGAATGCATGAGGTCATGGGCGTAGTCTGTGGGGCTATGTTTGGTGAGGAGAGGGTGAATAATTCAGTTGACCTCCTTTCCAGGGTATTGCTCGCTTTTTCAGTTGGTCAAATTTAAGCGTTAGTTACAGTTACGCACTTTTGCTGCAACTTGCTGTTACAGATGCTTGAATGTTATTGAACCTGCAGTCACGCACGCCTCGCTTGCTTTCTTTTCGAGACGAACCAACACTTCGTCGGTTCTGCACGCATTGCGGGCCTATGTTTAACCGACGAAGTCGAGTTAGAGCAGTCGTGTCAAGAGGGTCGACTGGTTTGGTCGGTCAAAATACGTCGTGTAAGGCTCACAAGGTGTGTATTTTGCTATGGCCCACGGGATGGGATGACGTATTCTGCAGTTAAGCCCATCGATTAGTACACACACGCACGCACAATAGGACAAGGGTCCACATAAAAGTATCGTAGGTATAGAAGGACACTTCCTCCGAGCAGTGTTGGTTTTGACCGGACTGAAATATCTGTGCAATACTAGTGAAAGAAAGCAAGGAGGACTGATAATAACAGGAGGTGAAGTCCAGTGGCACTGTTGATGCTGGTGGGACCAAAGTGTTGCTGAGACGTCGTAAGGATAGAATCGTTCTCAGTAAAGGTTATGAAAGGAAAATTCTGGTGTATGTTGTTGTGGTTATGTTTATTACTTGAAAATGTCTAGCTGCCAACGTTAAGAAAGGTTATTGGCAGGTGGGAAATGAATTACGACACGAGGCTGGATCTTCTTGGATAGTATACTATAAGCGGCACAGAAGGATATACCAGTTAGTATTTTTAATTTTTCTGCTTTAGTTTTGATTTTGAACCGATTTGTTCGATTTTAGAGTTCGAGACACTGACTTGCTGACTGCGGAAGAGGAAACCAGATTTAATGATTACGTCATAAGACATGCTTTAACGTGTTTGAGATAAAGCGACGACTTCGCTTTTTACTAATTTCTCCAGATCGATAATCATGTTTGTATAGTGCCATATTCACAACAGTATATAAATGCTTCTCTTACAACTCTTGATAACGGCATGTTCAGTTGTGGACAAAATTTATCTTTTAATTTTAATTTTAATTCAACAAAGTATTCAAAGCGATAAGACAGATGAGCTGAGTCATCCGATTTTAAACATTACGTCATTCGGTAACGCAAAAGACAAAATACTGTCACAATTTTCGTTACGTCGGTTACCACGTTGAGATTCTGACGATGTGTTTGTGTTTATCGATAATCATGTTTTTATAGTGCCCTATTCACAACAGTATATAAATACATTGCTCACAACTCTTGGTAAACGCATGTTCAGTTGTGGACAAATGTATATCAACATTTAATTTTTTAGTTTAATTCAACAAAATTAAATGTTTAAAGCGATAAGACAGATGAGCTGAGTCATCAGATTTTAAACATAACGTCATTCGGTAACGCAAAGGGCAAAATACTGTCACAATTTTCGTTGCGCCAGTTAGCACGTTGAACCAAGTAAAAACATTTGTCGAGGGTGGAGTGGATCAAAACGACTGGTAAATGCCTATAATGCGCTTTCTCGTAACCTGTACGATAGAGCATAGCAGTGATTTATTTCGTATTTGCATTCACAATTTGGCTTAAGGAGCCCTTGACATGATTAAAGGAAACTGTGCACAAAGCGTGGTTCCCAGGTATGGGGAAAAGTTCAATTCTTTTGGGCTGTTACGGTGCCCATACTGATCAATCGTGAAGATGTGGTTACTTTTATATTGGGAAATTTGTCGCCCATTTTTTGAAATGCGTCTGTTTTGAGAATTTTTGTTCCGGGTTTTGAGGAAGACCGACCCAAAGACAGCGAAAAATGATCTTGAGTGAAGAATGCATGAGGTCATGGGCGTAGTCTGTGGAGCTATGTTTGGTGAGGAGAGGGTGAATAATTCAGTTGACCTCCTTTCCAGGGTATTGGTCGCCTTTTCAGTTGGTCAAATTTAAGCGTTAGTTACAGTTACACACTTTTACTGCAACTTGCTGTTACAGATGCTTGAATGTTATTGAAGCTGCAGTCACGCACGGCACTCCTGAACACCAAAAATTCTTGTCATTTTGTCTTCGGGTGATCCGCAAAGGTCTTCGGAAAAATTCGGAAATCTTCGTTAATCTTCGGAGGTCCTCGGGACAGTCTATGCGTGAGCGGTCTGACCGCTGACCAGAATTTTTGGTGTTCAGGAGTGTTCCTGGCTGTATTGAGGGTATTCCGGGGCATTATGGGATGTTCGGGGGGTATTATGGGATGTTCCAGGGGTGTTCCGGGGTTGTTCCGGGCTGTTCCGGGCTGTTCCGGTGGTGTTCCGGGGGTGTTCCGGGGTGTTCCGGGGGTGTTCCGGGGTGTTCCGGGGTGTTCCGGGTGTGTTCCGGGTTTTACAGACACCCATGTAAGAACTGTTTGTTACGTTGTTAATTGGAGTTTGGTAATATGAACAATGTGTCAGTTTCCTGGCGAGCTAGTATGATGCTGTTTGATTTTATTTGCCGCAATTATTGTACTTCTACTGAGGGAAGGACAAAAATATTTTAATTACATCTACCGTATTTACCCGCGTATAGGCCGCACTTTTTTCAAGGAAAAAAAAGTTCGAAATTTGGGGTGCGGCTTATACGCGGGTACAAGAGTTTTGAGCTTATTAATATGCAAAAATTTCCCGACACACACAGAGTCAACAAAGTTACTGAAAGCTTGACAGTTTGATTGAATGTATCGTATGAGGTCAAGTTAATCCATGTCTTCGAAGAATTTTGCTTCTCTCCGCTGTGCGTGAGTGTATCTAGATTCCGAATATGTTTGTTATTGGATGAAGTCCAAAGAAGTTTGCATGTCAAGCCACGAAGCCCTTTCGATGCCGTTCACGTGAAACCGCGTTTGTTTATTTGCCGAACTACTATACACGAAAAATACACTGAACCCGTTATAAATTGAAACTGATATAAAATATCACAGTTTCGAAGTTTAATACAAATTTTCATGCCTTCAGCGATAAATAAGAGGTGCGGATTTATTTTTACCCTACGCATGTTAATTTGCATACGTCAAAAGCGAAATTTGAAACCTTCAAATACGCAACGCGTAACGCAATGCTTTTGATACAACTCTCACTCTCGACAGACGTCTTGCCTTCCTGTTTCACCTGTAAATGTGTAAATTCTTAAACAATCGGAAATTTAGCATTGCTTATACAAAGCTTGTCACTACGCTGAGCCCGTGAAAAGCCTGTTTTACGCAACAACGGGGAAAAGCTTGAGTTTTTTCGAGCGACTTTACATTAGAGCGTTTTGTCAAATAGCCGTTTTGAGAATTATCGCAACAATTTCCGTAACATTAAAAACTCAAAGTGGATAATTTACCCTATGAGGAAATGAGCAGCGAATTCTAAACGCATGTGTATCATTTGTCATTATTTGATCGCACAAAACGGCGACGCTTGCACCTCATTTTTCGACACACTTGTTGGATCTGTAAACAATAACGCTCGCGATCAAGTTCGGTCCGTTTGTCCGATTCATTTCTCGCTAGATCACTCAAGCGACAAGCTCATTAGTTTCTCGACTCGAAACTCGATTCTTCTTCTTGTATACTTAAGAAATTATTTTTTTCCCCAAGATTAGGTCACAAGTTTGGGGTGCGGCCTATACGCGGGTGCGGCCTATACGCGGGTAAATACGGTAATTGCTTTCTAGACTATCTTTATTCTTTCAATCATTCCCTTGTGTCTTTGTTTTGTAGGAAATGACGGATCTAAAGGAAAGTTTGCGTTTTCTTGACGAAACCTTTCAAGATTTAGTTAGCCAAGGACAGCAAAACCTAGTAAGTTGAGCCCTCATTTAACTTTCAAAAACGATTTATTATTAAACTTAGCTTTGTAGTCCCTTTGTTATAGCTGATAAACAAACACGTAGTCTTTCTATCTAAAGTTGCATGTACTTGTACCACGAGTGTTCTTTAATTGTGTTGATCATAGCAATTGCAATTGCAAAATGCAGTTTTCTAGTCCACCGGACGAATTTCTCAACCCCAGAATGTTATCAATAAAATGCAAATTCATTACTCGCACAGCTGTAATCTATTCAGTGGAGAATGTTGAAGTTTTGGTATGTCTCTGAGTCGGTATAAGTCCCAAGAAAGAACTAGAAGTCCGGGATTAATTTTGTACACTAGAGAGTTAAGTCCACATACCATTGCTCGGATGAAACCTTATCTTCAGACGGATGAAACCTTATCTTCAGATATTTGTATAACCTCAGAAGGCAAGAGGTTTAAGTGTATCAGTCCTCTGGGGCCAGTTGCGTAAGTACTGTCCGCCCTGAGCTAGGCGCAAATGTCGATCATTAACTCAGGCATAAATTGCTTGTTACACGATCAAGCTAAAACCATTTGGGCGTTAAAACAATTATTCAAAAGTGACTTAATTTGCTGTCTTATCTGTTCCTTACAAATTAAAGGCATCTGATACAGTGCAGGGTGGTGGCATTGACAATACTCAACCACAAGGTAAGGTGCTAGTCCAATCACATTAGGTCTAGCCTGCATAACGGGTGTTATTGAGCCGAGCGAGTCATTATTTCTAAGTTCTAAGCCGTTTGAAGAGCGAGACGCGAGCGCGGAGCGCGAGAAGGGGAGAAAGGGAGAAAAAAAATAACGCGTATTGACTGACAGAATTGATTTCAAAATAACCAATCAAAAAGCCTTTCAATTATTTGCGGGAATATGTCACGTTTCTGTCGCATTCGTGCTTAATGGGCCGATTATTTAAACAAAGTCTAACTTAGACCGTGGTTTAAGGCAACGAATAAACCTGTAAATCTGTTTACAAGTGGGCTATTTATAAGAAATAAACGTTGTAGTAGTCTGTCCTACACGCCTGCTTTTAGTTTATTATGGTAAAGAAGGCTTACATATTTGGATGTGCCAGATTGAAATCCATTTAGACCGTGGTTTTGTTAAACCTCGTCTAAACGTTGTTTAAATAACCGGCCCAATGTGTTTTCCAGACCAGACATCAGTAGAAGAAGAACCAGGGTCAGATCTTGTCCGAGTTTCAGTCGAGCCAGGTCAAGCGTACCCCCATAGAATAAAAATTTGAAGTTGATTATAGTTGCAATATTAATTTCGTTATTTGTTTCAATAATCCACTTTTCAGATGAAGAATGGAACATTAAACTAAATGGAACATTAAACTAAAAAGCCAAAAAGGGCCAGGTCATGATTGCTAGAGTGCAAAAGACAGGTAGTGGCGTTGAAAGGGCCAATTTACATCTTAGATTTATTAGCTTTTGCAGAAATTAGCCTTTTTTTAATTTAATGTATTTTTGGGGGGAGCGAAAAAACGGGATTCGGGATAGCGTTGAAAAAAGTGCGGGATGCGGGATTCTCCTGAAAAAGACGCGGGAATACGGGATCAGGACCCCTCTTCTAGACCCTGTAGACTGGTTTCAGTATTCCTGTATCCCTATCGTTCTATTATAAAATGGTAATATTATTCCAGTCTTTCGTTCTCAGTTGGCCAAAGTTCACAAATTGAGCTACGTTTTACTGACAGCGAAATATCTATCCCTAAGGTTTTGAAACTACTCTCACTGTATGTATACGGCTATTTCAATTAACGTTGTCGGATCGACTCAGGCTTACACGACAAGACCGAAGGGTAGTGTGGGTAGTTGCAAATCAGACTTAGTTTAACGGTTGTCAGAAGTTATCGGGAACTTTGAATTTCTTGATATGAATTAATAAATAGCCACCATCCGATTATTGTGAGCGGCAATCCTGATTTGCCTTTTCAATTTCAGTTGTTACTTTTTGTCATGAAATGCAAAAATTCATGTTCCATATTTTTCTAGTCTCCTTCGCAGCCGTTTTTAGGGTCGTCACGCAACGCTGCGAAGGAGACTAATATTTTTCATGATGCTGTTTTTCCTACTGCTAATTTACATACCATGCACGTGCTCCACGTGTAGCCACATATTTTAAATTTGCATCCCGTTTTAACCCAGTAAACAAAAAGATGTGTGCGATTAAAAATTACGTTTTAAACGAAAACTCTATCTGGAAATATCTAATTCTTTCAGGCTTTTTGTTTAATTTTTATGCTTTAAAAACTCTTCCATATATTTGCTATTGTACGGCAAGCAAGGTACTGATGATTCTGTTGAACTTAGGTATGAAAAATCCCATATTACCCTGCGGTCTTGTCGCGTAGGCTTAAACTCTCATCTGACAACGATAATTGAAATGGCTGTATTGTCTCACCGTTTGCTTTTCTTCAGTTCCCAGTGAGTCCGATGGAGATCTATGGTTTTTGCTCAGTTATCTGTCCATGCCCATCATGCCAAGTGACACATAGGGCAGCATATCTTTTACAACATTTAGAGGTACGTTGCTGAAAGTTTAACATTAAACTTCCTCCAAGTTTAACATGAAAGTTCATTTTTTTTACCTTATTTTCTGCAATGAGGGTCGTGAAAGTGCACTGATTTGGGCGAAATAAAACTACCTATTGCCAAGTGGCTGCGAGAGGGATGGTTTCTGTCACTCGCAGGAAATCAATTCTGGCTGACGTTTATTGGATCCGGAATGGTTTCTTTACTCCTAACGACTTTTGTGTCGTCGTGCGTGCTTTGTTTTTAGCCCGCACTGTATGGCTTGCAAAACAATCACGTTTCTGCAAAAGTCAACAGGAAAAATAGGGAGGGGGGTGCTCAATCCTACTGTTTTGTCGCCTAGTAGTTTTTAAAACTTTGTATTGCTACCCTGCGTGATTTCTGATTGCAAATGTCCAAAGATTCCACCGCCAAACGAAATATATGTTCGCGTACCGGTGCGCTAAACATGCTTACGATATTAAACGAAGAGAGAATTAACTTAACATCAAGGTTAATGCAGTAGCGTTTTATAAGGTGGCGAATGCGTTTCTGAGTGACGCCAGAATAATGGCTTATATAAGGTAACTTGAAACAAAAAGTTGAGACCTTGTCAGGAACACAACCCACAGAACGAACCTCGCTTTCGACCCTGGTTACATACTGATTGATAACCCTTTCAATAAGATGGGTAGGGAAAAGGTTCTTCTTGAAAATTTGAGTGAGGTACTTGATGTCTTTGTGAAAACCAGCCCAGGTGCTATTGATTTTGTAGGTTCTGTCAACAAGTGTCCGGATGAGACCAAGTTTGTAGGAATATGAAGTGAAACTGAAATAATTGGTTAGGAGGCCAGTGAAGGTTTTCTTACGGTAGACAGTAGTGATAGGGGCATGGGAACAGTTGTTGTCATAGTGTGGTGAATCAGTTCAAAACACGTGTGGACATCGGACGTGTTTATTTTAGGTGGGCGAATGGAGTATGTTTGTCCAAATTTGAGGATGTTGAGCTGCTCCGGCGTTAAATTGTGAGATGAACTGATGTGAACGGCAGAACTGCATTACGCGTAAGGTTGTCGAGTTTCTTCTGATGAGTCTTGATAACACGATTTGCAGCTTTGCAAACATTGTGTGACAAAGTCCGTTTGAGAATGTAGAAATCTAGACTGGTCAGTTTCCTCTTGATTGTGGACGTTAATTTTTCCACAGTCTGGACAAGTTTCCGATGTTCTTTTGATCGTTTAGCGATAGCACTACTTAAAAACTTGCTACAGACCTTTCACATTTGGCTCATTGTTATGTTTCGTCATAAGAAGAAGAAGGAGAAGAAGAAAGATACCGACATTAGATCGATTGGACTATGACAATGGTATCTTAAAAATCATTAGTGACACTTCCAAACTCCGACTTATCAAGGACGACCCGTCCTACTCAGAGAAGGCAGACTGCAACGACTTCTTAGGAAGTTAAAAAACAATGGCCACCTGGACGACGTCTACAACAGCCTGCCAGGATTTGCTCTGACGAAGGGCTAACGCTCGAAACGTCAGCTTTCAATCTCTTTACGGTGGCCAATTTACCTTATCAACTCAGTTGATAAATCCAAAATTTTGTGTTTCACGTCCCCAACGACGCGGAACCACAGTTTCTTTAGAAATTAACCCCCTTGTTTGCCAGAATTAATGGCCTCCCGAAGATGCACAAGGAACGTGAACCTGGTTCCATCCCTCCGTTTCGTCCGATTGTATCTTCAATTGGAACTTAATATTATAATCTCTCTAAGTATTTATGCGGGCTTTTAACGCGGCACATCCCATCTGAACATTGTGCCATGCCGGGATACTTTTTCATTTGTTCGTGATATTCAGGATGTATCTATGTATGGTAAATTTTTGTTTTCATTTGACGTAGAAAGTCTTTCTACAAACATACCTCTGGATGAGGGCATTGACCTGGCGGTTAAGTATATCCTCGAGGGAAACCCCGATATCAAACTAAGTGACACCGAGCTCAGGGATCTCTTTTCTCTAGCAACCGCACAAACGCATTTTTTATTGAATGGTTCCTTCTGTGACCAGATCGATGGTGTGGCCATGGGCTCCCCCCTAGCCCCCGTCCTCGCAAATCTCTGTACGGCACACCATCAAAAGTCATGGTTAGAAAATTTTGATGCGCTACTGCAATAACCTTGATATTCAGTTAATATTCTCTTCTTTTAAAATTGGAAGCTTGTTTAGCGTGAAAGACCCTTTCCCTAGCAATCTCCGTTCGAGTACGTGTTGTTTACAAATTTTCATGTTTAGGCTGTAACGCTTGTTACGTCGGTGAAGCCACCCGTCATTTTTCAACACGCGTACGTGAGCATTTAGCTACGGATAGGGCCTCTCACGTATACAAACACTTCCAACAATCTGAAAGTTGCCGCAATTTGTGTTCGGCCAACTGTTTCAGTATTATAGACTACGCCACTGCTAGCTTTCAACTCAAGATCAAAGAATCTTTACATATCCACTGGGAAAAGCCCACGTTAAATCAACAGGTTAAACATGTTAATTTAAAATTGTATGTTTAGATTTCACATAATCACGTTTTTTTTTTTGTTATTCTTGCTTATATTTTCATTTACAATTCTAATCACTATTGCATATAAATAGCTTTGTTGTAGCATTTTCCTTGAACTGAGGATGGCATTAGGGATGTCGAAACATGTATTCTTTAAAACTTAAAAGTGTTGTGCTGTATCTTAAAATATTCTGTACATCATTTGTATCAATTTTTTTCCTGGAAGTTCACTTGGAAACCGTAAGTGAAAGGAACTTGTATCCTGCCTATACTAAATCAAATGTATCTTGTAAAAAACGTAGTTGCCGTTCACTAAGATCAGTCGACCTCTTTTTTCTCGTTTGTCTCTCTGTAGTCACTTCAATGTGGTTCACATTGTTTCAGCCAATCACAAGTGGAATCTTGTAAACCTAAGACTTGGGAACGAGATATTGTTGATAGTCTTTCGTAACACTTCAACAATTTTACAGCTGACAATTTGTTTCAACATCATAGGCAGCCCAAGAGCGTTGTATGACTCTCTGACGCGTGACCGTTGTTGTGTAAAATTATCGAATTTCCAAAATAAGAAGGTTCATATGGGAATTTAACCGTCGCTTAAGGACGGTGCCTCCTAATACAGATGTATTTTTGCAAAGGTTACGACTAAGGGGAAAATGTAGATCTTAGCAAGGGTTATTGGAATCCAAAAAAAAACTGTGGGTAACCACGATAAGATAATTAAGCAACCATAATTCTAAGAGGGCGTGAAAATACTAAGAATGTATGGCGATTTCTTTCCAAATTTAAGCTCAATTATCTCTGAAAAATGCGCGGTTACCCCCAATCTTCTTTCTGGATTCTAATAGCCCTTGCGAAGATCTTCTTTTTCCACATAGTCATAAACCGCCAAAAATATTTTTATATTAGTAGGCAAATTCCTTAAGAAACCCAAATATCCCAAGATGTGCAGGACATATGCGCAGTAATAAAAGGAGGCACCGTCCTAAAAGGAGATCCAATTTTGGGTCCAGCTGCAACAAAATTGTTTAAATAAACTCTTTTTTCTCTCCACCGCTTTTTCCCGGTGATTTCAGAATTCAAGTTTAACATTGTAAGCAAAGAACAAGGCGGCAGAGTTTCTGACGAGTAAATTAAGTGGATCCATCCTTATAAATGCTATGAAATAAAAATTCTTACCTTCAAATTTTCATTTCATGGCATTTTGTGTCGTTTATTCATCAAATACTTTCCCGGCGCCTTGTCCTTTGTTTACAATGTTAAACGTCAATTCTGAATTCGTCGCGAAAAAGGGCGGTTGGAGAGTGAAAATAACGTCAGATGCCACATATAGAATGCAATATTAGTTTATTTAATTATGTTTCCGGTGGTCCTAAAATTGGGTCTACTTTAAGAGACGATTAACAATCCACGTAAACTTTTATAATTTGCAAACTGCGCGTCAGTCGAGTCACACTACGCGCTTGGCTATCTACGGACTTAGACAAATTTTCTAATAAGATGTGTAATATTTATTCCTGTGCAATAGTTACAAGGTGAACTCTTAAATAGGTCTTACTCTTAGGCGATTGAAAAGTTTGCTATTTCTCATAGGGAACTGGTTGACCGTAAAAAGTGAGCTTGCTTTACCTTTTCTTGGTGTCAACGTTGTTGGGGTGTTTTTTTTTAATTTTGTCACAGGACATAGTACACTTCATGATCAGTAAGATCATTTATTTTTTTTATTTTATTAATTTTTTAATTTTTTTATTTGAAAGTATAAACTGAGTTTATGTTGTTAGAAAAACAATTATTTATTACGTGTATTACATTGTCGGGTGCCTGTACTGTGTAGTGCAGTTTTGCCAACAGTGTTTACTGGCTATAGCAACGAAAAAGGTAAACGAATATAAATAAGTGCAACAAAAATATGAATGTTTTGAGAAAATGTACATTAACAGTGTTGCGCGCCGTATCGTTGCTATTTGCACAAAGTCGTAGATTATTTAGATTTGACAACTCTTTTATCGCTTCCATGTCAACTTACCAAGTAAAATGAAATATATGAGAGATGAAGTTGTCAAGTTTCACGTTTACATTCGCGACTCGTCCTCTTATCGTTCTTGGATTTGATTGGTTGAAACAGCAGGCGCCAAAAAATCTTTGAAATCAACGTCAAAAAGTAGTTAAAAACAAATTTAAAAAATTTGCAAGTGTCAACGGTCCGCCAGGCAGTACTGTACTAGAGGTATTCTATAAGATATTTTGAAAATAATTATATTAACTAAATTAATAATAATAACAATAGCAATATTAGTAATTGCAGGCCAGTACCCACTACGTGAATTTCGGAATTGTCATTTTAAAATACTTACAAATTGTATCGTTTACAAAGAAATAATGTTATCATCTTTTGAAGATGAATACTGTAGCTAATCTAACCTCAGGCGAATTGCGTAAAACGTAACGTCCGGTGTAACTTGAAACGTCAGAGTTCAGTCCAGTCAAAGTCAATATTTCAACGTCTGACGTTAGCAGTTGCGCCGAACATTAGGGGTTATGCAACTCAGCCCAGTAGAGATTTATATTAACAGAGGGGTGTTTAGACTAAATATAGTGGTTGAGGTACCAAGTGCTTCTTTGAAGCCATTTTACTCTCTGGCGCAAACGTTGCGTTGTGTAGTTTGCTTGTAACGTTTGAAGACGTGGATGAAATCCTAAAATGTGGAAGCTGTAGAGCCATACATTTCGTCGTTTTGACAACTTGTTGCTTTGGCGGAAACTTGACAAAACCCGAACAGTCCGATGAAATATACAGTTGAAAAAAGAGCTAGGGGCATTTGGTTACTCAACTTCATGTAATTTATTTACTCCTAAGTAAGGCTAAGCGTAGTAGTATATCCGGAGTCTAACAAATACCACCTGATTGTCAGAGGTTTATTTAAGAAATTTAAAACCCCCAACATAATAAACAAGCTCCTTGCGTCGCATGTTTATTATGTTGGGGGTTTTAAATTTCTTAAATAAACCTCTGACAATCAGGAAGTATTTGTTAGACTCCGGATATACTACTTAACCGAAATGAACCACCCAGCATAAAAAATTTTTTAATTAAAGACTTACAAATCTTTGTTATACCCGAGTTGTAATGTCTGCACATAACATAAACCTTGAAGAGCTATTGAAAGAACTTGGTCCAGAAACGTTACAAGCTTTAGAGCAATTACTTGCAGAGGACGCTCCTGCTGTTCGAAAAACTATTAATAACATATTGGATGAACCAATTTCTGAGAAAGTGGAAAAGAAACCATTAATCCCAAAAACATATCAACCAACTGCTCCTCCTCGTAGAAGGGGGAGAAAAACGCAAGAAATTTTGAGAAAGTTTGATCCAATTTCTCGGGAAACCATCCGAAATATTACAAATTATCAGAATGAAATTCTTGATTTATATGACACTACCAAATATGAGGGAAAAGAATTAAAAGGGCGTCATGAGGGAAAAGAAATAAAAGGGCGCCGTTTCATAAGATGGCGTTTTATTCGAGATCTTGAAAAAGATCTTACACCCGATTTCATGACAAAAATAAGAGAGAAAGTTCACACATCTTTTTACGCTAGACATATTTTTTCATATCAGCTACGTAATATTGAAGAAGGTTCATTAATGTTGAATTACACTAACAAAGGATCCCCTTGGTTTGATCGTTTTTCTGATGCGGAAAAATGGTTGAGTGATCGGGAAAAATTTCGTTTGGATTCTGATAACATTAATAGACCTGACACAAAATGGGTGTTTGAAGCCCATTTTAATGTTGATGTAAAGGTCGTTCTTGATCGTCAGCCCCTTTTAGGAACGGGACCATTACCAGATTGGCTGCGTAACCTTGCGCATAGTCATTATATGTTGGCTTTAGACACTTACAGAGACAATTTATGTCTTTGGCGTTGTATTGCGGTACACCGAGGTTCAAGACCAGATCGAAGTACAACGGCAGCACGGGAACTTGCTAAGAGTTTCTTTAACCTCATAGCTACTCCACAAAACTGCCGAAAAACATCTTTAGATGAACTTGATAAGGTTGAAAAATATCTTAATGAAAAATAAATTTTTAAAGATTGGTTGGGTATTCGTGTATATGAGCCTGAACGTTTGGAGGATGGTCAAGTAGTGTGGTATCTTAGAAGGACACCACCAGCTAAATTAACAAATATTTTAACAATCGGAATTTATGAAGGTCATTCTTTTGTTATAAAAGATATTACGAAACTTGCAAAAACTTTTGCATGTGTTCATTGCCGTTCAAGATTTACTAAAGCTTGCAATTTTCAACGGCATACAGAAAGATGTACCCAAGGGAAGACGGTGATTGAATGTCCGGCCGAAAAAGTTGAATTACCACAAACAGCTTTTGAGAAAGCCTTTTATCCAAAACATTCATCTTCTCCGGAATCTCTTCGTTGGCTTGAAAAAGAAGCAGCACTTCGTAAAATTCACATTCACCACGCTGCTTGCGGACATGGAGGTGAAAGATGGGTTGAGCGTGCGCCTGTAGATGGTTATAACCATGAAACGAAGACTGTTTTTCAATATCACGGATGTCATTGGCATGGGTGTCGAAAATGTTTTCCTTATGATCGAAATAGAATTATTACTCACCATGAACAAACACGAGAAGATAGATTTAAAGCAACTGTTGAACGTACACAAAAGCTTCGAGCTGCTGGCTACCATGTAATAGAGGCATGGTCTTGTGAAGTTGGAAAAATAAATATAAAGTTGCCACAGACTCAAACACAAAGTTATCCGCACGCGATAATATATGATTTCGAAGCATGGGGAGATAAAAATCAGAGGAAGGAACCTACAGGCAGGTTAACTATCGAAAACACACACGTTCCAGTTTCTGTTAGCCTAGGTGACACTTTAGAAAGAGAACCAACTCATATCTGTGAAAGAGACCCTGCGGAGCTTGTTCGTAAGTTTATAGAAGAACTTGAGAGGCGTGAGAAAAACATTAGTGATCAAGTAAGAGCAGCCTTCATTCCTGACGACATAAATATGCTTACAAAAGCGCAGCGTTTCAAAATAGAAAGATGGTGTGATCAGGTGCCAGTTCTTGGGTTTAACTCCGGGAGATATGATTTGAATCTTATCAGAGAACATTTCGCGGAGCTTTTAGCTGATACAACAGATAAAGTAAAAATTGCAAAAAATGGAAACAAATTTGTGTTTATTTTGACTGAAAACTTTCGCTTTCTCGACATCATGAACTACTTAGGACCGGGTACAAGTTATGATAAATGGATAAAAGCTTATGAATGCGAAACTGTAAAATCGTGGTTTTCGTATGAATGGTTTGACAAACCTGAAAAACTTGATTTTCGAGGATTACCGAAATATGAGGATTGGTATTCGAAGCTGAAGGGTGGTTATGTTTTAACACGAGATGAATGGGAAGGGTGCCAGCGTCTGTTCGAAGAAAAGGGTATGTGTACCTTCGCAGACTGACTGCGTTACTACAATAATTTAGATGTAGCTCCTGGCCTTGAAGCGCTTGAAAAGATGCGTGCTTTCTACACTGATAAAGGAATCGATATTTTGAAAGATGCTGTAAGTATCCCAGGTGTTAGTTTACATTACTTACTTCGTGGATGTGTTGAGAGGGGCGCAGATCTTTACAGCCCGTGTAAAGAAGCTTATGAGATGTTGAAAGAAGCTGTTGTTGGAGGACCGAGCCTTGTTTTCACAAGATACCATGAAGTTGGAGTCACGAAGATAAGGTCTCATCGAATAGCGGAACCTCGTCTTTGCAAAAATATCGTGGGTTACGACGCCAATGCTTTGTATTTGTCAACCATGCTTAGAGACATGCCTTGTGGAAAAGGAAGGGTCGTGCATTACAATAACGAAGCCGCCGCTCCCATACTGACACAAAGACTCAAAGAAGAAAAATGGTTCGGATTTGCAGAAGTTGATATAGAGATCCCTGAACATTTATATCCAAAATTTGAGGAAATGTGTCCGTTCTTCTACAACAAAAAGGTTCCTATTGAAGCTGTGCCGCAGCATATGCTTGACTATCTTAAACGCACAAAAAGGAACCGAGGAGACGGAAAGAAGTTAGTGGGAGCATTGTCTGCAAAGAAGATATTATTATACGCACCTCTTCTTAGATGGTATCTTGAGCATGGAGCAGTGATCACAAATGTTTATCGGACAATTGATTACCAACCAACAAAAATATTCACTTGGTTTGTGGAGCAAGTGACTGAAGCTCGTAGAACTGGAGATAAAGAAAAAAGCAAGGCGCTGCTGGCTGAGGTATTCAAACTGTTAGGAAATAGTGGGTATGGAAAGCTCCTCGAAGCCTTGGAGAGGCAAACAAACGTTATTTACACCAAAAACGAAAAGGTTGTCGACAGAGCCTTGAGAAGCACATATTTCAGTGATCTTGATGAAATTGGGGAAGCGTATTAGCTGGAAAGCCGATAGCCTCGGATCATAATCAGAAGACCATTTCAGGTTGGAATAGCTGTATATCAACTGGCAAAACTTCGAATGCTTGAATTCTATTATGACTTTCTTGACAGATATTTTGACAGAAGAGATTTCGAATTGATTCAGATGGACACAGACAGCAATTACATAGCAATCAGTGCAGAAAAGTTGGAAGATATCGTCAAACCAGAGTTAAAAGAAGAATTTGAGGCAAAAAAGAAAAATTGGTTAGCTTGGGACAAATGGAGCAGTCGGACACCAGGCCTTTTTAAACTTGAATTTCAAGGTAGAAGAATGATTGCTCTTTCTTCGAAATGTTATTTCGGTGAAGAACATGATTGTAAAAAAAATAAATTATGCACGAAAGGGGTATCGAAGAAACAAAACGAGATCACGTGGCAGCGTTTCAAGAAAGCTTTGGAAGGCAGCAAGGACATAGCAACAAATAGAGGTTTTAGGATGCGGGACGGGCAGATTGTTACTTACGAACAGCAGAAGCTGGGGTTGAGTGCTTACTATGACAAACGGTGGGTATTGGAAGACGGTATTCACACAGAACCGATCGAGTTTCATTGTTAGTTTTCTGGTGGTAGTTGTGTATCTGGAGGAACAACCAAAAGCTCTTCACGGACAAACCAGCGTTTTGGACCGTCAAATAAATAATAGATAACCGGAGCGTCTGGTTTTATCATAATTTTTTCAATCTCGTAAAAATTCAAAGACCAGATTGGGTCGGTTGCTCTTCGCCGACCACCTTCAAGTTCACCGGGTTGATATAGATAGCGAACACTTAAACCGGATGGGAGCTTTTTTTCGTTCACACCAACAGGTCTCAAATAAGGTGTCGAGGGTTTGGATGGAACAGTTTTCTTTTTGATGGCATCAACAGGTTTCTGCCCGGTCAGTCGAGTGACTTCTTTATTCAAAGCTGAAATAACAGCTGGCAGTCGGGTCACCCATTCAGTCGATCTTTTGTCGTCTGGGAGGCGCAATTCAACCCCATATTGGTGTCCAAACAGTCGTTCAGCCAGGGTGCGGTTGAATCTTTCAACGATAGCTTGATCACGGTGAATATCCACACGACCGCGTCTTACCTCGACATTATGTTTCGAAAGCAGTTGATTCACAGCACCCATGAACTCACGACCAGGATCGACCTGAAGCAGTTTCGGCCACTTCAAAGAACCACGACTATAAATCCGTTCCAGAGCAGATGCGACTTCTTTAGCCTCTTTTGTGGTTAACGGTTCGGCTTCTTTGTATCGAGAGGCCGCATCAACCACTGTGAGAGCATATTTAAAAGTTTTACGGGAGCGTGGTGGGCGATCGTGTGGGAGATACAGAAGGTCGGCTTGGTGAACTTTGTTTGGAACAGAAACATCAAATTTCGGTCTTGGAATGTAACGTGGGCTGGTAAATAAACCTGCCAAAGAGCTTGCTTCATCAACCAGTTTTGAGCCACATCTTCCGAGACTTTCGCTGCCTGGGCTAATTTCTTAATTGCTGCAAAACCTTTCCAATACCCTTGCGGGCTGTAATAAATTTTTGACAATTTATTGAAAATACGGGAGCTCATTGTATAGTATACAAAATAAAAAATGGACGACCCATTTGGTTGGTTGCAAGGTGAGAAAATTTCGGCGAAAAAAATTCAAGAAACATTGCAAAAAAAATTAAATTCATACCCATTGACAAAAAAGATTTATCGTTGCCCTTCATGCAAGGAGCAATTAATTTATGTGGTGAATGAGTTCTGTCGTGCATGTCCAAAATGTGGTAGAGCGACTGAATTTGATGATGAACAGTTTCAAGAAGAAAATCGGGAAAGAATTTTCACTGCAACTAATTTTCATTTAAAAAGTGTTTTGCGGAAATGGAAAATTAACGAAATGTTTTCTTCCAGCGAGGTAAATTTTCTTGGCAACGTTATTGCTCAATTTCAGAAGATGTCCGGCAAGTCAGTGAACTATCCCTGTTTTTTTTATAATTATTTTGAAAAGGTACCTTCTGAATGCTGGCCCAACAAAAAAGAAATTATGAAATCTATTTCTCAGCACCTTCCAAAAAAGCTTAGTAAGCTGGTGGCTCGCAAAACAGGAGTTTGATAAATGGTGGTTAAAAGCCAATCAAAGTTCTTCATAAACATTTTCATATTTGCCTGTTTTTGGATTTTTCACCAAACGCATAACAGTACCCTTTTTTCGGATGAGTCCAAAATTTCTTGCTTGTGACACCAGTTGGACCTGTGAAAGCATTTTTCGCAATATCACCTGACCAATACCGATTAAATACATGTTTTGTGGAAGGAATCATTTTTTTTGTCAAAGTTTCAGCAAATTTCGCTACTTCCAATGGTTTATCCAAAGCACCAGTTCCTTTTTGTTTTTTTAAACCCAACCCTAACTTTTGTTTAGCATTGATTGCATTTCTTGCAGCCGCATGGCCCCACTGCCTCTGTTTGTAAGGAACTGCGTCAAGAGACTTAACCATTTTTTTATCCGCTTTGTTTTTGCATTTTTTCAGGTTTTCACCATACTTTTTTTCACGGTTGGAACAAACATCATAATCAACATCATGTTGCATTGCAATCGCATCTGTAGCACCTGTGGGTTGTTGATATATTTCAAGAATTTCACCCGTTTCTGGATTGAATTTAACCTGCTTTTCAAGAGGATTGTATGGCCCTGTAAAATTATGCCCCGGTAATGTCCAACCTTTTTTTGGTTTCGGAAATTTCCCAATTGCTGCATGTATGTCAAACCCAGCTCCATCCAAATCAGGTCTGTCAGTTTTATAACGTTGGTTTGGTCGAACTTTAGTTGAAAGTTGATCAAACATTTCACTTCCAACTTTTTGAATAACTGGGCGGGCTTTGTCAAGAGTGTAATTTATTGCTTTCTTTTGCAATTTAGGGTCTCTCATTGCTTCAGAAGCGTAATATCTTCAGCTTCAACACCTTTTTTCGCAAGATATGGGATTCCTTTTGTAATTGCAAGATCACCAACTGCCATAGCAACATCGCCAAATATACCACTGCCCTCCGCGCGGGAGGGCTCACTCAGTTTCCCGGCAAGAAACTTGATTTCATTTTTCCACAACTTGCACACTTTACTTTCAAGAGTTTTCGATTGTTCTTTGTGATAACAACCTTTTCGGTCCCCTTCACATTGGGTGTGTGCCGCTTTTCTTTCACACAGTACACTTCCATTGCATATATATTTTAAGAAAAATAATTTTTCACAATTTCCTCATTTTGAAGTAAAACGTTGGAGAACATTTCCAAAATATCGGTAAAACTTGTTCCTTTATTTCTTTCGTTTAAAAAGAGAAGGCAGTAATAACCACATCTCACACTTTGTTCCCATTGAATTTGGTTGTCATTTCTGAAAAAATGTGTCATCCCATGCATTGACATTTCTTTTTCCCATTCGAAAGGTGGTGGAAGCCCAAATGAATCGAAATACTCGTAAAGACCTTTTCCTTTTGGCCAACAACATACCCAGTGAGTTCCCAAACTTCCGAAATCATCCAAGTTTATAATACATGGAGAATGAAACAAGGGTTTTGTTTCGTTTCTGCTAAAAATACCTTTGATGGGGATTCGTAAAAATTTGCACCATTTTCTCAGGTCAATGTTGGAAAGAGGTTTATCTTCAAATTTCAGTTTTTTTTAAACGATAATAATCCTCCCAAGTTCCATAAAAAGGTGGAGGTTGAATTTGCATCCCTTTACCTTTTGGTATTCCTGGTGATCGTCTTGTTCGTGGTGGTGGCGGTGGTGGTTGCGTTTGCATACCTTTTCCAATTATTTTTCTGACCAAATCAAGGGCCAAAGGTACTCCGATAGACGCCAACATACCAAGGAAACCGCCGTTTTGTGCGCCGCCTCCTTTCACCAAACCTTTTCCAACAAGATATTGTTTTGCCGTCTTTTTCTGAGTAGGAGTCATTCGCTGGACAAGTTTATAAAGCTCAATTTCCCTTGGTCCAAAACCATTACCAAATATCTTTTTCAACACCTTTTCAGCGCCAAAACTCAAACCTGCACTTGCTAATGCTCCAAGGGCTGGCTTTATCAAAGGTCGTGCCAAACCTAACAGAAAACAAATTTCCACCACGCTGTGCAGTGTTCTGAAGCTGTGTCTGGCTTAATTTTATTACCATTCCTTTCCCTGCCGCCGATCTTTTTTTCAATCGCTTGATTTGAGTTTCAGTGAGAAAAAGTTCGTCACCACGCCCAATTTGGTCTGGTTTGACTTTCAGACCAACAGGGGTCTTTGTTAAATAAGCTTTTTGAAGTTTCTTTTTCTGACCATCAGTCAGTGCGATTTTGAATGGATGATAAGTTGTGCTCATTGTTTGTATATTATATTCAGAATTTTTTTTTGAATTTTTCATTTTGTTTAGACGGCGACAAGCTCATTACCAATTCGAGCTTTTTCGGGTCGCCTGTCACACTTTCTTCAGTGTTTCGTAGATCAAAATAGATAATTGGGTATAACTTCTCAAAATTAGCAATCTGCAGCTGAACGCCGGTGTTGTAGTCGTTTTTTCTGTATCGGAAATTGATCAAATCATTCAAAATTCTTATTTTAAAATCATGGTCGTAATCAAGCTCAGGGTAAAATTTTGTGCCGTACTGAAGGCGGCAAGTTTCCAATCTTGCTGAGTCATCACCATCGATATCAAATGTGTCAAAGATGTAAGGGTTGTACCTGTAATCATTTTGTTTCCGACTTTGTTGAATGAAGACAAAAACATGCTTGGGGTTTTTTACCCCCGGTGTAATTAACCACGTACCATTCGCATCCCTTCGGGCGCTGCTGCTATGCAAAGTTTCATTCAGGTATTTCCATTGGGTTGGTTTCAAAAAATTTTCATTTACCAGAGTCTGTCCTTTACCAGTAAAATGCAATTGTGGGGCCCACAGCTCAAATTTACGAACAACAATTCTTCTTAGATCTGTGTTATTGTTTTGGAAAATCATTTCTTCGTCGTTTTGAAGTTGAATTTCAAAATTAAGTTGCATTGGTGGCAGCAATTTATTGGAAAGACCTTCGAAGAAAGAGTATCTGTTTAAAGGGATAATAGTCTGAACCATTAAACCTCCCTGTGATAGAAGCGCCCTTGCCCGCATTCCGGCGTTTGTCGCATTGCTATCAGTGTCTGTGGTAGCGTCAGAGTCAAGATACCAAAATTGGTTTCTTGCAACACTTCTTGAAAAATCATCTGAAAAATCAAGTAGATTTTTGATGAAAATACCTTTGTGAATATCGTCTGCCTCGTACAATTTTTTCCCTGATGAAATTACTTTCAAACTTTTGATCAATGAGAAAGAACCGTTAATAGGAGCTGATTCAGTGTCAGCAGCAATGTTACCTCCGTTTGCTTTTGCTTCAAACTTGAAATCAACTCGAAAATAAGCGTACCAGTCATAAAAATTGTCTCGGTTTGTTACATCGAATTTGTAACCATTTTTTCTTTGAAATTGGTTGTTCGCAGGGAGTTCGATCGGAGTGTTTAAAAGAATTTGAACGTATTTTGTCTCTTCGAGGTATGGTTTACTTCTGAACATGTTGCAAGTGCTTATTATATTTATAGAAAAAATTTTTTTATTAAATTTCATTTGCCAAAATTTGATTTAATTTCACAAGAGCATCTGTTTTTTTGGTGTTGGGTTTTGCAAAATATTTGCAAGTTTCTTTTTTGCGCCTTGTGACAACGATTTTTGTTTTTTTCTCTCTTGCAGTAATTTTCGTAATAGTTTTGAACCTTTTTCATCAGCAAATTCACCAACTTTCTGACCCGCTTTTTCAGCGATTGTTTTTGTGGCTTTTTCAGCAGTTTTTTTTGCAACATTCTTTACATTGTTTTTGAGTACTTTACCAATTGTCATGAAGGTGTCACGGATCACACCCGACCCTTTGTGTTTATATCGATAACTCCCGGTTTTTTCATCAAAAGTAGTTATATAGTTGGGGGCACGAAAGCATTTTTTCAAAATGCTCTCTTACCAAACCCAACTATATATCTACTTTCCATCTGATGGTATTATTTTATGGAATCTATATGTTTTTATTTCATGTGGAAACGAACGCATTTTTACATCGCGTGACTTCAGACAACAGGAAGTCTTAATTCTCGGAAAACAGGAAGTTATACCGAGAAACAAGTCTGGACATGTCTGATGAAAGTAGGAAGTTTTAAAAACAACAGGGACTTTCCCGAGGAAATGACTCATCAATTTATTATCGTTTTCAAGGTCATGAAGCAGTCGTATGATCTCTATCAACCAATTAAAAGCGTACCCATAAATTATTTTTTCCGATAAAAATATCAGAAGTTTCTACATTTTGATAAAAATATCAAGACCTTCAGTCTCTCAGATGTCAAGCATGCCTCTAAGTCTGGATGAAGCCACAAAACGCTATGAGAGCTATTCTCATAATATACAAGATTCAATTTTAACGATGGAATCATACATGGGGAGTATGACTTCCTTTTCTTTTAATATGCCGCAAGTTATCGGGAACTTGGAAAATGTTGACACAGTAACTGAAGAAAGAAATTTGTCATCATATATCAAAGCACTGGAGGAGTATCGGCGGATAATAATCATTGAGAGGAAGAGGAGAGCCCTGAAAGAAATCATTCAAGGGAAAGTGAAAGCGGCTGATTTCAAGATGAATTTGAAAAGTCAGAGACGAGCTCAACGTCTTGCACAAATGCCTCCACTTAATGCTGGACAAAT
The DNA here is from genome assembly GCA_964030785.1 of Siderastrea siderea. NCBI lineage: Eukaryota > Metazoa > Cnidaria > Anthozoa > Scleractinia > Rhizangiidae > Siderastrea > Siderastrea siderea. The sequence goes on from OZ034967.1 coordinate 11,433,823, forward strand.
GCCTCCACGTAATGCTGGACAAATGCCTCCACGTAATGATGAACAAATGTCTGAATTTGAACTTGTTGAATAATGAACAGTATTAATCAATACCATAATGTCCGTAAGCGAAACTATTGACTCCATTGTCGGTTATATATCGTTTATCATCGAAACAGCTGAGTGACACTTTATTAATATCGTAACTACCTAGTTGATGGTTGCTACTTCTTATTGTTTTCATAGTATGATGTATTTGTTTATTTTCTAATAAAACATTTTTATAATCTTCATGTTTGATTTTGTTCTTTATGATGTTCTTTTTGATTCCTTTGGCTGTTTTTCCTCCTTTATGATTGTCTTTTATGTAACTGTACATTTTTTATCGCAAACCGACGAATTCTGTGATTGGTATTCCAGCTGCTTCATCTTTGAATTTGCCGATTACCTTCTTGTTTGTCTTATCAAAATACAGAGAGTTTTCTGGATAGTCACTGTTGTCAAATCGATCTTTATCATTCCAAAAGTCTCGGTACACATCTTCAGCTTCAATCTCATATGTTAGACTGTCTGTGTCAGTGAATAGTAGTCTAGCCTTGCTACTATACTTTTCTTTTATGTATTTATAATGAAAATCATACATTAGAGTTTTGCTCAGATCAAGAATACACATACCCACATATGCCGGCCTGTTAAGAGTTAGCGTTTCTTTGATCTTATGAACTGCTACCAGATTTTCATTGAATATCTTACTGCTGACATAAGTTGGTTTAGAGGCCATTTTCAATAGTTTCTTCTCATCAGTCACCAATCTGACATCGACACGCTTTCTTATGTTCTCCATCGTTTTTCCAAATACTGAATTGTTCATTAGCTTGAAGAAATCTTTTTCGAATGAATTTTTCGCTTGAGTACGTTTTTGTGTATTGAAGTCAATGTATTGTTTGAGCCAAGGTGACTGATTGAATTCTAATACTCTGTGCACTTTCTTTACTTTCAATCCAAGATCAATATACAACTGTAGATTTCTGTAGTGTAAGACATATTTTTCTTTGTCACATAAAGTAGGAATTAATTTGTGTACTAGTCCTGTCGATATGTTAAATTTTTTCTGTATGTTCTTACAATATCCAGACAACATGTCATCAGTTACTTTGACCTTTTCCGGTCCTAGAGGGTAGTCGTTATGAAGATCATGCAACTCTTTGGGGTATTCTAGATCAACTTCTAGTATTAACCCTTTATTGCTGTCTTCATTATACTGAGCTAAATTGATTTTATTAATCTGCTTTTCTGTTAACCATTTGAAACCACCAGTAGGGAGGTATTGACTCATAGCCCAACCGTATAAATTATTAGCATCAAGATACATAATGTACTTTGAGGGCGCCTTCTCGTCGTATTCTCTCATGTACTTATTGTTTGCTTTTCCATATCGATTGGCTATATAAGATATACCACCACGCATACCTTTTTCAATGAATTGAAACATGTCTATGTCTGTAATTAGTTCTAGTTGAATATTGGTCATTTTTAGCATAGCATCCCATGACAAACCAGGAGATGTAAAGTAGTGACAGGGATCAAGTTTATAATACTGAAGACAGGTCTTACGGAAGTTTTCAAACACGTCAGCTAATAGAAGAATATCAGACTTAAGATATAGATTGTGGTATTCACCCATCGTTTGTAATTGAAATGTATTCCACACGTTTTGAGCATGGCTATAATCCTCATCTGTTATGTGCTCATTATTCAATATGCTGTAAAATTCTTCTTTAGTTGGCAATTCTGTTTTATCGAATTTTTCAAAACTGTCCATGAAATCGTATGGATAAATACCTTTTTGCGTCATAAGATTGAATTTTTCTTTTTTGAATTTTTTGCTTGTATATTTCAAAGCTTCTGCCGGCAAATTACTGACTAATTTATCCAAACTTGAGCTCATAAACTGGAAACTATCAATGAAGGTAAGATGATTACCAAGCATGAAAGCCATATATTTTTCCATATTGTTCGGTATGGCATTGATATTCATTTGTTTCTCCTCTCCATTCTTATTTTTGTATGCATGTTTCTTAACAATAGCTCCAATCTCTTGCATTATAAAATGACTGTCATAACCTCTTAGATTATGGAATATAACAGGAATTTTAATTTCTTCTGGATTTATTCTAAGTTTCAGATTACAGTCTTGATGTGCTGAGCCTCTGTATTTGCCAGTAATATGGCAATGATCTCTGACTCGAATGTCTTTTTCAGTATATTTTTTATCACAGATGTGACATGTTGTTGCTTTTTTGAATTCATCTTCATCCTCTTTTGTCATTTTTAATGGTTTGTTGAAAAATGTCTTCATTACTTTTTTACAGTATTTACTTCTTCTAACATATTTTCCATGAATTTGTAAACAGCCTTTTCACCTCTATATAGTTGTATTGGTTTTGTATATTTGTCATCATAACAACAAACCACTTTATACCCATAACCACAGTCTGTGTGTTTTTGATAAGCTTCGGTGTATGATTTATTACTGTTAGGTTGACATCCTTGAATCTTCTCTGTTATAGCCTCAAAATCAGCATAGATAACAAATGGCACAGGTTGCTGCTTATGAAAATTATTGAATTTCAGTATGTTATTATCTTTAGTTGGCATATTTACTGCTTGTGTTCCATTTACTTGAATGCAATTATCTTTATGATTGTTTAATACTCTTTCAGAACTGAAACATTGCAGACAGTACATACAAAAGTGTTTCCTCTCTTTGTGTTTTGTTTGATTGTACATGAACTTGTTGAAATCCTTTATGAGAAAATAATGCTTGTTTTCATCTTTAGTTACTAGTAGTAGTTCCATATGATCTTCATACTTTTCTTTGGAAACATAGATGGGATACGGTTCTTTGTCTTCATAACAAAAAACATTTATATTGATTTTATTTTGTTTTTCAATTATGTGATATTGTTTTTTGCTTACTGGAAATTCAATGTTTGAATAATCTAACTTTTCAACGTATTGTTTGTCTATCTTTTTTATTCTTTGAGGATATTTTTCTTGTGGGTTTAAATGTCTTATGTGGCACCATCTGAAGCATTCATTATCCTCATTTTTCATGTTTATTAAGCCTTTAGCGCTGTTTCGCAGTTCGTAAGGCAGTTGGATATATGAGGATCCTTTCAATGGCTTGTATTTAACTATGTTGAGGTAATGACTATCAACAGATTGGATGGTCCATCCTGAACCTTCTGATATCCACTGGGAGATCTGGTTTAAGATATTTTGTTTAGACATTTGTAATGCTTCATTGATTTCTGTATGGTTAATAATTGTTTGGACTTTACTGTTGAAATATCCATTTTTAATCACTATTTCACCATCAGACATTTTGCTAAATGTGACTTTCAATGTTTCAACGTATTTCAAGCCTTTCATTTCATTCAACAAAGTTATTACACGATGTTCTATAGCCTTTCTCGTGTTTTGCATTTGAGCTAAGGGGTCTTTATTGTTTTTGATGCTGATTTCATAAGACTTAGTGTAACCTTTTAAAGCTTTGTCTGTTTGTTCTATTTTGGTTCTTGGTGCTGGAACCGGTTTTTTAACTGCATGTTGTTTAGTTCTTGGTGCTGGAACTGGTTTGTAATCATCCATAAACTCTATTGGTGGAAGAGTGATGTTTTCTTCATATTCTTTAGCCATCTGTTTGACACTCTTGCGAGGTGTTGGTATTGGTCTCCTTGGTTTGTATGTTCTTGGTGCTGGAACTGGCTTGGTATCGTCAACCACTATGATTTTAGGCTTCTTCTTCTCCTGCTTCAGAAGCAATTTGATAAGTTCCGATTTGCTGAGTTTCTTCAAACTAGCTTTATCCATATCTATATGATTAGATTTTTCTGATTTCATTATATATACTATAGTAAAGATATTATTTTAAGTAAATATTGGTGCGTTTTATATGGTCGAGAATTCAAATGATCCGCGATTGGATCCTTTGAACTATACAAATGTTTTATATTAGTTTTTCAAGAGTAACGTAATTTATAGCATCAAGTTCATAACAACTTAGACTATTTATGTATCTCACGCATTCATTACATATTGGAGTTTCTAAATAGTCGAGAAACCGTCTAATTCTTCTTCTAACTAGGATATGAGTTGCTGGTAGATAACATTCTTTACATACCAAAATGTCGTATTTTTTGTCTATTTCATTACTCATTGCTTCTACTTCTCGTCCCAGACGATTGATTTTTCTCATTGTTTTTTCTGATTTCATTATGTATACTATAGTAAAGATATTTTTTTAAGTGTCTATAATTAGTGCGTTCAAATTTTGTCGAGAATTCAAATGATCCGCGATTGGATCCTTCGAACTGTATGATGTTGAAGATTATTATGCTAACATATGGTATAGGATGTCTTCAACCTGCTTGCGATCAGTTGTAGCTCGTAGTATTATATTGCTGAAATTATTAGGATCGCGTATGACGTACTGTGATTTATTTTTTTGAATCGTGACGCCACTGTATCGTTCATCAATAAATTCGGGATATCTTTTTCCAGCTGCTTTTTCGTCAAGCGTATCTAAGAGTTGGTTGATATGTAGTTTTACTGACATATCAATTTGTTGTTTGTTAGTGTTATTGTCTTTTGCAGTTGATTTAGGCTTTTTTTCTGTTGGTTTAGGCTTTTTTTCCAATGATTTGCTCTTTTTCACAGTTTGTTTGGTTTTCTTCACTTTATTCTTTTTAAGTAAGTGTAGGAAGTGTTGATGATTTTTTAGTATGACGTTTTCTACATCAGCTCGCCTTAATTTTGAAACTTGGAAACCCTTTTTCACGGCGATGACCTCCTTTTTTAATTCCTTTACGGTGAAGTTTTTTAGATGATTTTTTAATTGTTGATTTACCATATATATATATGTATATATTTATGTATGGGAAAAATCTTTAATTATGTACGTATGATATTTATAATTCATGTATCTTCGCACGATATTCTAATAGGTTTGGTAAATCACCAACCTTTAACCCATAGTTATAAGGGTAAAAACCATTCTCATGTAACCACTTAGCCTTATTCATTTTTTTTCTAATAATAGGATCATCTAGGGCTTCTGTCACTGTTGTATTTATATAATATTCTAGTTTTACGATACCATTTCGAAATGTTAACAAATTTTTTCTGATACTACTCAATACTAATCCATTTTCCTGAGCTGTATTTTTTAGAGTGTTTATAAATGCTTCTCTATCCTTGCTTTTTTCATACCCGGGCATGCCTGGTTCATAATGTGACATCTTAGGTAGACTATCAATGAATATAAAGTGATTGAATTTCTTATATACTGGGTCATTAGTTGGTTTAAAATCCCATCCAGCACCAAAGTATACCAGAGTATGACCCTCAGTATTTTTATTATGTTGATTTTTCATTATATATATACTATAGATTTTTTATTTTTAAGTGTCTTCAATTAGTGCGTTTAAATGGGGTTATAATTCAAATGATCCAAAGCATGGATCCTTAGAACTATATTGAAAGAATTTATTTTTTGTGTATTATGTCAATTATTTTTCTCCATGATATTGATGCAATGCTATTTTTTCGGTGCTTTATCGTCTTCAAATGACAATGCTTGCCAGCCAGTGTATAGTTACGACCTGTTTTACAAATATCACAATACCATTCTTTGTCTAGCATGTACTTCGATTTTTGTCGTCTTAAAGCATCCTTCCTCTCTTCTTCAGTTGAATACTTTTTTGGTCTTCCAGGACCTCTCTTAACATTTTGATTATCCATATATACATACTATATATTTATTCTTAAATATCTTTGGATGGTGTGTTTAAACCTGTTCACCACAGCAGATGGTAGCTCCAAAAATTTGCCGAATTCTTATCTTTGTATGTTAGGTTACCATTCTTGTCTTTTATCTTAGACGCTCTTTTTCTGTACAATTTACGACGTTTCCAATCTTGGTGTGTTCAATAATCTTCGTATTTAGGATCTCCAAAATGAATAATATTACCATTTTTTATTCATTCTGTTGGAGTATTCAAGGTTCTTAGCACCATATACGTTGATGGCTCTATGTTTTAATAAGTCAAAATCATTACCAGTTACGGTATTCATATAATATGGTTATATATTCTTGATAGCCAGAAACAATCTGGTTTTTGGCTACCACAAGCAAAAGACAGTATATACTGTATCAATCGATATAATATATATTAGATAATATTTGCTTAAATAATTTATATATCATTCAAGTTCTTGAACGGAATCCAACTGTTAAATTCATTCAGGAACTTTATAATTTCGACCAAATTCTTTTTTAAGTTGTTCTTCAACAAGTTTACGTTTTTCTAAGAACTCATCGAAATCCATATCTAATATTTTCCATCAATAGTTCATCTCGACGTATTAGATATTCTTCTTCCTCCTCCTCACGATCCAGACGTTCTTTATTCTTTTTATGAACTTTAGTTAGAAGATGTTTGTCCTTTCTCTTCAAACTATAGTTTCTCTTACAAAAATCACAAAACCAATACTGATTTCCAGTATCCATCTATATATATATATTAGATAATTATCTTTAAAACATTTTATATATCCTTCAAGTCCTTCATTGGAATCCAACTGTTGAAGTAATCACTATATCCCTTCCACTTAACTAAAGCTTGTTTCTTATAATCCCTCCAAATGACTTTATCAATTCTGAATACCTCTTGTTTTGCTTTTAATAATTCAGGTTCATAAAAACTCCCTTGAATGTCTTCATCTCTGAGATCCTTTAGTTTGTATGTGATTGGATTGGTATGTTGTATTTCATCAACTGTAAAAATTTCCTCAGACCAATTTGGTGTATAGCCCTTATCAAACACATTCCGTTTATACTTACTTATTCTAACCTTATCACCTATTTTGAATTTCGGTTTAGATGATACTTGCTCCAAATTACCATACAGATTAAAGTAAACAGTCCCTTCATTCTTCTTTTTACTGGCTTCTATGGGTGTCATTTTGATAGAGCTATGTTTAGTGTTGTTATATTGTTTCACTAATTTGGGTAACATGTCTAAATACTGTGTATTACCTTGAACAGTGAACTGTTTCCACATCTTGGTTTTAATTGTTCTGTTCCATCTTTCACAAACTGAAGACTTTTCCTCATTCTCAGTTGAGTACAAGGTTATTTTATTCTTATCAAGTAGTTCCTTAACATGTTTGTTGTAATACTCTTTGCCTTTGTCTGTCCATAAATATTCCGGTTTTCTACCTTCTTTAAGGATTGTTTTAAAAGCATTCATAACGGTTTCTCCTTTTTTGTCCTTTAAAGGGACAATCCAACCATATTTGCTAAACACATCTAAAACCATAAGAAGATATCTGTAGCCAGCGTTCCATCGACTAAACTGTTGCATCTCAACAAGATCGGAGCACCATATTTCGTCAATATGGTTTACAATAACACGCCGCCGAGTAAAATTTCGTTTTATGGGCTTATGAAGCTCATCAGCTAATTTTTCTTGCCAGTTTTCTTCACTCGACGGCCTTTCCCGTTTTTTGTCTTCCTTTGTAAACCGAGACCAAGTTTCTGCTTCGTGTTAATCATATTTCTAGCCAGCCAATGCCCCCATTGTCTTTCATTGTAAGGCACACTGTCTAGAGCCTTAACCATTTTTCTATCAGCTTTATTCTTGCATTTTTTGTCATCCTTGCAAACCGAATAATCGACGTCGTGTTGCATTGCTATTGCATCCGTTTTACCAGTCGGTTTATCATATATTTTTAATATTTCACCTGTCACTGGATCATACTCTAACTGCTTATCGAGAGGGTTGTATGGTCCTGTATATCGATGCCCTGGTAAAGTCCAGCCTGATTTTGGTTTAGGTAGAATCCCAATGGCTTTATGGATATCTAAACTTCCACCATCCAAATCCTTTCTGTCAGTTTTATACTTTCTATTCGGTCTGATTTTAGTAGACAATTGATCAAGAGCTTGACTTCCGACATTTTGAATCATTGGATTCAACTTATCCAGAGCATAATCGATAGCCTTTTTCTGCAGTTTTGGGTTTCTCAAGGCTTCTGATCCATAATATCTTCCCATTTCAACTGCTTTTTTTCCAAGCCAAGGAATACCGTGGTGAATCAATAAATCAGCACCAGTCGATGCTACTGTATCTAGTACGCCCGCCCCTTTCGTCGGGCCAACCCGTTTCCCGCCTGTTTAACGAATTTCGTCTTAGTGATTCCACATTCAGAGCATTTGCATTTCATCATGGTTCGCCCGTTTTTGGCTTTTACATATCTTTCACTACCTGGTACACATAGAGTCTGTTTCTTCTGTTTTACACAATATGAGATCATATATATATGAGTTAGATATTTTTAAAATACTGTTCTAAGAATTTCTCATTATTCGTCGTATCATATATGTCGAAAACTTCCAACAGATCAAAATATGATTTGCCCTTATTCATCTCATTCAAAAAGTATAAACAGAAGTAACCGCATGTTGTTGTTAGTAAATTTTGTATTTGGTTATTTTGATGAAGAAGTGTTAAATTCTTTTTTCTCGCATGATTAACTATTTCTTGGAAGGGAGGCAAACCAAAGCTATCAAAGTAATTAATAACGTTATCTTTCACATATGTGGATACCCAATGGCTCCCTGACATATAACTCGGTTCAAGATTGTAAATGAATAGAGCCTGTCTATGATTGTGAGGAACATTTTCATCTCTTGACAATACATTATTAATTGGGATATTCAGATATTTACACCATTTTATTAAATCATAATTGCTTAATGGGACATTCTTATGGAATTTCGGTTTTACAACAGAATGTTTAACAGTGGGACGTTTTTGAATGGTGAGTTCTTGCCCAATAGTAGACCTTTGCCCTTTTTCTGAGCTTTTTTTTTTGGAGCCTTTTTTTTAGTTTTTTTAATTCCCATACCGAATGTACCGTCCGGCCAATTCCCATAAAAAGGTGGAGTTCTATACATTGGCATTAACAAACCACCATCCTGATTATCATTGGTTAGTTTTGATATAGATCTGGGTGGTCTTTGTTTCGGTTGTCCCATCTGAGGGGCACCTTTACCAGTCATCTTCTTTATTGCCTCAATAGCTAAAGGGACTCCAATTGATGCAAGAAGAGTACCTAAGAACCCACCTGTTTGTACTTTTGTCGGTTTTATATGAACACCAGAGCCTGTTTGTAGAGCATTTAATATATCCTTCTTTTGTTTGGTTGTCAAAAGATGTTTATATGTTATCAACTGATCGATTTTATTTTGTGGTATGAGAAACCCACCGGTTTGAACACCTTTTCCGGATATCTTCTTAACAATCTGAGATGCTCCTTCACTTGCTGCTCCAGCTAAAGCTGACAAACCAATGGTCTTAGCAATCGTTGGACCAAAAGTTCTTCCAAGCGCCAGAACTGTAGACAGAAGAGATCCACCTACTTGCTTTCGAATGTTTGTTTTAGAAAGTTTAATGTCCATTCCCTTTTTCAATTTTCTATTTTTATCCAATCGCTTAACTATATTCTGAGGTACGTATAGAGTGTCATTCCCAGATAGAGAGTCCTTCGTGAGCCTTAGAACTATTGTTTCTCTTTTATGATACGCGTTACTAAGATTCTTTTTCTGGTTTGGTGATAAACTAACTTTAATTTCGTGTAGTTGTGTCATATAATATATGTTAGATAAATTCTCTTTTAAAAAACATATTCATTTAAATTTTCATCGATGTAAAACTTATTTATTTAAACTATCATCAATTCGTTTCCAACTGTCTTTACTACAACCTCACTCTCGTAAAATACGATGCTATGAGCTCGGACGTTTGCTGCTGGGGCTACATTGAGACGATAATGGAGAATCAACTGTTTAGGATCTCTCGTCACTACCTCTTTCTGATATGACAAATCGAAATAGATAAGACCATATAAACTGGTGTAATTTGCTATATTCAATTGTGTCCCACTGTTATAATCGTTTTTACGAAATGCATAACTCATAAGATCATTGAATATCCTGATTTTTGAATCTGCATCATATTCGAGCTCTGGGTAAAAAACGTTATTCCCATATTCAAGCCTACAGCTTGATAAAGAGCTGTTAGCATTAGCTGCATTCAGCTTGAAAGTGTCAAACAAATATGGACTCCTCTCTGCTTCTTCATTATTTGGTCCATCTGTCCGTTGGAGATAAACAAAAACATGTTTAACGTCGTCGATAGCTGGACTGATTTGAAACATATTCTGAATAGCTCTGGTATTTGCTGACTGATTGTAGAGATCTCGCATATATGTCCAGGTTGTTGGCTTGAGAAACTCTGAAACGAAATTACTATACATACTGTCTTTTGGGATCAATCTTGGTAGCCAAAGATACAATCTTTTTACTAAAACCCTACCATCGTCAGCTACTGCTGCTTTGTGAATTAATTCACTGTCTTCGTTAAGTGTAAGTTCAATTGTGAGCTGCATCGGAGGCAACATTTTTCTTTCTAATTCTTGAAAAAAGCTGTATCTGTTTAAGGGAAGCATCTCATTAATACTTTTAGCTCCCCCACCACCGTTGTTTTGTGCTGCTTGGGTTAAAATACGACGGGCCTCAAAACCTGTGTTTGTATTTGCTGTAGTTCCATCAGTATCAAGATACCAGAACGAATTCTTTCCAACAGATCTACTATAATCATCACTGTATTCGAGTAAATTTTTCACATTCGTAATTCTATGTAAATTATCACTCTCGTATACTATTTTACCAGACGATTTAATAACCATATGTCTGATTAGACTGTGAGATCCGTTTATCATAGTGATGCGATCCGCTTGAGCATATCCAGCACCATCTGCCCTTTTTTGAAGCTCTTTAGTTACTTCGAAATACCCATTAAAAAAATCGAACATAGTCGACCTATCGTTGATTGTGAATCTGTAACCTGTCTTTTTCTGGCTTTGATTGTTAGCAGGTTGCTCAATGACATTATCCAAATGGAAACGAACGTATTCATATCGTTGCAGATTTTCATTTGTTCTGAAACTCATTTATATGAGTAGTTTAGATAAAATTAACTCTTTATATAAACCATTTCCCACTTATTAGTCTATTTATAATTGGATAAAATTCACTTTTTAATAACAGTTTAGCGTCTTAATCCAGTACCAGATATAAGTCTATTCAGAATCGTGTTGTAGTCTTCTTGTTTTGGTTTAGTAGGTTTGGTTGGTTTCATGGTTTTATTCATTGATTGTTTAGTTGAACCGTGTAATTTTCTCATAATAAGCTCTCCGCTTTTTTCAGCTGCTTTTTTTCCCAGTTTGTCTCCAGCATGTGAAATACCAGATTCAAGCGCTTTTTTGGCAAAAGGTTTTAAAACCTTTTCTGGAACTTTACTTAACACCCTTCCAACTGGTTTGAAAACGTTATCAACAATCATCCCAGATCCTTTATGTTCAAAAACAAATCGTCCAAGTTTTGGATGATAGATACGCTTGTATTCATACGATGACATATATAACTATTAGTTAGATTAATATATCTTCTCTCTTAAAATCAAACTGAATGAAGTGTCACTATGATTAAGATCTATAATTCTCCTCTTACCATCTGTGATATATATTCTTATTTTATTGATCGTATTTTTATTACACGGGTTGTACTGAACTCGTCGAGGCTCTTGTGTGAATGAAAAACTTGGTGTCAAAGTACTGGTACTGAAACTATATATAATATCTGACTCTTCACCATCGACAAGACTGTCACTTATCAAATCACAATGAACATTCAATATTTCTCTGTCTTGTGAGAGATTAGGAATGTAATCTCCAACATTCGTACTACTTGTTAGAATCTTTTTATTGAAACCAATAAGATCATTAAAATTACTTTGAGTAAGATCTAATCTGTAATTTGAGGCAAGTGTGATTATTGTCCTGAATATCGTGTCGTCAAACTCCAGAGTGATTAGATATTGAGGGTTTGATGAGGTCCCTGTTTTTGTTTTTTCTTTGATTAAATTGTCAAAATCAACGTAATTCCATACTCCAGGGTTGAATATAATTTCCGTCCAATTAGCACCACTATCTGTGGAATATCTTATTTTCTGATTATTGAGTTCTTTCGTAATGTTAAACCAAGTAAAGGACATCGAAATGATTCGGTCGAGGCCGATTTCATATTGTCTGTTTGAATCTAGTATTATCAGATTACTGTATTTGATTGTGAAATCCGATGGTTTATTACCACTTATGCCCTTAACGGTATGACTGGATAATACGAGTTGTCTATTCATTTATACAATTAGTTTAGACTAAAATAGTTTTTGTATATTTTGTTGTATTGTGGTCTGTTCAAAATAGAGTTTTTTAACAAGATGTCGAGAAGTGCGACACCTGTATTCCGTAGTTCGATGCTATTATTACCGGCAACCATCGAACCGATGATTATTTCCAGTTTTTTTATCATTTCTGTCGGATTATTGAAAAACATTACCTGTCCACCTCTTTTTGTTTTTTTCTTCAAACCAGATCCTTTAATATTTTTCAGTCTTTGATTATTGTAATTTATATAATCAGTTAGAACCTTCCTTGTATCCTCAATGAGCTTTCTTCGATATTGAGCCATAGCTTCAGTGATTGAACCACTACTTAATTTTTTAGTGATGTCAGCCGATTTACCATTTAGTTGTTGCCTTTTTTCTTTAGCTCTCTTCAGGGTCTTGGTAAGATAAGATTTCCTCTTTTTGTCATTCATATCTTCTTGTAGAAGTTGTAATTCAATATCATCATAATTCGGTATTTCAAGTCCATCCAAAACTTGGTTAATTGCATCCTCCTCGAGAATGTTATAATCAGGTCCTTCTTCTTCTTCGTATTCAGGTGGAAGATCTTCTGGTTCATACATGTATTCTGGGTCAATATAAATTCGTTTTTCTCCGGATGCTAAATCCTTGAGGACATCTTCATAAGATGGAGGTTTTGGAACTATCTGTTTCTCGTTTTCAGGTAAAACAGGTTGATCAAACAAATCGTCCAATCCATAATCAGGCACTTCATCATCAATAGCTATTCCATAATCTGGAACAGGTCGCTTTTTCTTTGGTAATCTTCTCAATGGTATTTTTGGAGATGTGAGTTCCTTTAATCCTGATGTTATAGGTTTGAAAAGTTTCTCTGCCTCGACTTCACCCATTTGATCAGATATCGTTTTTTGTTTTATTGTCTCTCTTACTGTGTTAATCTTTTTACCAAGCTCTGATCGTTTCTCAGCCATTTCTTTCCATTTGAGTAAACTCATTATATCATTTGTTTACATAAAATTTCGTATTTTGTTTGGAAAAAATTAGGGTTATCATATATAAAAACGCTCGCATGGCGACACGCTATGCGACACGCTATGCGATAAAATTGTATAACATAGTATCATATGAAGATTCAAAATTACGACATTCAAGATGATGAAAACAACGATTTTGTTCAATTAAAGAGTTTCATGCCAAACCGATGTTTCAGGATGCTTATTTGTGCTCCCTCTGGTGGTGGCAAGACTAACCTTTTGCTTGATATGATATATAGGCTTCTCTATTTTGATAAGATATACCTTTATGCTCGAAATCTCTCCCAAAGCAAATATAAGCATCTGTTGAAATCTCTTGAACCAATATCAAAAGAGGTTGGTTATGACGTGATAGAAGCAAGTAACGATGAAATCATCCCTCTGACAGATTTGTCTGATGAAAACCAAAAATTAATCATATTTGATGACTATTTGAATACAGGTAAGAAAAATGACGAACGGATACGTGACTACTTTACCAATTCTAGAAGCAAAAATTGTTGTTGTATATATTTGAGTCAAAGCTATTATGGAACCGATAAAACAATAAGACTGAATAGTTCACATTTTTGTGTTTTTGATTTTCCTTCTATAAACGAGCAATCGATGATTTGCCGAGAACTGAACATAAATAAATCAGATTATCAGAAAGCTACTAAGGATCCATTCAGTTTTCTGTATGTTGATAAAATAAGAAATGCAGTGCCAAAAATTTCGATGAAAGAATATAACCCAATATTATATGAGTTATACTAACGGAATCCTTAATCACGACGACCTTCACGGACAAGGTCAGATAGGACCAAGAGGGTTGCCGGGTTTACCTGGTTCTAAAGGAGATAAAGGAGATAAAGGAGATAAGGGTTCAAAAGGTGATAAAGGGCCACAAGGACCCCAGGGCCTAAAAGGCGACAAAGGCGACAAAGGTGATCGTGGACCTCAGGGTAGTGCCAGCGGTTCTGCTGATATTGACATGCAAAAAAAGGACAGTATCTTGCGATTGAAAAGCAACCCATATCCTGTCCGCGGCGATTTGACGAAGGCAATAAGCTATCAAGATATGAGAAATATCTTTCTTTCAAAAAAAGAGGGTGGAAAAATGGAAGCAAATATTGATATGAATAATAATACAATTTTCAATGTGAAAGACCCAACACAGGCAGATCAAGCCACAAACAAAAAGTATGTCGAAAATCAGCTTGAAAAAAAACTGGATAAAGGATCTGATATTGATATGAAAAATAATTCAATTATCAATCTTGATCTTCCATCAAACCAAAGAGACGCCACATGTGTCGAGTTTGTTAACAACAGAATTGATGACATGACACAAAAAAAGTTTCTCAAAGTTGATGGCACTAACAATATGACTGGAGACTTGAATTTAAATAACAATAAAATTGTTAACTTACAAACCGATTACAGAGACTCGAAATCCGCAGTTAATGTTGATTTTGTGCAAGAGGAAATAAAAGATTTGAGAAATCTTGTCACTCAAAAAATTCGTGAATCTCAGATCAATAACTCAGGTCAAAAAAGGGACGCCTTCAGATACTTGATGGAAGACACTGATGAATCTTCGAGTGAAAACAATATCGAGGTTTTGGGTATTGTTGATTTTCCCAATTCTCCACATCAAATTAATAAAAAAGCTTACCAACTTAAACTCTTGTTTGAAAAAAGCTCACCCAACCAGTACCGGTCACGCCTCGGTTTTAACTTATATAAACTTCCAGTCGGGTATTACACAATGGTCGTTGAATGGTTTCCGCCGGAAATGAATGAGATAACTGTAACAGCTCAAGGAACAACGATTTCAATTTCTGATGAAACAACCAAAACATTCGAGAATTACACCAAAACAGTTATCCATTTTCACAGATGGGGTAGCTCACCTCCACAATTCCTTTATCTTGATTTGCACGGTACAGTCAGTAAACAATCGTTTTTAACAATTGGGCATTTAATTGTCTATGGTGTTAAAGAAACACTTTCAAACGTTGACCCAAGTGTCTATGACACCGCTTTTGTTATTGAAAATGGCAAGATGGTAATGGAAACGGATTTGTCTTTAAACGGACATCGTTTGCGTGGTTCTGTTCATTACTTACATGGGAGTTTAGATACGAAAAATAATGAAACATTTTTTTCATTAAATGGTAATGCTAATGTACTCCTTCCAGAAAAAAGCTATATATTAAGTATAACAGTATTATATAAAAAAACTAGTGGGTCATATCAACGTATCCCTTTAAAAATATTTAAAACTGGCCCTGCAAAAATTTTCATTTCAAAAACAACAACTCAAAAACAAACAATAGATATTAATTTAGAACTACCAAATGGTCTTTTAATGGTGCAATTACATTCTAAAACTTTAATGAATGAAAAATTCTTAATGTTGGTTAAATATAGAGTGCCATAAAAAATTTTACATTTATTATATAGCACAATGCGGGACATTTTCGAATTCAACCATATCGACCAAACACTTCACAGCTGACCGATGTTTCGACATCGTTTTCAGGATGAATAATCTAACACAATAATATATATGAGAACAGCTATTTTAATCAATGAAATTCTCGAAAGCATAGAAAAATTGATCAAAAACATCAGAACATTATTCACTGATATTAAAGAGTTATTCAAAAAGAAAAAAATGTAACCATATAATATATTCAATGGATAGACGTAAAAGCATATTCAATTGGAATCACATATCAAGTGATTTGACTGACGATCAAATATTTGAGTTGAAAGCATTGTATAAATTCTATCAAAAAATATTGGCTTTTCAAAATGACTTACAAATATTTCAAAAAAGCAGAACTTGCATGTAATATTGGATCTGTTTTTTTTATAGTAACAGGGACAGTTGTTGGTGGTGTCACACTAAACCCTATTGTTCTCGGAACAGTATCTGGTGCCGGGGTTTTGCTTAAAACATATTCAGAGGCTAAAAATTACAAAAGAAAGATTGAGATGTGTAAATTCGCGTACACTTCGTACGAAAAGGTTTTAATTGATTTACGGTCCTTTATGAGAGGACTGGAGTATAATGAAAAAGAATTTCTTAATTATGTCAAGTTTCTAGATGAAATAATTATTGATATTTGTCCATTAATTGGCAAATTTGAAAAGAAATATAAGGTCTTTACCCAACAATAGATTTTATTTTATCACCAATAAGAGACATAATACTTGTCCAATATCGATCGTAAAAAGCTAATGTTTTTTTCGATTTACTAATTGGAATATTTTTGTAAGGTATTCCCATCATCTTGAATATCTTTCTCATAATAAAATTAACGCTAATCATTCTTTTCCTTGTACAATTAACTTCATTAAGAACCTTACCTATCTCGACATATATAGCATCAATCTTATGTTTCTGACAGTTTGATATTTTAATGTTATATTTTTCTTCAATATCGAGTAATATGTTGTTGATGTGGTACTCTCGATGGTAAACAGATTTTCTTATAAATCTATGTCTATTTTTATAAAAATCAACATATTCTTTCACATAATTATATCTTTGAACAATACCACAACTTAGACATGCTAACATCCCATCGTCGTTAATAATATACTGATTATCACAACATAAATCATTTTTTACTAAACGATCTTTTGGTTTTTCATTAGAATCCAAATTTTGTCACAGAAAGGACATGAAATTTCTCCTGATTCTTTCAGTTCATCGTGTATATCTTTATTACAATTATTCTATACTATTATATGAGATATTATTTTATGTACTTACAAATATGACGTCACGCCACAGCTGTGGCGTTTTGTGGTTTAATTGATTGTCTGTTTTCCGAGAATTTTAAGACTTCCTGTTGAATGAAGTCACGCAATGGAAAATGCGTTCGTTACCACATGAAATAAAAACATATAGATTCCATAAAATAATACCATCAGATGGAAAGTAGATATATAGTTGGGTTTGGTAAGAGAGCATTTTGAAAAAATGCTTTCGTGCCCCCAACTATATAACTACTATCAAAGTATCTTGCCCACTCGCTTGGATGATACATGATTGTATATTATAGCGACAAAAAACTTTAATCTTTTTCAATCATTAAAACCATTGCAATGTCTGTGCCGTTGAGATCCAGGATATTGTTTCTTCCATCTGTCACCCAAACCCTTATTTCATTAATAGAACTTTTATTCACAGGTTGCCACTTAAGCCGACGCGGCTCTTTGTGAAATGGATAGCTAACCTGAAGATCTGATGTTGAGAAACTGTATAACACATCGCTTGAAACATTGTTTGTTCGGCGTGTGATAAGGTCACAGTGCAAATATACCCAATCAACACCTCTTGTGATATTTGGAACGTTCCTTCCGACAACATCTCCACTCAAGACAATTTTACCATAACCAAGCAATTCATTAAAATTTCCTTGAGACATGTCAAGCTCATAATCGTTATGTATCAAAGTCACAACCCTATAAATTGACATATCGAAATATATAGTGAAAATGTAATTACTGTCTTTGTTTGCTGGATCTGCTTTACCGGTGTGTTGCTGAATAAATGTGTTGATTCTTTTGTAATCATACATTCCATTCGGGAAAGTTAAGGTCTTCCACGCTTGTTCTGTTTTTTTCTTCCAGCGAATTTTGTTATTATCATAACGAGAATCGATGTTGTTCCATGAGTAACTCATTGTGTTAAGTTCGTCTAAAGCGGCTTTATAGTTTCCTGAACCCAATTCGATTGGAGGATGAAACTTCACTGTAAAATCGTGTGAAACATTCCGTTCTCCACCTCTTTCTTTTTTTGCAAGGCTCGAGTCAAGCAGTAGGTCAAAGCTCATTGTATATAATCAGAAATAATTTTTTTCTTTTCCTTTTTATTAATTGCGCCGAGGTCAACTAGTGAATCAAGAAGATATGATACCTGATTTTTCAGTTTTATTGAGCTGTTTCCTTCTTTTATCGATCCTAAGCTCAAATAAAGTTGGTTGATCAATTTTTCAGCTTCATCATCATAGAAGCCACTTCCTTCGGTTTCCCAATCCTGTTCATAAGAGTCATCTTCATTGTCAGAAAGTTCAAAAGCAGGTCTTCGGCTCATGACAGTTTTTTCCAAAGGCGTTAGAGGTCTTTCTCTTTTTTCTTGTAAGGAAGTGGACTTCAGTCTTTTTTTCCCCTCCTGTAACCGTTTCGACAGAAGAGATTCTTTTGTCACCCTTCTTTTTTCATCGATCCCATCTCTTATCTTTTTTAGTTCCGCAATGGTTTTACCTTTCAAACCTAATTTCGATTTTCCTACTTTGTAGTTGGGATCATTTCCGTATTTCGTGATCAGTTGATTGACCGTTTGCAACAGGGTTGATTCGTGTTGATATTCAGGCTCAACCGGTCCCGGCTTCGCCCACTCTTTTCTTTTGGATGTTTCTTCCATCAGCGGTGGGGGTGGTGGTGGAAAATCATCATCATCATCATCATATGGGGGTGGTGGTGGTGGTGATGATGATGGTGTTGGTGCATCTGGTCTGAATTCATCACCAAATGGGTAAGTTTCGTCAAATTCATCCATTGTGTAATCAGGAAATTCCTGCTCCTCCTCTTCTTCTTCCACAGTGGTGCTCTTTTCATCATCAAGCCTTTTTGTAATTGGTTTAAAAAACTCTTCTCCTGAAAGCTGACCAAACTCTTTGTTTATTTTATTCATTTTGAATTTTTGGTGAATTTCTTCTGTTTGTTCATCAAGCTTCGACTTTTCTTCAGCCCGCTGACGCCATTTTTTCATCGACATATTTCTAGCGTTAATATATAGAAGCGAAAAAAAAAATGAAGATTCCAAATTATGACCCAGGTTCTTCCAAGAGTGACTACAAGCAAGGTCACCCTTGTATGCCAGCAGATCTTTTTCGGATGTTAATTTGTGGACCCAGTAATTCTGGTAAAACAAACACATTACTGCATATGCTTTATGAGTTGTTAGAGTATGATAAAATTTACCTCTTTTCAAAAAACCTGCACCAGAATAAATATCAGTCTCTTTTGCAGGAATTTGCTGAAAAATACAACCCCAAGGTTGGTTATGATATTATCGAGGCTTACGGTGATGAAATCATTCCGCTCGAAGAACTTCGGGCGGACAACCAAAAAATAGTTATTTTTGATGACCTTGTTTGCGAAAAAAACCAAAACGATATCATTAATTATTTTATCAACGGGCGGCACAAAAACTGCTGCGTTATTTACCTCACTCAAACTTTTTACAAGGTGCCGAAAAACATCCGTGATAACTGCAGTCATTTTTGTATTTTCAGATTTCTTCCAAGAGAAAACAAACGGATTGCAGACGAGATAGGTGTGGATCATAACGCTTTAGATCGCGCCACCGATAAAAAATATTCTTTCTTTTATTATGACAAACCCCAGAAATTAATGAAAAAAAATTTTGATGAAGATATATAATGGGGTATATTAACAGTCAAATAGGTGGAACCAGCCACACAACGACGAGTGAAAGTGGAAAAGTTGGTCCTTCCCGTCCAGGTGGTCCTCCTGGCCCTGAGGGTCCTCCTGGACCGAAGGGGGATAAAGGCCCTGGAGGACCACAGGGTCCTAATGGTCCAAGAGGAGAAAAAGGGCCCGCTGGACCACAAGGTCAGGAGGGAGCACAAGGACCACGTGGTTTAAAAGGCGACAAGGGCGACAAGGGCGACAAGGGTGATAAAGGTGATCGTGGCTCTCAGGGTAGTGCCAGCGGTTCTGCTAATATTGACATGCAAAATTAGTACGATATTTTGCGATTAAAAAGCAACCCTTATCCTGTCCACGGTGATCTGACAAAGGTAATAAACTATCAGGACACGAGAAATATCTTTCTTTCGAAAAAGGAAGGCGGAAAGATGGAAGCAAGCATTGATATGAACAATAATACAATCTACAACGTAAAAGACCCAGTACAGGCAGATCAAGCCACAAACAAAAAATATGTCGATAATCAACTTGAAAAAAAACTGGATAAAGGAGCTGATATTGATATTAAAAAGAAATCAATTATCAATCTTGATCTTCCATCAAACCAAAGAGACGCCGCATGTGTCGAGTTTGTTAACAACAGAATTGATGACATGACACAAAAAAAGTTTCTCAAAGTTGATGGCACTAACAATATGACTGGAAACTTGAATTTAAATAACAATAAAATTATTAATTTACAAACCGATTACAGAGATTCTAAATCCGCAGTTAATGTTGATTTTATGCAAGATGAAATAACAACTGTGAGAGATCTTGTCACTCAAAAAATTCATGAATCTCAGATCGTTAATTCAGGGCAAGAAAGAGACGCCTTCAGATACTTGATGGAAGACACTGATGAATCTTCGAGTGAAAACAATATCGAGGTTTTGGGTATTGTTGATTTTCCCAATTCTCCACATCAAATTAATAAAAAAGCTTACCAACTTAAACTCTTGTTTGAAAAAGGCTCACCCAACCAGTACCGGTCACGCCTCGGTTTTAACCTTTATAAACTTCCAGTCGGTTACTATACTTTGGTCGTTGAATGGTTTCCCCCGGAAATGAATGAGTTGAGTGTAACCCCGCAAGCAACGACGATTTCAATTTCTAATTATGCAACAAAAACATTCGAGAAGTACACCAAAACGGTTATCAATTTTCACAGATGGGGTAGCTCACCCCCACAACACCTTTTTCTCGATCTGCACGGTACAGTCAGTAAACCATCGTTTTTAACAATTGGTTATTTAATTGTCTATGGTGTTAAAGAAACAATTTCAAATGTTGATCCAAGTGTCTATGACACCGCTTTTGTTATTGAAAACGGAAAATTGGTAATGGAAACAGATTTGTCTTTAAACGGGCATAATTTGAATGATTCCATTTATTATTTATATGGGTATTTAGGTATGGTAAATTTAGAAAAAAATATGTTTTTTACATTAAATAGTTATGATGATTTACTCCTTCCAGATAAAAGTTATATATTAGATGTAACAGTATTATATAGAAGGAGAATAGGTCCTTTTATACCAATTTCTTTAAAAATATAACAAAGTATAGGTGATGCAAGCTTCCATTCAAAAACAACGACTAGAAAACAGAAAATAGAAATTAATTTAGAAATAAGATATGGTCTTTGTTCAATTCAATTAATTTCTAGACACTCACCAAATGAAAAATTCTTAATTTTAATTAAATATAGAGTGCCATGAAAATTTTTACATTTATTATATAGCACAATGCGGGACATTTTCGAATTCAACCATATCGACCAAACACTTTCAGCAGAGAAGGTTAAACTTCTGAAAGATTTATATACTCATTACCACAAGAAACATTATGGCTATGAAAAGTTGCACCGCGGATTTCGAAGAAAAAATTTTGTTTGTAATCTTTCAGCTGGCAAGTTAATAATAAGTGCCGCAGTAGCCGGAGGAATAACACTGAACCCTGTTGTCATGGCAACTTTAACTGGTGTTGGTCTTATTTTGAAAGCAGTGGCAAGCCTTAAGAAATACGATAAGAAAATAGAACAAGCAAATTTTGCCCGTATCGAATACCAGAAAATCCTTGACGAGATTCGCTTTTACCTCCGAGGCGAAGATTTCGACGAGAAGGCCTTTCTTGATAGCTTGAAAATGAAAGATAATTTCGTCACTGATCATTGTATGGAAATTCCGCTATCTGTTCAAAGAAAGTATGAAAAAAAATTCGCTCAATTGTAGATTTTCAAAGTAATTATATACGCTTACAAAATGATTGCACTTTTTGCAACTATTTGTTATTGGTTTTTTGAACTTCTCACTCCTCCTGATATTAGACATATACGATTTATCACTCGTGATTGCGTTTCAAAAATAATGCCCCCAACTCGTGACAAAAATGGCTACCCCATTTCCGGTCAAGATGTGGTTCCATAATAAAACAGATAAATTTACATACCACGCTTAAATACATTAAAAACATAGCCGGTGGTCGCGGGACTTTCCCTTGGAAATGAGTCATCACATTGTCAAAGTTATGTAAAGAGAATCATCTAGAAACATTAAACGAAAAAAAAAAATAAAGAGCAGCTATACGTGTTATGTGAGCACCTGGTGTATGAACAATTAAAAAAACAATGAAATTAAGAATAAAATGGAACCGCATGTAATGAAATGTCTTCTAACGCAAATGTGTGAATTCTTAAAACAAACAAATCAAGAAGAAGATTTTATAAAAATGTTGAAAAAAAACTTAGAAAATGAAGAACCGACTGAAGAGGAAATATGTTTGGTTAAGCTTACTCTTGAACAGTTGCGAAATTTGTCCGATGAGCTTGCTTAAAAAAAGAAGCGAAAAAAAAATAAACTGTAAGCTTCTCAACAAAGAAGCTGACCTATAAAAATCCTAATATAGCAATGAACCCGAGAAACATCCAGTTCAACTCTGTAACGAACATTCTTGATCTTTCGAACATGACTTCACATCTAAATCTGTTTTTCTTTCATCATTGCCGGGACTTTCCCGAAATGTATCACCCGCCGTTTTCACAAAGCCACAACTGGTCGTAACTGGTTGTAACTGAACGTAAGGCGGTCGCGACTATAAAAACTTACATCACCCCATTTTATATCATTTGGAAACAAACATGGAATGGGACGACTCTTGCGATTTGAATTTTTTAGATATTGAAAACCACTGATCAATGTAATCAAACTTCAGGCATCTCCGAGGAGCAGAAGAAATGCTTCAAATGTATATCAGCTATCATGATGAAATGAAAACATTTTCTTGAAAACTTCCTTTACAAAAGGGAAGCTGAAGGATCGCTGGTAGCAAGTGTGTACTTCAAAAAACGTACATCAAGTCTCGCAACTCCGTAAAGTTTTGGAAGTGCCTGAATACCAATCCTATTGGCAACAAGTCGTTCAAACACGAAAAAACTGTGTCTGGTTTCAGTTAACCAAGAAACTGTATCTTTGGAAATTTTCAAGACTGATGTTTAATCTCCTCTGAAGCCGCAGTCATTAATGACCACAGTTGTCAAGAGGCTGAATTTCCTTGGAAACCGCGGTCATTTTATGACCGCCGTTGTCAAGAGGCTGAATCTCCTTGGAAACCGCGGTCATTTTATGACCGCCGTTGTCAAGAGGCTGTAACTTTCTATTTTTGTACAACTTTAGTTTGTTTATATTTTCAATAAAAGCCTTATTAAAATATGTATATTCATTGTGTCCTGTTTTTTCCTTTGCTTTTTTTGTGCGCTGGGTGGTTTAATTTAGGTCGAGCAGAAAAGTACATGCTATTAAACAAATGTATACCAATTGTATCTCACAATGGATGTCTACACAGATCAACACACGATCTCACAAGATTTCCCATCAAAAAATAATATATTAATTGATGAACCAGATTTCTCTGACAAAGAAGAATGGCCAACAGAAGAATGTTTTGAAATTGTTGAAATTTTCAAATGGAGAGATATTTCTGATGGAATATACAGAATAAAAAACGTTACACACCGAAAAGGTAAATTTGGGGATTCAGCTATTTTAACTTTAAAAACAAAAAATAGCGATGATTTTCGTGTATGGGCCCCAAAACGTCTTGTTGAAGATCTTATATATTATCCTTATCGATTTGTTAAAAAAATGGGTGTAGAAATGTCTGATGAAGGAAACGAATATTTTGTTTATAGATTAAAAAAATAAATTAATGATTATGATAAACTTCTTCAAACATATCAGTGCAAAACTTAATTAGGGTTAAATCAATTATATCGGGGACAGAAATGGTTATTTCATGTAAGATTTCTTCTTCTTTATAACAAGGGTAACAAAACCCTCCACAACAACAATGCATACAGGCTACACACACTATAATATGCACAAGCCGCTCCATTTCAGGACAGAAAGGTTGTATTAAAAGCTCGTTGTGAACCAGGTTCCAACCCAAAGCCTCTCGCTCTTTCAGTTTTATGGCGAGGTAATGTTTATAAATTATCTCACGTAACTCTGGTGGTAGGTTTTGTATTGCTTCAATAACCTGACAGGTGTTTAATCCGGCAGCCATCTTTGACTCACAAATATTTAATCGATTATAATTTTTTTGTGTGTGTTCGGTTATGTTTCGTTTTTAAAAAGAAAAAAAAAAATTGGTGGTTGGTACTCTTCAGAAAAGCACACCGAGGTCAACCAATTCCTTAAAGTCGTTATATGCGTTGTGCCAGTCGTAAGTATCAGAGCAAATCTTTAATAAAGGTATATTCCCAATCGGAGGAGTGTACAACAGTTTATGTTTGATTCCTTGCTCAAAACAGGGATAACAAAGCCCTTCCCAGCGACAGTCTATATAATCTAAACATATAATTATACCCACAAGTTGCTGTCTGTTATGACAGAAAGGTTGTTTTAATAACTCATTGTGTACCTCTTTCCATTTAGCTGTTTTTCGAACAGCAGGAGCGTCCTTTGCAATTAATTGCTCTAAAATTTGTAAATTTGCTGGCCCAAGTTCTTTCAAAATTTCTTCAATGTTAAGCATTGACATTGCAACTTATATAATAAAGATTTGTTTTTCTTTAATTAAAAATTTTTTATGCTGGACGGTGTTTTCAAGTAAGTAGTAATACATGCGTCAAACAAATACTACCTGTTGTCAGTGGTTTATTTAAGAATTTTAAAGCTCCCACCAATAACATGCGACGCAGGAGCTTGTTATTGGTGGGAGTTTTAAAATTCTTAAATAAACCTCTCACAATCAGGTGGTATTTGTTTGACGCATGTATTACTACTCTTCTTGGTTGGTGCTACCCCTTAACGTGGGAGATGGGCAGCGGTCTTAAATATCCAGATTCTCTGTGTCTTCTTTGTTGCAAAGTATTTTGTAAGGTCGAGAAGATTTCCTCTTTGTCTCACTTTCCACAACCTTTGCCATGGCAAAAAGGTTAAAGGTCAAATAAACCCAAATTTGGATAATTTTTCTTTTGCCATTCAGACACGACTTAACACTAGAAGGAATCATTATAAAGCAAAATTGGACTGAAATTTTCCTCCCTGGGGCCTTAAAGGAGTAATATAGCTAAAAGTACGAAGATATCCGAAAATTTCACGAAAACGTTTCTGAAATGACCGCGCGCTTGAATGGAAGGAATGCAAACGACTCGGATTTTTGTGGCGTCACTGTTGACTAGCATGCTGCGAGCTGAGGCAAGCGAAAAGGGCTTTTGATCGATGGTAGTGCGAGTGTTGTCTTGTAAGAATCTTTTTGGGAAATACGCTGCTTTCACCCGTCTTGTCGTTGAAAATGACCAAGAACGTACAGCCGTACCAGTTTGAACCAATAGCCACGCAATCGGACGGCGAAACCTCCGATGACTCCGACAGTAATGGCTACGACATAAATGAGGACCGAATTGGTCAAGTGGACTGGTGAGCGCTTATTTATTCATTACACTGTGAAAGGTCGCTTTACAATTGTTAATAAATGTGTTGCAACTTGATGTCAGGGATTTTTGTTGTTATTTGCAGCCGTTTTGTGCAATTATCGATGTTTCTTGTTAGGCTTTACGGAGCAATTTACGCAGTGTAAGCAAAGCTTCTTATCATGCTCGTTTCTTACGGTTCGATTTCCAACTGGTTTGTTAGTA
The DNA here is from genome assembly GCA_964030785.1 of Siderastrea siderea. NCBI lineage: Eukaryota > Metazoa > Cnidaria > Anthozoa > Scleractinia > Rhizangiidae > Siderastrea > Siderastrea siderea. The sequence goes on from OZ034967.1 coordinate 11,459,808, forward strand.
CGGTTTTCGTAATCATCCTAGCGACAACAAACGACAGGAAATCAACTGAGGAAATGGAGCTCAAGTATTGTGACACAGCCTAAAGCAAAGCTTCCAGTTCCTGTTGAATGTATTATTGTTAGTTTTATAGCATGCCTACATCAGCCTCAAAATCTTTAAGTTTAGTCAATTAGGTCAATTAGTGATTGCAAGACATTTATGCAATGTTTGTTTTGTTCTATACGATCTTGAACTCAAAATTTAGGTGCATTTGTGGCAACTGTGTACCAATCCAAACTGGGAGAGAAAGTGTTTGCTGTCGGGAAAACGCTACATCCTGTGATAAGATACCACCTGCCATGTCCTGCATCACAGATAATGACAATTTTACAGCTGTATGCACAAATCCAGCTGTCATTGAGACAGCTTGTAATCAGTATTTAGAAAATGAAGGCCCGATTGACGATGAGCCACTGAATGAGTACGTATGCATGTAACTCTTATGATAGTTTATTTTTGAAAATAGAATGGGGGCATGAGCTCTGTCTATAGGTTGGTGCAGCCCAAATGGGTGTAGTTTTTGATCTGTTTTGGTCTGAAAATGGTTGTTGACTTAGGTGTCAGGTCTGAAAATGGTTATCGATTCAGGGGTAATGTTCATGTCTTAATTTTTCAGTGGTCAGTTCTGAAAATAGGTAGGAAAGTAACATATTTTGGTCTAAAAATGGGAAGAAAAAATTATTCATTTTGGTCTCAAAATGAGTGAGCGATTGTTTTACCCATACGCACCATTGCCCCTACCCTATATGTTATTTACCTGAGATAGGAGTCTTTATTGATACGGGATTACAATCAAAACAAAATCTGGTTCTGCCAAAAGCACTAATCCTGCCGGGAAGAAAAAGAAGGAGAAGGAGGAGAAGGAAACCCTCGTGATTCAAAATATGACACCTGTGGGATTGAAGAAAAATGAGGCGACCTGTTTGGGTGAAATGCCTAATGACTACGATCCTACTGTGGAGGAAGTGCAAGAAGGTGTGTCTTACCCTCAAGCCAATGAGAAAGAAACCCAGGAAGCGGTGCAAGAGCTGACGAATCAGTTGAATGGCATGGTGGACCAAACCACCCAAACTCCTCCTCAAGCCACATTGGAGGAGACATTTAACAGTAAGGTGAAATTGGTGGGGGTGTATGACAGTCCTGAAGCTTTTTCACAAGCCATGAACGGTGAAAGAAAGGTCAACACGCCCAAGTATCAAACTCCTCCTCCTCCTCCTCCCAAGGATGACATTAAACCTTTCACGAGAATGGTGAATTTTGCTAACATATTTCGTACCCCAGGTGAGGAATATATGATTTGCCCTTATCATCGAGTTCGTTTGGAGGAACGCAAGTCCAAAAATGGGTGGGAGTACTTGAAATGTCCTATGGTTCCCTGTTTGCTGTTTTGCCCTAAAGAGAAGGCCATCGAATATATGACGGAAGCGCATTATCGACCTCATCCAGACGTCCGCAACGTGTGGAGCTGTTTGTTGTGCTTTTGCCGTGAACCCGCCACGCTTCAACAGAGCCACTCCTCAGACAACCCCAGACGCATGTTTCTGACCTGTTCCAAGAAAAAGTGCAACTTCTTTCGGTGGGCTGACAAACCTTTGGGCCAAAAGTACCGTGATTGGTTGTTCAAGAAGGAAGAAAAGCCAGAACACCCTTTGCCTACCCATGATGCTAATGGATATCCATTGCGTGGGTATGACATCCCAGATTCACTACCACCTCCATCACCCTGAGTGAGGCGCAAAGAGGATTTGCAGCGAGAACGTCCCCTCACTGACTATGAGAACCAGTTGTTGCAAAAAATCCAGGAACTCAAGAGCCGTCAAGAGGTATTGGTGGCTCCAGCACCACCTCCACCCAAGTACAGTGACAGTGTGCAGAACTGGAAGAAAGGCCTAGAGGCTGTAGCTTATGATATCCGTACTGGTTTACCCAGTGACGGTTTGTTTTAAACATTTCTTTGTAGGAAAAGAAACTCTTTTTTAGAAAAAAGCAGGTCCGTAAAAAAGAGAATTATCGACCGGGGCGCCGGTACTTTTTCAAAAACGCGCTCTCTTTTAATCTCATTTGACTTGTAAAGAAAATTCTATAAAAGGAGTGTTGTTGTAAGAATAAAAAAGTTCAGTTTGAAAAAACCATGGAGTCTGTTGCTGTGTGTTATGCTTGAAAATATTTATGGGATTTGATGCGATTGAACTGTCATCAAACCCTTTCCAACCGAATGTCCCGAAGACACACATCCCTTGAAGGTATTTGAAGAAACCCACGTGGAAAAAAATGTGTATAGATGGGTCGTGTTTGTATTGTGGTTGAAACCACACCCGAATGCCTTGTGATGGTATCGAATCATTCAAAAGGCGTACCCTCATAGTGTACCTACCATACAAACCCTGTGGGATCTCTGTTGGAAGGTATGGCACCTAGAAAGACAAAAAGAAAGACAACCTCCCTCTCAGAGCAGTGGCTCTCCCGTTACCACGATCCCAGAGCCGAAGGCAGTTTAGGTGGCGTGCAACGATTTGCCCCTTGCTCACAAGATTCCCCTGAAAAAAGTTCAACGCGTATTGGAACGGGATTTGGCGTGTACGTTGCATAAACCTCGACGTCGTCGTTTTCCCACTCTCCCCGTGATTGTCGGTGGATTGGACGATCAATGGGTGGCAGATCTGGTGGAAGTCCAACCCTTGGCCAATTCAAGTACACTCGAGGTATTCGTTATTTGCTGATGGTCTTGGACGTGTTGTCCAAGTACGCGTGGGTGCAACCCTTGAAAGTCAAAACTGGGGTGACCTTGGTCAAAGCCTTTGACAAGATTCTGAAACAAGGTCGTAAACCCAACCGTTTGCAAACGGATCGAGGTACAGAATTTTACAATCGCACGTTTCAACGCTGGGTCAAGGATCATGGGATTGATCATTTTTCCACCGAGGTGGATGCCAAAGCTGCCGTGGTGGAACGGTTTAACCGCACATTGAGAGAACGAGTGTACCGTTATTTCACGGCGGCCAACACGTTACGTGTTGACGACGAGTTACCCCAATTGGTGCAAGGTTACAATGCGACGCGTCATGGCAGTATTGGCATGGCACCCCAGGGGGTGACGTGGGATAACGAAGAAGCCGTGTGGAAACGTCTCTACGAAAAACGTTTGAAAGAAAAACGTCCCCAACCAAAATTCAAGGTGGGGGATCGTGTACGTCTTAACAAGATTCATTGTACCTTTGAAAAAGGGTATTTGCCCGGTTGGACCGAAGAAATGTTTGTGGTGCATCGCGTGGTGCCCGGCGTTGTACCCACCTATAAAATTCGCGAGTGGGATGACAACCCGGTGAAAGGCACGTTTTACGAAGCCGATGTACGAAAAGTCCACGTGTCCGACGAGGCCTAATTGTTTCGTATAGAAAAGGTACTTAAGAGGCTCTGACTGTAAATATCGAGAATCGGCGGACAAGCTCAAAAAATCGAAAATCCGGATAACTTGCCAGAAGAACACTTTTGGGGAGCTATCTTCGAAAATATTACTTAAACATTCTGGAATTCTATTGTTTTCGGGAAATTCGGAAAAACGGTTTTGCTTAATTTATTACGCAATAATCAGGCTTAAAATTAAACAAATTGAAAGCGCTTGCTTTTAAACAGTTTGCAACGCCAGAAAACAATTTTAATTTTAAATGATAGCAATACTCTTCTACTTTCTATCAATAGGAATTGCATGGAGTTTTGCTTTATTTCTGTGGTTTGGTGGTTCTTTGAAACAAAGCCATTTTGCGCACTTCGGAAAAAGGCAAAAATTGGTAAACTTTAGAGGCTTAAAATGGGTCTTGGTATGTCTAATATCGAATTGAAATAAACACTGTGATAAAGTTTGGCCCTACTTCTATTATAATATGAAATAAAAAATCTGGGCAATTCAGGCTCGTGCTGACAAAAACACAAATTCGCGAACCAGTGTTGCCAAAATGTGCATAATTTGGATAATAGAAAAAAAACTGTACTGGAAGGACGACTTGAAATATGACAAATTGTTTACTGTAACTATTCTCGGATGGTCTTTCTACTACATGATGCATTCCCTGATATCTTCATTTGTCTTTCTGAAGAACTACGAACAAATTTGGAAAATTGTTGGTGAAACTAGAGTGCAGTGGGTTATCATTTTTTGTCAGATGTCTATACCCTGCAGCACCAATGGCCTTTCTTTGTTATTTGCAGTTTTTTTGGGGGGAAAACTATTGTTCTCGAAAATCCAAACGGTTCCTTTTACAAATCATTAAAGTTGACGGACGCGTATAAATTGAGAGCTCAGTTTGGCTGTGTAAAGTAAGGAACACAAAAGTATCACTCAAAATAATCCAGTCACCCAACCGATCACTGCACGTTCATGCAAACGTGAAAATATTCTTCAATGAAAATCTTATCCTCTAAAACCGTGAAAGAGTTCTCAGCGATCTTGCAAAGTAAAACAAAACAAGCTGTGTATTAATATCTCTTAGATGTACAGCAGCATTTAGAACTCGTAAATACCGATCCCGCTGCCAGAACGTCCGTGGTTTGTGTTTTTTTAAACATATTTATACAAGTGTAATAGTATCGATAGGAACAGCACAATTTTTGACAAATGCGTATAAATCACAATAATAATGATGCACTTTTGCTCCTGGCCAAAATAGTGTCTTTTAAAAAAGTCGCCCAAAATCTTAGTAGCCGTTTGAAAAGAGCGATCGTATCACGTACACAACAACATACTATATTTGGCAGTTTTCTTCTCTCGAAGAGAAAGGTGTCATATGTATACGAAACTAATTCTAGACTTGCCTGTCACAATTTTCGTCCCAGTGGAATATCAGCTGCACATGACAGTATGCCCCAAACATAGGGATGCGTACGGTATTCGCTGGAGAACTAGCCATGCATAAAACAGCGGCCAATGTAAGAGACCGCATTTAAAAACTGCCATATAGTAGGTTGACAAATTGACAAAAACTATTCACGTGACTCAGGTCACGCAACAGCTGTGTAGAACTTTTAAATCTTTTTATCCTTCTCTTTAGTTTTACGTAGAAATAGTATAAGCCCAAAACAATGCAAGAATAGATTGAAGGAATGTTTTAGGTCATTCTTTGTGTGTCTTCAGTAAATAAATCCTCTAAATTGAGCTCACCCAAACTACTACTTTTCATTTCATTCATTTCATTGTTCAAGTTTTGGCAACACTGGTTCGCGAATTTGTGTTTTTGTCAGCGCGAGCCTGAATTGCCCAGATTTTTTATTTCATATTATAATGGAAGTAGGGCCAAACTTTATCACAGTGTTTATTTCAATTCGATATTAGACATACCAAGACCCATTTTAAGCCTCTAAAGTTTACCAATTTTTGCCTTTTTCCGAAGTGCGCAAAATGGCTTTGTTTCAAAGAACCACCAAACCACAGAAATAAAGCAAAACTCCATGCAATTCCTATTGATAGAAAGTAGAAGAGTATTGCTATCATTTAAAATTAAAATTGTTTTCTGGCGTTGCAAATTGTTTAAAAGCAAGCGCTTTCAATTTGTTTAATTTTAAGCCTGATTATTGCGTAATAAATTAAGCGAAACCGTTTTTCCGAATTTCCCGAAAACAATAGAATTCCAGAATGTTTAAGTAATATTTTCGAAGATAGCTCCCCAAAAGTGTTCTTCTGGCAAGTTATCAGGATTTTCGATTTTTTGAGCTCGTCCGCCGATTCTCGATATTTACAGTCAGAGCCTCTTAAGCGTCAAAAAGGTCGAGTGTTGGTCAAGTGGAAAGGCTGGCCTGACAAGTACAACAGTTGGATTGCCAGTCAAGACGTGACTTCATTGAAAAGGAAGAAGAGGAAAACATGACGTTTGTACCCACCTCGTCGTTTTACATGAGGTTGATGAGTCATGCCAGTGCCCGCGAGTTTCCTCACAACCGTTCCAGTCATTTCAAAAACCGTTTGCCTAAACCCATTCGATTTGTGGGACGAGGATGGCAAGTGGGAATGGTCAGTTTGTCGTTACCCACCATTCCGGTGGTAGGAGAAGAATTTGTCAACGAAAAGGAACCCCTGCTTTTTGTTCGATGGCACGAGCGGGTGTATGATCAAGATGACGAAGGCAGTGTTCGCTGGTGGCACGAATGCTGCGAATTGAAGATTTTGGGTAAAGACATGAAAGACAGTTTGTTGTCGTCCACCGGATATCAATTTTTTCAACAACTGGTTCATCGCTACGATCAAGAAAGAGCCAATCGAACCAAACCCAAAAACAAATGGGCTGAGGACACTGGCACCAAGTTGTACCCTTCCTTTGAATGGACCTCCCGAGGAGATTTGTTGTTGAACACGGCCAATGTGGATTACCAAAGGCAAGTGGCACGTGTCTCATGGGGACAAACCTTGGCACTGAAAATGAGATGGATTGAAGAACCCACCTCTGGTACGTTTCGACTGGGACCTAACTTATGGCAAGAATTTCGATCAGATACCATTCCCACCCCGTCAGATGTGCAGGATGCTAACAAGCAACCTACGTTTCGGAAAGTGGATTGTGGGTATTTGGTGCTGAGCATGACGTGCAATTGGCGTTTTGTTAATTTGAACGACAAGTTTCGTCCTTCCACGGAATTTGCACCCACCCGTCCCTTGCACGTCTATTGCAATGTGGGTACCAGCAGCATGGTGGGTAATCGCGTGACGGATCTCTTGAGAGAAATCAAGTATCACCCTCAAAATACCACTCACTTTGAACCCATCCACATTCAATATTTGCCGGTGCGAAATGAATTGGTGGAAATCATCGAAACACAGATGGCAGAAATCAATGGGGAACTCGTTCAGTTTGGGGAAGGGCACACCATCCTGACCTTACACTTTAAAAGGGAGGTCGTGTGAAAGAAAAAAAAAGACAGGATGTCGTTCTACGTGACGTTGCCCAGTCATGCCAACCGACGAGAATTTCCCAACAACTAAGCCAATTGGTTCAAGATTCGTTTACCTCATCCCTTACATTTACCCGGTGGTCAATGGCAAGTGGGATTGAGTGCCATTTCTTTACCGGATACCCGTGTGAATTTGTACGATTTGGTGAAGAAAGATGGGTACATTTTGTCGACTTCCTGGGACCAAGCCATTCCCAAACCAGATGGAAAAGATGATGGAATGCAAGCCGACACAGGATCCGCTCAAACCATCATCAATGACATCAAAGATTTGGATTGGGTGGTGGATGGAGTGAGTTTTATGAAAGCTGCCATTACACACATCGAACAACAGCGCAAGCAAACGGCCGTCCAAGTAGGACGTTTTACCAGTGAGCAGGGCAAACACACCTACGTTAAGTTTCCTTGGGGAGGGGAAGATCTGATCATTGACAATACCAATGTCTGTCATTGCGATCTGGACACTCCGGCTATTGCCATCTACACTAAGTTTGCTCTCAAGATGGGATGGTTGCGTAAAATCAGCAGTGGTTTGATTCTGGGACCCAACTTACTGCAAGAATTCATGGGAGATCAAGTACCCGACATGAAAAATAACAGTGATTGGAACGATTTGAACGACGATCAGAGCAACCCGGTCTTTTGGACGGTTCGTTCTATTTTGCCGGATTATTTACAATTGAGCATGAGTTGTAGTTGGCGCTTCACCAACTTGAATGTAGCGTTTCGTTCGGTGGTGGGAGAACCCACACGATCTCTACACGTGTACTCGGACGTGGCAGGCAGTAGCATTGTGGGAAATCGCGTGACCGAATTGTTGCGAGAAGTCAAGTACAAGAGGGAAGGACGAGGGACCATTTACGTTGAACCGTTGCATATACAATACATCCCTCTTCGCAACGAGATGATTGAAATCATTCAAACGCAAGTGGCAGAAACCAATGGAGACCTGTTCAAGTTTGGAGAAGGCAACGCCATTGTCACGTTGCACTTCAAAAAGACATAAAAAGAAAAAGAACAACAAGTTGACAAAACAATCATGCCTCAGAAAAGAAGACAACGACGACAAAGAAAAAGTCAAACCCAACGGCGGCAACGTAAACAATTAGGTGAAGGTGTGGGAGCATTGGTAGCAGGGATTCCCAAAGCTGCTTGGAAAATCACCAAAGGGTTGGAAACGTTGGCAAAAAACAATGCTCAAAGAAGTCATTTAAAACGCATGGCGGAAATCAAAAGTGGTAAGCGAAAATGGTATGCCGGGGAATCCTTCAATTGTGACATCATGTGAGTTGCTGTCGTGTATAAAAAGATAAGAGTCACGTGAAAAGAAGAAAAAAAAGCGATCATTGGTGACGAGTGAAGAAGAAAAAACATGTGGGGTGGAAGGTTGACGCGATATTGTCCTGACGAGTACTACGATCAAGATGGGAAAGGGATGTTGGCAGACATGTTTCGTGGTGGTCTCCAAAGAATTAAAAGGACCCGAAATCCCTTGAAACTACCTAGTAACACCTTGAGTGGATTAAAAGCAGGCTTGACACGGGGTGTCAAACGAAAAGCCGAACAAGTGATCAAACAGGAAATTACTAAACGAGCCAAGAAAGCCTTGGGTAATAAGAACGTGAAAAAAGCCGTGCACGTGGCCAGTGCTTTGTTTCCCAGACAAGTGAAAAGAGCCCGTGACATTTTTGGTGTCTAAAAAAACATGCCGTTGCCTCCAGTCCATTCTCGGCCTGGACGTATTCGCGGTGATCGTGGTTTGCCTCAACGTGGTGGATTGTTTCCTTTTTGGAAATTGATGAGAAGACGACCGCGACGACAACGTGGAGGGTGGTTGAGTCAAAGTGTCGTGAGAATTCCAGGCATGGATTTGGCGCAACGGTTGGCACGACGACGACGGTATAAAAAACTATCACCACGTGGTCGCTCTACAACTAGACGAAGAAGAAGGAGACGTTAAAGAAAAAAAATGGCAGAAGCAACTCCAGCTCATGCTTGTTCCAAAGGAGCCATCAACCCGGCATTGAGAGTATTAAAGGTAACTCCTACATACATTAGCATCAATGCCTATCGCATGGTGACCATTCAACCCACGACCACGGGGATTAATCCAATGGAATTCATTATTCCTGCTTTGGACGATTATGTGGATTTGGGGCGCAGTTACTTTAAGTATAACAGATAGCGCTCGCTTTTCTTCGAAGTCAAATGATATTAACACTCAATGTTTTTGTCAACGAGCTTTTCAATCCCAACTCCTTCAACAGAGTGGTGGAGGGATCGATCCACAAACCCCAGTGGGAACCAATGAATTTGATGTCAATCCTTTTGTGGATCGAACCAGTGCTACTATGGGAGTACGCGAACGCCATTTTACCACCCGATTACGTCAAACGGGTAACTTTGTGGACAGTCCACACGTAGTACGAGCTCTCCAAGGTGGATTACACCGTGCCGTGGATCGTGTGTTGACCACGACCCCTAACATGCACGATCAAGACCGTCTCTACTTCATCCTCAGTTCCAACCGTCTCACCAGCAATTTCCAAGGGTGGGGATTACGCGCCGGTGAATGGCGAGAAAGAGGAGTCCGCTTGGATGCCCTGCTCAATCGTTTGGCTCAAGCCCTCAACAGCAACGAACAATTCGAAATGGACGACTCGTTTCAATTGTCCATCACGCAAGTGCATCATGCTCCCCAGGGGAGTGGAAAAAAAAAAACGTCGTCTGACACCCGGAAATCAGTTCCCCAAACTTTTCAACCAAAACAAAAAGACCCGTCATCCGCATCCAAAATAGCGATGACCTGACGAAGAGTTGACCAAGTTCAGAACAGCCCCTTCCCTCTACGAGTACCAGATTCTCTTGGTCGATGCGGACCGTGCGTACCACGTGAAAAGTTTTGGACCAACCCAACCCAAACAATTGATCCTGTTCCACGAGAAAGACCATTACGATGTCATCACCAGTCTCCCTGGGTTCTTCAACAAAGGTTACGTCTGCCACCTGCTTTAAATCCTACGATCATGAGGGACGTCACCGATACACAAAGAAAATTGAGTGTGGTGCCTGTCGCCAAAAAGAGTGCCCCGATTTCCTCCACGCCTACCCAAAGCCTCGCAACGCTGCCATGACTGTGGACGGGACTTTTTCGGAGACACCTGTTACGAGGCCCATTGCACCAAAACCCGGGATGGAAAAACGGCTCGGGTCCATCAACAAAGTATTTGTTTCACTCGACGCCTATGTGAGGAGTGTTTCAAACTGGAAGTGGGGTTGAAAGACATTGAGCGTCACCGCTGCGGTACGTGGATTGTCCTTCCTGCCACTAGTACGTCGACGCTCAAACCCATCGCTGTTACATTCAAAGAGCTCTCACCCCTCAAGAAATCCAACAGCAAAAAAGGGAACGCAAACGAAAACGTCGGCGTCAACGAGGTCCCCCTGCCAAACGAGGTGCTGCTGCTGGCCTCCAAATCCTGCAGGCCAATGAGGAAGGAGAAGACAATAATGATGATGATGATGAGGACGATGACGAACAAAACCCCCCACCCCTGCACGTGTTCTTTGACATCGAAGCCATGCAACCCCAAGAACAGCACGTGGCCAATCTGATCGTTGCCGAAACCGAAGACGACCCTCGACCCTTTCACTTCCGAGGAGACCAGTGTGTCCGAGAGTTTCTCGAATGGTTGGATACCCTGACCCTGAACGAGACGCGTCCGGTCAACGTCATCGCCCATAATTTCCAGGGGTACGATGTGTATTTCGTGGTGCACCAGTACTACGCTGACAACCAAAAGGTGGAACAGATCCGCAACGGGTGTAAACTCTTGCAAGTGGAACGTAACAAGATCATTCGTTTCATCGATTCTCTCAGCTTGTTCTAGATGCCCCTCTCGGCGTTTCCCAAAACCTTTGGGCTCATTGGACTCAGAAAGGGCTACTTTTCCCACAAGTTCAATATCCCAGAAAACCAAGCGTACGTGGGGCCCATCCCTGCCCAAGACTACTACATGCCGGAAACCATGTCCCTCGAAGGACGCCAAGACTTCGAAAAGTGGCACCAGGAGCAACGGGACAGCCACAAGGTCTTTGATTTCCAAAAAGAATTGGTGGCTTACTGCAAATCGGATGTCCGCCTATTGAAAGAAGGGTGTTTGACTTTCAAGCGTTTGTTTGAAGCCAAGACGGGGTTTAACCCATTTGAGCACATGACCATCGCCTCGGCCTGCAACCGTGATCTGCGCATCAACCGCATGATCCCCGACAGCCTGGCCAGTGAACCCCTGGGAGGATGGCGGAATCGTATCAACCAATCCCAAGTGGCGCCCGAATGGTTAACCTGGTGCGATCACCAGCTGCGCCAGGAAGCCCTGGATCAACTCATCCGCGAAGACCTGGAAGCTCACGACCTGATGGCGCATTCCTACCCAGACCATCCTCATCCCAGTCAATGCCATTACCTTCAACACGTGGGCAATGCTTTCGAGTATCGCGTGCCCGGTACCACCTTCACCGTCGACGGTTTCCATCGTGAGACCAATACCGTGTACGAATTCCACGGGTGTTTCTGGCACGGGTGTCCCAAGTGTTATCTCGTACGTGACAAAAAACATCTCCGCCTTTGGAAGTGTACCATGCATGAAGTTTACGAGAGGACCCAAAACAAAATGACCCGTCTTCGCACCCAAGGCTGCAACGTCATTGAAATGTGGGAATGTGAGTGGAACCGCCTCAAGCAAACCCGTCAAGACATCCAAACGTTCGTGGCCTCCCTGCAATTCGTGGAACCTCTCAACCCCCGTGACGCCTTCTGTGGTGGACGTACCAATGCCATCAAGCTTTACCATCACTTGACTCCTGGTCAAAAGATCCACTACATGGATTACACCTCCTTGTGCCCCTGGGTCAACAAAACGTGCGTCTACCCCAAAGGCATCCCCAGTTCATCTCGCAACCGGGTCACACCAACATCGATGACCTACTTTGGTTTCGTGCAATGTCAAGTGCTGCCTCCACCTCAGTTGTACCATCCCGTGTTGCCTTACCATCATGCCGGCAAACTCACCTTTCCTCTCTGTGCCACCTGCGTGCAAGAAGAAATGGGCAAACCTCCCTTGAAGAGATCCCATCTGTGCGCACACTCCGAACACGAACGAGCCCTGACAGGGACGTGGTGCACCCCCGAACTGCAAAAAGCCGCAGAGTTGGGCTACAAAATCCAGTACATCTACGATGTGTGGCATTTCCCAGAAACCTGTCAAGGCCTTTTCCAAGACTACGTCAACACCTGGCTGAAACTCAAGCAAGAAGCCAGCGGTTGGCCCAAATGGGTAGGCGACGACGAAGCCAAACGCCGCAGGACATCTGCGAGTACTATGAGCACGAAGGTATCCATCTGGAGTACGGCAAGATCGAGTACAATGCAGGTCTGCGGCAACTGGCCAAAATGATGTTGAATTCCCTGTGGGGCAAGTTCGGGCAACGTCTCAACAAGATCCAAGTCCAAACATTCGACGACCCCCAAGCCTTCACCGTTTCCTGGATACCGACATCGTCACGCACAACTTGGAAAGGTTTCCGAGTGCCCCTGGTGTACATTTGTCACGTGATTTGTTATGGATAGCCATTTTGCCTTTACTTACTCTCCATCACCATTGCTGCTGGCAGCACACCAGTATAAATGATTTGAAATACTTTGTTTCCAATTTCCAAGAACAGCACATGATTTTTTCTTGGCAAGTGCCTCAATTTTCGTAGAGATGTCTAATTGCAAAAAGAGGAAAATAAAACAAAAACAGTATAGAAAATAGAAACACCCACGTATACTTGTTCATGAAAAGTAACATTGCAATTAAGCAGCACAACTTCAGTTGTTCTGGTTTTAAAACAAGGTAAATGCATCACTGTTTTATTAATTAGTATTGGGGTTTTGTCTGCATGGAATAACTATAAGTGCTAATGGCACCAGGGAATCGCATGAAAACCGGAATAAAAATACTTATTAAATAACCAGCATTTTTCAGTAACTAAAATGTGCAGTTCCATGAAATATCCATGCCCAAGCCATATTGTCAGGTGGGTGTGTGTGTGTGTGTGTGTGGGGGGGGGGGGGCATCTCATAAGCCAATGTTTGCAAAATGAAATGTTAATGTAGGGGGTTGTAATAAGAAAACCCTCCACATGGGAGGATACCCTGTGAGCAGTGGTTTCTGGCGAACGAGAGGACGGGAACCACTGCTAGCAGGGTAATGGGAGGAAGGACATTTCCTGACACCTCATATTTGAAGAATAACTGGTCTGCCAAATTAGTCTTGTCAAATTTTGGCAGATATATTCTTTACCCAGTGTCAAGAACAGCTATAACATACTTGTTGCTACATGCCAGCAGTCGAATTTGTGGTCGATGTCTTTTTCATTTTCACGCACGTATTTTTTAATACCAGAGTGCCTGTCGGTGATCAAGGTCTTGATGGTCACCTCTTGACTTTTGATTACAGCTAACCTTCTCTTCAGGCCTTCGAGCTCCATGTGGTAGGAACTTTTAACCTCATTGCTCTGAAACCATTAAAGAGAACATATTAGACCACTGGGCCAAAACCGGCCTTTTTTTCAATCCAGTTTCCTTTGCATGCAGTACATTACTACAAATTTATTCCTATCCAAGCCAGTTTGGTATGCATACCATTGTATTTGGTATGCTTGACCAAACTTGGGTTTTAAAAGTTTTTTTTATGGGGGGTGGGGGGAACAGGGCTGCTAATGTGATGGTCTTACCTGACTACCAGTTCACAAATCAGTTTACAATATTTTCTTGTTACTGACAAAAAATTAATTGGGAAATATTTTTCTTACTGATTATTGATTCTTATATAATCATTTGAAATACACTACAAATAACTTGAAAGACATTCACCTGAACAAGTTCAACAGCCAGAACTTTATTAAGGTTGAGCTTGGTGGTATGTGCCATACTTGGCTGAATGGCCTGGGGAGTCACACCTTGCGTCTCCTCCAACGGCTATTTCGTTACCCTGCAGAGCTTTCAGTAGCGACAGCTGCTCTCTTTCCCAGCATCTGTTCACTGCAGGTGCAAGATACAACCTTTGGAGCTTGTAGTATGTCTCCAGTGACATATACAAAACTCCAATATGCTTGAAGAAACTAGCCACTCTTGCAGGGCTGCTTCCTGTGAAGAGAGTTCCTGCAGCACACAGCATGTTTCCCCACGGCAGCCTGCCATCATATTGTTGGCTTGTCCAGTTCCTTATGTGGCCATTTAAACACTTTGAAACAACTACAATCATGGAACTCACTGTTTTTTCAATTCTTGGTACTGATGGTGCAAGACACTTGTGGCAATTCTGGAAAAGCTCAAACAAGTTGCTTTCAAGTACCAGAAATTTCCTCCCAAATGGTGCAGTTTCCTCCTTTATGTCTCCAGTTTCTTCATTCTCCTCAACACCACTGTCTGGTTTGATGTCTTGTAAGTCCCTAAAAGTGCATTTGTGTGGATGTAGACACTTGTTAACAGTAACTTATAAGGTAAGGGCTTGTTTTTAGAAAATGAGAGTGGGATTCTATAATGCTGGAACATTCCTTTGACGTCAGAAGTGTAAGTAACATGGGAAACCAACTAGCAGAAAGGAAAGTAATCAACAATACAAGAAACAAGATAATTTATTTAACTCAGCTCAGCTTAACAGAGATTAGATTATATTAGAAATTAACATAGACAATTTAATACAATATAATAAAAAAAATTTACGGAGAGAGGGAGTGGGATCATCCAAACAGCAGAGGCTAATCTAAAATATCAACCGCTCATCTCCACTGCTGCATTCACTGCACACACTTTCTGTATCTGACTCGTCCGTGGCACACTCTATCTCTGTACTGGCTGGGACTGCTGACTTCACCGTCAGTTCAGGTTTTTGCTTGGAGTCTTTCAGTAAACCATCCTCGGACAAGGAACACTGATCTGCGCTAGAAAGCACTGATGTAAAATAAGAATAATTAAGAGACGGTTGCCGATAATAATGATAATGATAGTGAAAAATGATGATAACTGATTGAGGTCATTAATAAAGCAATAATCTCCCTATCTACTTAAATACTGTTACTTTTTGGAGAAGTTGTCTGAATTGGAACGGTTTTGCAATTTGTTCGGGTCGTCTGAGTGGGACGGCTTCTCACCTGAGGAAATTAGAAAATAATACGTACGGTAATCATGGGAATTAGTAAT
Source organism: Siderastrea siderea (assembly GCA_964030785.1). NCBI lineage: Eukaryota > Metazoa > Cnidaria > Anthozoa > Scleractinia > Rhizangiidae > Siderastrea > Siderastrea siderea. Next base: position 11,475,031 of record OZ034967.1, read on the forward strand.
TTTTGGAACCGGGGAAAGGGTTCATAGGGGTAGAGCCTTGACTTTCTTTATAGTTTGTAAAAACATACTTGTAACTGCTGTGTGACTGTCGTCTGTGAAGCGTTGTCATAAACTATTGTCCCATGTGTTTGAAAGGCAGCCTCTTTTTTCCCTGGGAACACTTGTACTTCAACTGATTTGCTTTTGGGTGACTTGGGTCGCAAGTTTCCACGAACTGTAAATATACAAGCATTCCTCTTAAAAGTTAAAGTTGTATCTGTTCCTGTGATTTCCGGCGATCATTCGTCAAGCAATTCTGCAAGAGTTTAAAAAAATGGTAATAAGAATTATGTTTTCAGTACACCGGGACTCTTGTTTAGAAGAGTAATAAAGGTAAGTGTTACAGGATGCTTGCGAGCTCTGAATGGCATTTAACATTTTAATCATAAGTCAATTCGGTCTAGCAGCGAACACAGAGATTATCAATACCGTTTCTGGCCCACTTTCAGGCCAGAAAAGACATACGTCTTCATTAGCTTGTAGGTATTACCCAATAATAAATGTAATAAAATTTTCTGCGCCAGGCAAAACTTCATGAAAATCCTGCGAATATTGTTTCTTTTTTGTATAGATGAACTCCCGAGAATGCATTTTTACTCGGATAGTAGTTTAAAGACAAAAAAGTAGCTTTTATAAAGGCTTTTATACCAAAGAGGCCTAATTACCTCCGCTTTATTTAGTTTGTCGAAAATGTTATGCAGAGCTCAAAATTCACGCTTTTATAATCGACAAACAAACGTTGTATAAAATACAACCTTGTAGTCTTGTTTTACGCGCCAAAAAGAAACAAAGTTTAAGCTTATTGTTTGGTAACTACTACAAATTCTTAGTTTTTGATAGAAAAGATAAACCAACTGAGAGAGTTAGCAGCCATGAAAAAGATTCAAGGTTGTCCTAGTTTTATTAAACAAGATGCTAATTCCTACCTCCAACTTTCTACGTTTTGCAAAAGCTGAACGGACGCAATTGGAGTTTCCGTGTGAAAAAGTCGCTCCGTTCTTCGGCGTATCGCTGTAACTTCTCTTCCCGCCTATTTTTGTTTTGGGTTCATCGCTATTGAAGTTGAAAATCGTCGGGACGGCATCTTCCTTTAAGTCAAGTCTTCGAGGCTTGAACTCTGTACCCAACAAACTTCTCACTACCAGATTTTGTTTAAAACTGTCTTTAGTAAAGTGTTCTGCACAAAGACGTGAGTGTTTTGTTGGTTCAAGGGATTCTCGTTTCATTCTTATTAGCCATTCTTTTCGTAGTTTTGCATTTTCTGGAAACTTAAAAGTGCTTATTCCACTCTTAGAATTGTTGCTACAGTTTATTGCAGTACAAAAAACCATGTTTTTTCTCTTAAGTCCTCGGACTTGAAACTTCAAAACTCAGCAGTTATTTACAACTGTGTGAAACTTACCCCTCATATCAATGTTACGCTGATGGCGTCATTAGTCACGTGACTATGGCAAAAAAGATGTCAGCTCACTGCAAGAACAGGCCTATATCAATTTAAAAGCAGATAACGTGCTCTGATGGTCACTGGAATGGGCAATTTGGAAATTGCCAGTTGACATCTGGCATTTGAGAGTTAAGGTGGCTCTGTACGGGAGCATTTCCCAGGGGACTGGTGAGGAGTCTGTAGCTATGGCAGTTTAAGGCAGTGAGAAACAAAGCTTGGCTGGGTAACAGAACTTCACATGAAAGTAACGACCATGATATGCTCATTCTTGTGACGTCATCGGTCACGTGACCAGAGCGCACGGAATATTTTATATCACTTTAAAACTGTTTTAAGCTCAATAAATCTGTATTTTCTCACGGTAATATTGCAGAAAAAATCGTAAGTTATTCGCAAATGTCCGTTATTACTTTTTCTTTTGAAAAAGGCGCAGTGAAAAAGGAACCTTAAACTTTTGATAATCCCCTGTTTTGTGAGGTTTTAATATAAATGTAAAAACGAATCAGCATATTTGGTTTCAAACTATGCTTTTTTTATCTACGTTAACATTTTTTTGACAAAAAAAATTGTTTTCATATAGCTTAGGGATGTGCATTTGCAGGCATGCGGAGTATTGGGCACCACAGGGAGACTGGTGCTTAACTGGTGCACTTTTCTGGCCCGGTCGCACAGCTCGCGGCAAAAGCTGAAAAATGGCGTGAAAAGGTGTTTTGCCAGCAATTTCGTTCATTTCTACTAAAGAATTGTTAATAGTTTCTCAGAAAGTGGACAACACTTGATTTTTCGCTGCATTGCTCAGAAATGTGGGTGAACGGTCAAGTCAAACAGGCTACAAAGTCACAATGTCAGGTACGGTGCTTTTAAATTCTCATGACTTGTTGTGAAATACAGTCATCATCCTCATCATCCTCATCATCTTGTCAACTTGGTATCAAGATACTAATAGTGCGAGTACGCTTAGTTGAGCTTATTATTTGTGTTCAGTAAACAGCTTTTTAGAGCTTTTCCGATCGATCATTACCTTGATGTTTCATATTTATAGTTAGTTCAGTGCGGATTCCGGTTGTAAACAGCCGAGAGATGTAGTTTTTGTACACTCGACTACGATTCAATCGTCTTATTTTTTGGGCAAGTTAGGTGATTCCATTCAATTGCATTGCGCATCCTTTCTGCGCATCAATTTTTGCGTGATTAGCCCGCGCATGAGCGCGCGCGCGTTCGAAAATTGGTAGGTTTTCTATGAAAACTGAGCTGTTGAGAGAAATGAATTGTCGTTTTCTCCAAAACGAACTCGCTGACCCCTCTTTTTTATTCCATTTATTTGAAGAAAACACGACTCTGCATGATATATCCAAATTTTAAGAATTTTTCATTATTCAATTTTCAAATATTCTGATTAATTCACTATTACAATCTGATTTTAGGCATTTCACTGAAGCGTGCATGTGCTCGATTTGCTTATTATTTCATAACTTTCATTTTTAAGGCAACTTTAAGGTCTTGTACTGTAACATTGTTTTGCTATCATAAGAATAATGCTTACATTTTATTGCTAGTATTAACTTTCTTAAAGTAGTGGGTGTCTCTGGTACAAGGAAAGGCTTTTTAATATTGCTGTCGATAGCTAGCAAGGTACCAATATACTACAGCCCTGTAGCGTGAAATCAGACACGGTGATCCCCTCTTTTTATTTTATTTTTTCGCTGTACTAGGTGTAATTAATAACTGTGCAAAGTTGCAACAAATTTTCGTTACAACTTCTGTTTCGATGGAATCACCTTAAAGGGTAGAAAAGCGTTCCTTTTTATTTTCAGTAAGCTATAATTACAGCGTGGCTGTTAAAATTAATTTTTCAAACAGTTCCTACTTAAAGCAAGAAATTCAGGCTATTCCCCAAATGATGAATTTGGCAGATGAGCTTAAATTTATTTGTGTAGCATCATTTAAAGTGTTGTAAACATTTCCAACTCGATTATTGATTAACTGGGCTTTTCTTGACTGCTTGCAAAATGTTTATATATTTCTAACGTATTACAAATGTTTGTTATATCAAGTAACGTTCAAAAGCTCTACAGAGTCTTGCCTTTTAAACAAAACTTTGAATTATAGTTTTGGCATGTTTTGATGACAAACAACAAATTAAAATTTCTAATAAGGTAAGTCTTTAATAACTTTTATTTCAGCTTATGTTTTGATGACTTTTGGGAAAATACGCTTAAGATAATAGAGTTGATAGAAGGTAGATTTAATTCTGTAGATATCTCATTCTCTACTTTTGCTGATGAAGTTAATTATTCCATAATTTGCAGGGTTAAAAATTAACTCCAGTGATTGGTTGCTGTTCGGCTAGTCTTCTCGAATTCTTAGAGGCCCAGGCCAAAATAAAGTGGCGTTCAATTTCCTTTAGTATAAAACAAATTATACTATATTTACTTGAATAAATCCCTCCCAACCTGGGTGGGAATTAAGTCTTTTATTGAGGGATTTTGCCAATACAACTGTGGGTAAGTTTGGAGTCATATGTCAATAAAAACAAGATGGTGTCTTGATAAAATATATTGTGAATTGATCTAAATAATCCTGAATGGCTTTGAATTTCTCCAAGAACTAAAAATTTACTACAGTTAATGAACTTAGAGTTGAGGAAGGGAAAGAAAAGAAAGGTACCCCAATGAAAGTACATTTGATTTTATTTTTATTGTACAGTAACTACATTGTAGCATTTTTTAATTGTAGTCGTCCATCTGGCGATCAGACCTCAACTTTTAGTGGCCCTCTTTAGTCTTAAATCACCACTGGCATTTGGGAAACTGCCAATTCTTAGCCATGAATATGTTGTTAATTCAATGATCCTTTTTCATCTGTGCTAGGCATACATGTATATATGCCAGCAGTGATCGGTGATGCAGCTTTGTCTTACAGCGAAGGTACGTGGAAGATACCAGTCACATAATTATCCCAGCTTACTTATTTAACTGTTCAGTAAATTGAACTGAAATAAAAGCCATGATCTGGTCAATTTGGTTTCAGTAGTTGAACACAATTACAGTTGATCCACGTCACGTGTGAATGGAAACTCTAAAATTCAAATCAAGGTGACGAGTCACGTTCTCCATATTTGGGCATTCACCTTGTGTTTTCTGAGTTTCAGAGAGGGATTTTCGAAAATCGAAAGGAGATTCCAAATCTGTCACGGATTTTTCGAAATGTTCAGACCTGCTTATGTTAATGCATTAGGTCGGAAGAACAGGCCAGGTACAACTCTCCACAAGGAAACGAGAACACGAATAATTGATCGTTATTTGACTGGTGAGGGACCGACAGCGATCTCCACAGCAGCTCGTGCAACTCCTGGCGCAGTTTATTGTATCATTCGACATCATGAAACGTTTGGTACATGTGAGGCGTTCAGTCAAGGGGGACGAAATTATCCTTCTAAACTTTCATGCGACGTTCTTGAATCTATTGAATTGTTCAAACTAGCGAAACCTAGGATATATGTCCAGATGGCAAAATCGCGAAAGATTGTTGAGCGATAGGTCACAGAAGCAGAAGCGTAATATGAGAGCCGGTTTGTATGGAGCTGAAATTCGATTGAAAATAATCGGCAGTCTTCCGTGGAAAATACCTAAACATCAAATTAGAGTTTGAAAAACCTTACCTGTTGTGTGTTTGCTGTGTCTTTGCCGCTTTTCCGAACTTCTGGGGGCCGTTTTGGGCGATATTATTCAATGCGACGTCTTGTCAGCTGTTTTGTCACGTACTGGCTTTGACACGAGGTCGCATCGACCGTTAAACAGAAAATCGCCCAAAACGGCCTCCAGAAGCTCGTAAAAGCGGCAAAAACACTGCAAACACGCAATAGGTAAGGTTTTTCAAACTCTATTTCGCTTTTTAGGTATTTTGCACGGAAAACTGCCGATTTATATTTTGGGTCGAATTTCAGCTCCATATAAACAACTCTCATATTACGCTTTGATTAACTGTGGACGAAGCGTCGGCTTTGTCTTCAATCAACCTCGCAACTGGGAAAAACTGTCATCATTAATTGCTTGACACGGCACATGTATCTTGGTTTTCGTCCACTTCCTTCGGAGCTGCCGTTCGTACACAAGCGTTCAGCTCCAAGGTTTGCTCTCGTTTGGTTGAAACAGGAATCCCGCGTCGGCAAAACTCGTAATTGACATATAAACTTCACCTGCTTCTACGTCTAAAACGTTTTTGAGCCACTGATGAGAAGCGAACCGAGAAAATTATTAAGCCGTCTCTCGATAAAACAAAGATTTGTCCCGTCACAACCCCTTGCTTCTACAAAGATAGAATCCATTTTCGCAAATTTCAATGAGATCTTCAATATTTCCGTTGTGATCTCCGTTACGTCACCGAAAGTAGCTTGTTCATTTGAAGACTCGGATCACATGTTCAGGTTTCCGTTCACGCGTAACGTGGATCAACTGTAAACCAAAAATATGCAAACAGCTGTGTTTGATTCTCAAATATACCAGGTATTCAATCTGTTACCCATCATGCTTAGTGTAAAGTGTTCTTCCCATGATTCTTTGTAAAAGAGGTTGTTCTCTCTGTTGCGAGTCGCCATGTTGCCTCGCTTAATAAATTATAGTTGAACTCTCGACGGCTGTTGACTTATTACATGGTGTCAGGAGTTGTGTAACTCACGCCTTCATTCTTGGAACCTCCTTGCCTCTCGCCGACAGTATTTTCCACTCTCGACCTCATCGCATCGCTTCAAAATCACAGACATCTTACGCCTTCGCCGTGCGTGGCTAGATCGTTCGTGTCGATTCTCTGCTTTGTGGCTCTTTCTCTCTCTGCGCTCGACCTCTATTGGAACCTCGACTGTCTCTGCGTCATGGGCAAGGATAGACCTACCTTCGATGCCACCTCAGCGGATCGCCGCCGTGCTTTTAAGTTTTTCTTGGTGAACTTTAGAGATTTTTGTATTATGGAGGACTACATAAGCCCCGCCTAGCCTCTCGACAGCGAGGATTACTGGATAACAGCCAAACGGCCTAAAGCAATGGCCGCTCTTCGTCGGGCTTTTCCCCAAACCGAATGGGACATTCTCACCATTACCATTGACTCACAAATATCGGATGACGAAAACAAAACCCGGCTCAATGGCTCACTAAGCTCTCCCAACACTATCTCAGCGGGGAACCGCTGATGCAAAGCACACACAACTTTCTCCGTATGCTGAAACAAGAGCCAGGTATGTCCATACAAGCATGGCGCACACTCGTGCGTTTGGAATACCAAAAATGTAACTTTCCCTCGGCAGCAGACGATAGATTGCAGAGAGACATTTTTGGTATTGGTTTAAATGACTGTTTCCGCCATTTTCGCAGTGACACAATCTCTCGCGAAGACCTAACTTCTCTAACCTTTGCCCAAGTCATTTCCAAGGCTCGTGACCTCGAGGCTAGCATTCAAACTGACTCTGCCATCACCCAGCAACACCTGGATGAAGCTGCCCATAAGATCACATCCAATAGAAACAAATCAAAATGGCCCTCTCGTCCTTCGCGACGTCCAACACCTCCTGCCTCTGGAAATGCTCAATCCAACCCTTGTATTTGGTGTGGTCTCGCCCCTCACGCCAATCGTCGTGACTGCCCAGCATCAAATGATATTTGTCATGGTTGTGGAAAACGCGGCCACTGGTAACAAGTGTGCAGGGCTTCTTCTGCAAGGATGGTCTCAGTGTTGCTCAGGATTCTCACAGTGACCCTCAGCCACCCACTTAGCACATCACACATGATGTATGTCAAGTCTCATCTGCACCTAAGGGAATCTTTGTGGACCTTGACCTCAGTCCTCCTGCATTCTCATCATGTCCTCAACGGCTCCGATTCCAGGTTGACTCTGGCTGCTCTTGTAACACTATACATGTCACAGACCTCAACAAGCTCTCCCCTGTACAAGTGGACCCATCTCCTGTCCGCCTCCCTGACTGCTCCAAGGCAGTCATCCCAACTTCAGGGCAAACTACACTACAGTGCACTCGTCGTGGGGAAACATATGAGCTTGTAGTCCAAATCATCACTGCACAACGCTATTATGCCCCTCTCTTAGGCCTGGCTGACAGCACCCGCATGGGCATCATCCATTATGATGTGGACAATGCTAATCACTTTGAGTCTACCCCACCATCACCACCACCACTTGGTGAGTTATCATTAGATTTTATCAAACGTACTTATCCAGAACTGTTTGGGGACCTAAACAAACTTGGCGAACCCCTCTCAATCACCCTTAAGCCTGAGGTGCAACCTATCCAAGCAGTTCCGCACTGCTATGCCGCACCCAAACTGCCCATCATCAGGGAAGCACTAGATAAGCTAATCCACTCGGGTCAGTTGGTACGAGTGAATGAACCCACCCCTTGGATCTCCAACATGGTTGTTCGTGAGCGTCCCGCATCTGCTACCAAACCAGCTAAAGTGCGTATCTACGAGGAGTCCACGAGGAGTTGGTCTACCGAGTCGAGTTTGAGTCCAACACTCCTGACCTTTCTGGCTTCCAAGATGCCACCTTTCAGAACATCAGAACTGCAGCTACCACAGACCCTGAACAGGCCGTTCTCTGCTCTCTAATTAGCACAGGGTGGCCTAATGACAAAGCTGCTGTTCCAGAGCTTGCAAGACCATATTGGTCTCTGCTTCATGAACTCACCTATCATGAGGGATTGCTTTACACAAACTCCATGCAGCTCATCGGGGATCCGAGTTTACACTGCGCCATGCCTGCAACTGTGTGTTCTGGCCAGGCCTCCACAGTCAGATCACAAACATGTGCCAATCCTGTGCCATTTGTGCTCGACATGCGCAGCAACACCCTCGGGAACCACTTCAACCTTACCCAGTACCGACTCTACCATGGCAGCTCGTTTCCCAAGACCTCTTTGAATTGAATGGTCGCGCATACTTGGTAACAGTTGATCATTATAGTGACTTCTATGAAATTGACCACCTCCCAACTATCCAGTCTTCAGCTGTCATCCAGGCCAGTAAGCAGCATTTTGGCCGACATGGGATTCCACACACCCTCATAACAGACAACGGTGCTCAGTACACCTCTGATCTATTTAGGACATTTTCCAGGAAGTACGGATTTAACCACGTCACAACATCTCCCTATTGGTCCCAGTCAAGTGGACGAGCTGAAGCCGCCGTCAAATCAGCAAAGCACATTCTTCTTACTGCTGAGGATGTGGATTTAGCCCTCTTATCTGTCCGTAATACCGCACCAACGGGACATATCTTTTCGCCTGCTCAGCGCTTGTTAGGCCGTGTGCTCCGTAGCGATCTTCCCCAGCCTGCATCTGGGTTGGAGCCCTTCACTCATCCCCGTGACACAGTGGTGGCTGACCATGTCCAACGCAAGCTAAAGCAAAAGAACGCGTATGACAAACATGCAAGTGCCCCACTGCCGGATATTCCTCCTGGAAGTTATGTATACGTAAAGCCACCACCCACCTCATCGGCCAAGGCCTGGATTCCAGGACAAGTGGTTGGTCCTGCTGGCCCTCGATCGTACCTTATTGACACAGGCGGCAGACAAATCAAAAGAAACCGCATTCAAGTCCAGCCTGCCCCCTCTCCCCACCACTCGATGGACTCCCCGTCTGGCAGCCAGCCTGAACCAACTCTGCCTGCCAAACTGCTGCCCAACCCATTGACAGCCATGACACCGACATCTCAGCGTCCCCCAAGAACTGCAACTACTTTCTCAGCGACTCCACCATCAGTACCTGACAACCCTGTGTCATCTACGGCGGATGAAACTCTGCTGACGGCATCACCTTCTCCACCCCGCTCAGTTACACAACCACCCACACTGCCTCAAGTATCTCCCATCAGCTCATTGCCTAGTTTGCCTAGACCCCAAACTGTAACGCGAAGCGGTAGAGTCATTCGACGCCCTGCTCGATATGCAGACTAATACTATGATGTTAATTACAGTGAATTTCTTGTCTCAGGTGCAGAGTTCCCTTTGCTGTAGATCAGTGTGGACCATGCATATTGACTCTGGCAGTAGTGACAATACCCCAGGATGGGGTCATGGACATTATAATTGCATGTTCATTTTACTTGCTGTGTTTCAGTTTGTTTTTCTTATATCTTGAGTTATATGGTTCTGTTTGAAGAAGAGGGCGTGTTACCCATCATGCTTAGTGTAAAGTGTTCTTCCCATGATTCTTTATAAAAAAGGTTGTTCTCTCTGTTGCGAGTTGCCATGTTGCCTCGCTTAATAAATTATAGTTGAACTCTCGACGGCTGTTGACTTATTACAAATCCATCTGCGTTTAAGTGTGTGAGAACTAGCACAAATGTCTGTGATGTGGAATTTGACCATGATCTGTTTTACACATTATCATGTAAAGACATAAAAGACTGAGTGACTAAATCAGCATTTTTGGCCAAAGGAAATTTGGCAATCCTATTATTCACAAAGGAAAATAAAAATTGAACCAAGGATAAAATTGACCCACAACACTTACACTTACACTTACACTTACAAGTTATAAAATCCATTTTTAACCGACGAAGAGCAGTCGTGACAAGAGGGTCGACTCTTTTGGTCGGTCAAAATACGTCGTGTAAGGTTCACAAGGTGTGTATTTCGCTATGGCCCATGGGATGGGATGACGTGAGAACAAGAGTGGAGTCGCCATTTTAAATTGGCAGGTCAAGAAAGGTGACGGAGGCTTGGTGGAACAGCTTGGTGGAACAGCTTCGACTGTGTTGTGGTATATTTTTGTACTGACCTCTGAACATATAGTGAGGAAGTTGTACACAGACCTCGATTAGTACACACACGCACGCACGATAGGACAAGGGCCACATAAAAAGTATCGTAGGTGTAGAAGCACACGTCCGCCGAGCAGTGTTGGCTTTGGCCGGACTGAAATATCTGTGCAATACTAGTGGAAGAAAGCAAGGAGGACTGATAATAACAGGAGGTGATGCCCAGTGGCACTGTTGATGCTGGTGGGACCAAAGTGTTGCTGAGACATCGTAAGCATAGAATCGTTCTCAGTAAATGTTATGAGAGGAAAATTCTGGTGGATGTTGTTGTGGTTATGTTTACCTGTTTAATACTTGGAAAGTATCCAGCTGCCAACGTTAAGAAAGGTTATTCGCAGGTGGGAAATGAATTACTACACGAGGCTGGATCTTCTTGGATACTATAAGCGGCCCGGAATTACATACTAGTTACTCTTTTTAATTTTTCTGCTTTACTTTTGATTTTAAACCGATTTGTTCGATTTTAGAGTTCGAGACACTGACTTGCTGACTTCGGAAGAGCAAACTGGATTTAACGATTACGTCATAAGACATGCTTTAACGTGTTTGAGATAAAGCGACGACTTCGCTTTTTACCAATTTCTCCAGATCGAAAATCGTGTTTTTATAGTGCCATATTCACAACAGTATATAAATGCTTCGCTCACAACTCTCGATAACGGCATGTTCAGTTGTGGCCAAATATATCTTTAAATTTTTATTTTAATTTAACAAAATATTCAAAGCGATAAGACAGATGAGCTGAGTCATCCGATTTTAAACATTACGTCATTCGGTAACGCAAAAGACAAAATGCTGTCACAATTTTCATCACGCCGGTTAGCACGTTGAGATTCTGACGATGTGTTTATCTTTATCGATGATCATGTTTTTATAGTGCCCTATTCACAGCAGTATATAAATACATTGCTTACAACTCTCGGTAAAAGCATGTTCAGTTGTGGACAAATGTATATCAACATTTAATTTTTTAGTTTAATTCAACAAAATTAAATATTCAAAGCGATAAGACAGATGAGCTGAGTCATCAGATTTTAAACATAACGTCATTCGGTAACGCAAAGGGCAAAATACTGTCACAATTTTCGTTACGCCAGTTAGCATGGCACGTTGAGCCAAGTAAAAACATTAATCGAGGGTGGAGTGGGTCAAAACGACTGGTAAATGCCTATAATGGGCTTTCTTGTAACCTGTACGATAGAGCATAGCAATGATTTATTTCGTATTTGCATTCACAATTTGGCTTAAAGAGCCCTTGACATGATTAAAGGAAACTGTACACAAAGCGTGGTTCCCAGGTGTGGGGAAACGTTCAATTCTTTTGGGCTGTTACGGTGCCCATACTGATCAATCTTAAAGATGGTTACTTTTATATTGGGAAAATTATCGCCCATTTTTGGAAATGCGTCTGTTTTGAGAATTGTGATGGCCTTTTTGCTCAGGGTTTTGAGGAAGACCGACCAAAAGACAGCGAAAAATGGTCTTGAGTGAAGAATGGATGAGGTGATGGGCATAGTCTGTGGAGCTATGTTTGGTGAGGAGAGGGTGAATAATTCAGTTGACGTCCTTTCCAGGGTATTGATCGCCTTTTCAGTTGGTCAAATTTCAGCGTTAGTTTTACTACAACGTGCTGTTACAGATGCTTGAATGTTATTGAACCTTCAGTCACGCACGCCTCGCTTGCTTTCTTTTCGAGACGAACCAACACTTCGTCGGTTCTGCACGCATTGCGGGCCTATGTTTAGCCAATGACGTCACGTTAGTTGAACTCTCGACGGCTGTTGACTTATTACAAATCCATCTGCGTTTAAGTGTGTGAGAACTAGCACAAATGTCTGTGATGTGGAATTTGACCATGATCTGTTTTACACATTATCATGTAAAGACATAAAAGACTGAGTGACTAAATCAGCATTTTTGGCCAAAGGAAATTTGGCAATCCTAGTATTCACAAAGGAAAATAAAAATTGAACCAAGGATAAAATTGACCCACAACACTTACACTTACACTTACACTTACAAGTTATAAAATCCATTTTTAGCCAATGACGTCACGTTACATATGGCTACTGTCAGAGCCTAAAAATCAACGATAGACGAGATCGAACAGTGTCGTGTTTGTCTTACGATTTGTGAGGCTGGGGGGATATTCTGTGAGACGATGGGTGGGGGTGTGCACCGGGACACTGAAACTCTTACCTTATCAGCGGCACAAACCCATACAGCTAATGTTATGGAAGTAAGACCCCGGGCTTTGAAGTGTTTTGCATTCGCAAGTGTGGATCTACTTCGAATGCCTGTTTTGTGTACGTGAGGTCTGGCAGGATTTTGTTCGCGTTGTAGTCCTGTGTTTACTTAGCTGAAGTACAAATTTCCACAGCAGCAAATACAAGACGGACTTGCCAATTTGAGATGTTGTATGAACAGAACGTGGAAATTAACGTTACACCGATCCCTAATTAACAGTGAAAGAAACAATATTTAAAGCCCAAGTTTATAACGATAGTGAAAAGACTGGAGTAAAACAGCATAAAATTTTTCGGGGTTATCTCTCTGTAACAGCGAATCTAAAATTTGCAGTGTCATTTTTTAGTGCGTGTTATAAAACATGAACCCATTTAAAACTAAATCGGAAATTGCGCGGCTTGTTGCTAGCTATTCTTAAAACTGAAAAACGTGAATGAAACTAGTATTAAAATCCAAGTCACAGTGGTGATCAAGGAATTAGAGGATGGATGAAGTAAAATCTTAACAAGATACTAAACGTTATTTCGGGGTTATTCATAGCTCATAAGTGTAAAGCGTATGTTGAGCAAATTTGCATAGTTGACAGCTGTAATTTCAGCCTTATAAGGAATGTAACGCAACACTTAAAACATCTCGAACCGACCGAAACAGTACCGAAAGATTAACAACAACAGATATGTGACAAAGCATTCTAATAGAGACCTGTTGGATCTACTGGAAAGCGAGCTGAATTTGAACATTTTCGTACTGTTCGAAGGCAAAGCAAACGAAATTTATTCCGCTGTAAGTTGAGACTCAAAATAAACACGTGAGCTAAAAAGAACTTTGTACCGTGGGAAAGTTACAAATGTAAACATACTTTGGTCGATTTGTGAGGCAAAAAGACGAAAATTATTATAGCCGACTTGATTACAAAGCGAGCAACTTCAATTAACAGGGGAAATAAATATAGTTGCAAAACTATTTCAGTCGTGTTTATAAACGCTAGTTCAAACCGATTTCGAACGAAAATATTGTGGATACAAGAAACACCGTTTGATGGCAGACTCCTGTTTTGACAATACAATGTACTGAGAACGTAAGTGGTTGACTGAAACGTCTGAAACCTTACAAATTAAACAAAGTAAAGCGAGTCGCGTGTCACGCAAATCACGTAGAGCGTCAAAACGGCACCCTTTAGAAAGTTGACCGTTTATGAGCACTGAAAAGTATTGGATATTCGCCGGTAGAAGTAAGAAATCAAAAGGTTCAACTGCAACTTGCATTTATTTCTGAAGTAAAATTGTTAACTTTCCACCGATCTTTGCCTAAATTATGTATGTTTTTGTTGTTTTTGTCTGTGTTCTTTGAAGAACCGTGAAACAAAGAGCTTTCTTCGGGTTTTTTGACTCCGCGTAGTCACGCTGCTGAATCATTACCAGGTTTTATAGTGGATAACCACAAGATCTTTTTGGTGGTGGTGGGGGGGGGGGGGGGGGGAGGCTGAGGGGTTAGGGTGGGACTTACCGGAGGTGTAAAGTCCCATAGGTTGTCAGGATAAATTTTACTATATTGTGAAAAAAAAAACGTCATTGGCTCTGCGTGCATTGCGTGCCTATGTTTCATGGTGATGTGGGTTATATTCTGGCAGTTATACTATGTTTCCACGATACTGGTTGTCTGGTATGGGTTTCCATACCAGAATGAGAATTTGTTCGGGTACCACTACTGGGGTGAACTCACACACCAGATGTAATCACGTAAACAGGTACAGAGAAACAAGAGGGAACCGTAATGAACTTGTACCAGAATGAATGTCATACTAGTGTCATGTAAACATCCCGTTAGACTAAAGTTGAGCAGCTCTTAAGGATGTTGAACAACTTGCTCGGAGGCCAAGGAGCAGTGATGCCCTGGTTTCATGAAAGCAGTGCAAACTCAGACCAGTATGATTAATTTTGTTTACATGAGACTGGTCTGAAAGTCAGACTGGCATGAAGTGTTTACATGGAACCAACCATCCCTTAGAATCCTTTTTACATGTGTCTATTTTCCACCTGCGTGGAATGCTTCAACCCCACTTATTAACTGTGCATGCTCAAAACAAATATCTCAGACCGGTTTAAACTCAATTCAAGTTTACATGGTTCCCAGTCTAATTTTAGACCGTTGTGAGTTATTTGTATCAGTTCAGCAATGGTGATCAGTCAAACCAGCCTGAGATGATAATTATTTTATACTGGCTTTACATTTCATTAACCGCCTTCATGTAAACAGAAGTAAGTGTTAGGATGGAGTTGATGTGAAGTCGTACCGGCCTAAGTTGGTACCATTCTCATAGACAATGAGCAGTCTCTAATTTTTCTCTGGCGCGTTCACATCAACTGTCCTGCACATCACCCCGGATGAAATTGCATTCATAAACAAAGACTCAAAGTGTCCTTGAGCAGTAACATGCTTGTTCCAGTGAAATAACAGACAGTCTGTAGTTCTAACCCTTAAACCTTTTTTGGGGGGCTACAAGTAGAAAGGATATATCCTTCCATAGATATTTTACTTGCTTTATTAGAGCTTAAAACAGATCTTTACCACTAATGAGCAATACTGTGACAATATTGCAAATGTTTCAAGATTCCTTTATCTATAGATTCCCAGAGGAGATTGAAGACAAAGAAACCCAACCAAATAGAGAGGTTTATCTGTAAAGCCTTGGAGCCATGTTAGAATTTTGGTGTATCAAACATGGGCTAGTGCGAATCTGCTGGACTATGAACAAGGTCTTTGACATGGGTATTCCATCCAGGTGACAATTTGTGCTTGTTTTGTGCCATTTTAATGACTTATTAAGGGTTAATGTTAATGCTAGAGATATTATTTTGGTTTTACCAAGAGATTTAAAACCTCCAAAAAGCCATGGGCTTACTATTGGCAACTGCGATAATTAAATCTGCTTTGTTTTCCTTACAGGTTTTTATTCCATCAACCTGATGTCAGGAAGAAGAAATATGAAGAAATGTGTTCTCATAGCTATATTCCCAGACAAACATTATCAATTCAAATGAAAAAAATTGAAGAGCAGTTTTGAAATAAGGTTATATACATTTGTATTTTCTGTCTTTTTCTGCTGTATTTTGGTGTCATTGATTAGTTTGACAGTAACCACATACACTTTATGTCCCCTCAGTACTACTAAGTGGTTGATGTGTGAGCATGGGAATGAATCCTAGAGTACCTCTTAGCAGTAAAAGTAACTTGCAGCCACGCGCCCACAAAACAATACCTTGGTACCTTTCAGGGCTTCACTTCAAAATGTCTGATGAATACACCCATAACTTTTTTGGGAGTACCCCCCCCCCCCCTCTATCCCAGGAATGAAGACCTATTTGATTGAATTCCCTTTATGGGGAAAACTATTTCGATTGTCTGATTCACCACAGTATGATCCCTTCTTATCAGTTCATTACCTGTTAGGTTTCAGACTATTCTGAAATGATTTAGGAAGAGGTTATTCCTTTTGATTTTCTTTGGCACCAGATATGGCAATCAGTAACAATTAGTATGCTTATTGGTGACAGATTATCAAACGAAAAACAAGTTGAAATCACAAGATCTACTGCCGTCACGGTCTGGGGTAGTAACAGAGTGAGTCATAATCTGTGCATCAAATAAAGTCACTAGTCATTACTGGACCATTTGCTATTTGCATTGGCAAAACTGTAGTCACAGATTGATTGATTGATTGATTGATTGATTGACTGACTGACTGATTTTTTAATTGGCTGATTGACTGATTTATCAACAGAGTAGTTGAGTGGTTTGTTGATCGACTGATTGGTACTTAAAATGTTATAGATGAATGAATTGATTCACCTGAATTACATGTATCGTACTGCACTGTTCGCATCTTCTGGCAGTAAAATAATGCCCGGCGTCAGTCAAAACATAAAATAATTTACAAGCTCTAATGTCATGACATAATTAGTAACAAAGAATTTATTTGTAATTAGCAAGTTTCGTTTTAGTTCTGACCACTTGTACGAAAGAAGGCATATTAGAGAGCAGTCCTGACTTACTAAAGCTTTTACAGTAATTATATTTCATATTAACTCCAGTAAGTGACTCCCTCTGAGTCACTACCACTATTGGGCAGTCAAGAAAGAAAGCAATGCCCTGGAATGTTTTAGGGTGCACTACTTCCTATTATTAATTAAACGTTCCGGGGAATTAATAGAAGTAAATAAGTTACACAATTATTCAACTATAGCATCATTTTACCATAAAAGGAGAAAAATATGAGAGCGTATTGCACTGTGGTATCCCGGTTTCCAATCACTTACTGAATAAAGCATTTAAAATGCTTAAAATGTTTAAGTTTATATTACCTGCAACAGGGGCTTATTTAAGATTTATAAAAAAAAGGGTTCTAATTTGATTAGATGTGTATTATTTACTAATAATTATAATATTGTTTTCTGGTCTCACTTGTAATAATAATAATAATAATAATAATAATGATAATAATAATAATTAAAGTTCTTTCGACTAAGGATTAACATAGTTATGGGATATATTTCTATGACAGCATGGGCCTTGATAAGTTTTTGTATCAAATTAATCTCTCTTGTAGACCCACAAAAAAATTAGAATGGGTGCCTACCCAAATTATAAATTGAATTTGAGGCACAGAGAAGGTCGTTCTTGATCACAAATTTAAATGACAAACCTCTGCACGACAAATATATACACCAGAAATAAAAACAAGGAAAATAAAAGTAAATTCCCAATATTATTTGATCAATTTCGACGACTTGGCAGATGGGCATACGACTTCCTATCTTGATAAAATATATATATTTTTGCATAACAGAGTAAACCTCTTGTGTACTACAACAATCCCCGATCTGTTATACGTTTTAATTTACGAGATCAGCCGAGATTAAAAACCAGACGTCTTTCTTAGTGATCTACATGGTAAGTTTAATTTATTCTGTGTGCAGCCAGCTGTCCAAAGTGGCATTTGACTTAAATCAACAAAAACCTAGCCCAGCGTTACTACATAAACATAAAAATAGCGCTGTAAAACAGATTGCAGAGCTTTCACTGCACTGAAAACATGTCAGGGTGGAGACCAAATACCATCTGTCTAAAAAAGGTACGTAAACACTTCATACAGTAGGGTAGAGTTCCAAGGCCTCGAATACCGGCTTCTTTCTCCCCCTCAATATCTCGAAAAGAAACCTGTTTCTGCTGTGTAATGTTGTGCAATAGTTTTTGAGGTTAAACTTCGCGCCATCTAGAGCAGAAAACTGTTTCGCTAGGATACTGTAAACATACACCTTATTCGATGTTTTGGTAGATAATACGTGCGGATATTTTACGAGTTGTGTAGTATTTTCCGAGCATCGCAGGGGCGAGGAAAATGCGAGCAGTGAGTAAAATGTCCTCGCGTATTATCGACCAAAATATCGAATAAGAGGTTTATTATTTCACTACACTCTTTTTTGCTTCGTTCTCCTTCAGCAAAAAAACCGGTCAAACCGGGATTGTACAGTGTAATACGCTGCCATATTTTGCGCGTTCTCTTGCCCCTTATGGCAAAATGACACAACGGTGGAGTAATAAAATGCTGTCTTTCTCCACTCGCGCTTCTTCAAACAAATTTTTCTTTCAATCGTTCGAAAGTTCAGATACCGCAAGTATAGTGTGGTCTTTTAACTGAGCATTTCAGCTTACCTGTTTAGAGAACGTCATCTTTCTTCAAGGATTTTGTCCTCAGTTGCTCGTACCGTTGCTGTATGACACCAATAGTGAACAGGAATTTGATTCTCATGTTTGTTTACCTTATAAGTGAAGGGGTGTTATGTTCAACGCACAGAGATATCTATCGCTATAATTTAGAAGGTCCTCAATGCACCTCGAAACCCCGTCTTTCACGTTTTGATTCTATCGCAGTAAATTACCCACCGATAGCGAGTGATTTCGTTTAATCGGACAGTACTGTGTTCACGTTCTCGATATTTGATTGTGGTTGCTCATAAATAAACAGAAAAATTTTGAGTAAGGAAAAGGAACAAGACACTGATGATTTGTGAAAAACAAATTTAAAATAAAGAACACGGCTAAGAACATGTTTTACAATCTTTTGTAACGTACAGCCCCGAGATCAGAAAAAAAATGACTAGTCTGCTTGTGACGGATGGTCGCTTATACAACAACTGACGTAGCACAACGTTTTTTTAAAACTGCTACATGCCACGCAAGATTTCGTGAATATAGTTCCTTGTAATTATTAAGGGACAGTTTCACACTGAATTTTCCACTAGTTCCTTTGATGATATCAACATAAACGTATCTTCCTTTTCGTTTCAGAAAACAGGATTATCTTCAGCAAACACAGCTGCCGTTTTGACGGCTCTTTGTACCGTATACTTCCACTGTCTGGTAAATGTGATTTTTAATCAAACGTTCTAGCTGTTCAAAGTGCAAAGAAAGGCTGTCATGAATCAAACAAATTACTTAAAAGATAGAAAGTACAATAGTGGTCTATATGGAAGTGGAGTTTTGCTTATTTTGCCGATTATTTTCGTGATTATTTTGGTTGGAAATGTTCTCCTTCTTATGGCGATGAAATCGTTTCGATTACGTCGTGTTCCTGACATGTTGGTAGGATCGTTGGCTGTAATCGATCTTCTGAACGACTTGGGACCTGTTTTAACATCTATCGTCGTTTTTCAAACCGGTCCTGAAGGTTTCAGAGGTTTACGAGTGGAAGCGCTTTGTCATTTTTACAACTGGATGTCTTCCTTTCTTCGTTTGTCCGCTTCTTTCATTGCTACTTTAATGGCAATTGACTGCGTTCTTGCTACCCTACAGCCATTGTATTATCGTACAAAAGTCACGTCTGAAAATGTAGCTTAAGTCATTGGTTTGTTCGTTTTGTCAGCGGCTTTCATCTCTTCTTGGCCGGCTATGGGCTGGGGCCGAGTTTATCCTCACAGAGGACTGTGTTCGTTTGACTTTGGAGGCAGCTTTGCTCTTCTTATTGCCATATTAGGGTATGTCTAGTTGGCAGTGGTGCTGACCAGTTTCATCGCTGTGTCTCAAAAAATGAATAGATACGAGAAAAGGTTGGGTCAACTTAGACGCGGTAGAACGCTAACTTTACAGAACGGCAGACTGCAAGCTATGGAATTATCAGTAACGCGACAAAAGCAAATTGAAAATACTGAAGAAAATTGCACAGTCAAAAATGGAAGTAGAAGCGATGAGGTACGAACTAGCACGAGAGGGATAACTACGTTGGAAGAGGAAGAACAGAGCAACCATCCCAGAAGCCCTCACAAGCAGAGAACAAGCAGACACGTAAAGGAGAGCCGCCAGTTTATAAAGATTCTTGGGTCAGCGGTGCTTCTCTTCTGTGTTAGCTGGCTCCCTATAATTGTAAGCATAATTTTGCCGTTACAATAATTATTTTAAAGAATATCTTTTTTTTCCAGGTTGGTAGAAACACGAGAACAAATTTTGAGGAGGGAGGGGGGGGGGGGATTTTGGGAAGTATTTCTAGTGCTCTTTTGAAGCTCTCGAAAACTTTCTTAGAATGTTACTATTAAAAACGGTTTTAACTGAGCAGCGTCAAACCAAAAACAAAGTTATCAATTGACCAATCAAAACATAGTCAAAAAACACATCGAACCAATCGGAACTCAAAAAAAGTACGTTTAAATAAATATAAAAATAAATAAATGTCCTTTATTTACCCTCGGCAAGTGATTATAGCAAGGTGCTAGTGGGGCCCAGCATTTTAACCTTAGAAAAAAAAATCTCAAACTGAACATAACAAGTTAAAAATCCCAACTGGCAGGAGGCAGACCAGTTGTTTATTTACAAGTGTGGTCGACGAGTTGTACCCGGGTCGGCCGTGAAACAACACCAGATAGTGGTCAGAGCGGGACGTGAACCCGGAACCTCCGGATGGCGTCAAACGCGCGAAAAACCTGAGAGCAAGTCCACAATTTGCTTTGCTTTCATTTATGATTATTGGTTGAGGAAGTAGCAGGCCAATCACAGAACTTAGTAGAACTAAAGATAATATCAAAGACGACATATAAAAAATGACACGCCAATTTTTTGTGAACTACGTGTAGCCGTATCTACTGCTTGGACACTGTTGGAAGCCCAGGCTCCGAGTGATTTTTTGACGAAGGGCTAACGCTCAAAACGTTCAGGATTGTGTTTCAATTCCCCAACGACGCAACACCCGTTTTTTTTTTCTTGTGGCTATTCAAATGAAAAGAATCAAGCCATCCTGCGGTCAGGCATGGGATGCTACTAGATTTACAATCTGATACAAAAATATGTTTGGTATTACTTTTGGACACAAATTTAAACGTTTAGGGTAAGGCAATCCTGCAATAAGTTACGGGTGCACTACAATTCTATTTTAACACTAATCACTAGCCGTGCGCTGTTTGTATTTTATTAGCTGAGTATTACACTAGAGCAGGCCACCCAGCAGCACAGTGAGCTTCTTCAATCTTTGTCTGCACAGATGTCCCTTGTTAACTCTGTCCTCAATCCCTGGGTGTACTGTAGTCTATCCCGACCCTACCGGAGAGCGTACATTTACGTTCTCAGGAGGACTGGGAGAGTGTGCGGTGTTGCTCAACCAAATCAAGAAAACATTGTGGAACTTGGCGCTATGAGCAGCAGGTTTCGAACTTCAAGTAAGTGACTGTTCTACATTTTACCTCGTAGATGTGTATTCAAGTTCTCTTAAATCACACCCTTAGTTATAGATTGTGACCAGTAATGAGAACTGAATTTTTGAACTTGAAGTGTATTTTGAAGTGTTTAGGGTGCTCTTTTCACTGTTTCAATTTGTGAGTGAGGCTGGACTAACTTGACCGTTTGGTTAAGTTTAAATAAGTGGCCAACACTGTCAAAACTTCATCTGAATTCCTTTCAACGTCAAAAGGAAAAAAAAAGTTTCTTAAACCTTTAGAGGCAGGGCTGGAAAGCTTTAGTAAAGTTGTTGGCAGAATATACATTATATTTAATACTGATTTTTTTGTTTGCTTTTGTACAGCACGTCGAATATTTCCAGATGCAAGATGAGAATAAAACCGCAGAGACAATTAAGCTGACAATCTTAATGAAAGCGAAAACGGCTAAGAGGAATATGTAAAAGTTTGAAAAGTACACTTGCTGGCTTGGACACACTTGATATTTGAAGACAGCATTCTTAAAATATAGGGAAAACACTTCTCAGTTCTGTGTTGACAATTTTTTTATTTAAAGGAATTGAAATTTGTTTAATGGTCAAGAGAAAATGCCACAGGACAGCTCTGTTACATGTACATGCCACAGGATTACTAATCTACGGACGCAGGAATGCAATGTTTATGTCAAGGAAAGCCATTATCTTGGCAACAAGTGGATCCGTGCCACTTCAGTCACAAAAAAGTCATGACTTCTCATAAAAGATCCCTATTTCGTGCCACAAGAACAGCACGCTATCTGCTACATGCTTGCTCCACGTTACAGGACAACCATGCTACGTGTTGAGGAAAACCCATGCTGTATTGCGATATTTTCTCTCTTTTACTAAAGAGTGA
This sequence comes from Siderastrea siderea, assembly GCA_964030785.1. Lineage (NCBI taxonomy): Eukaryota > Metazoa > Cnidaria > Anthozoa > Scleractinia > Rhizangiidae > Siderastrea > Siderastrea siderea. The sequence goes on from OZ034967.1 coordinate 11,497,182, forward strand.
TCGTTCAATTTCAAAACATGACAAAATGGAATATCTCTCTCTGTTAATTTTGGCCATGGTAGACTTGAAATGCCAGTACGAGAATGTCATTAACTAGACATATAAGCTGAGGCCAGAAATTCTTCTTTTAAAAGAAGCAGTAAGCAAGAAAACAACGAAAGCAGACGAAAACTTTACGTTAAGGCGAGGCAACAAAGTAGCCCAGTAGTAAGGAGAATGACAGGAGACTGGAGAAACATTGCTGATCCAAGTGCTTGAATTTCTTGTAAAAAAGATTCTAGAAAAAAAGGAGTAAAGACAAGAATGACTGACTGACTGACTGACTGACTGACTGAATGAATGAATGAATGAATGAATGAATGAATGAATGAACGAACGAATGAGTGAACGAATGAACTAACAAACGACTGACTGACTAGTTGACTGGTTACCCGACTGACAGATTAACTGATTCAATGATTCATTGATTGAGTGATTGATTGACCGACAAATGGAATGAGTAAATGAGTGAATAAATGAAAGAATGAATGAACAAACGAAGGAACAAATGAATGAATGAGTGATAATTGCTTCATTGAGTAAAGAAATAAGTGAATAAATAAATGAATCAACGAATCAACCAACCAACCAACCAACCTACAAATCAATCAAACCATCAATCGATTGATCGCTCAATCAATCAATCAATCAATCAATCAATCAATCAATCAATCAATCCATCCATCCATCCATCCATCCATCCATTCACCCGTCCGTCCGTCCGTCCGTCCGTCAATCAATCAATCAATCAATCAATCAATCAATCAATCAATCAATCAATCAATCAATCAATCAATCAATCAATCAATCAATCAATCGATCAATCGATCAATCAATCAATCAATCAATCAATCAATCAATTAAACAATCAGTTGATCACGCGGTCAGCCAATCATTCAATCAATTGATCAGTTGGTATTCACTCAAAGATATACAATTTTAATTAGTTTAGAGTTTCACAATGACTGATTGGATTAACTATTCTCCATGTGAGTGTAAACCAAGGAAACGAGTTAACATGAACATGCACGTAATCCCGTCTTGGCTCGAAGATGAAATTTTACCACAGCATTTCGCACTACTGGTTCTCTGCTCAGATTTAACTGACAAGTTTAATCCAAACCTGGAAATCCTCAATAAAGTCGGTATAATGTAAGTTTTATAGTTGCTGAACGGAAATGTTGCATGCGTTTTTCAGGGGCCTTGGGTGCAGTTTTTAACAATGTTGCGTTTGCTGAATCCGCATGTGCAACTATGTTAGACACATGCCTGTACACGAGACATTAATTTGCATTAATTAAAGAAGATTGGGCATCATTCATCTCGAAGGCCGAAAGCGTACGACAAGTTTACTTCAACAATGTTGAGAGACGTTGAAGAGTATTGTAGAATTTGATTGGCCACCTTGTTCAATATCAAACTTTATACTGGAAATTCAAGTTTATCTGGCGAGAGGTAACCACGACCATTGCTTCTAGTCAGGAGAAAGTCGCCAACCTTAAAGAAGATTTAACTTACCTTCGTAACATTCCCTGTAAGGTCCAAAGGCGTACCCCGGCAGACAAAAACAACTTCCATCAACACATTTGGAGTTTGTGGGGCAATCCTCCATGCACTCCACTGTAAAAATTGAAAAAAAATCGCAGTTTTAACTGAGCTGTTAACAAGAGAAACAAGAGAAAAAAGAGAGGGAAAGCGCGTCTTAATTTCCAGTATATAATAGTGCGGGGCACAAAACGGAGTGTGAGCACATGATCGTCACCATTATTATCAACATCTCCCATCAATATCACCGCCACACCCATCACGAAACAATCAACAGTAACACTGCCAGCATAATTATCATCACCACAAATTTCACCATAACCATCACCACCACCATTATCACCATCGTCGTCGTCGTCATCATTATGGTCATCGTCATCGTCATCGTCATGATCATCATCATCATCATCATCATCATGATCATCATCATCATCATCATCATCGTCATGATCATCATCATCATCACCACCACCACCACCAACACCTTCACCGCCATCACCACTATTACTCACGACTTTACAATTAATGTTAAGAGCTATTAGCATTTAGAATTTTCTTCGCTTGTGTACTAAAACTATTTCTGACATGCAGCTTATACGGACACCCAGATTCATGCACAGGTGATCATTACGCCAAACCCATTATTACGCCAGCATACCGTGTGACGATTACGCACACAGTGATAGCACGTAGCAAATATATTAACATAATAAAATTACCTTCACATTCTCCCTGAGCTGTCTTTTCATATCCCTCTTTACACTTGCAGTCATATGAGCCGTATGTGTTTACACAGTAAGCTCTAGAGTTGCATTCATATGTGTTGTTTAAACATTCGTCAATATCTAAACGCAACAGTAACGCATGGCATCAAAACTTTTTCAAACGAACGTAAGACAAGTTGATATAACATAAACTCTTAATTGTTTGTATTGCTGTGACGGTTCACGGTAACAAATAATAATAGTAGTAGTAATAATAATAATAATAATAATAATAATAATAATAATAATAATAACAGTCGACGGGTAATTCACTGGGAACCTCCAAAGAACCTGGCAAACGGTGCACGCGACTGAAATTGAAATTGACCAATCAGAGTTCAGTTCGCGGGGCAAACTGAGTTTTCCTACGTCATAAGGAGAAAGGACCCCGGGAACGAGGTTGTCGCCTGTTCAGTCGAGCATCGTGTTTGTGTTCGTTTACCAGCAGTGTCACACCAGTGATTCTAGTTAGATTTACATTTATATGTATGAATGCAGGCAAACAAGTGCTTATCTCAATGCAGTTTTAGTTTTGTGAAAGTCAGTTCGTTTTTTGAGCAATTCTCATTTCGCTACTGGTTTACATTTTATCCCAAAATTAAATTGTGTGACTATTGTAGACTGGGTCGGTGTTGTTTTCTCAATCCAGTTTAATATTCGTCATCGCACATTGGGTTGTTTTGACTAATTACTAATTTAATCTTCCAACAAACTGAAGAGTCAGTCGCTCTGTCGTCAAGTTTATAGTCTTAGTGTAAAGCTCTCTGTTTTTTCAGTTGTGGAATATTTTATCAGCTCCCTGTATTGTTATATTTTCAGCTTCCTCACTTGAAGTGAATGCCATTTCTGTCCTAATTTAGAGACTAAAATAAATTAGAATCGCCGATTCAGTGAGTGAGTTCAGTGTAGCATGGTTTTGTAGCGTGTCTGTAGATCGAAATGAAAACGTTATTCAAGTAACTATAGGTCAAACAGTTCTCGGTCTAAAGCTATTTTGTCCAAAAAAGATACTCTAAAAGCTTCCGAAAAATAGTTTAGGGTGTGTTCTTTAAAACATCCGAGTAATACTTCGCGGGCGAAAAAGTTGTGCCATTTTCCCTCCATAATAGTGCTTGCAAGGTTCAGAAAATATTTTTCGGGTGACTTTTCTTAGTAAACGGCCTGATGCCTGGGCGATATTGTTTATTTTAGCAAAGTTGTTTAATGAATGACAGAACTAAACAGCCAGTGGGCATGCGAATCAGTGAAAAATGCATACCGGTATTTAGATTGCAAAGTCTGTCGAGTCACTCCCCGGCTGCCGGGAGCAACTGAAGTGAGTTCATTCGTTTTTTTAACAGAGCAACGGTAGTTTCACGAGTACTCTTCTTGACCTTAATAAGCTTTCCAAAGAATGCTTGCAAAAAGTGCTGTCGGTGAATGTCTTGCTGAAGTCTTATTTTTGAAGGAAAATAAGTCGACTTTGCTGTTTCCTCAGCGGTCCGCATTGTGTTTTTGCGTTTATGTTTTTCCTTGTTGTTTTTCATCTTTAAATATGAGCAAACAACCTGCTGAGAAAAATGGACGAGAAAAAACACTTTGCAAAGAATTTAAATTAAGCAGAAATTCCAACAGCGTCACTGAGACACAAATCAAAATTGTTCCGGAGTGCCTAATTTCTTAATACGACAAGAAACTGTGTAGAAATAGAAATTTAAGCAGTTAGCGTTGTGTTTACAATTCAGCTTGATAATTTCTTTCATCGTCACGTCGATCATAAAAAAAAAATTACAAGTGGTGGGTTCGATCAGTCAGGAAGGCTTTCCACTCCGAAGTATCAAGACAAGACATAAAATAAAACACAGTAAAATGAAAGAGAAGCATTTAATAAAAACTGTCACACATTCATGGCGAGTCAGTACGAAAATCAAGAAGCAATCTAAAGCAAGAACCGAACAAACTACCAAGAAAGAAGGAAGGGACACATTTTTTGACTATACCACACAAAGTTGACTCTGGTTTACCTGCACTCGTTGTAGCTCTCTGTTCCAAAAGCTCCAAATGTTCTGATACAAACCGGATGCTATCTAAAAGAAGTTGAATCGCTTCCCAGTTGTTTGAGTGTTGTTTTTATCATTCCGTCCACAACCCTAAACTGAGAACAACTGCGTTTTGTGTCTTGCCTTTAACAAACTAAGATGGTGAATTCTGACGTTCCTCACTACAGTAATCCTGTTTCTGAGCTGCATAGAGATAACCTGTTCAAGTTAAAATTCTGTCTTCAGTTCGATTAAACAAGCACATGATGACGCTGTTGTGCGAACGGATTACAATCTTGCTCCGTTTCAACTCCCGCAGCTAATATGGTGAAATCGTACGGCTTCAATCCACTTTGAACAATGTCTCAAGAAAAATCAAACACGTACCGCATTTTCAGAGCCAAATATTAGTAGATTTTTTCCCCAAAACTTGTGCCACTTTGTTCACTTTGGTTCGGACCAGTTTCATTTTGACTAATTCAGCTTTGGAGAGAAACGCTGCACACTAAGCAAGCTTTTGGCGCCTTTTTCGTTCAGTCAGGTGACCAATTCTTGTCCCTTTTTATCTCTTACTCGTTTTTTTCTCTCTGTCTTGATTTTATAACAGCTATTAGTCCAGTCCGTTAGCGTCGAAATTTACGAAAATCGTGACAAATCGCGTAAAAGCACCAAATTTGGCATACATGTCCTTGAGGACATATAAAACAAATTTAGAAGGGGTGCCACGTGATCTGAGTATCCGGGGGGCCACAGCACTCAAATTAATTTTCATTCACGGTCACAGGACTCCCACGCTCATGAACAGATCGCTCACTGGCAAACTGAAAAGGATTTCATGGGCTTCTTTAACTGGCCTTGTCAGCGAACGACAGAAAATGACAACAAATAATCGTTTAAGTTTACTGAGTCACATATCCTTGTATTTTCCGCTCCCTTTTCGCTTGCCTGGGCACCCTGTGATCAAATAGACTTAACAAACTGAATCGTTACACTTCCGATAGCTGTTAAGGAAACGAATAATTATTAGTTCGAATTAGTCGACAAACAGTCCCAAATCAGCAGCTCAAATTGCAAAGGAAACCGTTGCCTGCTACAGCTATTCAAACATTACTTATTTTGGGTTATTTTCGTCATACGTTCAGGAACATGTACGCCGACCCATTTAGGAGAAGGATAACTGAAAGAACTGACTTCCGTTGTTAATTGTTTTGAATTACGTTTCTTTACAGCCTCTCCCCCATTAAGTTCCTCTAGACAATAAAAGCAAGTGGGGTTGACGAGAAATCTAGAACTTCTGTCAGATGTTTTAAGTGTACTGTTGAGAAAAACATATCGCGAGAGACATTTTAAGGTCACTGACATATCTGCCTTTACTTTGAACGTCAGTTTAATTCACAGTGCAATGACTGAAGAAACAAAATTGTAACGAACATTAATATATGAAATAAACATATATTTGAATTGCGGATAATGATAGAATTATATGAAGATCATCGCTGTGAAGGTGTTTCAACTTAAACAGTTGAAAAGAAGAAACCTGAAAGAATTCAGGCTTGAACGGGAATCGAACCCATGACCTCTGCGATACCGGTGCAGCGCTCTAGGGCGCTATGATTATTTCATATATTAATGTTCATCTCTCCATCTACGGGATAAATACACTCAATTGACCAGCTCCCAGTTGGCTTGATAGCTCAGTTGGTTAGAGCGCTGCACCGGTATCGCAGAGGTTATGGGTTCGATTTCCGTTCAAGCCTGAACTTTTTCAGTTTTCTTCTTTTCAACTGCTTAAGTTGAAACACCTTCACTGCGATGATCTTCATATAATTCTGAAATTGGTAACGTTCAGTTCAATATGCCATGAGCAATTACAATGGATAAAATACAAAAATCGGTGAACTAGCTAAAAATAAATTCATTTAAAAAGATATGTCTTTAAAAGCCATTTAAAGGCAGAGACTGACTGCGCATTCCTTATCATTAGAGGCAGCGTGTGCCAAAGTCTCGGCGCGGCGATCGAAAAGGCCCGACCACCGTATGTTGAAGTGGTCGATCTGGGAACTGTGAGCAAGCCTTGCGAAGTCGAATGTAAACTGCGTGACGGTACATAATGATTCATTCACAAGATCTTCAAAGTAAGATGGAGCATATCCATTCACAGTCTTATTCGTAAGCAGCAAGATCATAAACGAAATGCGTTCGCTAACGGGGAGCCGGTGTAGTTGTTGCAGAATAGGGCTTGTATGATCAGTGCGCTTAGCCTTAACAACTAGTCTTGCAGCAGTGTTCTGAATGCGCTGTAACTTTTGAACTACAGTAGATGGCAGACCGTACAGCAGACTATTGCAATAGTCCAGCTTAGAGGTTATGAAAGCATGTACTAAGCGCTCGGTACTACTCTTGTTAATATATTTCCTGACTCTACCAATTAACATTGCTTATACCGATAACATTAATCTAATTCCTCCCTCTGAGAAAACAGGGGCACCCAACGGTTCGTTTTCGGAGGAATATCTGTTCGGCAGACCGAAGTCGCCTGAGATATTCGGATTTAATTGCAATGAAAACTATAGATTTCTGTGGCGAAACATTACCTCACGGATTTTCTTAAAAAGGTGACTTATTAATTCCTTTTATTTTCGGACGGACAAATATGTCATTTAGGGTGTAAAATAAGGTCAGCTAGCATTTTCGGAAAGACATTAGCAGCTCGGAAATTCGGCAGATGGGATTCCATTTTCTAAAATTGTCTACGCCTTAACTGATTTTCAGCTAAAAACGCCGAACAGTTCAACCCGCATTAGCTCACGCAAATATGCCCTTGAGGTGACTAGACCCGGTTTTTCACTAACCATACCTACTCTCTTTGAACACGAAATACAAAGGTGTCTCAAACTAAACAGGAAATCAAGTTATATCTATTTGTCTGAAGACAATTATATGAACTACAAGTCCTATAAATAGCTTTAAAAACAAATGTCTGGTTTCTTACAAATTAAGGAAAAGTAAAAATAGCAATGACGTCACCGTGTTGCTATGGCTACGTCGATCTCGAAAAAACCCACTATTTTCAAACTTCAATCTATACCCTACAAATAGGTGTAACTCGATTTCCTGTTCCGTTTGAGGCATCTTTGTATTTCCTGTTCAAAAAGAGTAGGTATGGTTAGTGAAAAACCGGGTCGAGCCACCTTAAAAAGCTCGGTAACAATCTTAGAAACCATAAAATGATATTTCAAGTATTTTGCTAAAAGTTTCTCTTTGGGTGCCCCTAAGAAAAGACGCCGAGGTCTGCAGAACAGGATTTTATTGTATGTTTCAGGCGAACGTTCGCCTGAAAAACGCGTAAAACATTAACACGCTAAATTACTTGCGACTATTAGATTCCGAATTCAACGCATAAACGGAGAGCGAAAAGGCCTAGATACGGCGACGAGCCAAACCTCTCGCCCTAGAGTAGCGAGGGACGTAAATAATTACCGTCCTAGAGTTTCAGTTTTGGTCTTTTGAATAACGCGTAGATCAGAGGGGATGGTTATTGTAATAGACCAGAATCTTCTCTGACAACATGACCTGTTCTTCAAGATTAACGTAAAAAACGCTATTGCCTCGTTATTTTATTTTTACCATCACATGTATTTGTTTTTCCTCTGAATCTAGCTAGCAGCCTTAGCAGTTCACACCTATAACCGCCTACAGAACAGGCGTTTTTAATTAATGCCTGTCATGCGCGCAGGCTCCTATTTACACCAGAGAGAATGACAGATTAACCCATAAAAATCCCCTTCTCCAGTTTGGTGAAAAAATTCTGAAGTTCGCCAGGTCATTCTAACTAACTGATGCCTTTTGATGTTTTTGTTGTCGTGCTTTGTCGGCCTTTATCTCTTATAACGATCGATCTCGAGATCTACAGTATGCATGGCTGAGTGATCACAAATTGAATTATTGAACGTGTTGGTTTATTTGTAACATTTTTTTAATTAGAAAAACATTTCTCTCTCAGATATGTCTTTGTCAAAAGAAAGCTTGAACTAAGACTTAGATAAGGTGCTTAACCCGTTTGGGATGAGCTTTATTTTCCATTAGTCCGGCTTATGTTTGTTGTCCGACAGTCACGGCCAGTAAGCTATTTAACCACAGGATACCCAGGCTCATGAGCAGATCTCTTGGTAGACAAATGTACATACAGTATGTGGAGTTGATGAGGCAGGTAACTCTAATGACTGTTTATTTTCATTTGTTCCGTTTGCTGATGAAATCAGTTAAAATGTTCCCTACAATAATTCTATTTTGCTATTAGTGATTTGTTAGTGAGCCTGGTTGTCCTGTGACCAAGATATTAACAATAGATTTGCGTTCCACGGCCCCCCGGATGCTCGGATCTCGTGGCACCCCTTCTCAATTTGTTTTATATGGTCTCAAGAATATGTGTGCCAAATTTGATGCTTTTACGCGATTTGTCACGATTTTTCCCCTAACAGACCGAACTATATAGTGGTCGAGGTTTTAATAAAACTATATATCTACTCGGACTTGCTGGATATCGAATAATTATAACCAGCTCGCCGCTATGCACCTCGTTGGTTATTTATCATTGCAAAACCCAACACTGGACGTAACAGCTAATGACGGACGTTAAAATAGTGACTTTGACTGGAGTGAACGTCTGGCGTTATAAGTTTCGCCGGACGTTAACTTTTATGCAACTTGCTCCCGTTGCTTTCCTGCCCTCTGGCTCGAGTTGGAAAAACTGGACAATTAGCAAGTGACATCATGTAATCCATATCGCAATGTACCCAATGTTACGATGAGGGATGATGACGTAGGAAAACTCGGTTTTCACTGCCGCTAGCACCGCGGGCACAAGCTTCGTATGCCAGGAAAGTCGAGATCTTATGTAAAAGTGAGGGGCAGTGATTTCATTGACCTTATTTTATCCCGCTCCTATTATCCCCCTTCACGTTCACGTCCAAATTTCGAGTGAGGTGCGCAGTTCAGAGATAGAACCCCCGAGCTTGTTTCAAACCAAAGTGTATAACTTTTATACTCTATTTAATCCTAGCTCTTACAAATCGTCCCCTTTCCATGAAAAACGAATTCATTACTGTCCTACTTCAGATACGTAAGGAAAACATTTCCCATGTCAGACGACTGACATAAATAAAAATCGTGCCCTACCGTACGTCCAAACAGAAAAGAAAAACAAATAAACAAACAAACAAACAAATCAGGCCACACATACCTGTCTAGCTTAGGTCACCTTAATTTCAAATCCAAACAGCTCTCATATACCTCCACCTTCGTCCACAAAGAAATATCCCACTCCACACCTCCCCACGAAGAAATTTGTCATTTCCAATCTTGTTTATTCTTCGGTTAGCGGTGATTGTACCTTAGCTACCGCCATATTGTCTCAATCTACACCACTAAGTGAAAAGGAAGCAGTTTCTTGTTCCTCTGAACTACAATCCAACGAGTAAACTAACTGCGCCAAAATATTTCCTCACATTGTATTTCAAAAATCTTATTTCACATGCGGAACATTGGAATTCACAATTGGCTTGCTCACATGTTTCTGGGCTTTATAGCTCAGTTGGTAGAGCAACGCAACGGAATTGAGGAGTCATCTGTTAGAGTGTCTTTGTAGCTATTAAATCCCTTTTTCTTTTAAGGGTAAAAAACTAAGCATTTGCTTTAACTAAATAGAAAAATCATCTCCATTCATTTTAAAAAAACTCTTATGGACTCCCATATGCAAACCTGTACAGTTAAGCGTGTGTAGCCCTGTTGAAAATCCTTCCTGGCAAGAACACGAATACGTTCCAGGATCATTGTGACACTTCGTATTAGGACCACACTTATCAGGCTCCTCACATTCGTCCACATCTGCATGACACCAGAGAAATACAATGAAACAAATGCAGGTATAGCAGATTAATAATTATGTTACAGGTCACACTGGCACTACTATAAATTTCCGAATATGAGCGGTCCTGGATTTAGATTCTCTAAAAGGACTTTTTGCAGAGGGACTTTGTGTTTCATTATTAGTTGGGTTTGACAGTAAAATTGGTTTTACACAGCTCGAATCACCAGTCTAACAGCTTATGGGGACTTTTACGTTTTGGGTAAAAATGTGCTGAAATGAAAACGAAGTATCTTCACAGGACATGAAATACTAATTTTGTCAAAGGGAAAGCAGATATTTCTAAGACACAAGAGAAGAAATTGGAAAAACTTGGCCCAGTTTTTTCAAGATGGAGTCCGTCTCGGACGGGCCAGCAGTAGCTTAACAAAACAAAAACCACAATTTTGGGGTTTCGTTTGTTTTCAATACGTCTTTTGCTTTTTAAAGTAAGACCAAACATGGTTGAAAGAGCCGCTTCAAAACAGCTACCTCTAAACGTTTTGGGGCTTCTATCTATAGGGTGGGTCATAAATATTAATTCAACAGTGAACAATTGAAACGGGTCTTGTCGGTACAACTTCGATGTCTTTTATCTATGTACCATCACTTACATATGTAATGAGAATACAAAGTGATAGGCTTCGCAAGCGAGTTATTTACGAGGTATTTCTAGATACAGAATTTCCGGGAAACAATGAAAGGCATGTCCCTTACCGTGACATTCTTTGGTTTCATTGACATATCCGTAGCCATCCGGACAAACGCACTTGTATGTTCCAACCAGGTTCTTGCAAGTTGCTGTAAACCCACATGTGTTATTCCTCTCGCATTCGTTTATATCTGCAGTAGTAAATCGGTGTTGTCAAGATTGGGTAACCTGTTTCGTCTGGATTACAGACTACAACTGAAACGCAAACCGAACCATCGCGCAATCATTAATTGGAGAGAGAGAGAGAGAGAGAGAGAGAGAGAGGGAAAGGTAGAGCGAGATAGTGAGGGCCCGTACTTGAGTTCGATAAGTAACTCCCCACTGAATATCACCAGTCATAAAGGCTCTTACCAATGCATCCCTTCCCTTCACCACTTGCGCTCTTAAAGCCTGCCTTGCAGTGGCACGTGTAAGATCCCTCATTGTTCGTGCAAACAGAGTTATTCCCACATAAGTTCGGATTCAGATCACATTCATTGTTATCTGCAACAAAGATGAAGAAACATGAAAAGACGGGAGCTCTCTCAAGTCAATACATGAAGAAATCTTTGGGTTATCCTTACAACCCTAACATATTTTTTTCATTGTATCTTGAGGTCAGGAATTTTGAATACGTGAATACAATGTGACTTTTTTCCTTATTAGCTTCTCTATATTCCATCTGAGGAACGAAGATCGGCAGCCGTGCGATCCATGATAAGGCCGTTCATTTGGTTGCATACCATCATACCTCTTGTGTGTTCAACTCTTTAAGTTTTAAAACACTAAACACGAGACAACGTGTTTCGTTAGGGTTACCCACCCATGAGAAGAGACCGGGAAGAATAGGCATTTCCCACCCCTGAGAAAAGACCCCTAGAAGAGTGGTCATTTTGGGCCACACTCTCTCCTGCGTTTGGCATCTCTACTCGGAAAAGTCGCTAAATGAAAGAAAAAACGAAACAAAATGATCGTAAAATATATCTTATTGACTGGGTTTCCAAACCTCTGTCACACTTAGCTTCTTATTAAGCTGGTAGGAATTTATAAGAAAGTCGACGCTACCGTACCTTTGAGTAAGACAATGAAAACTAAACAAGGACTGATATCTTCTTATTAAATGATGAAAAGCAGTGTAGGACGTTACCTTCACATTGTCTGTGACCGTGATAATATCCCTCTGTGCAGTCACACACCTTCGCTCCTTTTATTTCTTTGCAGATTTGATGCTCCTTTTTGCATTTGTTGTCCGCAGGACAGGGATCTAATTCTGTTAATTTTCAAAGGTCGTTCAAAATGAATATCTTTGGAGCAATGATTGTTGCGGAGTGGTCGGGATACGGGAGGGCGTGGCTGGGGGATGGGAAGGTGCGCGTATCAGGGGGAAGGGGTAAAAGGGAGGGGTCTTGTCTCTGCGACGGGCCGAATAAGAGAGAGGGACACAGCATCAGTAGTAGAGCATTTCCGGCTGCAGAAAGGGAAAAGCCCTGAGATCGAGTTTTGGTATGGATTGAAGGAACACCACGAAAATTAAACAGCTGGAGCGGGGGGAGAAAAACACTTTAAAATTTGATATCAAGTGAGTTGAAGAAGAGCCGCTTTTTCTTTACACAGCTTCCCGTACCTAAACACTTGGAAAAGGCTAATTTTAATCAGCTAATGAATATGACATTCCCTCGAAAAACAACTCTGAAGGAAGTATAGCTTTCTCATAACGTGAAGTGTACGAAAGCTGCTTTGTTGTTCGTTTCGCTTCTTGAGGCAGCTTTCGATCGTACACACGAGGAGCGCTTGCTTAAAGGAGCTTTGTGACCTGTTGTAGGATTACTATAAAGAACTGAAAGACATTGCAATCAGAGAAAACCCAAAAATGCTACTTCAGCTTCTTTTAAAATTACGATACTCTACCACTTCTCTGAAACTAAAATTAAGTGTGTTTGGTTGCGGATCGCCGGGATGGAAATGGATTTTAACTTGAAAAATTAGACTAATGGTTTTAAGTTCCTGTCTTGTCTCTTGGAAAAATTGCCAGAAACTGGCAGGTTTCTTCCCTCATTTGGCAAAATCTTCTCAAAGGCAAAATTTGTTGCACGGGAAAAGGTATTTTTAAAATTTGAGTTTCAGTACATGCTTCACCCCAAAAATCCCGAAAATCCCTGTGACATTGCCCCTTTAAAAGCGTTTACGCGTTGACAGAGCCTAAATACTCATTAACACATTATGTACCTGAGCAGTGAGTGCGTCCATCTCCTTTTAGTCCAGTGAAGCACCTGCACTTGTAAGAGCCAATGGTGTTGATGCACGTGGCTTTCTCGTGACAAGAGTATGTCCCCTTTTCACATTCGTCCACATCTGATTGGTGGAATAAATTAAGGAAATTTTGCCTTACAAAATCACCTTCAATGATTCATTTTAGAGAGCTCCTTCCATTAATCTATCCTTCTTAATTAACACTCAGCCCTTTAAACACCTTTTTCGCAATAATAAACAACCTTATCTCATTGAGGGCCAACATACTGGAATGTGCGTCAACTGCGTGCGTGGTGCAAAACTACGTAATGCCGATTGTGGTGTTATACGGTATTTCTTTCTCTCATATGTACTAAGTGAAAAGAAGTTTAACTTGCTTCCTACAGAATAATAAACTACAGTAGGAGGGCTAGAAAACGAATTGTTAAAACCATTTCATTGGTTAAAATGATGTTCAACACAACATCCAAAAAATCACCTTAAAATGATAATCCCCTTTAGTCTGGAATTAGGTGATGAGTAAATGGTATCCAGAAGTCAGGCAGGTAACAGAGTTTGTTTGGTGACGGGGGAACATTTCTCAAAGAAATTGTACTCCTGTAGCTAAGTTATATCGGCAATAGTACGAGTACGAGATTAAGTACGAGTACGAGTTTTCAATACCAGTTTGGAGGTCTTACATTATCACCAGATACACACCAATCTCGTTCCCGAAGCTTCCTTCTTTACTGGTAAACATTTCGAAGGAGTGTGGTCTCTCGAAGGAGTGCGTCACTGGTTTGAAATTTGAAATCTCGTACTCCTAGTCCAAACTAGAATGAAGATGTGATGGACTCAACGCTGAGCTCACCTTTACATTTGATGTCCAGTCCCTGGATTTTACCACTCACTGCCGGTTCATATCCTTCTGCACATACGCAGGTGTAACCCCCTGGGAGGTTTTTACATTTGGTGCGATCAGAACAATCGAAGAGACTTGGAAGTTTGCATTCATCAACATCTGAAGGTCACATGATATAAGCATAACATTAACAGTAGGCATTTGTTATTATCTTATATGTAAAATTCAAAGCTAGGTACTACTGTAGCTATAGCATTTTTCAAGTTGTCTCGTGAAATCAAAATTCAAGTTGCGTCGCTCATGAAACTACAAGACGATCAAAATGTCTTTTCTACGGAAAGAGAGACAACTTTGGCAGGAAGCACTCTTTACTTCCGAGATCTGGGATTCGTTTTTATACACCCATTGCTACGATCTTTTTATTTTCTGATGGACAAACGAAGCCAAGCTCATCAATTTGGTCATCCCGTTAACCGTTTAAACCTCAATATCAACATGCATGTTCTTGTCTCTGTTCGCCAAATATTTCTTATGTTTCTAGTTGGGGGAAATTTCCCTAAACATCAAGGCATCTCTTTTTTGGTGATGATTTCCTCCATTCTCATGACCTGTGCGTTTGATCAATTAGCGATACTGTAAGGATAATTTACATCCTTCTCACTATTGGCTAGATTTTCGTGGTCCGTTTGTTGTTGAACAGATTAATGGGATTTCGTGGTACGTATCTTTTTCTCACAGCAAAAACCCATTAAAAAAAAGGGATGGCTAAAACAAAATTATTAAGACCTGCTGTTACTGTAAGAGTTGATCTCCCCATGTAAATGGGTTTCTCTTACCTTTGCATTTTGACAGACGTTTCTTGGAATCATGGACAGGTGCGAATCCTTTGCTACACAAACACTGATATGATCCGAAGGTATTCTTGCAGTAGGAATTTTTCAGCAGACAGGAGCCTTTCACGGCACACTCATCTCTGTCTGTGGATTGAGACAACAGGAAATGAACCAAGAAGCACCCTAGGACCCAGGCGTTCTCTTCTTGCGCACACAACTTGGCGCGAAAATTCGTGACGTCACCGAATGGCATACCGGGGACCTCATTCGGTGACGTCACGACATTTCGTACCAAGTCGAGTCGAGTGAGCGGGAGGAGAAAGCCTGGGTACTAGGCTGACCAACAAGTAAATGTTTGAATTCAGACGCAGATCTCGTTTCAAATAAAATGAAGCAGTCTTTTTCCAGTCCCGAGAATTCCAGTAAAAAATCCCAGTGTAAAAATTCGCGTCTTGTTTTCAACCGATAAAACGTGAGCACTGACCAACCGGTATGGCATCTAGATAGAAGTTAACTCTAGTTACCCTGAACAAAAGAATACTCCAACTAATGGCGCATGAAAATACCTTAAACACCATTTCAAACTTCTAAAAATCGATCCTGTCGAAAGGTGAGGTTGCCAAGATGTCCGACATCTGATCTTATATAAAAGTACCGTTAGTCAGTCTTCAAAAGAAACAAAGAAAAAAATAGACACTTAATTTAAAACAGAAAACTAATTGTCATCGGATTCAAGAGACCAATGCTTTCTTCTTGAGAAAGCATGTTTTCCGTCTTTATAGACGGACTCAGTCTTTAAAGTGCACCTAACCCCAAAATATTTTTCCGCCAATCTTAAACTTTGCACCTATTTCAAAAAAATTAAGCCATTATTTGTAGTTTCTGACTCTTTTATCGGCTTCAAAACTTGCGCAAAACTAATCACCATTTGTTGCACGGCCGAGTCAGAAGGGGCATGTGTCTATTCCCCATGTGACGTCACAAACTGCTTTCATGCATGTTTTCAAAGAGTTAAGGAGATGCAAATCAGTCTGTGATGTCACATGGGGAACAGACCCATGCCCCTCACTAGCTCGGTCGGGTAACAGATGATGGCTAGATTTCGTAGCTTTTACAGCCTATAAAAAGTCAAGACTGAGGGGGATTTCGTAAAAAAAGGCGCAATGCGTTTCGAACAGGTGCAAAGATTTATTTTAGGGAAAAAATATTTTGGGGTAAGGTGCACTTTAATTTGAATTCAGTGACAGATGAAAGCAAACTTGTCCTATTAAAAACAACCCCAACAACAACAACAACAACAACAACAACAACAACAACAACAACAACAACAATGAGTAAGCTTACCAATGCATTTCCTGTCTTTTTTCTTTCCTTTAATTTCGTATTTGAACCCTCCTCTGCATTGACAAGTATACGATTGTGGCAGGTTCTGGCACTCAAAATTAGCAGGACAAACATCCGGCATTGAACACTCGTTTACATCTGAATAAGAAAGAGAAAGACCATTAAACAGAACTGATAAAGCAATAAAACATAAACTAATTTTACTGACATTTTCCAAGCTTTCAGTCCAAGAGATCTAGGTCAAAGCAAAAGCGTTCTTTTTTTGTCGGTGGTGCCTTTTTTTTTTTGCTGGAACGGAGTAAACACGGAGCCAAAGAGCGGACTTCTCTTTACTGTTCACTGAGAGCGCTGCAGAAACTTCTCTGCCCCACACCTTTTAGTTTGCGACACAAAATGCACGTACGATTGGAAAAAGACAAAGACTGGTCCGGACACCGTAAAACGCAATGTAACAACATGTCCATGATCAGGTCCTTAAATTCCACCCGTTTAGAAATATTTTTGCGCAAATTGTCATAAATGTTTAATCGGTGCCACAGTTTAAATGGATCCGGACCTAAATTTTCTGTAGGATAAATGCACCCTATGTATCTATGTATAAGTTATCGATGAGATGCTCTATTCGAAAGCAGATTCAAATACCAATACGATCAATACTTCTCTGTAAGTAGCAACACATCATTGTGATTGTAATCGTGAGCTAGTTTGTCCTTCCATGTAACAGAATTCGTTTTCTTTCGCGAACTCTGGTGAGATTAGCTGAAAGGAGATCCCCCAACTGAAATTTTGACGACATACTCAGAGATATGTCATCACCTTCGTGAACATTATTATCTATGGTCCAACGTTAGCAAGTTTGGGTTAACGTCCTCTTTAGGGTGATGAAACAGGACGAAAGACGAAAGCGATTAGGGTGGCTTGGCACCTAGGGACCACCTACAAAGATTAAGTCCCCGTAACCATAATGTCCAAAATGGCAAAGGTAAGATACAGTATAGTTTGCCATGAGTTTTATGGGGGTTTAGGTATGTCCAAAAGGAAGGTACTTGAAACCTTGTCATATTTGTAGGTACTATTGCCAGCATTTACCATAGAGAGGCCCATTGTAAATTTCCACCTCGCGGAATCTTAGTTCCTTTCCTTCCTTTGATGTTGCAGGCGGAAGCTTGATGGTGACAACTCTTGCTTCAGTTTGCCTGGGCAGCGTGAAGTTTTGTACTCGTTCCCTCGTAGGATGTTCAAGGGTAAACACACGTCTGCCCATCGGTGGGCGTCCAGGGATTAGGCCGATAGAATCTAACAAAAACAGGCTGGTAAGCGAAGAATTTTAATTTTCTGTTTAAAAACAGCCCCCAAAAGTTTAGCGACGGGTATTAGAATTGAAAGAAATGTGTCTCGATGTTATTTCCAGTTTCCACAGACCAAGTAGCTTGCGTAGCAGGCGTACACGGGGAAGGGGTAGGGGAACGAGAACACGGCAGAAAAAAGGGGGGACTAGGGCCCCTAGCCCCCAGACCCAATTTTTTCTTCCGTGTTCTCGTTCCCCTTCCCCCTCCCCGTTTACGCCTGTTACGCAGGCTACATTGAAAGGCAAATCGGAAAGAACCTTATGAAAGAGTAGTAGGTCGTAGGCAATACTTACGTTCGCCGTTAAGAGAGTTGGGGGGGGGGGTCTCTTAACTACCACATTGCTATGGAAAGTGCCATCATATCTTAGAAACCCTAACATCTACAGATAAGCTGCTTGGCTATATACGTGTTAGTTCCATGGGGAAGGTTTTGAAGATTTTCGAGTCACAACTAGATTTCAGATTCTAAGAAAGGCTGAATTTTCTCCGATTCTTTAACAAAAAATCGAAATTCTACCTTCTTTTTTCCGAGTTTCAGGGACTGGCACTTGCTACGCACGGGCAATGCCAGTTTTGTTTAATATTCAGATGTTCATCCTAATACATTTTACCAATCTAGCGACACGCCGAGGTGGAAGGGAAAAGCAGTGGATATCTACATTGTTTCTTCGGAGCTTGGTAAATATCTACCACTATTCTTCTACACCTAGGAGAACAATTGTTTGGTACAACACGAATAGCCAGCCTTAAACAGTTCAGTTTCTGTCAAATGGTTAAAAATTCTAGCAAGGCGATTGCATGAAGCTAATCTGTTTTGCTCGGAAGTGATTAACAACCGTGGCAAATTAGGGCGGACGTAAAACATTGTTCACTTGTTTTGTGTGTAATAGTTCATATTGGTCACACTTAATGCACACGCCTGTATTCTCTGCAGACTGTTCGTTGAACTCAAATATTTCAGTGTCTTACCTACAAGAACATACAGCCCCTTGAAATCTTTTGGTTTGTAGCCGACATCAGTTATGATGCGTATCAGATGAATTTGTATTTTTGTTAGTAGATCTACAGACCACCAGGGACCTTCGTTGGCTCTTGCGAAATAAGGCATGTCTACAAAAAAGCACAAGGACAGAAAAGGAAATTAATAAAGAACTCATATCTCTGCTCCAAACATTTCAAGTTATAACCTTAAAAACCTTTCATCCATAATACTATTGTAATTAATAATTGAAATCAATTTAAGCAACACTCACCAATCTTTTGATCACAGCCTATTTCAGGTTTATTTCTGCTTTTGTAGCCTTGACCAAGCGGATCTGACGTGGGGCGCCTTGCGGCTAGGTTTACTAAAAGGTTGATGAAAAGCAATCAAACAGTCAATCAATCGACCCAGCCAGCCAGCCACCAAGCAAGCAAGCAAGCAAGCAAGAAAGCAAGCAAACTAGCAAGCAATCGGTCGGTTTTGTCGGTCCGGCAGCCAACCAACCAACCAACCAACCAACCAACCAACCAACCAACCAGCCAACTAACCAAACGACATACTTACCAACTTACCAAGAAAAGAAGAAGTCAATGAGAGAGTGAGTCAATCAGTCAGTCAGTCAGTCAGTCAGTCAGTCAGTCAATCGGTCAGTCGGTCGGACGGTTGGTCGGCCAGTCAGCTGGTCAATCAGTCGAACAATTAGTCACTCAGTCAATGAGATAAATGCTGGGATCGCTACGATCGCTGAAGTGTGGTTTCCATATGATCACAGCGATTGCTGAACGTTAGATTTCCAGCGATTGCAGTGATCGTAGCGATCACATAGAAACCAGCCTTTACTCACTTGTCTTTGTCTGGTATATCTCCACTTCACAGAGCCGCATTCTTTCGTTTGCTTTTATCATCTCTATGTGCACGTTAGTCCCCATAAGGGCTCGCTTGCACGGTAAATAGTTTGCTGCGCTTTTATATCTTGTAACACGCGTACACAGCGGGTATTCGTTACCTGTAATCCAATGCATAGAGATTATTACATGATAATTACCGTGTGGCTCTAAATCTTTAGCTAATCTTTGCTGGTTCTAATTTTTGCGATTTTTGTGGGTATCTTTCATGATCCGTAAAGAGAGAGACCCGAAAAAACAAAAAGTTACGGGAACAATTTCCTTCGTAAAAATTTACTCCACTGTCGAAATTATGTTCACACATTAACCTTTTACATGTACTATGTAAACGTTTGTGTATGTTTGCTAATAGCTGGTAAAGTTTTGCTGGTCGATATCGATTGTGGGACAGAAAGTAAGTTTGAATGCAAGGTAGAATACCAGTTTGAACAACAAAAATGCCAGGGAACGTGATAACGCGGGGGACAATGCATCAAGTGGTACTGTAGTTATTGCTGATCCATTGCCAGAGCAATCGGCCACACTAGGGAAAAAATTTCCTTGTAATAAAATGTCACTGATTAACGTGTTTACATCTGCATGTTGTTTCACCAGTATTTTGTACTCAAATAAAAACGACAGTGTTATAATTCCAGTTGAATGCGACTTCTTGAAAATCGCAAAGATTAATCTTCAGTAAGAAAAACCAGTCTTTGTCAATCGCAAAATTTAGTTCTCGCAAAACGCAAAAAACCGCCCATCCGCAAAAATTAAGTGCTACACGGGAGGAGCTTGATATATTCTTATTCGAGGGTTTTAATCATATCGAAAATGGCCGAGTTTTCATTCAAGTGATACAGGTGCTTGGCATTGAAATCTTGTAAATAAAAAACGTTATCGAGCACTCGACATTCAATTAATCCAGATATTCATTTGATGTTTAGTCGCTGCAACCACTAACCCTGAGCTTTAGAATTTTTCACTCTATAGTTTTGAGAATCTTCGAACGTTTTCCACTTTGCCACTTTGCCACGTTTCCGCCAATAAGGTACTTCCACAGTTTAATATACAACCAAATACAACCTACAAATTCTCAATTTGCTGAGGAAAAGTGCTAACCCGGTGGCTTATGTTTTTCTTCTAACTCAGTTGTAAAATCTGGCAAATTTCAATGTCTGTGTACGCTGTGTTAATCACCTTCGGGGAGGAAATACCTGCTCCCACAGCGATTACATGAAAGCCAAAAACAAAAAAAACAAAAAACGACCCAAGGTGTTCCATAGGTAGCATAATTACCTCTCTTAACTTTAATGATAATACCGCCCGAGGATTTATATGAATCCTTAGAAAGCATCACAAAAACCACGGCCACACGGACGTTGGAACCAAATTTTACCCACCAAAACGGCTTTTTCGTTCTTAGGTAACATGAACCACCGTTGAGAATTCCATCGTTGGTGATAGAGTCCTTTATAGAGTTTTGACTGTCATGTGTGAAGTGCTTTAAGGCAATGTTTCCTGTGTGAGAAAAGAAAAAAAGGCATCAACTTAGGAACTCGATTTATGTAAAAACGTATTTTTTTGGCATGAATGATGTGCAAATGCGCTACAATTGATGGGCGAGAAAGTTTTTTTTTAGGAAATTGGTCATATTAAAATGAATTAGTGCGATTGAGTTGAGGACAATATCCATGAATGTTCGCATCCTTGCCGTAGTTAACCTGCTTAAAGTCCATTCCTAATTTAAGGTTTTAAATTAAGCGATTTCACTTCACTATAGTTATCCACATATCAAATACGCCATCAAAAATATTACCGTTTATCATGCACAATAGGTGATCAAGTATATTCAGTTGTATATAGGCTACTAAGCTGGTAATGTACGTGAAGCATATTTTGTTTCTTACCATAAGTCTCGGCATAAACTTGAACTTCGCAGAGATTAAGTATTTGGGCATCAGATCTTATCTTCACGGCATTGCCCCACATGTAATTCTCATCGTTCTTTTTACACTCGACACTCCATATTCGTAGCTCATCAGCTTTAACAACAGCGCAAAGAACATATTGATTGTCTGTCGCTTTTGTGTTTCCTTGAGGAGAGATAAACGCCAAAAAATAAATAAGTAAATAAATAAATAAATAAATAAATAAAAAGGAACAGAGGATCAAAACTGGTTGTTAAACAGGTTTTAAGTAGACTACACTGTAACATAAAATTCGGACACTGAAAGCAAACGAACTGAAGACATTAAGTTGCCTATCGTTTAAATTAATTTTCTACTTAAAGTCCAGGGAGGAGAAATGTTCTGTAACAGGAGCAGAATTGAAAAGTCGATGATCATATTCGACTCTTAGACCTCTTACACGATGAATTTCATTTGCGACATTTAGCTTTTTTAGTCACTGACCTATCCCCTCTTCACACCAAAATATCGGGCAATTTTTATTTTGTATAAGTTCAATATTTTCCATGTAAGGTTTTCGCCTTTTACTCCGATTCTATGTTTCATTTACTGAGCGCCGTAAGGAGTAGTTTTCCATCTATATTTTAATATGTTTTCAAGTATCTTACTGACTAAGAAGTAGAACAAATTCAACTCTCATTTACGGTTTGTTGCAGAGGCCTTCATATGTTAGTGAACAACTTCTACAAGTTTTGTGCATGAGTGTTTAAATGACTGTGTGTTTTGTGCTTGTTTGAAGTTGGGGGAGGGGGTAAAGGGATTTTCTTTGGGTGTATCATGTGGAGTTCTCAGTTCCGTGTTAGCGAATTCATCCTATTGAAACCTTCATTTAATACGGTGCACCACATTACCTACGTAAACCCTTATGTGTTCCGATTCAGGTGTCCCAAGAGCAACTTGGACCAGTGCTATAGGATGATATTCCTTAAGATGCACAATAAGCCACGGTTTGAACTCAGTCAGTGAGAGGAAACAGCTGTCGAAAGAACCATCCACTGCAAGTTGTCCCAAAGCTTGAATCTGCTTACAGTGCTTGTTCTTACATCCGTTATAGTTATCAGTAGAGGACGCCTCCGTTTTCATACCCAATGCAAGATTTTGTTTGCTGTGTCTTATGAAGGGCTCTGATGGCGAAGGGAAAAGTAACATTACGTTAGTAAAGTTATCACTAACTAAAACTCCCGACCACCTCACTTATTGACATTAATGGTCAATTTGAATTACTGTCCTATCATTAACATGATTAACATGTTAGCTGGGTTAGGATTTCCTACTTTTTAAGTTTCATTTGCCCTCTGTCTTTGTCACAAACGAGGAATTAAATTATATTTAACTGAACCAGGTTTTCCTCGCTTGCCAGTTTTTGTTCTTAACCAGAAAAACAAACTATACAAAACAAGCAAATGAACACGTAAAACAAAAAGTTATTAACAGAAAGACATCTTTATAGTGGATGCCTTGATGTGATCGGCAAGCGAAGAGCATGCGCAAGTGAACCAATCTGTCCCGACAACCACTCTATCATAGCCTTAGGTCTCACAGTCCTTGGGTCTGACAATCAGGAAAAACAATGTTGTTCTTGTTGTTGTTGTTTTCAACTAGACATACAAGCTTAAGACAAGGAAATGGCGCCTTAGACTCAGTGGCATATAGAACGCAATGTTGTAGGATACCTTTGAACAATTCAGGTTCTTGCAGTATTCATTTTTGCCCGTTTAGGTGAGCCGAAAACTGAACCCATGACAAGATAAGATATTCAGCACTATCATATTTTTTGCAGCTTTTCCTCTTGCCTTTTACAGTAGTTTTCTAGATGAATATTTGCCCTGGGCAAATTTCCCACGGTCATGAGAAAAAAAACGCTTCAAGTGCGCGGTTAATACCTGAGGGAAAGGTTGCTTCGCAACACACTTACGTATCCATCCTGGATGAACATCTACCATTCTTTAATTTACACAATTTATTGTTTAAGTTCGATCCTCTGTAAGTGCATGACTTCCTGAACCTGTTCCAGGCTCCAAGATTGTGGGGAAGGCGCGAATTGAGAAAACGAGCGCAAACAACGCGTGGGGACTGGATATAGAACGGCCTTTTACCGCCATCGTCCCCTTTTCCCCAGATTCCGCGCGTCTTTTTTCGCGTTCCCTTTCTAATTTTCGTACCGTCCTTACTATCTGAGACCCTGGAACAGGCTATGAATTCTTACAAAGGCTGAGAAGCTTACCCAGTGGTGGTTGCTTTACACATTTCTCGTGTGGGAGAATAAAGTTTCCAGGGCGCCGTACCGATGGTTCGTAACCAGAATCGCAGGTGCAGTAATAAGAAGCCGGTGGAAATGCAGGACTGATATATGTTGTATCACAGCGTGAGAACGCAGGGCATGTTGTATTCAGTCTACAAACATCACTAACTGTAAAAAAGACAACGAGTGAGAATACGATCACTGCCTCACTTTGTAAGTAAAAAGGATGCACTCTATCCATATGCAAAGGTATATGGATAAACAGCTTCCGTGGCTCGTATCAACAGGAAAAGGAAAGCTAGGGGGAAATCGTGAGCAAGGAGTGACTTGCACTCTCGAAATCGCATCCCCCCTCCTCTCCTTTAGGCACCTACCTGGCAAGCTATTGGATAAGAGAGCATGCAATGTTATTACGCAAACAACATTTAACAAGTTGAAAATTGACCAACTTACCTTTTAGTCTAATATCTTGCAGGTTACAGTTAAATTTCTCCTCCCTTCTTTTTTCATTTCCTACATGAGCTGTAATACAAATAATAAAAGAATCGTAACTTGGAAAGGCATTCCTCTCATAGCGAGGACCAAAGAAGCCTCCTCGTCTCTCGACAGTAATTTTGCTGCGTTAACTAAAGGCCTCTTGAATTCATTCAGTATACTTTACGTTACTATTTTTAGCCGTAAATTCAGTTAGAGAAATATGAGTATTATGTAAAAATTACGTGTATGTATGTCGTTGAATTTAACATTAACTAAAAAAGGACGAAAATTGTTAACAATTGTCAAAAGTGCAACTAAAGCGCTAATTTAGGAGTTGAAAAATCCTCAAGGGAAGAAACCGCTACATTAAGTTGCCGCCATTTATAGTAAGCTAAAAGTATCTGTATTTGGAATTAAAAAAGAGGATTTCAGTTGCTAAGCTGTTGCTAGACAACTAATCAGTAAGTGGCGATCTACATACAAAACTGTTTTGTGAAGCCAATGCTACACTTGCCATATTTCCGGTTATTTCTTACATTCTTGTTTTCAATACACCTTTACCCCCTCTCCCCTCATCAATGTTGTGATTGATATAGTGATGACATTCAAAGTAACAAGCAACAACATTGAAAGGGGGGAAGGGGGTAAGAAATGTACTTAAGTTTTTCATTTGTTTTCAAGAGTGCGTTTTTCGATGGAAATCCAATTTTTTAGGAGAATTTCTTAACAATTTCCTAACTGCTTGTAGCAAACAAAAACAAACAAACAAACACACACTTAACAAAAGATACAAACAAAGACTGAATTTAAAAAAAAGGAACAATGAAAGAAACATACGGAAGACAAACAAGTACGCAAACACAAACAAACAGGCACTTAAACAGGCAAACAAAAAACAAAGAAAGACAATGAAAACAAAAGTAAATGAATTCGAACAAACTAGCACTCACTAGTGAACCAACAAGCAAGTAAACTTACGTTTGTAAACAGCTTTTACCCAACAATTTTTGCGGCATCCACTGCTAATGACAGTAGCGTTTACATAATAATTATCCTGTTTTGGCTCCTTTCGGCAGAAAACTTTCACTTTTCCTGTTTTGAACGAATATCCCACGGGTATAACGACCTGTTCATTAAGGCCCAGACTCCCGTCGGGCGGTGCTCGGTCAATTATGAGATCCTCCTTGGGGACTGGGTAATTGCCGGCTAGAAAGACGTGTTTTGGAGTAGAATACTGAAATTTTCTCTTATGAAGGAATCTACCGTAGCTTGTGGGGTAAAGATATGCCCAGTGCAAGTTTCTTGCTTCACCTGCAGTAAAAGAGGTTAACAGTTCCTTTATTAGCATAGACAGCCTTAAAAATTGCAATAATGCTTGTCAAGGTTAAGTTACTGAAGAACACAAAGTAACGGTATTATTAATTTGACGGTTGCTGACTAGGACAATTCAAATTAGTTTATACCAAACCAGTAGAAAGTATTTTTCTCGCGTTCTGATTGGCTACTCAAGCTCGCGATAGGATTTGCTATTCACCTCCCAGCATCGTTCTGGATTTCGAGAACGAGTTTTTCCTTATTTCTCGGAAGAAAAGGAACTGTTTAGTGCTGGCTATCCACTGATGTGGTATATACTAAAACAATTATTCACCGAATTTGAGGTTGATAGTGGAGGCTATTTATTTCAACTTCGGTGCTTGTTAAATAGTCAAGGTAAACCCCTCCATCCGACCTCCACAATATCTCGAATCCTGGCTTTCACGAGTCCTCAGGTGTTTCGAACTGGACCTCGTTTTCCTTGGTTGATGTTCTCACTTATTTTCGATTGCGTGGCTTTCTTGTACTCCCCATCGCCCGAAATGTTATTGTCTTCTGCGACTTGTTCTTACAGCGCCCGATTTCAAATCGCGCGGCATTTTCTTTGTTATTCCGTGCTATTGTCAGACAGAAGCTTTTCAAATTTAGCGCCGAGGACCATACAAAAGTCCCTTATGTGTCGCAACATTCTGGGCGATGCGTTAACGCGAACAAGGGGGGTGTAGTTTCAAGAAAGGAAAATGTTTCCTTTGTACAAAGAACGATAGAAGATGGATACTAGATGAATAGATAAACAAACAGATAAACTGATGAAATGGAATGTCCGTTTCGAAAAACGATATTGTAGTGTTTAACACAGGATTGCCGACCATTTGACTCCTGTGCGTCGCAAACTATTTTTTTAAGGCGGAAGAGATAACGTACCATTGACATAGACCTCCACTTCACAAAGCGTCAACTTTCCTCTTCCCACTCTGCGAATACTGACGTATCTGCCGAGCATTGGTTCAGCACAGCTGTATAGCCATGGTTCTTTAGGGACATTTAATCCTTGACGACACAGCCGATTGTCTCCACGTGATTCATTCTTATTCCCTATATATCATGATCAGAGATGAATTGACAATGAAGATTAATCAAGAATGTAATTGTGTTTCGAGAACGTTCAATATTTAGGAGGCTATACATAAAACAAAGCGTGTAGAATTGAGATTTGGTCATATTTACCTTAAATCCAAAACGTGGAGGAGGGATTATTGTTTTATTGAACTCTCAATTTCGGTAATCGCTGCTCTATGTTTTTGCCATACTCTTGTACAAAACTTTTAAAACTTTTTAGATCGCCGCGGCCCTTGCCATCCAAATCTCTGATAACCTGCGTCCGGTAAACTAATAACAAAACTAGCCGAAAGTAACACGACGCATCTCAAACTGCATTGACTGAATAACAACAGGAAACGTTGCCTAACGATAAAATTTGTTTTTGTCTGTCTCTTAATCCTTTATACAGAGAAGACTAATTCGAACCCAAAGGTCAGGAAGTTGTATCATTGTCCAGCTTTGTCAAGGTTAACACAGCTCACTTAATTTGTCTTGAACATTGCTATCTCGAACAGTATTAGTGAGTCAGTCAGACAGTCAATCAGTCAGTCAGTCAGTCAGTCATTCAGTCAGTCAGTTAGTCAGTCAGTCAGTCAGTCAGTCAGTCAGTCAGTTAGTCAGTTAGTCAATCAGTCAGACAGCCAGTCAGTCAGTCAGTCAGTCAGTCAGTCAGTCAGACGGATAGGTAGGCAGTCAGTCAGTTAGTCAACCAGTCAGTCACCAAATTCTGGATATCAACTGAGTTGATAAGGTAGATTGGCCACCGTAAAGAGATTGAAAGCTGACGTTTCGAGCGTTAGCCCTTCGTCAGAGCGAATCACGGAATTGTGCGTTGCACTTCGTTTATATGGAGAGTGATGGAGCTACGCTTTTGGTAGGAACATGGCAACGTGAAAAAAAAAGCGTTCGTTGATAGCGTGGGGATTAAGTGTGCCGAGTTGAAACTAACCCCCTTGTTAGTCAGTCAATCGGACGGACAGTCAATCAGCCAGTCAGTCAATCAGACAGTCAGTCAGTCAGTCAGTTAGTCAGTCAGTCAGTCAGTCAGTCAGTCAGTCGGTCAGTTAGTCGGTCAGTTGATCAGTCGGCCATTCGATCAGTCGTTCAGTCGGTCAGTCGTTCAGTTGGTCACTCAGTCAGTGGATCAGTCAGTCAGTCAGTCAGTTATTCATTCATTCATTCATTCATTCATTCATTCATTCAGTCAGTCAGTCAGTTATTCATTCATTCATTCATTCATTCATGCATTCAGTCAGTCAGTCAGTCAGTCAGTCAGTCAGTCAGTCAGTCTGTCATTCAGTCAGTCGGTCAGTCAGTCAGTCGGTCAGTCAGTCAGTCAGTCAGTATTTTATTAACTACTGAACTGAAAAAGTCATAGAAAAACTAAGTAAGGATCATAAGCTAGTTAGTAGGTTCATTATATTTTACCTATCCTGATCTCGATATTTTTCATTTCATGTTTTGTGTTAGATAGGAGAACTTTCTCAACCCAAACTTCCTTTCCCAAGTCCACACGCCACCACTGGTCGGTGCTCCAATGTGTCTCTGAGCAAACCTCTTTCTTTCTGTCCACAGCACGGCCAGGACCAGTAGTCCAATGATTTTGATCTGAACTTTGATAGGCAGGTCTGTGTCCAGCCACGTTTGTCAGGTGCTTTGGTAGGACTGCTTTTAAAAAAATCAAAAAAAGAACAGAGGATAAAAAAAAATCGAAGAATACAAACAAACAAATAACAGCAAAGGAAAACAAAAAAAGGTTTTTTAACAGGTTCTGGGTAGAAACTCGGTCACTAAAAATTGTTGACACTTGGTATACATGTCACCTTTTACCTAGTTATATTTTATTAAGTACAAGTGTAGGTTTCACGGGCTTATGCATTTGAATTATTGTTGAATTATTGAAATTTTGTTCCACAAGTTTGCTTATATTACCACAAAGGGCAGAAATTGCAAGTATTGCGCGTACATTTAGACATCTTTCTTCTTTATGGATCTCTACTCACCTTTTGTTGATTGAACAAGGCCAACCAACACAAGAATCACAGTTACAGAAACAGCGCACTTCCAAGTGGTAGGCGCCATTGTTGGCATCCACTCCTCTCCTTAAGACATAACAGTTCAGTGTCTTTCAAAGTGGATTGCTGGAAGTCGATGGGCTCCTGGGAAAACTCTTTTCTCTTCGAATTAGCTGTCCTTCTACCGTCGAGCATTTAATTATCTCCGCAACAAAGAACTTAATTAGAAGTGCACTTAACAGTAATTTCAATTCTTAAATGTTCTTGTTCTAATTTAAAAAAACTCTTACTTGTTTGTCTTTCGATTTTATGGTTCTTTTTGCCATAAGCTACAGTGATTTTTATGGTTCTTTTTGCCTTTAGCCTCAGTGATATATTTTTTCTACGTTGCTCGGCGAGGTTCCAGAAAGAAGACATTCACACCAACCCTGGAAAAGGAGGCGTTAAAACGTGCGTCGTGTAAACGACAAAAAATGCCTTCTTTTATAAAAATCATTCTTTATAGTAGATTTTATAAATTAATTAAATTTTATAGTTTTATCCCTAAGCTAACATCCGGCTTAGCCCAAAACTTGTAATATTTACCAGTTAGTACAGAACGCGTTCCCTTTCCCATAGTTTTCAAACTGTTCAGTATATTTATGGCAGATCACTATATCTGACAAGACAATTTGCATTTGATATACGGCGCTACTAAGAAAAATGAGATAACAATTTACACCAATCATTGCAGCTTTTTAATACTCCTACACTTCTTGGTCAGACTTAACCGGAGGAAAAGCAAAAGCGTTAGTTCTTTGTTTGTAGCACGCGCAAAAAAACGAAAAATCAAAAACCCATAAAGCTTTCTGCCCTTTTAAGTTGCGCGCGCAAATAAATGAGAATTAATTTGTGATGTCACAACCATAAAAAGCGTTAATGCTTCTCTTGCTTTTTGAGCCTCGTTCCCTGAAAACTTAACGCCAGTGCATGAGAGTAGTGCATGAGAGTAGTGGAGTGTGTGTTAATCTTCTAACCCGCCATGGGGGAATTTCTTAAGGGCATTGCTCTTGGAATCTTGTGCTTTATTCTGGTTTATTCTAGGAGTGTTGTAGAAGGTAAGATTTTTTATTATTAAGATTTGTCGTTCAATTTTTTGGGCGGTTTTATGTTGAATGTTAGGAGGAATTCGTGTTCCCTATGGTTTTGGTATACTTTGCCTTGTGATTGGTTTTAAAAAAAGGGAAAAAGACTCGTGCCACTTCCCAACGAATTAGAAGTAAAAACAAAACAAACACAGCCAACACGCATTCTCACCCTGGGCGCCAGTTAGAAGCATTTGACACTAGCAGCTGAGAGTTAAAGGACAAACCAAGCAAATTGGAACTGATCTGCCAAACTAATCAGTTAGGAGAAAGTTAAATAAATTTAAAATAAAAAATGTAGACTGCGAGTAGTCTCTAAATTTGGCGATGGCGATTGTGGGGCGGACAAAATACACACACGCGCGCGAAAGTTCGAGGAGACGCGACGCGAAGGGAGCCACAATCGCCATCGCCAAAATTAGAGACTACTTGCAGTCTCCCTTCGCGTCGCGTCTCCTTGAAATTTCGCGCGCGCGTGTGTATTTTGTCAGCCCCACAATCGCCATCGTCAAAATTAGAGACTACTCGCAGTGTATCAAAAAAGTTAATCGCAGACCAATTTGTTTTCATTTTAGGCACTGTTCCAGGCGGCAAACTATATTACTGTGATTCGGACAAACAGTGCCACTCAAGAGCAAAATGCCTATTTAACCTGTGTACGTGTCAGGGATGGTCTTACGGAGATGGAAAATATAAATGCGAAGGTAGTATACAAATGCTTCATACTTATTTGATGCAAAAATGCCCCCTTCCTCCTTTAAATATATACACATACACCTTACCTTCAATTAAGCGCCTCTGTTTTATGGCTGTGTACGTGGACGTTAATAATGATGTTAAAGTTCGGTAGCTAAAAGTTCCACAAAAGTAGAAATTACAAATTAAAGTGATTCTTTTAGAAGTAACGATGTTAAAAAATAAGGTTTAGATTTTTGGCAAAGACATTCTCAGAATCTCGCAGCGCCTAAGAAATTAAATCCACTGCGAACAACAATACAACTATAAAAATCAAACAAATATACAAAAGGCGTTAATGTCTCGTATGTTATTGAATGAGAGAGTAACTCTAAGCATAGATCTACAAAAAACTGGTTTGGTAACTTACCCTCCAGTGAAAAAAGCACTTGTCACTGACAGCACATATACGATTAACTACAATAAGAGGATGCTCACCTTATAAGAATACTCTTTTTCCGAGACTTTATCTTAAACATGATCAATCCTAATCTAACCTAAAATAACCTAACCTAGCTTAACTTTGCTTAGCTTAGCCTGACCTAACCTAACCTAACCTAACCTTACCTAAACTAACCTAGCTTAACTAAGCCTATTACCTAACCTTACCTAACCTAACCTAACCTAACCTAACCTAACCTAACCTAACCTAACCTAACCTAACCTAACCTAACCTAACCTAACCTAACCTAACCTAACCTGACCTAACCTAACCTAAACTAACGTAAACTAACCTAAGCTAACCTAACCTAAACTAACCTAGCTTAACTAAGCCTATTACCTAACCTAACCTTACCTGACCTAACCTAACCTAACCTAACCTAAACTAACGTAAACTATTAGCTAACCTAACCTAACCTAAACTAGCGTAAACTAACCTAACCTAATCTAATCTAGCCTGATTAAAAAGGCCTTAAAGCGTCCAAAAATTTAGGCAATATAATGGAGCTTTTTATACTATCACACTGATGAAGGTCTAACCCCGAATCGAGTAATAAACCAAATGTTTATTACTCGATTCATTAGCTATCTAAGCTAGGAGCCTACTAAGCTCCATAATTTCGAGTATAAATAAATCTTTATCTTTGTTTTTTTTTTGGCTGTATTGTCTAATTTTTTGACACTTTAAAGCTAGAGTTTTTTAAAACCGTTTTTAATTAATCCACAACTGTCACGTATGATCTGAGCTTTGCCTCTTACCTAGTCTAGTCAAGCCTGGCCTAGCTTAACCCTTCTTAGCCTAGGCGTATGTAATTTAACCTAAGGTAACCTTGCCTACCTAACATGACCTAGATGATCCTAGCCTAGCCAGCTTAACGTATAGACTAACCTAGCTTAAGCTACCTAATGCAGCATAGCCTAGCCTAACCTAACCTAACTCAACCTATCTATCCAATTTTGCTTTTGTTGGATCCAAAATCTGGGAAAACATTCCCTCTAAATTAAAAAAACTCCCTGATAATAACTTCTATAAGCATTACAAACTGTACCTTTTAGATACTCAATGAGTTATTTGATATCTCTGCCCTCAGTATCAATAATCATTTCTTTTGTTCTTATATGAAATCGTAGATAAGACTTTATGCATTGTTAATTTTCCTTTTTCCGTTATATGTTACTTGTAGTTCTATGTAAATGTCTACGCCAGTTAGTTGTATGTGGCAGTGACCAACTCGAAAGCCTAAGCCCCTTTGGTCACTGCGCACATTTCACCTTTCATGATTTATGTAATTTTTTTGTTTTATTTTTTTCTTACTTTTGTAATGTTTTGTAATTTCTGTGGCAACCTTTTGGAATAGTGCAAAAAATAAAAAATCTGAAATCTGAAATCTGAAATCTAGCCTGACCTAGCGATAAAATGCAACGAAAGACAATGCAGTGCAATTCGATGTAATGTTATTCAATAACAATAACTTTAATTAGGAATATATAATGCACGGTTTATTTATTTGTCAATGCAATGGCACAGTGCAGTGCTTTGTAGCACAGTGCAATGAAATACAATGCGTTACAGTAATACGTAATGCAATTAACAATGGCGGTTGTTTTCTCCATGCAATTTAGCATACAAGCCTTGTAATAGCCTCATTAACAGGCAAAGGTATGGATGTAAGTCAGCGCATTCCATTTGTTTGACAAGAGGTACATATCGTCGTACTAAGACTGTGTGCAGGTGCAAAGACGGTTACATTGGGGATCCTAGCAAGTATTGCCGAGGTAAATTAGATACACTGGAACCCCGATACAACGATGAGTACGAAAGGACTGGCAAAATACGTTCCTTATAACAGGGAGTCGTTATAAACGAATTCGATAAAAACGAGACCCCGTTTTAAAAAGCATTGTGGGAAAGCGACGAAACCTAACAGGAAAATGTATGGAACAGAATCCCGGTGTAACGAAATCCCTAATTCAAAGACAAAGTTCAGAAGCCCATACTCAACATTTACCGTGATACAACGAATAAATTGCATCACGTGACTGAAGTTGAATACGTTATAGATCAACAGAGATACACGCATTTC
This sequence comes from Siderastrea siderea, assembly GCA_964030785.1. NCBI lineage: Eukaryota > Metazoa > Cnidaria > Anthozoa > Scleractinia > Rhizangiidae > Siderastrea > Siderastrea siderea. Next base: position 11,530,127 of record OZ034967.1, read on the forward strand.
CTAAATCACACATTTTCTTAGTCGTTCAAATCAGGATATTTATATATTTGGGATATTTATTTATATTTATATCGTGCACTTATAAGTGTACGATTAAACCGAATAATGAGTAGTGCAATACAACGCCGTTTAATATTTATGGGAAAATCGTTAAGTTGCTGTTAAAACCTGAAAAGAGTTCTATAAGGAACAAAACTTACAACAAAGCTTTGAAGAACTAATCAAGGCGGATCTCAACTCCTTGCTCACGTATGTAATTTTTTTCTATTTTTGAGTTGGGAGGTATAACAAAACACTTAATGACTGTCCCCACAGGAAGCTGTGAGTTTTGTTTGCCTCAGGGAACATTGAGGGTCTCGGGGAAACAAAACTTACTGTTTCCTTGGGGCCAGTCATTAAGTGACTAATATACCAAACCAATGGATAGTGTTTTTACGCGCGCTCTGATTGGCTACTAAAACTTGGGATAACATCCGCTATACACCTCAAGGTATTTTTCTGGATTTCGCGCGCGAGTTTTCCCTAATTTCTCAGAAAAAAAGGAACTATTTTGTGCTGGTTATCCACTGGTTTAGTCTATACTAAAACAAGTATCCACCTCAGTGTACGTGAAGAGTGGTAGATATTCACCTTGCCCATTTGCGGCTCGGCAAATATCCACCACCATTCACCTTCACTTGGGTGAACAGGAGCCATAATCGGGGACGGAGACCGTAACTGAATACCATTTTCAGTGATGGGGCTGGCCCCATCGAAAAAGACAAATGTGCTATTTTTAGAAAAAATTGCGCAATCGCGCGCGTGAAACACGCGTGTATGTTGCGAGGATGCCGCGCAAAGAAAAAACAAACAAAATGGCGTCGGAAATTACCTTCGTTGGAGATGAAGAAATCCAGTTTTTGTCATCAGTGACAATTCCAAATCTAAGCCAAGCCCTTGAGGAGAACTTTTTGGATAGTGACTCTGGATATGAGGATTGTACAAGTGATTCCGATGATGGCAGTGAGAATATTTTAGAAAAATCCTGTAGCGAAGATGCGTCAGACATGTCGGACGAGGATTTCCCCGTTAGACGCAACAAACGTTTTGCGGGCCAAAAAGGCGTCGAACGACGAAAAAATCAGTTGAAGGCGAATCAGGCAGGAAAAGGGAAAATACACCCCGAAAATGTATTTCCTCTGAGCACGTACAGAGATTGAAGGGCAGCCGCAAAGACTGTAAAATGATTTTCCAAGCACGTTGTGAAGAAAAGTAACGCACTGATAAATCGTTGTCACTATTTCCCCAGCAAGAAAAATAGTAACATAGATTCAAATACCGAATCAGTAAAGAAAACGTTTGCCAAGATTTCGCAGCGTGTTTTCTGAAATAATGCCCGCCTTTACCGAAATGACCGAAATGTTTATAATGAAGATAAAGAATAGTGAAAAGCGCGCTTTGTTTTCAATCAAATATATACTCTCGCGGTGCGTTGTCAATCGTCGACAAAGTAGAGAACTGGAAAAACACCAAGAAAAAACTTCTTCCGTCGATGAGAAGGAGAAAGATGAAGTGAAACTTCATGCTACCCTAGTACTGAATATGACTTACTAGGTAATTTACGAACCTAGAAGGGATACATAGCGCAGTGGACATGGCAAGGGTTTCAACCACAGAGTGAGCTTTATTTTTTTCTCCGCCAGCAACCCGGCGAGAAAAAATCACTTTGTATCGAAGCAAAATTAAGGAGAAATTACAACTGAACGTCACTGAGACACAAATGCTTGATTTCTTAGGACGAACAGAAACTGTAGAAATAGAAATATAAGCTTAAGCATTTAGCGCTGTGTTTACAATTTCTTTCATCGTCAACTCAATCACTTGTTCTTAAAATTTCACAAACAGTAGGTTTTACACGGAAGGCTTTGAGTCGGAAATATCGAGACAAGACAAAATAAGCACAGTAAAATAGGAAAGAAGCATTTAATAAAAATTGTCACACTTTTTATGGCGAGTCAGTACAAAAATCATGCAGCAGTCTGAACAAAAAGCATTAGACAAATTCAGTACCAGAAAAGGCGACATTTTTTGGCTATACCACGCAAAATTGACACTGGTTTACCTGTACTCGTTGTGGCTCTATCTGTGTTCCATTGAGCAGCTCCAGACATTTAGACACAAGTCGGATGCCACGTAAAATACGTTGAATCGCTTTCACAGTTGTTTGAGTGTTGTTTTTACCATTCCGTCCGCGGGCTCTAAACTGAGAACAATTGCGTTTTGTGGTTTGCGTTTAAAAAGTAAGATGGTGAATTCTAATGCTCCTCACCTCCGTAGTCTTGTTTCAGTGAGCTGCATAGAAATTATCGTTCAAGCTTAATTATTAATTCTGCCTTCAGTTCGATCAAACAAACACGTGATGGCTCCGTTGTCAGCGTTGTGCGAACGGAGCGATTACAAACTCTTTCATTTGAACTCCAGCAGCCATAACGGTGAGTTCGTACAGCTTCAATCCGCTTTGAACGACGATTCCAACAATTTTCAGGAAACTCAAACACGTGCCACATTTCAGAGCCCATAATTGGAAGATTTTTCCCAAACCTTGTGCTTGTACGTTCACTTCGGGGCAGTTTCATTGATTCATTCAGCTCCTCAAAGAAACGCTGCAACACTTCGCAAGGTTTTGGCGCCTTTTTCGGTCAGTCATGTGATCGCGATCGATTTCTGTTCCCTTTTATCTCGGCGTTTCTCTCTTTGTTTTTTCTCTTTCTTGATTTCATAGCAATTAGCGATTGCGTTTTTAATTATAAAAACCATTATGTACTCGGGCATACTGGATATCAAATAATTATAACCATCTTGGTCATATCCACGTCGAACGCAAATTTGCGTGTAGCCACGCGCGTTTATGACGTTGAGGGTGGCGCAATTTTTTCTAAAAATAGCACATTTGTCTTTTTCGATGGGGCCGCGTGGACCCCGCGCTTACGGTCTCCGTCCCCGATTATGGCTCCTGGGGTGAATAATTGTTAAATTTTAAGTGTCCATTGTTGAAGTTTTGGTTTTGTCAAGTGGCACAGCGCTCAAATGTCTTCTCCCCAAAGGGAAGAGTTCTGTCCAAAGTCATGCCACTTTTTGTGCCCCCCCCCCCTCCCCTCCAAAAAAAGTAGTGCCTTTTAGAAGATTAAGAATTAGTAAAATATATAAAACAATTATTCAACTTGCGCTTGTTGCAAATAAGGCGATTATAATCAACTCGGTGATACCCATCTTGTTGGTCAGTTATCTGATCGTATCCTCATATTCGTGGAATAATTGTTTAACCCTTTTACTCTCAAGAGAGCTTAAAATCAAAATTCAAGACAAATCCCAAATTTCATTTTTGCAAAATACTTAATTCTAAATAGTACCATGCGATAGTAGTGCAGAAGAGCCATAGGTTTTCATCCACAGTTTCAAAAGTTAGAACCATCTTAAATGACCCAGGTAGCGAAGAGGTTAATAAAGTAATAGTGGATAAAGTAAATGATAATAGTGTTGTAGTAATAGCTGTAGAAGAGCTACGAACAGTAAATGGTAAGGTTTGACGTCATTATGTGCAGTAGCGGGGTAGGTCGGTAGATAACGTAATAAAGGATGAGTAACGACAGTAACGAAGCAAAGACCAAAAGGTGTATATTGTTGAATTATTTTGTTTTTGAAGTCACCATGCAAATAGCTTGAAACATCGGATCACCAAACACATCAATATTATATAAGAGAATTTCTAATGAAATTTTTGTTTATTTCAGCGGTTTCATCGGCCAGTGCAATCCCACTCTGTAAAACCAACAGTGACTGTGGCTATGATAATTGCGTCAGTGGAAGATGCCGCTGCCCTGAGTCATCAATCGGCAACTCAGACAACGACTGCATTTGTAAGGAAGGGTTGATTTATTTTATCGTCATCATTGTTATCATCATCATCATCATCATCATCATCATCATCGTCGTCGTCGTCGTCGTCGTCGTCGTCGTCGTCGTCGTCGTCGTCGTCGTCGTCGTCGTCGTCGTCGTCGTCGTCGTCGTCGTCGTCGTCGTCGTCGTCGTCGTCGTCATCATCATCATCATCTTCATCATCGCTATTGTTAGAGTACCTATTCAAATATTAGTATCCAGGGGCTGGATTCACGAAGCCCTCCTAAGATAAGATGTGTCCTATGTATCGTTGGAAAACAAAAGTCTTTTGTTACGAAACAATCGATCAAACGCCGGACCTCGAAAAAACGCCAGGTTCAAATAAGCCCGATTCTACAGGGCCGAGTTTACAATAAACCCCACGGGCGTTTATTCGGGGTACCGGCGTTTATTTGAGGTCCCAGCGTTTATTCGAGATGGGCATATTTAATCAGGATTATGCGCCGTAACAGCATACTCGGTTCTTAAAAAGATGGAATATTCAGTTGTCACGAGCGTGGGACAAAGAAAAAATCTGAGTCCCCGACGAGAGTCGACCCCATGACCTCCCGTACCTCGGTCGGGGGCTCTAACCTCTGAGCTACTGGGAGACTCGTGGCGAGGGAGGTCATATTTACTGAGTTCGTCGTGTCACGCGTCACAACGAACTTGAATTTAATCTTATTCTGAATTATCCTGCCCCATTTGATAACCCTATTCAGAACGGGCTTCTGGGACCGGGGGGCGGATTCCTCCCTCCTTAAGTATAAGTTACGTATGATTTTTTTAATGATTTTCTTAACTTCAATTATTATCATATCTACGATTTCGGAACTTAAGATGCTGGTTTTATATCTTACCTGTTTGATTGTTTTTTCGCTTGAAAGATTCTGAAAGCGATTGTCAAGGAAAAGGTCCTTGCACGAAACCTGGCACGATTTGCTTCCAAACGGCGCTCTTTAAAATGCGTTGGACGTATCAAGATTTATGCATGTGCAAAGGAAAACTTGTTGGGGATCCTTACAAGACAGGGTGCCGGGAGCCTACACGTGAGTTTGTCTTGCTGTTCAATTTCGGCAAGGCTTCTACTGAAGGAGAATTACAATCAGTTCATTAAAAAAATGGGTACCGCGTTTTGACCTATAATCCGGACAATTAGAGATGTTTGCTGCAAATAAATTTAAAATAACTAAATTCGATTGAAGACAAGCTTTCAATCCCTTAATAGCTGGAGAATCACTCCTATTATGATCTTCATTTTTCTCGCTCTAAGAATGAGCAAAGGTAGAAATATGAACAGGGCACCCAACGGTTCGTATCGGGGAAATCTGCTCGGTAGGCCTAAATCGCCTGGGATATTCAGATTTAATTGTATTCGTTAGATAAAGGTTCGTGAAAACTACAATTATATTTCTTTGGTGAAACATTACTGTCAGACTTTCCAAACGAGGTGACGAACTAATTCCTACTGTTTTCGGAGGGACAAATACATGTCGCTTAGAGTGTAAAATAAAGAAGGCCAGCTAGCATTTTTAGAGAGCTATCAGTAGCTCGCAAATTCGACAGATAGAACTCTGTTGCCTACAATTTCTGCGTCTTAAATTTTTAGGCAAACCTCAGAACAGATGGATGTGCATTGGTTTACTCAAATTTGCCTTTAAATAGCTCTGAAGCAGTCTAAGAAAAAAGGCCATGATATTTCACATATTCTTCTAACATTTTCTCGTTGGGTGCTCCTGATAAGACGAAGCGATACTACACAAAATTCAAACTCATCAACCTGAGTAGGCCAAAACGTCAACCCATGAATCAGCAAAAGGGTGCAGACTACTTTTGGCGTTATTTATAATACTCAAATCTCGCGAACTTCTAACTGAAACCCAACTCTCTCCTCAAATAAAAAATTTACCAGAAGTACAAACATAAAATAAGAAATAATCGAAAAAATCATAGAATGAATTACTTAGTGTTAGAATAAATCATAATCGCAGTGTTTATTTTGACCTTCTTTGCAGGGGAAAACCTTTGCAAGTGGTATGGTGAATCTTGCCCGAAAAACAGTCAATGTAAACAACACGGAAGTACTTTTAAGTGCGAGTGCACCCCTGGGTTCCTCATGAACAAGTGGAGCGAATGTATAGGTGAGTTGGCTTTGAAACTGATGGATTTGCGGATCTGATTGTTGAGATGAATAATTGTTGGTACGTTATAACACTTTGGAACTGATGAATTATCCGATCTGATTGTTATAAGAGAAGAACCGACCAGATACTATAAGATTTAACAGACATCTTTTAACACATCACAAAAACTAGATAGAAGAAAAAATAAACGGAACCAAAACCAAAACCAAAACAAAAACAAAAACAGCAACAACAAAAATGAAACAAGGGAGCCCTGCAGACGGAGAAAAACAATATGCACAATAAAACAAGCGAAGAAGGAATGATGCGAATATTACTTCAAGAACCGAGAAGATTCCAGAAGAAAAAGAAAAAAAAATACGTGCTATGGAGGCCCGACAATGCTTTGGAGGAGAGAAATATGTAACAAACAAAGTTCAGAAAAACAATGAGATCAACCAATTGCAAAAAAACCCTCAAAACTAACCAAAACAAAAATGGGGAAATGATTGAACGAGAAAAAAGGGCAATGAAGTAAAAGACTAATTGAAGAAACACAAAAGGGAGTAAATAAAGAAATCGATAAAAATGAAATGAACGCATATTAACAACCAAACAAAAACACAATTGCAGTAAATCTCTACTTTCCCGAGTCCCCTCAGTTGGTAACATTTGTTTTTTGTTTAGACATAGACGAATGCAAGCTTCGTTCCAAATGTGCTTCCACGTCAAAATGTACGAATACTCAGGGATCGTTCACGTGCAAGTGTCAAGATGGGTTCATTGGAGACGGCATCTTTTGCAAACGTAAGTGACGTAATGAAATACCGTACGCAATTCTCGTCCGTTAAAATATTCGACGTGTATTAATCATTGTGCCTTTAAAATTCTACACAAAAAATCCCTCGCGAAGGATAATACTTACATTCATCGCTCCAACAAATTTTAATTAAAACAATGAACAAAATAAAATCGAAGTGGATAACGGCAGAGAACAAAGGATAAGGGCGGGAAAGTTCCAGTTTCGTGCAAGTTTCTTCCATCACCAGGTTTTTCATCTTTGCTTTTCAAGGCGACCAAAATGTATTTGAAAACTCGCACACGCGCAGTGTAAGTTACAGAAGCGGAATTCATATGTTTGACCTTTGTTTTAGGCATGCCTGACCAATTAACAAACATTGCTGTTAGAAGACCCACGGAAATGCAGTCGACAGAAGGAAAGTATTATTCAGAGAAAGCTGTGGACGGAAATAGAAACGGAAATCTCCAGAAAGGAAGCTGTGCTCGGACTACGAAGTTCAAGGAACCATGGTGGCGAGTGGATTTAGGGAACAGAGTTTGGGTGGAGAAAGTTCTTATTGCAAACAGAGACGACTGTTGTCATGAGGAATTGTCAAACGTCGAGATCAGGATAGGTAAAACATAACTGTGGATTTTTGAGTCAGTATTGTATTTATCTATAAGTTTTCAGCCGCGTGGGAAGGAAGGAGACAGCTGTAACCTTTACTTCGGAACGTATAAGGGTCAAAACGACAAAATATTAAATTATACTTTTCAGACTTGCATTTAAAAAGAATCAGTATCGCCCGTAGTATTGCGACTCCTCTCTGGATGTAGCCTGTTCCAGGCTCTCAGATAGTTGGGACGGCACGAAAATTAGAAAGGGAAAGCGAAAATAAGACGCGAGTGATCTGGAAAAATGGGGGCAGTGGCGGGAAAGGCAAGGGAGAGAGCCTGTGAGCATTTTTTTAACGAGACTCTTCCGCCCACTCTTCCCAGCCCCTTCCCTTTTTTTTTTCGCGCTCTTTTTCTCAATTCACACTTTCCCCACTATCTCGGAGCCTGGAACAGGCTACTCTGGATGGGATGTTAGTCCATCTTAGGGTTACCCCAAGCAGTTTATCGCAAGGTCCCATTTATACACATGGGTGGGGAGGGTAGTGTGGAGAAAAGTTTGTTTTGCCTAAGAAAACAACACCACGCCATCGACAAGTTTGTCTTATCATACTGCAGATTCTCAAATTGACAGGTTTTAGTAGAGAGTTGAACTTAAATCCCGGCAAAAAGGAAGTGGAAAGTAGTATGGTTTGCACAGAATTTTTTGGACGTGGAATTCCACTTATTTGCACGGGAATACATTACCGTCGATGGCGTCATAGGCTAATGCTGAATGCTGTAATAAAAAATGGAAAAATTGGAATAAAATGTTGAGGAATCTCATTAGCGTATTCTGTGGAACCTCGATCTAACGAACCTCTATACAACGAACTCTTCGGTAGAACAAACGATATTTTTCGGCCCAGTAATAGTGTGATGTATGGAAAAGAACCTCGATATAACGAACCAATTTCCCCAATCCCTTGGCACTCCGTTAAATCAAGGTTCCACTATATCAAGGGGGGAGGGGGGAGGGATTAAAAATCACTGAACCGTAACGTAATTACGCAATCGTCCATCTTTTTCCACATCCATTATTTACAACACAGAAGCAAATAAGGCCATTGTCGAGTTGTCTTGTGCTTCTTTTTCAAAGCGAGGCCTGGTGGACACCCTTTCATATGAAAATGATTTTCATTTGCTTGTGAGTGGAACTCATTTGAATATGAAAAAGCCAAGACTCGCTTGAAAAAAGAGTCACACGAAAACTTGGAAAACTTGGCCTCCGTGTTCTTCAATAGTGGAAGACGTTTTTTTTTCGGTTGATTGATTGTTGGCAGCCAAACTGTCACATGCACATGTTACTGATATCTCCTCTTCCAAAATTTCATTTTCGTCCTTGACTTGCTATATACGTTTATTTTTCGTTTGATACACAATATTCACGTTCTTATTGGTTTAATAGGAAACAAGAAAGAATCAAGCCAGCCCTCCAACCCAATATGTCGTCAAGACCTTCAGGTTCCTAAAGAACCATGGCTCTATAGCTGTGCTGAACCAATGCTCGGAAAATACGTTTACATCCGGTTGTTGGGCAAACAACCCAGAGTGCTGACAATCTGTGAAGTTGAGGTTTATGTAGACAGTAAGCAGACAATTTTGCCCGTTTGTTGTATCCACGTCTGGGCCCAGTTGCATAAAGCAACTTAAGATTAAGTGGGAAATTTCCTGTGTTCCGGAAAACTTTCTTGCATACTATTATGGATAAATCGGCCGAAGGCAGACAAGAGTATACGGGAACACAATAACGGTGCAAAAACGTCCTTAAGAAAACAGAAAACAGTTGCAGAAATTCCCACTTAATCTTAAATGTGATAATCAATTTCGTTGTAACACTGTCAAAGTTGTTGTCCATTCACGAGCCAAAGGCTAAAGTCCACTCAACGATTTCTTTGACTTCGAACAAATCCACTTTCGTTTACGTCTACAAGTCACCAACTAGTTCAATCCATTCAAGAATTTGTAAAAATAATTTCTCCCTTTTGCCTCGCGAATGATGTCACTGTTGCGTTCTCACTGAAAGGTTTAGTTATGATGTAGTTCTACGTTACTTACATTATTAATCTGGATATAATTGGCGATACAAAACTAGACTGCGAGTAGTCACTAGTTTTGGTGATGGCGATTGTGGGGTGGGCAAAATACACGTGCACACGCGCGAAATTTTGAGAGCGCGCGCCGCCCCACAATCGCGATCGCTAAAATTATAGACTACTTGCAGTATACCGCAACACAGTTTGGCAAAGTTTCTACTCAGGTATAAGAAAGGATCGAGTTACATGTGTCTTCATTTTCAATGACAATAAACAAGAGCTAATGAACGCCCGGAAATTCTCTCAGTTATTGTTAAATTCCCATTTTAGTTTTTTTAAATTTCGTTTTTCGATACCGTGGAACCCCAATATAACGAAGTGCCAAAGGACTCGGGAAAATGTGTTCGTTACAACAGGGTTCGATATACAGTGGAGCCCTGATATAACGAGCCCCTATATAATGAAGCCCCGGTATAACGAAGCATATCCTTAAGCCCAGTAATAGTAAAATGCATGGAAAAGATCTCCGGTATAACGAACCATTCTTTGTAGTAAAGTGAAATGTATGGAAAAGAACCCCTTATAGCGAAACCCCCAGGTGAGGGAACACATTTTCCCTGCCCCTTGACTCTTCGTCTTATCGGAATTTCACTCTATAGGGTTCTTTTCAATACATCTTACGGAAGTCATGGCTCGTTACACCGGGGCTTCGTTATATCTGTAGGGGATCCTTATAACGGGGTTTTACTATAGTCAACAGTGCAGTTATCATACGAGTGAGCGAAGCTTAAAACAAGAAGGAAAACAAATTCGGTGACACTAGAACAATCCAATGGGCCTAGGGAGGGGAGGGGGGGGGGGGGGACAAGACTGGAACTTCAGCGCGTGAGGCTTATTTGCTCTCACGACACCAGGCTCTCGCAGGAGCCCACGACCCGGAGCGTGCACCTTCCAGACTGCGTCTGTGAAACGGCGTTTTCACGATAAAATTTATTTTTAGATAAGCCTTTCCCAAACAAAAAGCGATTTCGTAATAAAGAACTGTCAATAGGAAACTACGACAACTCTTGGAAATAAACATGGAGGACACAAGTGAGAAATCTTCATTAGAGTGCTCTCACAGTATTTCAAGCAATAATTTCAGTATTCACACGGGAAGTAGTAGCTTAGGTTCAATGCAGACGTCATCCGAAAAAATAGTTATTTTCGCAGGAAGGACTTATCTAAAAATAAACATACTTGTAGAAATACCTTTGCACGAATTTATAGCAGTTGCACGCTCCGGGTAACGGGTTTCTGGCTCTCGCTCGACCATCAGTTGTTATGTCCAAAAACGGAATCCTAGCAGACTATTAATCCTAAAAGTACTGTGGCAATGGTGGATGTTTTTCTCTTTCAGAGACCGCTACACTTTCCTATTCCAAATTTCTCCTTCCTGGTCTGAATGGAAAATTCACGAAACCAACGTTTGTACGCAAGGAAGGTGATAAGTTTGTCATGAAGCTAGGAGAAGGCTCAAAGTTAAAGATTAGCAGACGTAAGATAATCGTAGATCTGCCACCCAAGGAAGAAAGCTTAAAACATGGCGTTCCTGTCTACCTACCAGTAAACTACGACTCCTTCTCGAACAACGCCACTGCTACTTGCGGACGTGGAGAAAATAGCGAGTTCTTGAATGGAAAATTTGTAAGCGAAATTTATGCCAAGATGAAGTATGCGGTAAACGTAACGAACAACGGTAAGTCGTGAAAATTATATGTGACACTTTGAATTAATTAATTGACAGTGATTATTAGACTGGGCGGAGCGGGGGGAGCGGAGAGGAGGTTGATTATCCTGTGAGCATGATGAGGCCTTAAATTGACACCCGGTAAGATTTCGAAAAAGTTTTATAATTATTGGGCTTAAACAACTTCTTTTCCTTTTTTAGTCGCTCATGCGCGCTCTCTATAATTCAACCCTGTTCTTCATTTCCGTTACACTGGTGATGACGGATGCACGGTCGACACAATTTGTTGCTTTGCTTTGAAAAGCTTTGTATTGTTGCTGCTGTCTCTACCATTTGGATAACATCTTAAGAATTTTGAGCTGGCAGGTACAAACTATTGTGTCAGCTGACTGTTATTGTAGATGATGTAGTGTGCCTTCAGATGTGAATTTGTCTTTTATAACATGCGGTGTGCTATAGCTAGAGATTGCTATAACCGGCGCCAATGATGTTTAGTTTCCAAAGTGTAGGATTGTAGCTAGGATTTTACTATTGCATAACGTTCCCACTGCAAGGGGCAAAGTCATTGAAATATACAAGGGGTTCCTCCCTTTTTGAAGGGGAAGAGTTGGAGCGGGAACTCGGGAGTTTAGGGAGCGGGAGGTGTACGGGGGGAGGGGGGAGGGGGTGAGAAAAGAGAGGGCGGGAAGCGGGAGAATTGGGAAAATGACAACATATTGCACAATATTTTGCAACCCAAAAAGAGCAAAGAGGCGGGAGCTATCAAAAAGGTGGCGGGAACCTAGATTAATTAAAGGGTACGGGAAGCCGGAAGTTTGAACACCCCTAAGAAGAAAGATGGAAAAATTTAGTAAGTTACAATATAGAGTGTTTTGAAGATGTTGTACACAAAATTCTTCGAGGAGAATTTCTGATGATTTTTGGGATAAAAACAATGACTAGTTTTTAGCGATTTTTCCAAGGAAGAAATTATGGGAATATAGTTGAAAACGAAACATTTAGTAGAAAATTGAATTTAGTAGAAAATTGTTCCCAAAATCATATGAAAACAAAACCAAATTAAATTATCCGATCGAAATTCGAGAGGTTAGTTCTTACGATCAAAAGACGGAACGTATCTAAATTATCTGCTTTGATGGTACTTTCGTACAAAAGGCGAGTACAGACGTTTGTTTAAAACTTGTTAAAATATAAAAAAAATCACATAAACCGTCAGTAATTTTAAATCGTTGTAGTTAGCCAAAACATGCTACTATTAAACCATGAGCTATAGGAAACATGGAGTTCGAATCGAAAGTTGTTTCAAGGAAACAGCGCTGAAAGATGTCGAAGCTTCAATAAAATTATCACGTTACCGTTAGTTCTGTTGTTCTGTGTCTTTGATTTCTACATCATCTTCTGCAAATATCCCTGTTTCTCCCCGATTCTCTGCTGAGTTCGATGGTAGATGCTTAAACCGCCCGCCATTTTGAAATTCCCTCAGTCCCAGTTCTACCCAGCTAACTGGAAATAGACCTCTCCTGTGAAGCCACTGGGTAGGAAGCACTTGGGCCGTTGCTAGGAGATTTGTGCCATTAGCCAATCGTAGGGCCGAAAAGACAATTGCTATTGTTTTTCAAATTCGTCTTTAGCTGGTAAGAGCAAAAATAACTTTCCAGTCCCCTGCTAGCAAACATATGTGAGAAAAAGTCGACTCTCCCCACAGGGCAAGAGTCGGAAACGGAAATAAAATTTTCTTGTCGGGTCTTTTCTGGGAAACTTTTAGGGAACAGTATTATATTGCATTTGCCGAAATTCGGAGCAGCTGTTGTCTCCCCGAAGAAGCTAGCAGTCACAAAAACAACATGCAACATACATGTATTTGTTTGGCCGAAAACAAAAAGCATTAATTTTACCATAGAACACAAGTTGAAGGTTACATTCCGGGGACGAAAACAGAAGAAGCATTATTTTATAGCCGAGCGCCGAAAGCGAATATTTTGTTTCGTCTCGCTCTCCGCGCTTGGCTAAATAAACGCTTGTAAGGTCTTGTAATGCAGGCTATCCGAACAGACAGTTTCACGGAAACCATCTGTTCTTGCAACTGCTGATATTAGGTAGGTGAAAAATTTTGTCTTAGCTGGGGCAATTGTTTTTCCTCCCTCGTAGTTAACCCGTCGTTTCTTCGCTACAATCCTTCCCGGGAAAGCGGCTCTCAAAAGACTTCCAAAATTGTTTTTGTTTATGTCTCTGGCAATGTTCCTCGACCTTAACATGAAAATAAAGTGTTTGTAGGCTTCGTCCACGCTAATTCCATGATTTCCCGGCTGATTGGAACAGTTTTCCTTCTCGACAACGCAAAATAATTCTCGCAATATAAAATGGACGTTGAGGTTTTGATCAGCGAGTACAAAGGCTCGATTCGTTTCGAAAACGGGAAATAAACCCGAAAGTAAATATCTCCTTCAAACTGTAAGCGTAAACTAAAGTTAATAATCAAATACGAAAGAACTGGCCACTGATGCGATCTGGTTTTCAACTAAAAATGAATTTAAGTTTCGCAATTTGATTCTACTTTTTGAATCTCCGAGAAAACAACTGAGAAAACCCCTGAAAGAAGAACCAAGATAGAACCTAATTTGAATTGCAAATTTTAATCCGTTGCACGACGACCTTCCATATATGGAAGTCCGTCGTGCAATGTTCTTACGAGCTCGTGACGATAGCCTGGCAAAGATAGCCTACCCACTCGCTTTAAGGGTTTTGGTAAGCTGAGTAGAACTGGGACTGAGTGAATTTCAAAATGGCGGGCGGTTTAAGCATCTACCATCGAACTCAGCCGCTGAGAGAATCGGGGAGAAATAGGGATATTTGCAGAAGATGATGTAGAAATCAAAGACACAGAACAACAGAACTAACGGTAAGGTGATAATTTTATTGGAGTCTCGACATCTTTCAGCGCTGTTTCCTTGAAACAACTTTCGATTCGAACTCCATGTTTCCTATAGCTCATGATTAAACATGATTTAAGACTTTGCTGATTGATTTTTTCCGAATTTGCGTTTAGTTTTTGGAAGAAGAAAGTTCAAGAACAAACTCTTCCAGTGCAGCAGTTTAACGGATCTCCGAATGCGGACAGGTGAAGAAATGTTTTCTCATTTAAAATTTGTTCCCTTTCCCGGAAAATTTGCCTATTTGGTTCTTTAACTTTGGAAATGGCCCAGAATGTGTGTTATACGATTTACCTTCTATCATTCCCTACAAAATAACAAATGTGTGAGGCGCTCAGGTTCAAAGTTTCGGCATGTGGAGAACACGAGCGAACGGTTGAAAATTTTCCAGCCTTGGAAAGGTCGTCATCTTCAAACTGAAAAACGTCCGCGTAAATCTTAACGTTTTCTCTAACGTGGTTGGGGAGAAGAAACGAGACATGAGAATGCGATTGTTTTATGCTGGCAGTATAAAATCGTTATTGTTAATCGTGACATATGTGCTCAGCCAAGTTCACTAACTGTGTGACGGTAGGTGAACGGAGTTTATGGTATTAGTTTGATTATCCATTTTTTGTTTCTTTATTTGTTTATCAAAGTTTTTTTTCTAAAATAAAAAATTTCAATCTTAGGCAACATCTGCAAACTGCAAGTGAAATGCCCAAGCCATTCATCATGTGATTCAAAACACGTGAGCATCACGTTCCCTCCCGGATCTTACCAATGTGTGTGCGATGATGGTTTCTCTTCCTCTAGCAAACGCTCAGGAAACGTTGTTGCCTCTGGGGAGGAGTGTAATGCAATTGTCCAATCGGGTAAGTCAAAGAAAGGTGATCCATTTTTCTAAAATTTGATTGGTTGCACATTATAGTTTTTAGTTTCGAATTCAGTTATCTAAGCACCTTCGCCATTTTCTTTTTTATCAGTGACTTTTGTTTGTAAGTACGCCTTCTTGAGGTTAAAAGAAAAAAAATCAAAAGTTAGGCGGGACGAGTTACTTAACAGAAGAATAGAAATATTTCGGGGTATTGATTCTTTTCAATTTTTCTATGTACGTAAAATTTGCCAACAGTAGCGACTAAAAAGTTCAGTAAGAATGTGTTCACCCAGGTAGTACTGTGTCTTTTTCTGTAAGGTATGTTAATTGAGAAACTATATGCCTTTATTACTCTCCTTTCTGTGTTACTTTCTAATTATCGTTTGGTGGAAAATACCCGATAACTAAAAGGAGCATACAAAATTTAATTACCCTGCTAAATTTAAGAGACATCTTCAGAAAAATTGCATTTTTAAATAAAAAGTAACTAGGAGAGTGCAGGTAGAATTTGCCTTCGAGTTGGACGGGAAAATGGTCCAGGATAAATGACTATGGTCACACTTTTAATTGGCAAATTTAGTCCGTTCGTCCTCCTTCTGGTAAGTACTGAAAGACACTTTTTTGATCCACTTGGGGCATGGTAGAATATGTAGAAAAACGAAAAGAAAAGATAAGAAAAGAAAGATGTGCATGGTCCTTGAGCACTCAAAAGGGCTTTCCTGGATTAAGGGGTTCAAGTGTCTTTTTTGCAATAATAGTTATTGTCTCTTTTCGTTTTATTCAGAACCAAACCTGAAGTACAGCAGACAGAATCTTGCACTGAACAGTAAAACAAGCTCTTCGCCAATCGACAACTTTGCAGGCTGTAAACACAAGCATTGCAAAGAAACGCCTGCCTTGGCCAAGTTTGCAGTTGATGGCTTTTATGACAAATGCTATCGCTCAGTTTCCACATACAATCCTTGGCTGATGATCCATCTTGATGGCACACATCCTATTGTGTTAATCCAGATTAGCACATCAAAGGAATTCGACCAGAAAAGAGTCAAGGTCTTTATAGGTATGCCAGACTCGTGTAATCCTTAAGGCAATGATACAACTTGGGCTAGCGTTCGAAATAGCACACTGGGAATGCTTAGAAGGTATTCGCAGTATTATAGGAGGGACGTATGTCTTGAAATTTAAGGCCAAACTGAGACGGCAGAAATTAGTCGAAGGCTAATACTTGCAAACGTTGACAGTTCCCTCAGCTCTCCACCCTCGCTACACTAACAATTATGGGTTTTTTCAACTTGACACTTACTCTCCAGCCAACTGGAAACCTTGTACGATTCATCCCAAATAAAAGAGATCGTACGACACCATATCATCTCGTCCGAGGCGGAAAGTTAATTAAAGTTATTTATTTTAAGTGAACAATTTTCGTGGAAAAATCGTTTGTTCGAAATTCTTTACCTTTTGCTTGAGTACGAATCATTTCCTGAAACTTTCAGGAACATTTTTGTTTCTTGGAAGCATATTGTTTTTCCAAAATAAGCGTGAATGTGTTCGTTAACGGAGAAATATTTATAGAACATCAAAGTTCTCGTTTGCGAGATGTTAACCTTGTTTGATCATAACAATCTTAAACATACCCGAAAAAGGGTAATAATTTTAACAATTGTAAAAAGTCTTTTCTAAGGGTATTCATTTTAGCTAGCCTGATGTATTGCTTTGGCTCCTTTTGTATTTAGGACATAGTGGGAAGCGTTTAGGTGCAGACAACTTGTGCGCTGTAAGAGACATCCCGAGAAGTACTCTGTGGAATATGGGTTGTAAGAAGATTCCTCTCTTTGGTGACGTTGTCAAAATACAAACTTCTTCTCCGATACTAGCTCTCTGTGAGGTTGAAATCTACGCCGAGCCGTATGGTAAGACAATAAATAGTGATTTTAGTGTTAAGAAAATACATAACAGGATCTCGTTCTTTAAACTTTTTTATTGGGTTCCTTCATTTTCTTTTTCTTCCATTTTTTCAAATGTTTTTGTGGGCCAACATGTCGTTGAACAAATTAAAAATATAATACAAGGCTAGTCAAACAGCTGTAGGTTGTCACTAAAGTCACTTCATGTCAAAACGAGATCTTACGTCCTGAGCTAATGAGCTTTCAAGGGTCGTTACATTCCATTCATTAAACCGACTCAACATCAACTCCAAATAACTGATAAATGTAGACTGATGAATTCTTGCTAGTAGAAAAAAAAAGGGGAAAAAAGAAAAAGAAAAAGGAAAAAAAAGGTGGTTTCGCTAGATTTCGGACCCAGACCTTCGGATTACTCGTCCACTGCTTTGCTACAAAATCACGATGGGAGCGTCGCATGGATGAATTTATTTGTACTTGCATATCTACAAGATATTTCTGCAACAAATCTGAGCAGCAGATGTACTTGCAAGGAAGACCTACGTTAAATAAGAATATCAGTTTTGGTGGTCTTCTTTGGAATCATTCCGTTCCCATCGTCACGGTCGTAGGTTCGAATCCCTGCCGGCTGAACCCCTAAATTATTTTCAACGGACAAACAGCAGTCACTACTGTGAAGCAAGATATCAATTATTTGATTTACCTGAGGATCATTCTCAAAGATGTTTACTTTTTGCAGGAAACATTGCGATGGGGCACGCTGCGCTTGGATCACCATCTCTCAGTGTACAAGAACATCCCCTCACCGCCACAGACGGAAAGTACCTATTTGGCGGTCCACCGTGCTTCAAATCAAAAGACAAGAGCAAGGCGTACTGGACAGTGGATTTGGGACCTGAAAACCGTGTCGCCATGGTATTCATTTATCTCCAAAAAGAAGCCGTAGATTTGAGTGAATGGGGCGGAATGAAAGACATCGACATCTTTGTTGGTTAGTTCAAGGAAACATAACGGTTTTTTTGGAAGAATATACCGTTTTAATTGCTGATATCTTTTCCCATGGAAACAAACGTTTTCTTTGTTGCAAATATATATACCTTGATTTCAAGTATTCAGAGGCTGAATAAGTGGTAATTAGATTAGTATACAAAAGTGTGGGAAATATGGGTTGCATTTGGAAGATTCCACTGTCAGCCGGAATGGTGTATTGTATACGTAGGCTTAAGAAATAGCCATAGTATTGATGTAAATGTTTTTACCTCCTGGGGCCCGTTTCTCGAAAGTCCCGAAAACTATTTTAGGTGCACAATATTCTCCAATAGCTGTACAATTTTTCTTGATTTTGAAAGCTAAATTTTAATCTTTATAATTTTGTGAAGTATATCGCTAAGTTTGTACCAATAATTACCATTAGCTGATAAATAAATGAGCTCGAAAAAATACTTACCGGGCCCGGAAAGTTATCGGAAGTTTCGAGAAACGAGCCCCTGGGCTTCTATATTTGGGAAAGCTGAAATTTCAAAAATTTCGTATTTTAGCGAGCTACTTTATTTCGCGACCTTTTTAAAAGTCAGTCAAAACAAACAACAACATTAACAACAGTAGCAGTAGATTTCGGCGCTCACTGAACAACCTTAAATAGCCCTAAATAAGAATTAACAAGAAAGAAACAAGTTGACGTTCAGGTTGAAAACTTTGCCTGATTTAATACTGACGACATCCATGCATAAACTCACAGTATTTTTGCAACACCTACAAATAAAACCAACTTGATATGAATTGCCCATTCTTCACCATGCTCTCCTATATGTCTTTTGAAAACGTCAGTGGTTGCCACCTAGCTTAAAATGACGGTGAAAAATACCAACAACCCTTCCTAATGAACATGGAAAGAAAATATCATAATTTTAATAATTTTCAATCTCAGTTATTCATTCTGCAGTCGTTCTAATCGGTTCATTTCACAAAGGTTATCAGTGAATAACATGATTTTTCGTCTTTAAAAGAAAGGGGCACCCAACGAGAAAATTTAGCAAAATACTTGAAATGTCATTTTCTGATTTCTTCGACTGATTCAGAGCTTTTAAAGGCATGCTTGTGTATGCTAATACAGATTGATCTGTTCGGCGTTCTTAGCTGAAAATTTAGGCCCTAGAAAATGTTTGGAACCAAAATCCTATCCGCCGAATTTCCGAGCTGTTGATGGCTCTCCGAAAATGCTAGCTGACCTTATTTTCCAACCGAAAACAACAGGATTTTATTTGTTCCCTTGTTACGAAAGTCTAAGGTGAAGTTTGCCAAAGAAATCTCTAGCTTTCACTGCAATTAAATCCGAATGTCTCAGGCGGTTTAGGCCTGCCGAACAGATATTCTCCGAAACGAACCGAAAAGAAAAGTGGATGCCATTCTTAACTCCCGCAACAAAAGTTGGCACTCAATACACTTTTTGGAATGTGGTGATTATAACCAACGCAGGTCTTTGCGCGCGTGTTGTTGGTTATTTCTCACCCCACATCTAAGGTGTGCTTGTAAATGATAATTATTTATAAACTAACGCAAGTTAATTCTATCAATAGGCGACACGGCACCGGGTTTTACAACTTCCAGTGGCAATAAGAAGCGAAAAGATATACTCTGTTATCATGTGTCTAAACCTATCATATTTGGAGAGTATCTGGAGTGTAAGGAAACCCTAAAGGGCCGATTTGTGAAGATACAAGCGTCAAAACCAGACGTACTTTTGGAACTTTGCGAGGTAGAGGTGTTTCCGACAAGAACAGGTACTCAATTTGTGGCGTGGATTTGGGCTCAGTAAAGGATTAAAAAAAAAACAGGACTCTCAGGCTGTTGGGTAATTTAAGGGCTTCAGGGCTCTCTTGCATCACTAACTGCTCAATACAGAGAGCCAGAATTGATATATTTATTATTAAGGTTCCAAACAAAGATTAAGGCTTCAATATTTGGGCTTCGTGCCTCAGGCCAAGAGCCACGGGCTCGAGAAAGCTTCACCGGGGTTGATCTATAGTTGACCTGAAGACCGATTTTTAACCCTCAGACGTACAATCGAAGTCAACCCCCACCGTGGTACGTAGGGGGGAGGGGGAGGGGGTTGATGGAACCCCTCCGTTGGGTTTTTGCTTGTTTGAATATTTCGGAGAGATTTTGCCTTTGGTCAATATGGCCAATATGGCCGCCTGTCTTGGATTAACCAAAAATTAGAAATTATCAAAAAATGGCGGAAATTGAAAACTTTCTTGTGCTAGCCATGTAAAATATGACATAATGAAACACTTTGCTGCTTTTTTGTGTACACCTGAGTACACCTGAGTTTTTGTTACTTATGACGTCATATCTCGTAACTATACCAGCCGATTCTCACCAAACTTGCGTCAAATTGTGTCTAAGGGAAATGCGTACAGCTAATGAAAACGGCAGGTGCTGATGAAAAACCTTATGGGGGAGGTGGCATCCGCATCCACCGCCACCCCCCTCTTGTACGTCCGAAGGTAATCCCGTTTTTGCGATTGTTTTAGCAAAAGAGCATAGGAAACACGAATGAATATGAGTGTGCTTGTCGAGGGTTAACGTATAGTTTCGGAAACCTGAAATTTAGTTTGCTGAACTTCGGCAAGCTATTTTTCAAGTCAGATGGCTCTCGCTGTTCGCCGACTTGTATCTTTGTTTGGCATTTTTTATCGCGTGGTTGCAATAGCAACTACGAGATATTGTAGTGGAGTGGCACCTTCCTGTGCTCGTATAGTTGAAGTTTCGCTGATGTTCACGAGCTCTTCGATGTGCCCAAGAGAGAAACTTCGCTGTATCATCAAGTTATTTTGGAGACACTTTCACTGTTTTAAGGCGCTGATGTGATTAATAACTAGGGTGTTCCACGTTCCTGCTGTGCAGCGTGACAACTTCTTTCGTTTATGAATGATTTCACGCTCAGTAGTATTAAAGGTGTAGTCAAGCTCGGCTACACCTTGAAACTAAGGGCAGAAATAGGGAGCTATATTGTCTCATAACTCCAACTTTACGATGACTTTCATCATCTACATATTGATTAATTGTACTAATCATTCCATCAGTTTATCAGTTTCTGTTTGTCACTGAATTATTCCTTTCGTTACAAAGAAAATTGAAACGACGGACCATTAGAAAAGATATAGGGGGGATGGGTAATTTTCGAGCTACACGATTTTTTTTGGTTAAGATTTTCCTTGCAGGAATGTTTCTGTATGCAAGAACTTTTTTCTGGGCTACTTGCTGTGCATGAATTTTTTTTGTACTTCACTCCCTCCCCCCATAACCTTTCTGATGGTCCGTCCCTTACTCATATAGTATTTGTCATCTTGCAGTCAACTTAGCGGGGAATCGAATGGGTTATTCATCGTCAAATCAAGTTATCGCAGCGAGGGGCACTGATCACAAAATGGGTAGGTAACATGATTATTTTATGATTTAAATCTTAGACAAGTAAATGAGTACAAAAACTATTCGACTTACAGCTGTAGCCTGTGTACAGCCATTCACTCTCCATAAGAATCAAAATTGAGGTGTCTCGTTGCAGTGGTTTGAATTATAACAACTTTTACGAAAATTTTTAAATAATAGAAAAGCTGTTTTGTCAATAAGTCAGCCTTGTTACTTTGTGGTATTCGTTGTTGGTTTCTAGCTTCTCAGGCCGATTGGAAGCGATTTTGGTGAGTTAAAGTCACGTTTTGCAGGTTATTTTCTAATCTTGAGCTTGGGCTTCCGGTGGCCAGATATAGACAATGATTTGGGCAAAGGACGTCCATTATTGACATATTGGTGTTTCAAACAGATGAAGCATTCAGATCAGATCATATGGAAACGGACCCACCATGGTGGAGTGTTGATTTGCTGATCAAAACTAAGATCCATATGGTTCGTATAGTAACTGCGACTGACTACAAAAAGAGCGACTTTTATGGTCTGGAGCTTTTAGTAGGTGAGTACACCTTTGGGTCATGTGACCAAAATTGACCTGTCTGGGCAATGGGATATGAAGCATGATCTAGGTGCGGCTCGCTGACAGACTCAATCGACTACACCTGCGTTATTTAGATGAGGATCGAGCCACATAAAAACGGGTGCCCAATGCTTTTCAGTTAATTTTTACTAACTACCGTGTGGCACTAAATTTTTGCGGGAGTTTAATTTTGCGGATTGGCGATTTTTTGTGTTTTAAGGGAACTAATTTTTGCGATTTGAAAAGACTGGCTTTTCTTGCTGGGAATTAATTTTTGTAATTTTCTGGAAGTCGCGTTCAAATGAAACTAATAACATTTTCGTTTTTTTGAGTAAAGGACCACTAAAAGGAATTGAAATACAAATAAAACAACATGGGAATGTCACTCTATTACACTACAGTGGATCGAAAATAACTAGGGTACCACTTGATGTATTATCCACCGAGTTACCTATGGCATTTTCTCCTTCAAATCAGTATTTTTGTATAAAATTTCTACAGTGGAGTAAATTTTTGCGGAGAAAAAATTTGCGGTAATTTTATTTTGTGGGAATTTATTTTTGCGGATGGCGACAAAAACCGCGAAAATCGCAAAAATTAGAACCCGCAGAAATTTTAAGTGCCACACGGTAGAATATGTCGACAAGTATCGAAGACCACTCATTTCAAAATGAAAGGCTGCACACAGTCCCTGTTTCAACTGAATATAGACGCTAAAAGCATTGCGAAGGGCGTGAGCAAGACGTGAGCAAGAAAATATATGGAAACCGCAAAAGCATTTTCCATCTTAAGTTAGGATAGGGTAGGATATGTAACGTCAGGTTTTTGGCCCATTAGTTCCTAGAGAACTCTACAAATATATGGTTTCTCGGCCTTAATACTTCACTGGGGTGCGATGTTGAAGTGACTAATAAATAGGGCGTGGCGTGAATAGTGCTTTAATCGCGGTATACTCAGAAGAGCTACTGGCTTGGCTTCAGGGACTCCTAACAAAATGGCAAGGTTCAGAGACTTCGTTTGTCTACTTCACTAATCCTCAACAACAGAAGGACCAGAACACGTCTTAGAGCTTTAACAAAACGACTTTATTCAATGTAGATTAAACCTCGTAGATACAACGCACTACACTGAGAAACTGTGAACATCGAGTGGTGGTAATCCAAGGCAATCGTTCTGCCAGGTCAGGTCCAAGTTAATCCAAGGTAATCGGCCGAGGTGATCGAAAAAAAAAAAAAACAGTTACCCCTCTACTTATAGACCTGATTGAAAAAACGTTGTCGGGAGAAGAGCACAAACCATAAACGATACGACCCAGTGGTTTGCTGGGAAACATCTGAACTATTTACTGACTTGCATTTTGAAAGCCGTTCACTTGCATTGTTTGTCTGTTTTGATATCGCACTTTGTGCGTCCGTCACTCATGTACCCGACAGTGAACGAATGGTTGGTGGCAGGACTTAGTTCTACCGAATAGTTTTCCAGCAAAAATTGCTTTAACTCAGGTACGGATGCAAACTTTGGCAAATTTCGCACTGTGTAGTGCATGCTCAAATTCGCCCTTGTTGGCAAATTTGGCCACTTTCAGGTAGGCTTGCACGGTTTCCATTGCCACGTGCAACTCGCTGCGATCAACATCAGTCACAAGAGAACAGGCTTGAATTTTGAATATACAAATGATAATGTACATCTACCCAAAAATCCTTTGGGTCTCATTTCAATGGTTTATGCTTTTCACCCGACAACGTTTTTTCAATTAGGTGTATACTGTTCAGGTGACAGGCAGGTGTCTAGCGCTATTCATCTCTACTTACAATTAATACAAAGGAAAGTTGTTACAGTCAAGAGTGCAGAATTTGTAATAATGGTTTGCACCTCTATGGGTCGTTTTAATCATCAAGTCCAGTTTTTTATTGAGATTTGGATTTTAAGTTACCTTGACTTAGGCAATGGACTTCGTAACTTGCCTGTACTTCTTAACTTGCATTGGCTTCCGGTTCACAGGCGCATAAGTTTTAAAATACTTTTGATGACATTTAAGGCGTTAAAGGGACAGTCTCCTGTTTACAGATCCTAACTAATTTCTCGATACCAGCCAACCAGAACATTAAGGTCTTCTAGCTGGAATTACTTATCGGTTACCAAATGTTCTACTAATTCATATGGGAATAGATCTTTTTCTGTTGCCTCCGCCAAGTTATGGAACTCGCTTCCTTTACAATTACGTAACTGTAAGTCTGTAAGCACTTTTAAGTCACAACTTAAATCCTATCTTTTCAATTTGTAAATGATTAATAGTTTTCTACATATAGAATAGTTTATAGTGATAGTTTATAGTTTTCTACATTTAAATTTTTAGGTTTTCTTAGTTTGTTTCTCTAGGATTTATTCCATGTATTGTAAATTTTTCTTTTCTTTTTTCTAGATTTTTTAACTTTCCTTTAAGTATTTTAAGGGCATTGAGACTATGTGAAATGCCCTAAATATATTATTATTATTAATAGACGTGTGAGTAGTAGAAATGATGTTTTGAAAAACAAAAACCATTATGTTTGACAATAAATGATAGCCGTAAGTATAACTACAAGGGCAGATGTTCCATTCAAAGGGAAATCCTCCTTGTAATATGTGTTACATCTCTTGTACTGAAATATTTAGCATTTGAAGGTACAATTCTTTTGTAGTGTCATTCATATGCAAAGAAGAATTATGTCGGAAAGGTTAGCGCTGATTTCTCCTGAAGTCGTTGTTATGAGGATTCCAATTCACCTGCTAGTTATTTACTGCTACAGTATTATGTGCGTTTTTTCCTCATGACGGATAGGATAGGATAGGATAGGATAGGATAGGATAGGATAAGATAGAACTGGATAGAATAGGGTTAGCTTTTATTTAAACACGATACTAGCTAGATGCGAAAGCTTCCAGCTTGTGGGGTCCTGTACAAAAGTAAATTAGAAACGACGCAAATAGAAGAAGAAAATCGTATGTATTTCAAGTATAAATGTAATCGCTTCGACTAAGACGCACGGTTGAGACCGAAAGAACGTCAAACTAGTCTTTTAAGTAGTTCTTAGCATGCAGGCCTTCTTACAAAAAAAAAAACAGGAAGCTCAAGTATTCAGCTTCTTGCTCATTTTAGTAGACAGTGTTCCAAAGGGCAGAGCCTGGGTATTTAACATGACAAATCATAACAAGTGTCAACTCTAAACTGAGCTTTTTTGTTTATCACATCAGGAGAGGGCTTACCTGCTGACCAGAAAAACAGACTTGTCGCCAAATGTAAGCCAACTGATGAACCAGTACAAGTCATCACTTTGGAAAAGAAAATTTGGACACGATTCGTCACTCTTATGCTTAATCGGAAAAAGAGTATTTTAAGCTTTCGTGAAGTGGAAGTCTACAATGGACCACTGATAGGTAAGATACTAGGGAAGGAGAGGCAACTGAAACGAAAAAGAAAAACACCATTAATCAGACAATTTATTTTCCAAATGCCGCAATATTGGGATCAGATACAGTCTTCCTGCGGCGTCATTTAAATGCTTACGACATAAACTTAAATGAGTCCTGTCAGATTGTCACAGTATTAAAGGTTAAAGGTTAACGGGCAAAAAACCCAGGGGGGTTAAACCGAATTTATCCTTCCTTTTTTACTATGGGTTTGGATATGATTTTGCTTGTCACTCGAGAATTGAGGACAGAGGTATTTTTGCAAAGGTTTTGACTATAAGTAAAAGCAAATCTTAGGAAGGTTTATTGGAGTCTAAAAAGACAAATGTGGGCAACCACGCATTTTTCAGAGATATTAAGCAACCGTTATTCTTAAAAAGCTCTGAAATGCAATGAATGTATGACAATTTCTTTCCGCAATCAAGCTCAATTACCTTTGAAAAATGCCTGGTACCACCAATTTTCCTTTTTAAATTCTGATAGCCCTTGCTAATATCTGCTTTTTTCACATAGTAATATCTCAGACCAGGCGCGGCCCGAGATGCACAGAACGTATGCACCGTCCTTAAAATACGTCCAAATAATGCACAAGAGTGAACTGTAGTGTGCTGTTTGCTTAATTTCAGACGTGGATGAGTGCAAAGTGCCTGGTATCTGTCCGGAGAGCTTGAAGTGTGTAAATCTGCCCATTTCTTTTACTTGTGAATGTCGTGATGGATACAAACCTAGAGCTGGAAACTCCACAGACTGTATAGGTAGGTCAGAAAGCATAACATTTGGCACGTAAGTTACACATTTGTGTGACCACCCACAGAAAGAAAGTGGTAAGACTGTGGCAAAATTTGCTTTTAATTTGGTTATCCGTTATTAGCTCCGCTGGCGGGCTGCGCGCCATTGGTAAGCAATGCAAATTTGGTAACCTATCGATGCGAGAAATTTTGGTTGTGACGTCAATGTACGCACGCCCGTCCGTACACACTCTGGGGGAGGGTGAGGGGAGTCCCATGGAAAAACAACCGTTGGGAGGAGAATGCCATCTTTTCAAAAAGCGGTTTCTTTAAAAGGCAGGTGCCCATCACGAAAAGCTTAATACTTATGTTAGGAAAACGATTGTTCGAACAGTTTTTAGCCAATATCTATACTATAAAAGTGGAAGACGCAAAGTTCAAGTTACGAATCGAAATTTGTCTTTGAGGACTTTCTCTTTCTTGAGTTCTGCTGCGAACTCGAACGTCAAGTCGCTTGAGTTAACAACATGTAGCAGTGGTACCTACGCCAAACGTAGCAATTCTTCTGTCCAAAACCATGATTTTTGCGACTCACACTTTGAACACATTTTCCGATGAAAAACAACCGTGTTTAACGCAACTCCGTAACTCGCGTAACTGGCGTATTAAACATCGAATTGAGTCGAAGTACATATCGCTTGAATTTGCAGCATTTGACCTTAGTCCCGACCTCAAACATAGCAGAGCTAGTGCCTTCCTGGTTTTGCTGTCCACAGTCATGGTTTTTGCGGCGGTGCCAGAAAAACACCCGCGTATCTCGATACCCGCGTGTCTCGAGGTGGAGCTCCGCTTAATATTATTCTATAACTTTGGGAACGATATGTGTTCATTGATTAAGTTTGTATCCCGGACGGAGTACCAAGCTACAAGAAAAAAGCTTTGTCTCTATTAAATCGATCCGTGGATAATGTCAACCGAAACGCCCTTTTATAGGTTATAACAGCCAGTGTCAACTTTTTAACTTTTCGATACCGTGTACCTGATTGAAAAAAAAAACCTGTATACCGTATACCCTGGCCGACCCTGATATACAAAACCAGTGGATGGTGTTTTTCACAAGCTCTGATTGGCTACTCAATCTTGGGATACCATCTACTATTCACATCCCGGCATTTTTTCTGGATTTCGCACGCGAGTTTTGCTCATTTCTCAGAAAAAACTGGAACTATTTGGTGCTCGCTATCCACTGGTTTGGTATACACTAAAACGATTATTCACCACAGTGTCAGTGAAGAGTGGTAGATATTTACTGGTGAATAATTGAGAGGTAACTCATCGCCAGTATCAAAACTTACCACGTTAATATGCTACAGATGTCCAGAGCAATTTATCTTAAGGGGGAATTCCAGTCAGATGCCCTGTTTTCTCAACGTTTTAGCCCTTTTTATATTATCTCTATGAGACTTA
The DNA here is from genome assembly GCA_964030785.1 of Siderastrea siderea. Classification (NCBI taxonomy): domain Eukaryota; kingdom Metazoa; phylum Cnidaria; class Anthozoa; order Scleractinia; family Rhizangiidae; genus Siderastrea; species Siderastrea siderea. The sequence goes on from OZ034967.1 coordinate 11,557,686, forward strand.
TTCAATCCAAAAACGCTATACTAGGTTCATATTGCTAGCTCCCATAAATTTGTGAGAATTTTTTGGCGATTTTTAAAGTGAAAGTAAAGAAAAAATGGGGGAGGGGGAATTGATGAATTTTAAGACAACTGAAAATTGTTAAGAATAAAAGGTGACTTAAAATTGAAATTTAAAGTTAATAATTAATAGATGAACACCAAAACAGTCCGCAAACAACCCCAAATGCTCTTTATTGGGGTGGACTGTCAAAAATTTTATCCCCCTGTTTTCTTTCTCAAATCATATCCTCGAAAAAATTGACTGTAATCCCCCTTAACACTGTTCGTCCAGTTTATGGCTACTTTTTCCAGCTTCTAGCTTAGTACATAAGATCTTGCTTATAATTCCAGTTGTTAAAGTGGTACTACGGTCAAAAAATCACTTTCATTTTTTCTTCGGATTTCGTACTACGATAAAAAATTACTTTTATTTTTCTTCGGATTTCGAAACTTTGTTTACTTGACACTCCCCAAGCGGAATTTTAAGCCTTAATTTTGAGAAGAAGACCGTTTATTTAAACTGCAATTTTCGGTTTAAATGGTTCGCCATTATTACACCAGAAAGGATACAATGACGTAGAATGCAGTGTGCGAACACAGCCTACAAATTTTGCAAAATTCGAGTTTGAGAGTCTGAAAGCTTAAAACTCTCGTGCTGCATACTAAATAAGGCACTTTCACACGCGCTGCATTCTAAAGCTCTTGAGTGAATGACGTCATTATATCCTTTCTGGTGTAATAATGGCGGACTATTAAATCGGAAAATTGCAGTTTAAATAAACAGTCTTCTTCTTGAAATTAAGGCTTAAAATTTCGCTTGGGGAGTGTCAAGTAAACAAAGTTTCAAAATCCGAAGAAAAAATAAAAGTAATTTTTGATCGTAGTACCACTTTAAGTTGCACCTTGTGTATTGTGTATTTGCAGATATCGATGAGTGTCTTGACGCTAAGAGCGCATGTCCTGTGAAGAACAGTTACTGCCAAAACACTGTTGGGTCGCACAAATGTATCTGTATGCCTGGATATCAACCTTTTTATCATGGTCCTAAGCTAGCATCATGTCGAGGTTAGGTTACCTTTATGAACTTTTCTCTAACTTTTATAAAAGTAGACCAATTAGGGATGAAATGGGTGGCTTAATAGAGATTGGGATGGTCAAATTACAAACTCTGATGCCTCAAAGGGGGAGGGGAGAGGACTTATTTAAAAAACTGACCCTCACAGGAGGGGGTTATTAGAGAAAGAGGGGTCAATAGAGAACTGGTTGGGGGAGCGAGGGCTTAATAGAGCTTTAACTGTAGATCAGTGCAGATAAAAGGGAGCTTAGGCCACGAAACGTTTACAGTTTCTCGTGCTAATTTTTTTGTCCATCTTTTGCTTCTCATCGTGAATAATGAAAGGATTTTTATTTCGACGTTTACATTCGTGGACTTAGAAACTGACTGTAGAATACGGGAAACCGGAAGCAATTGACTTCCTCTTTCTCTTCGTCGCTCAAGCTAGGTCGCTTATATTTAGTAAAACGTGAAGAAGAATAGAAAGTATGATAGCTAAACGTTTGAGGTTGTGTTTTGGGACCGGTAAGTAAAGTAGAAGCGGGATGGGAGGCAATAACATTAAAGAGCCAGTGTCACCCAAAGTGCTTTGCGCGGCGAGGTACATTTTTCATATATGAAAAATCCGCATTTTCTTGATTAGTGTGAAGTCTGATTTGTATCTTCTTCCATCGCTACCGTTAGCGATCTGAAAGCACTAGCGTGAGTTTTAACTTGACATTTAAGTGTCGTCGTATCGATTTAGTAGTATATTTCCGAATTCTGAAGTGTTTTCGCTGTGGAGAAGGAGATCTTTATATTCAATGCTTCGTAGGTTTCAGGAAAGCTGAGGCAAAGGCTGAGTCTTGCGGGCTCTACCAAAGTTGTACAGCTGAAGGAGTCCGTGTGTCAGTAGCGGAGAGAAAGAAAATCATCTACTGGTTTCAGCAATAATACTGACACTGCGTTTGCCGAAATAGTGTAACATTCGCGTTGCCGGATGAAAACAGAAGAAACGTTAATTTACCACAAAATAACAGTAGCTACGGGCCTGCTCCAAAATAATACTTATGGTCATGAGCTTGTGCTGTTTTGCTTAATTATTCCTTGTGTTCACTGTCTGCTTATGCTTTATTTTTACGAAAAGTGTAAGTGGCTATTCTGGTTTTGCGTTTATCGACATCGGCTGATGCGATCGATCGCGCGATCAACCGGACTGTAATAGATCCATACGCATTGAATGCGAAGTCAAATCTTAGAGTAGTTTGCTCCAGTGACATCTAGCTATGAAGACGTCAATATCCTTACTACTTGTCTTTGTCTTGTTTTTATATCGAGTAGAAGTGGCTGCTCTGGTTTTACGTCCATCGATCAATCGATCAATCGATCGGTTGCTCTAATAGCTCAATACGCGTTGACTGCAAAGTCAGATCTAGAGTTGTTTCTCCAGTAACATCTAGCGATGAAGGTATTTTCATTTTCAGAGGCTACTATTTTTCGCTGAAAGGGCAGTACGGCACGGTGTAATTTGCGAAAAGTCCGGCAAACGCGCCAGCCAAACGCTAAAAGCTGTTTCAAAACAAAAACACAAGCACAAACTTTGGGTGAAACTGGCTCTTTAAGTTTTGGTTTTTGGTTTTCTCCCAAATCCCAAGAACCTTCAATCGTTTTATATTTGAGATCTTACGCTTAAGATCTCTCAAACTCTCGTTTTGGACCTTAAATTATACCCTATTTATGACCATAGTGGTTAAGAAATTCAAGTTCTGCTTTCAAAGTAAAAAGTTTGGAACCAATATCGTGTGGACGGTAGGTTCTTTCGTAGCATATGTATGAGAGAGATGGGTAGAGCCTTGTGTCCAATCCACTACGCTGAACCGAGCCATAAGGCTCAATAAGCCGGCGCTATGCTCCGGTTTCTTTAGCATGAAGCGACTTGGAGAATCCCTGGACGGGACGCTTGTCTATCAGAGAGATTTCTCCCAGCATTTCTGTGAGTATTCCCTAACAATTAGCCATGCCAGTTCTCGTTTATAGGCCTGGGTAGAAAGAGAACCACTCTACTAAATGCTACGGATGGCGCATGGCTTAAAGGGACTACACGATTGTTTTGATCTCATCAGCTTTGACCTCACTGCAGTGCTGGTTGTTTCTTAATCAAGTTTTCTTGTATCCTTAAGCCTCAAACATTTCCTTTGATTTATTTTGGTTTCAGATATTGATGAATGCACGAATTCGAGTCTTTACTACTGTCCAACAAATAATTCCAAGTGCTTTAACGAGCAAGGTTCCTACACATGTGGATGCGCAGAAGGGTATAAGAAACTTAGTAGCAGTGAGTTCAGAAATCAAGACATCAAATGCATAGGTGAGTTAAAAAGTCTATATCCTCAAAGCCCGCAAATGCAAGTTCGGAGCGAAAAGATGGCTTTTTAGTGAAAGCACCCACCATCCAACATTGTGGCTCTGTTTTGAGCGCCGGAGTCAGCGTCAGAAGTGACAAAAATAACAAGTGACGTGACAAAAGTAATAATGGAACCATTGGGGGAAAAAAGACATCAAAACGTTTGTTGGAAGTAATGTATTAGTAATTACTTGTTTTTTTTGTCATATAAACGACTACCTGAACCTCGATATTTCTTATTTCATCAACACTCCAAGCTTGCTTGGCAGGTGTCTGAAGAGAAAACGCGGGAATTGCTGTTTTCCCTCCTCGCTCGGCTCCTATCCTCGCTCGGCCTCTCGTACAGAGCCTACAATACCTCTCGCTTCCGATATCTTGCTGAATGCAATTAAGAGGCTCTCACTGTAAAATATCGAGAATTGTTGGACAAGCTCAAAAAATCGAAAATCCTGATAACTTGCCAGAAGAACATCTTTGGGGAGCTATCTTCGAAAATATTACTTAAACCTTCTGGGATTCTATTGTTTTCAAGAAATTCGGAAAAAAACGGTTTTGCTTAATTAATTATGCAAAAATCAGGTTTAAAATTAAACAAATTGAATGCACTTGTTTGTAAACAACTTGCAACGCCAGAAAAAAATTTTAATTTTAAATGGTAGCAATACTCTTCTACTTTCTACCAATGGGAATAGCATGGAGTTTTGCTTTATTTATATGGTTTGGTGGTTCTTTGAAACAAAGGCATTTTGCGCACTTCCGAAAATGGCAAAAAGTAGTAAACTTCAGAGGCTTAAAATAGGTCTTGGTATGTCTAATATCGAATTGAAATAAACACTGTGATAAAGTTTGGCCCTACCTTTATTATGATATGAAATAAAAAATCGGGGCAATTCAGGCTCGCGCTCACAAAAAACAAAAATTCGCGAACCAGTGTTGCCAAGATTTGCATAATTTGGATAATAAAAAAAAAAACTGTAATGGAAGGATGACTTGAAATATGACAAATAGTTTACCGTAACTATTTTCAGGTAGTCTTTCTACTAGATGATGCATTCGCTGGTATCTTCATTTATCTTTCTGAAGAATTACGAACAAATTTGGAAAATTGTTGGTGAAACTTAAGAGTGCAGTGGGTCATCATATTTTGTCAGATGTCTTTACTCTGCAGCACCAGAGGCCTTTCTTTGTTATTTGCAGTTTCTTTGGGAAAATACTAATGTTCTCGAAAATCCAAACGGTTTCTTTTATTAATCATTAAAGTTGACGTACGCGTATAAATTGAGAGCTAAACTGGCTGTGTAAAGTAAGGAACACAAAGTACTTCTCAAAATTCAAAATAATCAAGTCACACAACCGATCACTGCACGTTCATGCAAACTTGAAAATATTCTTCAATAAAAATCTTTTCCTCCAAAACTGTGAAAGAGTTCTCAGCGATCTTGCAAAGTAAAACCAAACAAACTGTGTATTGATATCTCTTAGATATACAGCCGCATTAAGAACTCATAAATACCGATCCCGCTGCCAGGACGTCCGTGGTTTGCGTTTAATTTTAAACATATTTATACAAGTGTAATAATATTGATAGAAATAGCACATGTTTTGACAAATACGTATAAGTCATAATACTAATGATGCACTTTTGCTTCCTGACCAAAATAGTGTCATTTCAAAAAGTCGCCCAAAATCTTAGTGGCCTTTTGAAAAGAGCGATCGAGTCACGTACACAGCAACATACTATGTCGCAGTTTTCTTCTCTCGAAGAGAAAGGTGTCACATGTATACGAAACTAATTCTAGACTTGCCTGTCGGAATTTTCGTCCCAGTAGAATATCAACTGCACATGACAGTATGCCCCAAACACAGGGATACGTACGGTATTCGCTGGAGAACTAGCCATGCATAAAACAGCGGCCAATGTAGGAGACCGCATTCAAAAACTGCCACAAGTAGGTTGACAAATTGACAAAAATATTCACGTGACACGGGCCACGCAACAGCTTGTGTAGAACTTTTAAAACGTCTTCTCCTTTTCTTTAGTTTTACGTAGAAACAATAAAAGCCCAAAACAATGCAAGAATAGACTGAAGAAATGTTTCAGTTCATTCTTTGTTTGTCTTCAGTGAATAAAATCCTCTAAATTGAGCTCACCCAAACTACTACTTTTCATTTCATTCATTTCATTATGCAAATTTTGGCAACACTGGTTCGCGAATTTTTGTTTTTGTCAGCGCAAACCTGAATTGCCCAGATTTTTTATTTCATATCTTAATAAAAGTAGGGCCAAACTTTATCACAGTTTTCACTTTATTTCAATTCGATATTAGACATACCAAGACCCATTTTAAGCCGCTGTAGTTTACCAATTTTTGTCTTTTTCCGAAGTGCGCAAAATGCCTTTGTTTCAAGAACCACCAAACCACATAAATAAAGCAAAACTCCATGCAATTCCCATTGGTAGAAAGTATAAGAGTATTGCTATCATTTAAAATCAAAATTGTTTTCTGGCGTTGCAAACGGTTTTAAAGCAAGCGTTATCAATTTGTTTAATTTTAAGCCTGATTATTACGTAATAAATTAAGCGAAACCGTTTTTCCGAATTTCCCGAAAACAATAGAATTCCAGAAGGTTTAAGTAATATTTTCTAAGATAGCTCCCCAAAGGTGTTCTTCTGGCAAGTTATCAGGATTTTCCATTTTCTGAGCTTGTCCGCCGATTCTCGATATTTACAGTCGGAGCCTCTTAAAGACGCAGCTCTAAAAGTGAACTTGTTCTTGTAATAACATCATAATCACGACTTTGCGAAAAGACTGCATTCCTTACGTCAGCGCAGGTTCGTTAAAACCGCACGTTTAAAGTTCAACTCTTTGAACGAACATTTTTTGCTACTAGCCAAAAAGTAACGAAAGATAAAAAAGTGTCTCATTTATTTCAACCTCCATGTTTTCTTTGCCAGAATGTCCGCTCCATGTCCAGTTTCTGTACACCCAGCGCTGGTAACGCGGTGTATTTTTAAAAAATCGCGTCAAAATCAAAACGCACATAAAAGGTCGATTGAAATATGAATGATTTGGTATATGATTATGGTGCTCAATTAATCTAATTAACTTTCGTCCAGGAATTATATTGTGAATAGGTATGACGTTAAATCGGAAAATTGCATTAAAACTGTGTAGCGCATGTAAATTGAGATATTCTTGATGTAAATATTAATTAGTGTCTCTGCGCTTAAAGTAGAAAATGGGGAAAAAATAGACAGCAGCCTCGAAACGTCTGAGGATTTTTTCCCCATTTTCTATTACGTTAAAGGGTTAATTTACTACCCTTGTTTGTTTCGTACTAGATGCTGACGAGTGCAAAGATGGATCAGCATTATGTCACACAAATGCCACGTGCGCAAACACCATTGGCTCATACACATGCACGTGCAGCTTCGGAACGTTGGGCGATGGAAGAGTGTGTCAAGGTAAGATTTATATTTTATGCTACCAAGGTGTTGTTATTTACTTTCGTTTGAAAAAAGGAAGAAGAGATACAAGAATCTTTGTTGCAGCTTTAGCTTACGTGATTCTTTAATAAAAAATAATGTTTGAATGCGTGCAATAAACGAAATCAGCAACCAACACTTTTAACGGCTCTTCAACTAATAAAACAAGGCATTTTAGTCGAAGGCGAGGCTGTAATCTTGGTAGGTCGGATCTTTTGGCCCTGGAGATAGGTAATTAAGTTACCAAATATGAAAAGGCAAAGAAACAAAGAGCTAATAAATAAATAATAAATAATAAATAAATAAATAAATAAATTTAATAGATAAATAAGAAATGAACGAAAGAACTAGTTAATGAAGGTCATTGAATAAATGAAGAAACGAATATTTGAATCAATGAATAATGGCTGTGTTAAAAGTGCTTATCTTGCCAATATATTAAGGTTTTAATTTGCACTGGCTACGTAAATCCGCTGTGTAATTTTTGTTCATTAGGTATTGACAACCTGAGAACCGACCATACAACAGACATATATTTCTGCATGAATAATAATGCAATTAATGTTTAACAAGTCCTTTCGACCATTACTTGGATATGTTATCAAGTTTTTAATTTTATGAACAGTTCTCTCAGTTTCCTTTTTTCATTAGCTCTGGACACATGCAGTGACTCCAAGCCTTGTCTCCCAAGCAAAGTCTGCAAGCCCGTTAGAAATCTCCACTTTTGTTTTTGCGATGAAGGGTATGAAGACGCAGGCAAAACCTGTAAAGGTATTTGTTATACTTATGACTCTGCTACGCTTATTGGTAGACACGTCAGGATACCTGTCTATTTTGTCTGAATTTGCTACTAAAAGTTTTATGTTAGAACCAACCAACCAACCAACCAACCAACCAACCAACCAACCAACCAACCAACCAACCAACCAACCAACAATCAATCAATCAATCAATCAATCAATCAATCAATCAATCAATCAATCAATCAATCAATCAATCAATCAATCAATCAATCAATCAATCAATCAATCAATCAATCAATCAATCAATCAATCAATCAATCAATCAATCAATCAATCAATCAATCAATCAATCAATCAATCAATCAATCAATCAATCAATCAATCAATCAATCAATCAATCAATCACTTTTTTGTAGACAAAGACGAGTGTGCACTGCAGGAACACAGTTGTGGCTTAAACTCCCGCTGCTCCAACACTGAAGGAGGGTACGAGTGTTCATGTAATACTGGCTACAAAAGTGCAACGCACGATGGAAGGGAGTGTAAAGGTATTTTTTTTTCATCATTTATTATATAATAGAAACCTTAAGCAAAGACAACCTCGACGTTTCGAATTTTCTGGTCGGCAGCCGGAAGTCTCTTTTTCTGTCACTAGAGCAACAGTGGTAATCACTACTTAAAGGATAAAGGTTGATGTCTTTGGCTTACGCTGATAACGTCAAAGCGCGCAAAGAGAAACTAAGGACTTTCGGTAGCCCCCGTTACTCCTGGGATATCAACGTGTTAGTTCATAAGTTGCCTACTAAAAAGTAGGTTCAGAAGAATTAATGGTAACGCATCTATATATAGCGAAGATAGCTTTACAGTCAAGGAAGAGATACGATGGGACGCCAGCTTGTTGAGGTTTACATAATAGCCGCTATTTGTCCACCATTCATGATTGCACTTCACTCACCTAAACAGTGATTGAAGAATGGTGACCAGGAATAATTTCGGCCACGCAGTATCTCCTTTCCTATTTTGAACAGCGATATTAGCTCTTTGTTAAACCTCCGACGTACAAGGAGGGTTGGATGCTGCTCCCCCATTAGATTTTCTCTAAATTTTTCGAAGACGATTTATCATCTGCACCTGCCGTTTTCAGTAGCTATGCGCATGTCCCTTAGACACATTTTGACACAAGTTTAGTGTGAATTGGTTGCATGGTTATAAGTTATGATGTCATAAGTAGCAGCTGGTCAAGCCATCTTTGAAGAAAAATACCTGTCTTTTACTCCTTTTTAATTGAAAAAGCAGAAAATGCTGACAACAAGCCGTTAAATGTTTAATTGTCATATTCTCCATGTCTAGCATCAAACATTTTCAATTTTCGACGCTTTTTAATGATTTCTAATTTGGGGTAAAATCCAAGATGGCAGGCATCTTGGATGACGTCACAGGCCCCCAGCAGCATCCCAACCCATAACATATACCTCATCTTGTAGAGCACATCACAGGCTTTCTATTTAAGGTAAAATATTTTCGAAATATTGTAACAAAGCAAAAGCCCAAGGGAGGGGTCCCTTCATCCCTCCCCCCATCTTTGAATCACGGTGGGGTGTGACTTCGCTTGTACGTCTAAGGGTTAATACGTAAAAGATAGGACTAAGGAATGCTGTGACTAAAAGGTTCGAAAGAACTCGAAAAAAACAGCTATAATTTATGCATAAACCTGCACAGCAATCAAACGCAAAGAGCGACGTAACTTGCTGTTTTATAGAGCCTTGAAGTTTGAATCAGTTCCAACGTTTACTGGCGTGAAGTTCGTATCAATTAAAAAGCATGCAAAATTATAACGGGAACTAGGCGCGCGTCCGAGTATATGTATTATCATATTACAGTTTTTAACACAGACAACATAAAAAATATTAGTACTAATTATCGTTAATTCACACAGATATCAATGAATGCGAGGACGCCGAAAAGTTCTGCGGAACCGTAGCCGAATGCCAAAACACAGAGGGTGGCTATACCTGTAAATGTCCAACTTCGGGGTTTGCCTTTGACCATAAAATCATGAGATGTGTGGGTAAGAAAACTAAATGGGTTACAGTCGTAGTATGCGTAAAATCAGGCTCATCAAAATCTTGCCATGATTGTCGAGTATTGTATTTCTAGATATCTGATTGGCTAGTAGTATAGGGGGCACCGGTTACTCCTGTTTTTTCTGCAGGAAACTCAGCGTGCGCAGGAATACATTAAGTAGGTGACATTATAGGCTATTGTATTGATCTCATGAATAAAATGCAGTGGATTCTCATTAGCGTATAACCGGTTTGCCTGGAGAAGGTGGAGGAGGAGAGAAATTTGTGGAGGAGGAGGAGGAGGGAAATAAAATTGCGGAAGAGGAGGGAAAAAGCAAACATTATGACCTGTCATAATGTTTTTTATATCGAGGCATGATGCTCACGTGATAATCCGTTAGCCCTGTTAGTACCAGGTACAAAGGGCGAAGTTTGCTAGGATAAAGGAGAAAGCGAGATAGGATAAACGAGAAAGCGTTTTTCTACTCTCTTCTGTTAAGCTTGCCGGCAAGTCACACTTTTTATTATTTTATCGCTTAGATTTGTGTGTGTTATTTGTTTGTCTACACGTTTAACAAGCTTTTGGATTTGTCGGATCTCTTTTATATAAATATTCACGCGGACTCCACTTTCTGTCAAATGGCGCCAATTTCTACTTTGTCAAAGCGGTTCGTATCTTATCGTTGCATATTGCATCACTGTATTTTCACCAAGTTATCTTGTTTCTAATATGCAAAATGTTTCCTATGTGGTTCTTAGACGTTGTCGTTTCTAGAGTAATCTATACTTGAAAAGTATAATGGAAGCTTACGGCTTGAGAGGGGCATTTTAAAAATCTTACTGGGTTATATCAGTCTCACGCCGTACACTGTGTTTGAGGAAAAAATTTATAGGAGGAAATAGAGGGCCTGATGAAGAAACTAGAATTCTGTTAAGTCAAAGATAACATCGAAATTAATAAGATGGGTATGACTTTGCTTTGTACCAGTCGAGCCTTTGACATAAAATTTTCTCTTAAAATCTGTGTAGTTGGATTGTTGGCGCTATCATTAAAATGCACAATTTAGGAATCAGTGAACCCAAAACAGTTTTGTATTATCAAATAACAATACTTGTCTGAAAGCCGCATGAAATGGAAGCTTGCACAAGAACGTCACGTTTAAGTAATTTTGAATCACAAATGAGATGCAAGTTGGAAACCAGTCAAACCGGTTATACACTAATGAGAATCCACTGCATTTTATTCATGCGATCAAGACAATACCCTATGACGTCACCTACTTAATGTGTTCCTGCGCAAAAAACAGGAGTAACCGGTGCGCCCTATACTACTTTGGCTCGTTGGACAATAGTAAAGGACACACTCTACAATCAATTTAGACACACTCGTTCTGGTTATGAATGGAGAGTTGCATGTTTTATTTCTGCTAAAACTTGATTGCTGATTCCGTTCAGTGCTTTATCAGGACTTACAGCCCGATTAGCACTCCGAACTTGGCCCTCCACAACAAAAAAGACTATTTACAGCAGCTTTACGAATGAAGCCTTCAATTTTGACAGTTATTTAATTTTCACGGTCCGCAGATTACGACGAGTGCGACGTACCTGAGTCTCCGTGTGCTCGACCTAACGAAGTGTGTAACAACATTGTTGGATCATATACTTGCTCATGCCGCAATGGATATCGTTATCGGCAAAAAAATGACACTAAAGTATGCGAAGGTAAAAAAATTGTTTTCCCAAATTCCTTCTTCCCCCTTACTATTTTTCTATCTTCTTACTTCCTCTTTCCTTGCTCCCCCTTTATTCCTTCCCTCCCCTCCCCCCTTCCTTCCTTCCTTCCTTCCTTCCTTCCTTCCTTCCTTCGTTCTTTTCTTCTTCCTTCCTTCCTTCCTTCCTTCCTTTCTTCCTTCCTTCGTTCTTTTCTTCTTCCTTCCTTCCTTCCTTCCTTCCTTCCTTCCTTTCTTCCTTCCTTCGTTCTTTTCTTCCTTCTTCCTTCCTTTCTTTCTTCCTTCCATCGTTCTTTTCTTCCTTCCTTCCTTTCTTCCTTCCCTCCTTCTTTCCTTCCTTCCTCGTATTTCCTCTCTCTTTTATTTAGTGCTAGTTATGTCCTTAATCTCTGAATTTTGTTTTCCTCGTTCTGATTCTACTGCCTTGTTCCCGTCTCCCCTTTTGTCCTCACTGGCAATTGCTCAGCTGTCCGTCACCCAGTTTATACCCAAGGATAAAAAAAATTCCTTCAATAAACTTTTTCTTTGTGTTGTTCTCTATAAACAAAGTAAAAAGCGTAATAAGCTTTTCATGTACTTTCTTTTAGATATCGACGAATGTTTGGATGGCCAGGCCGAATGCGATAGTGCGGCAATATGTAAGAACACAATTGGCGGATACACTTGCAAATGTAAAGAAGGATATAAAGAAACAGAGGACGGCAAATGCGAAGGTATTTAACAATTAAAGGCGCTTGAGAAATCGATTTTTTAAAATCTCTCCGAGGATTTATTGGACAAAATTCCTTGTTTATTTAATTCACGAATGAAAGGTATTCGATACGTTCAGCGTGTTTTCCCTCTAAGGGTAATTACCTTTTTAGGCCCCTTTACTTAGTGAAAAGTTGTCCCGCGTACCCGAAACAGCCTGAGTACGCCTTTTTTCCCGTTAGATTTCTTTCTGTGACATTTAAATTTCTCTCTTTTTTCAGCTTTCGTTGAATTTGTCGTTTTAAAACCAAAAACTAGATTTTAGATGACACGTGGCAGAGGTATAACTTGCCCAGCCAATTAAGGGCGCCTTCCCCCCTCCCCCGAATTGTCTCCCTGACCCCACCCCACCTCCCATAAATGAGCTCATGATCATCATGTAAACGGTTGATAACCTTGTGACTACTAAATGTAAGCTAGCTCTAATGATCAACCCAGGTAAGACATCTCCAGGCGTCCGATTGTTGTTAACATCATTTATATCGGTTTAGCAGTCAAAAACCTCAATCACGTTACTTATGAAAACGCAAGATTTTTTATTGCCATTGAGCTTAAATGGACAGTATCACGGGCATTCCGCTCGTCTTTGTAACACTTTGAAAAGCCAATAGACATAATAACATAAATGAAAATGTAAAAATAGTGGTCAATTTCTTGTTCAAACGTTTTCAATGGCTCGGGGCCAGTAGCTTTCAAAAATAATTGAAAAACTAATTATGGTCTGCAATCCTTGCAATAATTTCCTTGATATATTCCTCTTGATGTTCCAGGATCGTTTTTTGTGTGCGCGAAGGCATTTAATCATAATGTTAGCAACGTTTTGGCAAAACGCCAGCAAAATCCCAGTGATGCAGCCTTTTAAATGCTCCATAAAGGACTGCTCTCGCCAGTGAAAAATTGTTTCTTCCATTTCTTCTTTTATGTCTGGTTTACAGAAGAGTGTCTGCACGAGTGTGGCGAGAATTCCTACTGTTTCAACGGGAGATGCTACTGCTCACCGGGATACGTTCACGATCCTGTTACTAGAGAATGTTTCGACCCCGAAGGTAAGCGAGAGCACAGGGCACCTCAGCCTACGCACGCGGAACATGACATTATTATGTGCAGGGTTTATTCGAGAATGCAGCATTCGGGAATTTCCGAAAAATGGGGTGCGAAAACAATTCTCAAGGATTTCTGTAAAGTGACTATTACATCTGAATTGAAAATTTTGAAAAGGTTACCTGCTGATCGCTGCTTTATACTTTAGGATTATGGCCGCCGATAGCGTTTTATCTTTTTTGTCTCTCGAGTTATTTTCCTTTTTTCAAGACGTAATCGAGCCACGTCAACAAATACCGAACGCAATTTTATTAGACAATCGACCATGCCTCCTTCCTCCCCTGAAAAAGGCCTCCCTACAATTTCAAAAGAATCTCCCATTGACCAATTTCCAGAATAAACCCTCATGTGTCATTGATATTTCATTTACTTTTACAACCTGACCTCTGTGATGTACGATTCCGTGCTGCAAAGATCGTAGGCAATACTTCTAGTCACTCTGTTAAAGCAACAGCTTGGATTATAAATTAAAGCCACCTAAGGTACTGGGAGAACTCGACAAATACAAGATGAAGACGAGTGTTTTACAGCCCCTTTTATAAGGCAAGAAGTTGCAACTGAGAAAACAGAAAATGCATGACACGCCAATTTTCATTTATATGACGTAACCTCTTTGATAGAGTGGGTTTGGTGTGTCCTAGCAACAGAAATACTTTGTAAGGTATAAAATATTTAGAAGTTGATTCTTGTGCCCAGGCCCCCAACTTTGATGTTTCACTGCGTCCTAATCTTCACCGCGAGTGAATTGGTTTCTGTTGACACGTTACTGTTTTGCTATTTTGAGTTATGACAATCGTTGGTCGTATTATACCTACCACGCTAAACAACTTACTGTCACCTTGAGGACTAATTTGTTTTTTTTCCTAATATATCTACAGCTCTACTTGATTCAAGTGTCTCTGTCCAGTTCTCTGCAATTATCCTTACAGCCGCTGTTCTTGGATATCTCGTGTTTGAGTACTAAAAAAAGTTTCTCTTTCTTACTTCAAGTTCCTACTGTTACATATCCAAGCATTTTCTTGGTTCGCTAAATCATTGCATAGGGCATAATTCCTGGATATTTTTCTGCACAAACCATGCATAAAACAACTTAGTTAAAAGGCACCGAGGCTAAGGCGAGTAAACTGCTTGAACACTACATGCACTTTATAAACCCTTTTTGAGAAGATGTTGTAGACCTTCATGGGCTTATTGCCGGCTATTGATTGGTTCTCAGTTTATTTGTTTAGCTCATTCTTACATGATTTTTGACTACCATTACCATAAACACTAAGAAGCACCTTATAACGGCTAAACCTTTGTAACAGGTACTGGTATTCTATTAACTGGTCTTAAAATAAAACGTGAAATCCTCATTTTACTTGTGTGGCAGTTACTTGTTCCTGGGACTCGTAAACACTGCAAAACCAACTTTTTCTTATTCCACGTTTTGGGGAATACGCATCCAAAGATGATACGCTCCAAAATTTCACTAACTGTTTCATGTTCAAAAGGATGTTGTGAAATAATTTAGATATTCGACGCTCCAGGAAGGCGTAATTATATTTAACCCTCGCCGAGACGCACAAGGCGAAAATGTCACCCCTTATTGAGGTTTTTCTTGAATTTTTTCAAGACGATATTGAACTGCGCCTTCCGTTTTTAGTAGCTGTACGCATACCTCTCAGACACATTTTGACAAAAGTTTGGTAAAAATCGATCATTGTGGTTACGAGATATGACGTCAATTTATCAAAAACGGCTGAAATTGAAAAAAAATGTCATGCTAGACAAGTAGAATATGATATAATGAAATGCTTATGCATTTTGTCGACTTTATACCTTTTTCACCGAAAGAAGTGAAAACACCATTTCTTATTTAAAAAACGACTTGACCTCATGCTACTTTTGACGTCATACTTCTAACCATAGCAATTACTTTTCAGCAGACTTTGGCAAAATGTGTTAAAGGGATAAGCGTACAGGATTGGAAACAGCAGGAACTGACGAAAAAATCTATCGAAAAAATAGAGAAACACGTCACCATCTTTCCTTGTACGACCGAGGGATGAAACTTGTATCCAATCCAACGCATTGAACGGCGGAATGGCTCATCAAGGCTCTTCCATACTTTCGGTTTCTGCAACGTGAAGCATCTAAGAGCATTACCGCTTCCCTGGACGGGATATTTGTCCATCGCAAGAAACTGACCCCTCCCCCGCACCCATCATCTTGTTATAACGCTGGGATTCCCGACTTCTTTGAGGTATTGTGCGTTTCTGGAAAACTCCCCATCTACCCCTCCCATAACCCAACATTTTGCCCTAAGTGATCATTAGTTAATAAGTTAGTGTTCATGTGGGGTCAAGGGAGGGGTAGGTGGGGAAGTTTACAGAAACGCATAATGATTGTTCGTTTGCTGATACCAGCCGGTTAACATCGCAGCGAAAATATTGAGTAGGCCCTCGCCTAGGGAATCTAAACACCACCTAGATCTACTGGCAAAATTTTAAAACAAGAAAAAACAGAAATCACAAAGTTTAACATCCAAAAATGTATGCCCTGCTGTAATTAGTTAAATGCCCGATTAACGATTAATTTAAAATAAACTAAATTAAAAGGGATGTCAGTCGGTTAGCTAAGGTCGTAACTCCAAACAGTGAGACAGAATATAAGTGCATTCTTTATTAATTTCATTTTTACATCGTAAAATAAAGAAAGAACTGCATTTGCATGGTAATGTTTTTTGCAAAATTGTACATACAGTAATGTACAAAAACAAGACAACAGTTTAACGTTTAGAGTGTGAGATTAACATGACTTTGTTGTTGATTTAGATTGTGCTTTTTTGCAATTAATGTACATGGCTTCTTGAAAACGGGTTGCAGCGAAATTTAAATGTTCAAGACATTCTGCCAAAGTCATGCCTGTATATTGTGGTAATCACAGTTTCGTAACTGGTAATTTACAACGTGCAAGGCTGAATACTTTTATTACAATCGCATGGTTTTCGGGAGGCATGCTCAACCAATTCTATTGTAACGTTTTGGTGGTTACACCAATCCCATGTAACGTCTATAAGCCGAAAAACTTGTTTAAAATACGTACGTGCATCTAAAATGTATAAAAATTAAAAGTTACTATAAAAAAACCTATTAAAAACTATAAAAACCTGGTTACATAAGGTACCAAACTTCCCTTACCGGTATATACAAAAAAATTAATGTAGTCCTATTTTTGCGTGTGGGGATGTAATCTTTCTCGTACTATTTGATATTCAACTTTAATCGAAATGGACCCATGTCCACCCTTGATGGCCCTTTGTCGACCAAATTTATTTTCAGGATTTTTTTAAATTTTCAACAGGTTCTAGTTACATTAACATATCTCCAAAACCGTTTAACATATTTTGACTATTTTTTCAAAGAATTGCTGCTCAGGAAATTGTCCCACTTTAACGCTTAACGTGACGTCAGAAAACGTCATACTGACGTCATAGCATTAGTTAATATTTAACTAACTACACAACATAAACTATACACATGAGTGTTTATGTCCAAAATACTCAGAGATGACAAGAGTACAGAGTCTTGTCATTATTTTGATACATAATTTACCTAGCAAATGTATCTACTGAAAAGTGAATAAGCCACCTTAAGTGATCCAGGTAGGTCTTCTAGCAATAACTAAACATCGAATAAACAGATGCTGAAGCAATAATCAGTTCTCTGATGGCTCCAATTTCACGTATTTTCAAATGTGAAACGTGTAGGATGGTTTCAGTCTTCTTCCACGTCAAATAACTGCTTTCATCTTAATTTCTTTCGTGGATTCACTTTGGTTGTATAATTCCTCATACCAACCACTGAAATAGCACTATTCAAGGCGATTCAAGGTCTCCTACACGTTCCAATAACATTCTTTGAAGCCTTCGATATCGGAATAGGGACTGTCACATGGAATATTAAAGTTTTATCAAAATAGTCGACAAGATCTTTCAAAATATGGACTCTATTACTCTTTGGCATGCTGTTCAAACATTGCTGTCGATGGAAAGTCGAAAAGTTTGGGGAAAAGTCCGCCAGAAACGGGAAGATTCGCCAGAATGAAAGCTACAGGCACTGTAAACACAAAAATGGCTGCGGGAGCTTGGTAGGGAGTATGCACGATCGCTGTTGGCCTAAATACTGCAGTCACCCTAGGTGTCCGATATATCGGACACTGGTCCACAAAGGGTTAAAACGGTGAATAACTCTTTAAAAATCACCAGCTATTACATAACTGTGTGACTACTAAGAAACTCATTTTTGGTTCTAATTTGATTTTCTCTTAACATTTTCGGAGTTTCTTTTCATCAACAAATGTTATCGATAACAAAAGCTTTTTTTTCAAGTTGGGGTCAGCTTACTAACCCTAGGTTTTTCAAACATAGTTGAAACATCGGTGTTTTTCTCTTTTGTCCCAATGCGTTCGCCTTCCTGAGATCTGTCGGGCAATTAGTGCTAGCTGTGAGTGCTAGCGATACATTGAATATGTTTTGGCCATCTTTCGATCTACGAAAGGGCGAAACGGTACCAACTTGCTCGAGATTTCTCTTTCTTCGTCAATTATAAATGCATAATTATGTTCAGAATTATATGTAGATCATCGCAGTGAAAGTGTTTCACCCTAAGCGATTGAAAAGAAGAAACCTGAAAAAATTCAAGCTCATATATCAATTTCCTTTATTAATGTTCATAATTATGTTCATGACGTCAAAACCATCCTTTCCTCAAGTCTCCACTTTGGAAACCACTTTTTATAACCTCCGTAGTTGATAAGTAAGGAAAGATAGTAAAATCTAGCTCGGAAACTATAAGAAGAAATATGCCATGTTAATTCGATAACGAGCGTGGGACAAAGAATCCCCCCTTCCGTGCGTCCGACCTTCCGTGCATCGGTCGGACGCTCTAAACACTGATCTATCGGGAGACTTGTGGCGAGCTAGTTCATATTTCCTAGGTTCATTATGACACGTGTCCTGCACAAATTAGAATCAGCAATATCAAAGATGTCTCTCTTATTCACTCACCGAGCTTAAAATTTACGATCTTTTGTTACCTAGAATCAGCAATTTGTTTAAGACGCCCTGTGTGATGATAAATAAAGAAGGATGGCAAATTTTAAGCTTGGCAAATAAACCGATGTGGGACAGGGGGGGGGGGGGGGGAGGTAGGCGGTTGCAGCCCTCCTGGGTTTTTGCTGTGATGCAATATTGTGAAGATTTTACCTTCAACGGATAACTTGTGATGTGTTTTATGACACTTAGCTACTATGACCCTGTATCTCGTAACCTTAACAACTGACTCTCACAAAACGTAATTTCCCAAACTATGTTTACGATATAAACGAATAGCCACCAGTTTTTTAGGTGCTGACACCCTAACCCTAACCCTACATGGGAGAGGGTAGCATCATGCCACTCCCCGCCCCCCCCCCCCCCACCTCACACTTCTACAGTGGATCCCCGATATAACGAACCCCTATATAACGAAGACCTCGGTATAACGAAGGATATTTTCAACCCAGTGTTAGTAAAATGTTTGAAAAACAACCCCAATCTAAGAAACCCCCGTTTCTCTTGCTCTTCGTTATACCGGGTCTCCCCTGCATGTCCAAGAGTTAAACATACCAGGCGTAAACATCAGTGCATGTCTCGCCGCTATTGGAGTCTTCATTACAGTCAGTCAAATCTTCTCCATACCAGATATGGAACTCTTGGCCAGCTGAAACGGACATTGCAGGCGAAAGCATGTTAAAAACGAGTTCAAGGGAGTTAAGATGCATTCCATCAAGCTGATATGAATAATATTTGTATCCACATAAATTACTATCCTTTGAATAATCAGCAATGGAAAGAGCAGCCATGCTATTGTCAGTTATGACAGTATTGAACCTCTTTTCCCCATAATATTTTTCACTTGGACAACCCCAATAGGTTGCTGGTAATGATGGATAACATTTCAAGGATCCGTTCCTGTGAACGAGTTTGAAGGTGTTGATAAGCCCGTTTTCCTTGATACTAAAAGTCCCGTAGCTGTCATCTTTAGCTCCAAAGCAGACTGGGTCATCGTTGATCTTTTTCCAGTTCTCTGAAATAAAGGCCATTTGAAATTAATGCAATAACCTTGGTTACTTACACACGTACAAGCTCCTTTCCTAAGTGTGCGTGGCGAACTTATGAAAATCGTCTTCCCCGCCCCGCCCCCCCCCCCCCAAAAAAAACAACAACAAGAACAAAAAACACACACATTCTAGGGGGAATAAGTCTTACTTGTTTAGATAGCTAGTGAGTATCTAAAACACGGAAACGTGCCAAAAAATCTGGTGTCAACACTACTCTACCAGATGTATTTGATTACGTTAGGACAATCACAGATTGTTATCTAGATTGTCTTATATAATCAACGGACGAAATGAAAAATACGACTCACGCTCGGTGGTATAGACCTCCACCCTAAGACAGTTCCAGCTACTTTGAGTCACTGGATGAAACCGAATGTATCTGGCAGTCACTGGCACTTGTAAGTTATGTAAGTCAATTGAGTTCCCGTCTCCATTCCGGTGAAATTGCTGAAAAAAGGGGGGTAATCAGTCATTTGGAAATTAAAAAAAAGAATGTTAATAATGATAAAAGAATCTGTTAATAATGTGGCTTTATTAGGGTAAACTCGTTTAATTTGATAATAATCGACGTTGATTTAGCCACAGACGGCACTTTTGCAGTTGCCTGTTTTGTCTGGCTAAACAGCAGTCTAAACAATTTCGTAACTAACATCCTAGCCTTACACAACAACGAACATAAATTTTGCGTTTATATCTGACTGGTCATGACCCCTGCATGCAGTCAGTTGAGAATAGCTGGAGTATTTATCGCACGAATACCGTTTATGACTAGCCGAAAAACATGTACATCGCGCCGAAAATTAAAGTAGCTCATGACAATCTGTTCTGATCGACTCATGCTGAGATTTCAGTTAACTCCGCCTTGGGCCTTGCCGGCAATATTCCGCGTTATCTTGCAGGTGAGTGTTAAAAAAATATATAATAAAATTAAAAAGTAATAAGGTATTTGTTTTGTTCATCGAAGTTTCTTATGAAAATGACAAATTGGTTACAGGACCTCGTGTCATCCACGTGGGTCTGTAGTACACTCGTGGTCAAGCAAATGGTATTCCTGCGGCCCGGTCTTCGGATTTTGTTATTTTGTTAATCAGCAGTATTAATACGGACCAGATTGGACTCCACTCAGTCCTATTACCATAAACAAATCAGGTCTTACCACTTCCGAACCATTCGAGGAATAAGTAGCCCAACCGCTGCCATTAGAGGAGTAAGATAGCTTGAAGGCCATTACCCATGCAGAGATATTGATATAACTGACATTATGTCCCTGGGTGGCAACACCACATATTTCAGTTGTTTTCCCAAGATCAACTTGAAGCCAGTCATAACTACCGCAACAATCTTGTGCACACCAAGATGAGCCTCTGGTTTCGTTGAGTCGACCGTAGTAAGAGGAGAAGCCAGGACGGACAGTGTAGTATGAAGAAGCTGTCATCTGATTATCAGGGATGATACCAGGATCAGCTACACCGACAGCATTATTGAAGCAAACGTTGGCTAATAAAATGTGAAAGTATTATGATCATTCTTTCCAGTTTTTGTTCGTTTAATCGTTCTGGGGTTCTTCACTTCGTTTGTTTGTTTGTTACTATTTTATGAACAAGTTGCCGGTCGGTCAGTCGGTCAAGTACATTAGTTACTTAATTTCTTGTGAAATAAAAGGGACATTAATTTTTCCAACCTCTGTACTGTTTTTTTCTTTGCGTTTGCGATCTTTAGAAACACTCTTTGGAAAAACTTTCGCACCTATACATTTTAACTTGCCCCCCTTTCTTCGGGTCACACGACAAAGCGATACCTGCCAAGGAGTTCGTGAGGAGTTCTTAAAAATAACTTTTGAAGGTAAAAACGGATCCCAAATTTTTTTTTCAAGAATAAAGAAAATCATGTTATATCTAGTGTCGATGGCAACTTGCTGAGCTTCAACTTTACATGCTGTTTTTTAACTGCACGGAAATCTTGCAGGAGCACTCGCCTCCCACCAATGTGGCTCGGGTTCGATTCTCGGGCTCGCCGTTATATGTGGGCTGAGTTAATTTGTTGTTGGTTCTCGTCCTTGCTCCGAGAGGTTTTTCTCGGGGTACTCCGGTTTTCTCTTCTCCTCAAAAACCAACATCCCTAGATCCCAGTTCGGTCTTAGTGGTGTCCCCAATTAGCACCTTGTGCTAAACACCGTTGACTCCTAAATTAAGTTTTTATTTATTTTTATTCACTTGAGGAGAGCGCCAGTTCTTGGATTTTGTAGGTAAACGATCTCAAACTCGAAAACAACCCTCTGTTTAGCAAGAACCGTAACTCGATCAGTAGGAATATGGGCTGCGAGGAATCCGTGTCGGCAAAAAAAAATGTACATTCTGCGGAACTGACATCGACATAGTCCATATACCTCAAGGTCATTAATCAGTAGTTACAACATGATTAGCTGGGTTTGTTTCTGTTTTAGTGAAAAAAAAGTACAGCAAACAATCACTCTACCCGGTCAACATTACCTTGTGTTGTAGGGGTTTGTGTTGATTGCCATGTAAAGGATTGGGAGTTTGAGGTTATTAAGAACCACTAATGTGGAGTGTTTCCAGAACACTCCACATTAGTGGGGGATCAATTTATTTGGGTTCGTTAGGTTGCTTATTGAGCAACTAAAATGGCTTGTTTATATAATTCCTCGCGAAGCGAGGAGGGCCGAAGGCCCTTCGAGCGTAGCGAGGTTTATAAATTTGTCGCGTGGGGATCGCGCGAGGATTGCTAAGGGCGGTCAAATCTCGATCTGCCCATATATATTTCGATGGTGTCCGCACAGTTGCCTAGCAACAAAACCAAATCGCGACCGCTGACAGTTGCGCACTCTCATGTTTCTTCGGCGTGTTTCTTCATTTCTTGTCTGCTTCGCTACGTACATTTACGTGCTGACATTTTTATTCATCGTCTGTGAACAAGTAATTGGACAGCAACCCCTGGTTTAACAAGTGGCTCAAAATCCATTCCGGGGTAGATTTACAACTGAAACTGAGCGTGAACGCCGACTTGAAATTCAGCGCGAGCAACGAAGGCGAAAGAGTCGACGAAAGAAAGCACGGGTAGGAGAACATCGTTTACCGGTAATAGCCTAGCAAGACTAAAGCCGTCAGCAGGACACAAACAGGAGACTGGCATATTACAGGCGAGAAATCTTGGAACATACACAACGTAGCTTAAATTTAGCTTGATAGCACAGCGTTGCCACAAAACGAGATTCCCCAACAACGCCAGAATCGATACAAGGTCTTCGAAATTATAACTCAGTCACACCAATTGAATAATGACAATGAACTCAGCGGCTACAAACTCTTCGAGAAAATGTGTGCTGAAACCGATCAGGACCGGCGACACCGACTAGAAGTGTTTCGACAAAAGGATTTTGTTATAGAAGCAACGAGAGGCGACCAAAAATGCACGATCATCAAAATACTTTTGCTAGAAATTTTCCTTTCCAACGGACGGTGACTGAACAGGTTGGCTCAAAATTATTTCCTCTCTCTACCATTATCTTTACTCTTGATGTACTAGTAATTATTATCAACATGTAATTACTTTCCCAAGTATGATCAAAATTACAGATTACACAAGAGAAATGAAATTATTTCACAAAATAGGTTTCAGTTCCCACATCAATTTGCATATTTGTGTATGAGCAGTTTAAAGAATTTAAATTCTAAGTTTAGGACGTTCCCGAAAAATATTTGAAAGAAATAATTCATATTGGATCAGTAAGAATTTATAAAAGTTTATGTTTTCCGTTATGGATATTGACCCTATTAATAGTTTAAAAATAATATTCAGATGGATCAGAAAGGACAATTTCTGTTCACAATTTGGTTTGGAAATGCACTTACAAGTACTGCTCTGCCTAGCAATTACCACTTTAAAATGTGTGGCGGGTATAGGTACATACATGCATGTATTTGATGTGAAAGAAAAATTACTGCTTAACATTAATTATTGACAATAATTTCATGCTACATACAGTGACCAGCATCACAGGTCTCCCCGCAGTGCACAAGCAAGCACCAAAATCAGGGGAATTGAGATCCTGATCACCTTCAGCATGATCTGTCTATGTGAAAGTTTACTTACTTCTGAAGGTTTCACATGCTATAATCTACATTCACCCTTTCCCTTAATTAGCTACCCTTGCTTTCCATACCAACTGACCTCCCTAAGCCCCAATGTAAGCCTGCAAATTCTCCTTACTGGTCTTTATACATTTCTTGTAGTACTAGTGCAGAGAACTTCGTTCTACTGAAATTAACACTATTCATGTTTGGTGATCAATTCCTTAATTCTGATGACCTAATTAAAGCATTGCTATTGTAGGGAGATGCTGGTAACTGGGGATTCAAGGGTTAACTTATTTTATTGTGACAATTATCTAATCCAATTTTTATAGTGTGTTGGGGGGAATGAATAAACATGCTACCACATCAACATGAAACTCTGTGCTTTACTTGCCATTATTCTGTATTATTCTTATTTCAATTTTTGGGTAAAAATGGATAATTTTTTTTAATACACTCCATCACTCTTCAGCAGTAGTAGACTCCTGCTACAGTATCTCAACCATTCAAGGGAAATAATGAATTGTGTTAGCTACTGACACTTGTCAATACCCAGTAAATAGAACAAAAGCTGTACAACAGAATCTAAAGGAAATGGCTGGGTAAATGTTGGAGATAACAAGTTCCAAGTTGGAATTTGAACTGCATTTCTGATAAACCTATACTCTCACCCAACCAAAATAAACAGAAACACCACACATTGGCCCTGACAACAGGTCCACAGCAATACTATATACATCCTCTCTAGAGAGCAATTTACCTTATGTCAGAATGAAGAGAAGTGGGGGGGGGGGGGGGGTGGGGGCTGAACGTATTTTCTTATACATGACAGAGGATTGGATGCAAGTTGCATGGAAACGACTGGGAACCAGAATGTTGATCTTAACTCACAATTCGGGACCATTGTGGCCACCCATCCACACCTCCAGTTAAACCGAAATTCTATCCTCTCCCGACCCCCATCAATCAATTTTGTGGTGCACCCGTGCCCGAGCTTCGCGAGGTTCTGCGAGTCACGTATTTCTAGAAAGTTAATTAATTCAGACATGTATAGTCTCGCAGTAATAAAAGAGAGAAATGGGAGTTTTACGTTATTAACATTTAACAAAAAACTCCCCATTTTCGGGGGAACAACTTAAAGTTTGTTAAGTTAGGCTACTAACTTTGTGTAACTAAAATGGCTTGTTTAATTATTAGTTAAATAATTCAGACGTGTAGCCTCTCAGTCAAAGTATTACCTTGTGTTGTTGGCTGTGTTGTAGAGGTTTTTGGAATGTTAACTACTTAAAACAACAACAACAACAGCAACAAAAAAAAAACCTCCACAATTTAGGGGAAAAATACCTGTTGCTTACTCAGTCACTAATTGTAAGTCACTAATTAAAAATAGCTAGATAATAGGTTAAGTAAACGAAATCATACATAGACTGTCAATAAGAGTTACCTTGTGTTGTTGGTTGTGTTGCAGGAGGCTGTGATGGTTGTCCTGTAGAAAGACAAAAGATAGACAATGACCATGCTAAACTGGGTCGAAAATGCTACTCGTTAACGTCAGTAAGTAAATTGACTTGATTACGTTAGGTCAGTCAACTGACCTGTGTTGTAAGTGGCTATGTAGATTGTCTTATATCAAAGAAGAAACTAATGAAGAATGCGACTCACGGACGGTAGAATAGACCTCCACTCTAAGACAGTTCCATCTACGCTGAGAAACCGGACGAAAGCGAATGTATCTTGCAGACACTGGCAGGGGTAAGCTGTGATGGTCAACTGTGTGTCTGTCTCCATTCCTATGAAATTGCTGTTAAAAAAGAGGGCAAATCAGTCATTGTCCAATAGGAAGAAAAATGTTAATGATGTGACCTTATTTAACTGTGGTAATTCTACTTATTTGATTGTAATCTTCGTTGATTTTGCCAGAAACTGCAGCTTTCAAGTTGTTTTGTCTGATTCGACGGCAATCCAAACAAGTGACTAATACCCTAACCTCACTCATTAATGAATATGAATTCCGAGTTTTTCTAACTGGTAATTATCTCTGTTATCTGACAATGGGTGACGTAAACAAAATTTCCCTAATTATTCTCCGGGGGGTAACTCCTAATAGACGCCTATACGGGAAGGCTCTGCCCAAAAGGGATGCCCTTTTTGCGCTTCCAATCAAGTACTCAGGGTAGGGAAATTTGATGTTCTAGTGCCTTTAAGGGTCGCCAAAATATACCTCAAACTAATAGGGATAGCAGCTAAATTTTGACAGAAATCACGATGCTAATTTTTGAAGTGCAAAAAATATTTAATTTCTGTTCTAGGTAAACGTAAGGGCTACCTTTTCGATAAAATTAGTAAAGTAAAGGGTAAGAATTTCAACCTTTTGGTGCAGCCTCCCCGTGCGAAATTTAATTGATTACCCTACTCCCGGAGAATTACTCGAATGTTTACAGAACTGATTGGACCACAGGGAACCCAAACGCTGTATTAACTATAATTATAAAAATATTGTTATTTACCTGTGTTCCTGTGCCTTTATGAGTCGTTTTGAAAGGGATTTGAATCAGAGCGGAGAGTATGGTTCCTGCGCCTTTATGAGTCGTTTTGAAAGGGATTTGAATCATGACGCGGCAATTACTTCTCAAGCTTCCATAATTATTAACTGTTAATTGAAACCCGAGATTGTCTCCCCACGAGAGTTTAAATAGCTAGTAATATTGGAAACTTGAGACGTAATTGTCGCGTCCTATGACAAGTCAGACAAGATAACATTTGAAATCGCGGAGGTAAACCGTCTCTGCTCTGATTCAAATCCTTTCCAAAACGACTCATCACAGGTAAATAACATGCAGTATTTTTATTAAATGATTATGATATAGTTAATACTGCGTTTGGGAGCCCTGTTATTGGACTCCACTTAGTGCTGGTAACATTACGTATACAAGTCAATTCTTACCACCTCAGACCCATCCGAATAAGCGGTCCAACTGCTTCCATCAGACGAGTAAGATAGTTTGAAATCTGTCACCCATGAATTGTAAATGTCGCCTCCATTTCCCTGGGTAGCGACACCACAAATTTCTGTGCTTTTCCCAAGATCAACTTGCAGCCAGTCATGACTCGTGCAACAACTTCGTGCACACCAGGATCCGCCTCTGGTTTCGCTGAGTCGACCGTAATAGGCCGAGTAGTTACGGTCACGGTAAGAATTGTAATAATATGAAGAAGCTTTCATCTGATTATCAGGGATGATACCAGGCTCAGCAACACCGACAGCATTATTGAAGCAAACGTTGGCTAATAAAATGTAAAAGTAATACATCTATGAATTTTATTTCACAATCCTTTGCATTAAGACTAATGAACGACAACCATGCGAGTATGTAACAAAATCATCTTTATGTCTCCTTTCCCACATTGAAAAAAATAGATGCCCCATAAATTACCAAGTGTCAGTTTTTTGCCAACAGCTGAGCTATGTTTGCTAGAGCACTGTAACGAAATGAAAAAGACGCCGTTGATGGGATAAAAATTGGCCATATATTATGGCCGCCTTATTAATTAATCTTAAATATATAAATACAATTTTTGAATGACTTTTCTATTAATCAATAAGCTCTAGCAAAGGTGAGGGCACCAGGGAAAAATAACGCATCCCTGAGGCTGCCATCTAAATAGAAAAGCTCACCAAAGGAGGCGGAGGATAAAGGGGACGAGGTGGATTGAACTTATAGAGCGTGTCTGTTTGTGACTAAGAGGACGAAAACCGAAAAGCACCGCATATTATAGTAACATTTCAAATCGAGGCTACGTACTTTTCCAATAACAAGCGTGACCTCGTTCTCTAGATCACAAGATAGTCTTGTGACTATTGCTCAACCATTTTTCTTTACGAGAACTCGGAGCCCATTGTTCGTAGCTTATTAGATCCTATAGCTCACGCTCCACCCCCATCCCCTGAAAGCCCATCACTACTGTTATTCAAACCAATTGAACAATACACTAAAGAATAACATCTGTGAGAAGGAGCCATAAACATTTTTATTTGCAAGCAAATAAATTATTTTATGGTTTGGTCGAGAAAGCAGTAAATCAATCGCGATTTTTAAAAGGATCACGACGTTTTTTGATGTGTCTCACATCTTCCTCAGTTACAACGAATATTTGAAAAACTGTTTGAACTTATAATAACCGCAGAAGCATGCATAATTAACTTGTTGATTAAGATTGGGTTTTTCCCAGTTGAAGTGCATAGCTTCCTTGAGCTTGAGCCGATTGTTTGCCGGAACAAGCAAAGCCTCATTAAGTGGGGGCAAGACCGAAGCCGTCCCCACTGACCCGCGGGTAAGAAAGGGTGCGTGAAAGGCAAAGCGTGTACACATGTCGCAGGGGAACTAAAAGTGATATTGAGAGATAAGCAACTGGCGGCACATGTTTGGAGTTCAGTCAATGATTAACAAACGGGTGCTACGTATTATACTGCCATTGGACGGGGTACAATACCAGACATTTAGTTAATGCACTATTATTATTGTTGTTGTTCAGTGGGGCGTCCGTCTTCCTCGAGAGACAGGAATACTGAGCCGTGTTTCATTCTCTTGTTGAGTAACAGTGCTAGTGTGCTGTGGCTAAAAAGTGCGATCCTGGATCGGCAAGATTCATTTGTTTGTTACTATTTTGTTGATGTTGACAGATCGCGAAGTTCACCGTGATATCCAACACCAAGGCTCTGTCGGTCATGAATAAAGTGGTTTGATGCTTAGGGGTGGTACTTTTGAAAGCTTTATTTATCTCGTAAAAGGAAGTAGCTGAGCAAGGAGCTGTTGAAAATTTCAGTTGAACGAAACTCTGTTTACCCGTCATTTCGATCTCTTCACCGCTTGGAAAATTTGACAGTTTAACTTGAAAAGTGGGAATTAGAGCGGGCTCGTGTTCCGCGTTAAATTTGCCGAAGGAGCAATACGAGTTTTTCGAACAGCAGAGTGTCTTCCGCCTTTCGATTTGTACGGAAATTTGAACTGATATGCAGACTGTTTTTATAGTTTCAAGTTCTAAAAGACCGACCTTTATCGAAAATAAAATTTTATTTCCGATCCAGGAATGGTAGTATATTTGTATATATGGATGATGGTTTGATAGGTTTGTCGTAAACCTCCTCCACTTCCTGAATAACTCCAGTTTTTTCTTGGACCGTCTTCAGTGGCACGCAATGCTATTTGGCGAGAAGACAGCACGCTGGCTGTTTTTTTTCTTACAATTGATACTCTAGAATAGTAGCACTGTTTTTTTCCTTAGAAAAGATACTCTAGAATAGTTACACTATCTGTTTTTTTTTTGAAAGCCATTCTTCTTTTTCGAGAAAACAATTGCTGGTTATTTTCTACACAGATATTTTTACTGTCGATGGCAGCTTTCTACTTAACGAAAGCTAAAAAGAAATCACATCTTCAGCCAATACCGTATAGTGACTCACTTTGAGTGTCAGCTGCAAGAAATTCTTGTCCGAAAAACATATTCTGCGGCACGGGGTAAGATTACACCAACATAGTACGTGTACCTCAAGGTCCTATACTCGATGGTTATTGATGATGATCAGCTGGGTTTGTTTTTAGTTATATATATATTTGTGAAAAAAGAAAGGACAAAAAACAAAATCAAAGGGTGCCTATGGCTAACTCGTGGATAAAGTATTTTAGGAATGAAAGCTGATAGTCAACTTGCAATTGGTCTATTATTAACAAAAGTCTGTCGAAACATGGCTCATACTATGCAGGATCCCTTTCACATTCAACTGACTGTTTATGGCGATGGCTTGATCGGCGCCCTTGCGAAGAAAAATACAAAAATTATACGAAGCTGGGGCAAACAATCAGTTAAACAATTTTTAAAAAGCAAATCAACATTCGAAAAATTTACCGTACTGTAACGTTTTCCCAGGTCTTGTAAAATCGTTTTGAAGTCCGCGGCTCGGTTTAAACGGGCGCCCCCATATTTACAAGTAGACTTTGACTTACTTCTTGAACGTTTCGATGCTTCTTTAACTCCATTCCTGCTAGTACTTAACCTTAAATCATTACATAAGTCTTCCAAGCAATGTTTGGTGTCCTGGTTGACCACATAAGTTCTTTGGTTTCGCATCATGAACTCGTCAATTGTGCCAATGTTTGTCGTTCAATAGACGTGCTACGGCAATTGCCGTTTTGATATCGGGCGCTCTCGTGCGGGGCCGACTAATTACGAAGAGTGTCTACAACTTAGTGAGTGAGTGACACATTTGCATATCGCAAATGTCCACATAAACTCATTCCGACGCTACGCGTATCCACGAATTAAAAAAAGGAAAATAATTACCCAGTCGAAGAGTTCAGCACTGTCAATAGACCTAGTTAGAGAGCTAATTATTAGAAATTTACCTTGTGTTGTTGGTTGAGTTGTGGGAGGTTGTGCTGGTTGTCCTGGGGAAAAAGAGATGGAGAACGAACGTGCTAAAGTAGGTAAGAAACTGTACTCTTAACTGTTGGTAACTCAATTTTACTGATTTGATTACGTTAGGTCGGTCAACTATTTGTTTTGGCTGTGTTGTAAGTAGCTATGTAGATTGTCTTATTATAGGAAGAAACTAAGGAAGAATTCGACTCACGGACGGTGGAATAGACCTCCACTCTAAGACAGTTCCATCCACGCCGAGAAACCGGACGAAAGCGAATATATCTTGCAGACACTGACAGTGGTAAGCTGTGTTGGTCAACCGTGTGTCTGTCTCCATTCCTATGAAATTGCTGTTAAAAAGAGGGTAAATCAGTCATTGACCAATAGGAAGAAAAGATGTTAATAATGTGGCCTTATTTAACTGTGGTAATTCTACTTATTTGATTGTAATCTTCGTTGATTTTTCCACAAAATGCAGTTTTCCGGCCAGTTGCCTCAGTGTCTAAACAGGTGACTGACATCCTAACCTCACACGTTAGAATAATCACAGGCGGCCCAAGCTAAAAATGAGAATACGATCGAGTTGCGAAATATGACCTTCGCTATAAGACTTTGTATGGGAAATTCACTTTGGTTCTCAAAATGCTAAAATAAAGCCATGAATGTGGAAATAAACTTCACTTACCTTAACATGGGTTGTTTTTGTGTCTTCTTTGTAATTTGGGCGCAGTTCGTGGCCGTTTTAGGCGAGTTTTTGGTTCGGTGTTGTTCGCGGTGTTGTTTCTCCACTTAAAACGAAGGAAGGCGGGTGACTCGAGACGAGTGAGTCTCGCAAATCGCTCTCCTGTCACAACGCAATGCAGAGAATCGCTATAAAAACACCATATTCGTAAAGCCACGTAGTTTCTACATCCCATTCAGCCTTCACGGTGATCGAACGGCAATTCTGGTCTGAGAAAATTTGAATTCGGCGTGGACACGGCCGTTGTAGGCTGCACGCATTCTGCACTCTCACTGGTCAATTCAAACCACCGGTCACGCGCCAACAACAGACTGTCCGTCTCTGTCTGTCTGGCCGTGTCTACGCCAAAAGCCCAGCGCACGGGAAGATCGCTGACAGCTGAATGTTTTTCGAATTTTCTCAGACCAGAATTGCCGTTCGATCACCATGAAGGCTGATTGGGATGTGGCAATTACGTGGCTTTATCAATATGGTGTTTTTATGGCGATTCTCTGCATTGCGTTGTGACACGAGAGCGATTTGTGGGACTCACTCGTCTCGAGTCACCCGCCTTCCTTCGTTTTAAGTGGAGAAACAACACCGCTAACAAAACCGAACCAAAAACTCGCCTAAAACGGCCACGAATTGCGCCCAAACTACAAACAAGACACAAAGACAACCCCATGTTAAGGTAAGTGAAGTTTATTTCCACATTCATGGCTTTATGTTAGCATTTTGAGAACCAAAGTGAATTTCCCATACAAAGTCTTATAGCGAAGGTCATATTTAGCAACTCGATCGTATTCTCATTTTGAGCTTGGGCCGCCTGTGGAATAATGAACACGAATTTCACGTTTTTCTAATTGTTAATTAATTAATTATCCCTGTTAGCTGACAACGCGTGGCCACCCTTTATAGCCAGCTGAGAAAAGAAAATGCAACTTGCCATAAGCAACTCATCTATTCTGCTCAATATTTACAATTTAATATAGAACAATTTTAGCCAAGCTCCCCACAGCTGCTCGAAAAGAAAACAAATCAAATCCACAAATTTTTGGTAAGCAAAGAACCTAAACTTTGTATCATTCGCCATAAAACCACTTGTCTTCATTAATTGCTCATGATCAGATCTGATGTAAGTCCCCGAAGTTTTGGACGTCCGTTTTTGGACATAGATGTGGCAGTTGAGACAGACGCAAGGGTAGAGGTTAAGGGCAAAGTTAAGACGTCCCTCGACCGGTCCAGATTATCGTGCAACTTCTGTATGTAAACTTTTAAAACTCTTTGTCATTTTGTTTGAATTCATTACAAAAGAAAATAATTTATATTGGCGAACTCAAAAAATATTATTGATAATAATTGCAGTTTATTTACAAAGGCTATCACTCACACAAATCGAATTTGATCGCTACCTGATTTAAAGCGCTATATTATTCCAGAATGTTTCTAAGAAATGGCTGAACGCCACTCTGTTTAAAAAAGCGATTCAAAAGGGTACCATCGGCGCAAATAAATCCTGCAAAAACAAATCGGACTGGCGTCAAGAAAACTTCGTTTAAGCTGTGTATTTACTTCCTTCCATTTTATACTTCGCGATTGTTCCAACTCGTATAATTTCCTCAAAGTGGCCAAAAAATCCGGGAGCTGAATCCGTATGACGGATGTCACTCAAGGTTAAGTGGAGAATGAAAAACTCGATCACCGTCCTGCGTTCCTGTTCTCTATAAAACCTTGAAATTAAACTGGTCATTCCGCGGTGTTGTTTTGCAGAGCACAGCAAAGAAAAGTACCAGAATGTATAAGACACCTGCAGAGACATTGTGTAGCTCATTACTATGCATTTTTTTTTACTTTCTCGTTGCCGTCGAAGTCATGGTTTCTTAAACTCCCTAATTATTCTCCCCGGGGGGGGGGGGAAGGTACTCCCTATAGTCTGCTATACGGGGAGGCTCCTCTCAAAAGGGGCCCCTTTTTATACTTCCAGTATATTGAAGGGTAGGGAGATTTGTTCCCTTAAGGAAATTTCAAGGGACGCCAGAATACACGTCAAACTGTAAGTGTAAAGGATTACAAATTAAATTTTGCCAGGAATCACAATGCAAAAAGGAAAAGAAAGCTTGGAGCATTTGAGATACCAAAAAGCCCACGATAATCTGCTGGCTATTTTAGGCTAATTTTTGAGGTTTAAAAAATTATTCAGTTTTTTTTCTAAGTATACGAATCGGGTTACCATTTCGATCAAAGTTAGTATATTAAAGCGTGAGGGTTTCCACCTTGGGGCGAAGCATCCCCGAGCGAAACTATATAGAGCACCCCACTCCCCAGCAATTACTTGTATGGTTACAGGCCGGATTGAACTCCTCTCAGTACAGTACTTATATCATTACAAATCATTTCTTACAATTTCAGAACCATTCCAAGAAGTATACGCAGTCCAATTGCTTCCGTCAGCAGAGTAAGCTAATTTGAAGTCTATCACATGTGAATTGTAAATTTTATCTCCATTTCCCTGAGTTGCAACACCACAAATTTTAGTTGTTTTTCCGAGATCAACTTGAAGCCAAGCAGACCTCCCGCAACAATATCGTGTACACCAGGATCCACCTCTGCTTTCGTTGAGTCGACCGTAATAAGGATAGTAGTCGCCATTATGTGAAGAAGCTGTTATCTGATTATCAGGAATGACACGAGGATTGGCAACGCCAACAGCATTATTAAAACAATCGCTGGCTGGTAAAATGTGAAAGTAATTTATGATAAGTATTTCATTTGGTTAATTCTTTATATCGTTCGTTTTCAAACAGTTCATAGATCGATCGGTCGGATTAGTTACATGGTTACTCTGAAGAGTGCAAAATGAAGTGAAATGACATTTATTTAAAGACGAGTATAAAAGGGGCTGGACAGTCCAACTACATAATAAAAATGATAAAAATAACAATAAAGTAACAATAACATAAAAAACAATATCAATAATAATAATAATAATAATAATAATAATAATAAATAAATAAATCTTCCTCAGCCTTTAAATTCCAACATGGCGGCTATACTTTTCGCGAATACTGAGCGTTCGCTCACCCAAAAAAATGCGCCTGCTTTGCAGGCTAAAGCTGCTAAGAAAAATACCGTTCGGTCAGGCTCGGTAGCTGTTTTATTAAGATTTCCAAGGATGCCCTATAAGTGCCGCTCAGTGAAATCTGGAATCTGGACTTTATCCACAGTCCTTACAAGAGCTTTTGCTCTTTATTATTGGTTTTCTTCATGATAAAATAAGTTTGCTTGTATGAGCAAGATTAAAAATTAATAAATAAATAATAATAAAATAATAATATTGTTATATTTTATTTCATAAAAGAAGTTTACTTGTATGAACAAGATTCAGAAACAAAGGAGTTAAATGGACGGTGTAAGAAAAGAAAAACATTCTGGTTGTTAAGGAACTCTTCAGAATAAAATTATCGAGAAAATAATTTTCAAAAAATGATGAGACTACGTATGCGTCTGCCATATTGGTGTCCTTCTTTAGGGCACCAACATGCGGCCTTAAATGTCAGTAAGAAAAAGAAAGAAAAAATGAAACCAATGGTCCCAGTTTTTCTGCAGAATTATTTACATGACACTTTGCATTATTATCGTACTTGAAAAACTGAAAAGCAATGCGAAAATGTTGCTTTTTCATGACGTTTTGAGAAATTCCTGCGAGCGCGTTGTCACAACTTCCCTGGCATGGCTGCTTTAATTAAACGAACCTTTCCAACAATTTCATTCCGATTAAATTGGTTGGTGATCTTTAATTATGTTTACCGGAGAAGTTACTGACAG
The DNA here is from genome assembly GCA_964030785.1 of Siderastrea siderea. Classification (NCBI taxonomy): domain Eukaryota; kingdom Metazoa; phylum Cnidaria; class Anthozoa; order Scleractinia; family Rhizangiidae; genus Siderastrea; species Siderastrea siderea. Next base: position 11,592,233 of record OZ034967.1, read on the forward strand.
TACAGTCGTTCACAGAAAGGACGATGAAAATATCGCTGAGTATCACTTAAGGGGCCATACACAAGGAAAAAAAGAAGGAAAATTTTGGATGATTACGCAAAAATTTGTTTCTCACAAGTTTAACCCTTGTGTTCTTTGTTCGCTTTTATTTCATTTTTGTTTATACTGTTAGATAGTTTTTTTTCCTGGTGTAGTTTGCTGCGTCGAAGTTGCCGCTGTTGGTGTTTTTGTAAAATGTAAAAGAGATGATCATGTTTCAAATATCTATAATTTTTACCAGAAATACAGCTTCAAAGAAATTACTGATAGTCAATTTTTGATGGTTACCCAAAAAATTGTTACTTGCAAGTTTAACCATTGTGTTATTTGTTTGCTTTTACTGCTTTTTTTGTTTATATTGTTAGATAGTTTCTTTACCTGGTGTAGTTTTCTGCGTCGAAGTTGTTGTTGTTGGTGTGTTTTTATTTTTAGATAGTTTCTTTACAAATCGTGGTTTGCTGCGTCGAAATTTGTTACTTGCAAGTGGAACCGTTGTGTTATTTGTTTGCTTTTATTTTATTTTATTTTTGTTTATCAGATTGTTAGATATTTCCTTTACCTGTTGTGGTTTGCTGCGTCAAAGTTGCCGTTGTTGGTGTTTCTGTTAAATGTAAGAGTAAAAGAGATGGTCATGTTTCAAATCTTTATATTTTTCAGCAGAAATACAGATTCCAAGGAATTTACGAAGGTCAATTTTTGATGGTTACTTGTAAGTTTAACCATTGTGTTGTTTGTTTGCTTTTACTGCTTTTTTGTTTACATTATTAGATAGTTTCTTTACGTGGTGTAGTTTGCTGCGTCGAAGTTGCCATTGTTGGTGTGTTTTTTTTTAGATTGTTAGATAGTTTCTTTACCTGTCGTGGTTTGCTGCGTCGAAGTTGCTGTGTTGGTGTTTTGGTACAATGTAAAAGAGATAATCATGTTTCAAACACCTATAATTTTTACCAGAAATACAGCTTCAAAGAAATTACTGATGGTCAATATTAATATTTGATGGTTAAACAAAAACTAGTTACTCGTAAGTCTAACCATTGTGTTGCTTGTTTGCTTTTCTTTTCTTTTCTTTTTGTTTATACTGTTAGATAATTTCTTTACCTGTTGTAGTTTGCTCTGTCGAAGTTGCCGTTGTCGGTGTTTCTGTGAAACATAAAAGAGATGACCATGTTTCATACTTTTATATATCGCAGCAGAAATACGGATTCCAAGAAATCAATGAAAGTGATGAATTTTCAATAGTACAAAAAAAGGTTGTTACTCGCAAGTTTAACGATGGTGTTGTTTGTTGGCTTTTATTTTATTTTTGTTTATCAGATTGTTAGATAGTTTTTTTACCTGTTGTAGTTTGCTCTGTCGAAGTTGCCGTTGTTGGTGTTTCTGTACAACGTAAAAGTGATGAACATGTTCCAAACATTTATATTTTTCAGCAGAAATACGGATTCCAAAGAAATGACGAAGGTGAACTTTTGATAGTTACACAAAAATTTGTTTCTCGCAAGTGGAACCCTTGTGTTGTTTGTTTCCTTTTATTTTATTTTTGCTGATATCGTTACCTAATTTCTTTACCTGTTGTAGTTTGCTCTGTCGAGGTTGCCGTTGTTGGTGTTTCTGTGAAACATAAAAGAGATGACCATGTTTCAAACCTTTATATTTTGCAGCAGAAAAACGGATTCCAAGGAATTAATGAAAGTGAATTTTTAATGGTTACAAAAAAGTTGTTACTGGCAAGTTTAACGATGGTGTTGTTTGTTGGCTTTTATTTTATTTTTGTTTATCAGATTGTTAGATAGTTTTTACCTGTTGTAGTTTGCTCTGTCGAAGTTGCCGTTGTTGGTGTTTCTGTAAAAAGTAAAAGAGATGATCATGTTTCAAACATTTGTATTTTTTTACCAGAAATACAGATTCCAAGGAATTAATAAAGGTGAATTTTGAATGGTTATGCAAAAATTTGTTACTCCCAAGTTTAACCATCGTTCTGTTTGTTGGCTTTTATTTTATATTTCTTTAACAGATTGTTAGATAGTTTTTGACCTGTTGTAGTTTGCTCTGTCGAAGTTGCCGTTGTTGGTGTTTCTGTAAAAAGTAAAGGAGTTGATCATGTTTCAAATATGTATATTTTCAGCGAATTTGCCGTTGTTGGTGTTTCTGTAAAAAGTAAAGGAGATGATCATGTTTCAAACAGATATATTTTTCAGCAGAAATACAGATTCCAAGGACTTGATGAAGGTGAATTTTTGATGGTTAATCAAAAATTTGTTACTTACAAGTGGAACCGTTGTGCTGTTTGTTTGCTTTTATTTTATTTTTGTTTATCAGATTGTTATATATTTTCTTTACCTGTCGTGGTTTCCCGCGTCGAAGTTGCCTTGGTTTTTGTTATTGTAAAATGTAAAAGAGATGATCATGTTTCAAACATCTATAGTTTTTACCAGATATGCAGCTTCAAAGAAATTACTGATGGTCAATTTTTATGGTTAAACAAAAACTAGTTACTCGTAAGTCTAACCATTGCGTTGCTTGTTTGCTTTTCTTTTCTTTTTGTTTATATTATTACATAGTTTCTTTACCTGTTGTAGTTTGCTCTGTCGAAGTTGCCGTTGTTGGTGTTTCTGTAAAAAGTAAAAGAGATGATCATGTTTCAAACATATATATTTTTCAGCAGAAATACAGATTCCAAGGAAATGATGAAGGTGAATTTCTGATGGTTACACAAAAAATTTTTGCTCGCAACTGGAACCGTTGTGTTGTTTGTTTCCTTTAATTTTATTTTTGCTGATATTGTTACCTAATTTCTTTACCTGTTGTAGTTTGCTCTGTCGAGGTTGCTGTTGTTGGTGTTTCTGTAAAAAATAAAAGAGATGATCATGTTTCAAACCTTTATATTTTGCACCAGAGAAACGGATTCCAAGGAATTAATGAAAGTGAATTTTTAATGGTTACAAAAAAGTTGTTACTGGCAAGTTTAACGATGGTGTTGTTTGTTGGCGTTTATTTTATTTTATTTTTGTTTATCAGATTGTTATAGATATTTTTTTACCTGTTGTAGTTTGCTCTGTCGAAGTTGCCGTTGTTGGTGTTTCTGTAAAAAGTAAAGGAGTTGATCATGTTTCAAATATGTATATTTTCAGCGAAGTTGCCGTTGTTGGTGTTTCTGTGAAAAGTAAAGGAGATGATCATGTTTCAACAGGAGCCATAATCGGGGACGGAGACCGTAACTGAATACCATTTTCAGTGATGGGGCTCGCCCCATCGAAAAAGACAAATGTGCTATTTTTAGAAAAAATTGCGCCATCGCGCGCGTGAAACACGCGTGTATGTTGCGAGGATGCCGCGCAAAGAAAAAACAAACAAAATGGCGTCGGAAATTACCTTCGTTGGAGATGAAGAAATCCAGTTTTTGTCATCAGTGACAATTCCAAATCTAAGGCAAGCCTTTGAGGAGAACTTTTTGGATAATGACTCTGGATACGAGGATAGTACAAGTGATTCCAATGATGGAAGTGAGAATATTTTAGAAAAATCCTGTAGCGAAGATGCGTCGGACATGTCGGACGAGGATTTCCCCGTTAGACGGAACAAACGTTTTGCGGGCCAAAAAGGCGTCGAACGACGAAAAAATCAGTTGAAGGCGAATCAGGCAGGAAAAGGGAAAATACATCCCGAAAATGTTTTTCCTTGGAGGACGTACAGAGATTGAAGGGCAGCCGCAAAGACTATAAAATGATTTTCCAAGCACGTTGTGAAGAAAAGTAACGCACTGATAAATCGTTGTCACTATTTGCCCAGCAAGAAAAATAGTAACATAGATTCAAATACCGAATCATTAAAGAAAACGTTTGCCGAGATTTCGCAGCGTATGTTTTCTGAAATAATGCCCGCCTTTACCGAAATGACCGAAATGTTTATAATGAAGACAAAGAATAGTGAAAAGCGCGCTTTGTTTTCAATCAAATACTCTCGCCGTACGTTATCAATCGTCGACAAAATAGAGAACTGGAAAAACACCAAGAAAAAACTACCTCCGTCGATGAGAAGGAGAAAGATGAAGTGAAACTTCATGCTGCCCTAGTACTGAATATGACTTACTGGGTAATTTACGAACCTAGAAGAGATACATAGCGCAGTGGACATGGCAAGGGTTTCAACGACAGAGTGAGCTTGATTTTTTTCTCCGCCAGCAACCCGGCGAGAAAAATCACTTTGTATCGAAGCAAAATTAAGGAGAAATTACAACTGAACGTCACTGAGACACAAATGCTTGATTTCTTAGGACGAACAGAAACTGTAGAAATAGAAATATAAGCATTTAGCGCTGTGTTTACAATTTCTTTCATCGTCAACTCAATCACTTGTTCTTAAAATTTCACAAACAGTTGGTTTTATACGGAAGGCTTTGAGTCGGAAATATCGACACAAAACAAAATAAGCACAGTAAAATAGGAAAGAGGCATTTAATAAAAATTGTCGCACTTTTTATGGCGAGTCAGTACAAAAATCATGCAGCAGTCTGAACAAAAAGCATTAGACAAATTCAGTACCAGAAAAGGCGACATTTTTTGGCTATACCACGCAAAATTGACACTGGTTTACCTGTACTCGTTGTGGCCCTATCTGTGTTCCCTTGAGCAGCTCCAGACATTTAGACATAAGTCGGATGCCATGAAAATACGTTGAATCGCTTTCACATTTGTTTGAGTGTTGTTTTACCATTCCGTCCGGGGGCTCTAAACTGAGAACAATTCCGTTTTGTGGTTTGCGTTTAAAAAGTAAGATGGTGAATTCTAATGTTCCTCACCTCCGTAGTCTTGTTTCGGTGAGCTGCATAGAAATTATCGTTCAAGCTTAATTATTAATTCTGCCTTCAGTTCGATCAAACAAACACATGATGGCTCCGTTGTCAGCGTTGTGCGAACGGAGCGATTACAAACTCTTTCATTTGAACTCCAGCAGCCATAACGGTGAGATCGTACAGCTTCAATCCGCTTTGAACGACGATTCCAACAATTTTCAGGAAAACTCAAACACGTGCCACATTTCAGAGCCCATAATTGGGAGATTTTTCCCAAACCTTGTGCTTGTACTTTCACTTCGGAGCAGTTTCATTGTTTCATTCAGCTCCGCAAAGAAAAGCTGCAACACTTCGCAAGGTTTTGGCGCCTTTTTCGGTCAGTCATGTGATCGCGATCGATTCCTGTTCCCTTTTATCTCGGAGTTTCTCTCTTTTTTTTCGCTTTCTTGATTTCATAGCAATTAGCGATTGCGTTTTTAATAATAAAAACCATTATGTACTCGGGCATACTGGATATCAAATAATTATAACCATCTTGGTCATATCCACGTTGAACGCAAATTTGCGTGTAGCCACGCGCGTTTATGACGTTGAGGGTGGCGCAATTTTTTCTAAAAATAGCACATTTGTCTTTTTCGATGGGGCCGCGTGGATCCCGCGCTTACGGTCTCCGTCCCCGATTATGGCTCCTGGTTTCAATCATATATATTTGTCAGCAGAAATACAGATTCCAAGGACTTGATGAAGGTGAATTTTTGATGGTTAAACAAAAAATTGTTACTGGCAAGTGGAACCGTTGTGCTGTTTGTTTGTTTTTATATTTTATTTTTGTTTATCAGCTTCTTAGATATTTTCTTTACCTGTCTGGCTTTTATTTTTTATTTGTTTATCAGATTGTTAGATAATTTTTTACCTGTTGTAGTTTGCTCTGTCGAAGTTGCCGTTGTTGGTGTTTCTGTAGAAAGTAAAAGAGATGATCATGTTTCAAACATATATATTTTTCAGGAGAAATACAGATTCCAAGGAATTGATGAAGGTGAATTTTTGATGCTTACAAAAAAAATTTTTTTTTCGCAACTGGTATCGTGTGTTGTTTGTTTCCTTTTATTTTTTTTTGCTGATATTATTACATAATTTCTATACCTGTTGTAGTTTGCTCTGTCGAGGTTGCCGTTGTTGGGGTTTCTGTAAAACATAAAAGAGATGACCATGTTTCAAACCTTTACATTTTGCAGCAGAAAACGTATTCCAAGGAATTAATGAAAGTGAATTTTCAATGGTTACAAAAAAATGGTTGTTACTCGCAAGTTTAACGATGTTGTTTTGTGTTGGCTTTTATTTTATATTTGTTTATCAGATTGTTAGATAGTTCTTTACCTGTTGTAGTTTGCTCTGTCGAAGTTGCCGTTGTCGGTGTTTCTGGAAAACGGAAAAGAGATGACCATGTTTCAAACCTCTATATTTTGCAGCAGAAAAACGGATTCCAAGGAATTAGTGAAAGTGAATTTTCACTAGTTACAAAAAAGCTGTTACTGGCAAGTTTAACGATGGTGTTGTTTGTTGGCTTTTATTTTATTTTTGTTTATCAGATTGTTAGATAGTTTTTACCTGTTGTAGTTTGCTCTGTCGAAGTTGCCGTTGTTGGTGTTTCTGTAAAAAGTGAAAGAGATGATCATGTTTCAAACATTTGTATTTTTCTAACAGAAATACAGATTCCAAGGAATTAATAAAGGTGAATTTTGAATGGTTATACAAAAATTTGTTACTCGCAAGTTTAACTATCGTGCTGTTTGTTGGCTTTTATTTTATATTTCTTTAACAGATTGTTAGATAGTTTTTGACCTGTTGTAGTTTGCTCTGTCGAAGTTGCCGTTGTTGTTGTTTCTGTAAAAAGTAAAGGAGATGATCATGTTTCAAATATGTATATTTTCAGCGAAGTTGCCACTGTTGGTGTTTCTGTAAAAAGTAAAGGAGATGATCATGTTTCAAAAATATATATTTTTCAGCAGAAATACAGATTCCAAGGACTTGATGAAGGTGAATTTTTGATGGTTAAACAAAAATTTGTTGCTCGCAAGTGGAACCGTTGTGCTGTTTGTTTGCTTTTATTTTATTTTTGTTTATCAGATTGTTATTTATTTTCTTTACCTGTCGTGGTTTCCCGCGTCGAAATTGCCTTGGTTGATGTTATTGTAAAATGTAAAAGAGATGATCATGTTTCAAACATCTATAGTTTTTACCAGATTTGCAGATTAAAAGAAATTACTGATGGTCAATTTTTGATGGTTAAACAAAAACTAGTTACTCGTAAGTCTAACTATTGTGTTGCTTGTTTGCTTTTCTTTTCTTTTCTTTTTGTTTATATTATTACATAATTTCTTTACCTGTTGTAGTTTGCTTTGTCGAGGTTGTCGTTGTTGGTGTTTCTGTAAAACGTAAAAGAGATGGCCATGTTTCAAACTTTTATATATCTCAGCTGAAATACGGATTTTAAGAAATTTAATGAAAGTGAATTTTCAATGGTTACAAAAAAATGGTTGTTACTGGCACAGTTTAACGACGTTGTTTTGTGTTGGCTTTTATTTTTATTTTTAGTTTATCAGATTGTTAGATATTTTTTTACCTGTTGCAGTTTGCTCTGTCGAAGTTGCCGTTGTTGGTGTTTCTGGAAAACGTAAAAGAGATGACCATGTTTCAAACCTTTATATTTTGCAGCAGAAAAACGGATTCCAAGGAATTAATGAAAGTGAATTTTCAATAGTTACAAAAAAGCTGTTACTGGCAAGTTTAACGATGGTGTTGTTTGTTGGCTTTTATTTTATTTTTGTTTATCAGATTGTTAGATAGTTTTTTACCTGTGGTAATTTTCTGCTTATATTTCAGCAGAAAAACAGATTTTAAGGAATTAACAAAGGTCAAATTTTGATGGTTACACAAAACATTGTTACTCGCAAGTTTAACCATTGTGTTGTTTGTTTGCTTTTACCGCTTTTTCTGCTTATATTGTTAGACCGTTTATTTACCTTGTGTGGTTTGCAGTGTCGATGCCGGCGCTGTTGATGCATCTGAAAAATTCAACAGAGATTATGTTTCAGATATTTACATTTTACAGCAGAAATTGACATTTTACTCAGGAATAACCAAGTTAAAAGAAGTCCCCTAATACTTCTTAACCCTGTTCAGACAGGGTGGACAGGAGCGGAAGCCGATTCCACCCTTTCCATGACAAAATGAAATTTAAGCAAGGAAAATTAAATTTGGTGGCTGTATCATACGCCCAAAATTGTTTCCTGAGGTGATGGCGTCTCACAACGTGGGCTATTACGTCCTGATTTTGAACGACAGCCATCTTTGATCCGTCAGAAAACCATTACATTTGACTTATTATAACCTTCGGACGTACAAGCAAAGTCCCCCCCCCCCCCCCCACCGTGGTACAAGGGGGATGATGGACCCCCGCTTGGATTTTTGATATGTTACGATATTTCGAAAAGATTTTACCTTTAGTAAAAAGCCTGTGATGTGCTCTACATGATGAGGTATATGTTATGGGTTGAAGCGCAGCTGGGAGCCTGTGACGTCATCCAGGATGGCCACCAAGTTGGAATTAATTTAAAATGACGATAACTCAAATATTTTTCATGCTCGACGTGCAAAATATGCTATAGATAAAGACTTGGCTTCTTTTTGTCAACATTGTATGCTTTTTTACATGGAAAAAGTGAAAAACATGCAATTTTATTCAAAACTGGCTTCACCACAACGTGGTGCTTATAATGTAATGTCCTAACCGATCCATTACACTTTGTTATATTGTGTCTGAGGAATGTCCGTACAGCTGATGAAAAATCCACAGGGGGAGGCACCCATTCCCCCCCCGTTTTGTACGTCCGAGGTTTAAATTATGTTCAATGCAATTCGATCCAGTTAACAATCAGAATCAGTTGTTTTCCTGTGCTGTCCTTTGTAGTGGTGTTTGATAAGATTCAGACTACCACGTGCTCGTGGCAATTGGTGTTTGTTTTCATGGAAACACCTCAGAATTCTTATGGTAAAATTAGTTTCTGATCCTTGGACTAGCGTGCGTAGGGTTTAAACGGCAAACTTAATGAGAACATTTCAAGCTTATTTTCCGTACCAGAGAGGAGAACATGATAGGAAGTTTTCCAAAACAAGACCAAATGGCTTTTTATGCAGCCATATAAATGTTATAAATACCATGTTTAACCAGTAATTTCACCTTTTTCTCCAATAGTGGGTATGCAGCGGTATCCTTTACCGGTAAAACCTGTTTGACATCTGTGCTTCGAAGGGCAAGGGCTGCTTGAGCAATAGTTCTGTGGAATAAGTAATTAAAATTTAGAAACTTGCCGTGGTGGTCACACAGAGCATGTGTTTCTGGACAAGTATTCATTTAACAAGTTCTATTCTCCTTTAATTACCCATCCCCTTGTGGAAAAACTGGGGTGCCAGTATTTGAATTAGTATATTCCTTAAGCTAATATAAAATGTGTCAAGGATACTAGATTATTAAAAAAACTTTTTTACGTACGAAAGGCTACCCGGGTTGTCACCAAGTAAAACATGTCAAAGAAGTTTGTTATATATAAATATGACTCAAGTATCAAGGAAAACTTTCAATCTTTTTACCCTATGCACACCATGAAAAGAAAGCCAGGCAAGAAATATGTCAAGGTAAAACTTCCTTAATAATAATAATAATAATAATAATAATAATAATAATAATAATAATAATAATAATAATAATAATAATAATAATGCTAGTGCTTATATACATCATGATTCAAGACATGTTAAGATCGTTAAAAATCTGTGCCCCTTTATGTATCCGTGCCCCTTGTATGCATAAACCTGCTTAAGCTTTAGTGGTGGCTTTCAATCAGTCTAACTTATGTTTTCTGTAGTTCTTTGCGACAGCAACTGGCTAACTCGTCCAGTTCGTTTTATTCATAAAGTGAAAAGACCTGTTTAATTTTTCTAGATGATGAAAGTTTTACCAAAGGCAGTTTCGCAGAGTCGAATAATTCATAAACACTATAAAATGAAAATTACTGTTCACTGACCCACACTGGTTTGTAGGTGAATCCTTCCTGCTGTATCAGATCTTCGGGATGTATATCGTGGTCTGAGCTGCTCAACTCACATAAATTCTTGCTGTCTTCCGGTGGACCGAAGTTCACGGACATGCAGTCGTCATCGTCGAAACAGTTTGCCTCGCATCCAATTTCTGACGTCACCATCATACTTTTGATCACATGACCCACCAGTGTACGGTGACTAACTGGCTTTTTGAATTGCATCACCCGACAATCGTCTGAGGCTGATGTGTTTTTCAGTACTGAAATTAATGAAGGTTCAAGTCCAATAAAAAAGAATTGCTAAGATAATGCAGTTACATTGAGGGTAACGTTTTTGACCTATGTTGAAAACATAGGTCTTAGTCGGACTGCAGTTTGTCGCTTTCTATCTTTGCATATTTGTATGTATATATGTATTTATGACCCGGGGGAGTGCCCAGTGAGAGGACGGGGATGCCTGTCGGAAATTTTGAATTAAAGGCGAAAAAATGCTATCCGCGCGCCTTTCACGTGTGAGTGCGTTCTTCCCTGGTATCTATGTGTCCTCTACGTGGCACCAATCAGATTGAGGCTACTGTGCTAAGAGTGCGATTGTCCAATTAAAAAGTTGGTTACAATCTGCTTTATCCTGAAGCTGAAGGTCAGACAAAGTTAAGCTAATTGGCCATGTTGATCCATGGGGACGGATGAGATCGTCGCAAATGTGCTTTTATACTTTTTCCTCTGGAATATTGTTATTCTTTCACGATAGGCTTAATGCAATTAGTGGTCAGTGTTTGAGTTATGAAACAGCTCTTTTGGTTACGTATCTTTGATCAAGATGTTGGTTGAAAAAAATTGTACCTGTTCTAGATGTAGATAATTTTGATTGAACTTTGCAAGGTTTTTAAAACAGCTGTGTTTGGTAATTTGAAATTAATAGCGATGTGTTTAAGATAATTTAATTGTGAAAATTGTGAAGAAGGTGACCTTTGGTCGAAGCGGAGCGTGAATTTGAGAACTTCCTTGGTTATCATTGTTGAGCAACATTTTGGCTATTTTCACCGACGATGCTTTTTTCTTTTAATGGCAGAAACAAATATGACAAAACCAAGAGAGCAATCATTTTTATGTCGGCTGGAAAATCTGGAGATATGAATGATATAAATCATGAACACAACATCGTAAACTAAAACGTAACCGAACTATGGGAAGAGAAAACAGGTGTGAAAACCTACGGACACGCCTGACTGAACAAACTAATTTATGCAAATTGGAGACTAACGCTTCAAGATTATTCCATTTTATTCCACGTGCCTGCCGCGTGGACAACAGGTCACACCGGCTGGGTTTTCGTAGTGGAGGGGGAAATATTTACAAAAATGATCGTGTGTGTTGTTTTGTCTTCAGAGTAAGTCTTAAAAATCGCAAATACGCTAGAATGAGACTTGACATTTCAACATATGTCAAGCACGCAATGCGTGCCTATGTTTTTGGCTAGTTTAGGCATATTTCCACTACACCGATTTATATGCCAATATTTTTTGACAATGTAGGCACAGCAAATTTGGTAATCCTTTCACCCCGATCTCTTGAGTGTCACTTGAATTGGCAAACAGGGCATTTTCTCAATGATATTCATGATCATCATTCGTAAAACACTGCTTTAATTTTGGTGCCCGGTGTTTAAACTTTGTATCGCTCAATAAATTGAAAAACAAAAGTTTAGTCTCTTAAAAACACATAAGAAATAGATGCAAGATCAACTTAAAGCTGCATTTTATGATATGAATAAAATTAGCTGTCTAAGATAATCCTTTCGAGTTCAAAAGATTTTGAGCAGCGACGAAGTATTCTTTAAGGGAAATTAACAAGCAAGGGAATAAATATTTTCGTACGGGGACGCCCTACTAGACGCACCGGTATTCAAACCGTTACCTTTTCACATACTGTTTTTTTTTCCGAGTGCTATCCCCTCCATATGATTTGGGGTTAAAAGTTCAGCGTCTTCAAACAGTAGATCGTCGTTGGCTTTTGTTACTAAAGGGCTTCTAGTTTCGAACACTTTGGAGTTCAGACTTATTTCAAAAAGTTTCCAGCTCTCTTTTGTAATTACACTTAGCTGCTACTTGTTTCACTTTTGGGTGCATTTTGAGACTAAAACTGCACTTCTGATTTCCCAAAGTCCTTTCGTAAGGGAAAGCGCAAAAAGAACACCTCTCTCGAGAGAAGACTCCCTTATAGCTGATTAGTTTATGAAAGCACACGTCTTGTCGGCATACGCGTAGACAAACTCAATGTCAAGTTATTCTTAATCCAGCTAGCCTGTCGTATGATAACTCGAATTAAATGTAGGGATCTGCTAATTTTAATTTTTGAGTTCGTTAAGTTAAAAGCCGAAATTCTTTTTGAGAACGTTTAAAGTTTAGCTCTCTATAAACGTAAGCACACTAATATACGAACAAAAAGTAGGAAAAATACAAAGAGTTAAACTTACCAACTAAGTGCTGGCATTTTCCAGCTGAAAACAAGACGCAAAATACCAGGAAATACTTTGAAAACTTCCAATAGCTTTTTGGAATTATAAGAAAAGGATACCCCTTCATATTTATGCTTTTTATAACCAGCGACCTTGTTGTTAAACTTTAATAGAAATACCCAGCGACATAATGAATTATTAGACTGCAAGCTGGCTTGCTGCTTATTGCAATAAAATTAGAATAAGGCTTGCTTTTATTGATTCAGTAAGAACAATCAAGGATAGTCGTAATTAGCTTGTTTCTATGACGCAAGTTCACCCATCAATGTTCTATAGACCTCCGTAGTGCTTTTGTGATGAGTTTTTAATTGAAGTCAGTTGTATTGAAAATAATAAAAGTAATCATACGTACTGGTGCGAATGTTTGTTATTAGTCTTTTTTAATTAGGAAAAAGGTTTTCTTAGAAATTTTCTGCGGAGACAGTTCTCCCGTTAATGCGTTTTATGAGAACAGGTGCAACCAAAATTAATTCCACTCATTTTCTTTTATGTTTTTACGGGGTTATAAAACAACCTTGAAGTTTGGTGAAGCTTTGGTAGAATCACGAGCCGTGGGCGAACGTCTCCAGTTTTCTGGAAAATCCGGCTTCATGGCCATCAACCAATCAGAGTGCACGTTATTATTACAGTTGCATCTAAACATCCGTTTGAAGAGCTTCACTGTGCCCTTCATGTGCTATATCAAGCATGAAAGGGCACTTTTCATTTTCATCAGTCCAACACTGAGAGAAGAGTTGCAAAAAATAAACAAAAAATTAACCAAATAGCAACCACAAAAAACATATGAAGGGAAGTTTTTTTTACAATGTGATGTAGAAAAACACTTCCCCACGAGTTTAAAATATCTTTCCAAACTAGTCTCTCATTGATAATTGCGCATCATGCAATTACTCTAGTTAACCTTTATCCTTTAGTTTTTAAATAACAAGAAAGCGAAGAAACAAAATCGCTAGGAATCTATGCTAATTATACCATGTTTCAGTCCACAGTAACGCTATAAATTTATTTTAAGTTTTACCTTGACGAATTATGAACGAGTTTGAGACGCTAGCGAGATATAACAAACGAACTGCGAAGACATTGCCGATGAATGACACACAATAAAAGATTTATTTGAAAAGTCGATCTTCTTTTAAACACGATAAAGTGTAAAAAAAGAATACACAGAAGATTTTCTCAACAGGAGACTTAAATACCAAAAAAAAAGAAGATATTTAACCGCTGAGGAGGTAACTGTGAATATGCGCATTTTAATTACAAAATTGTGTCAACATTTTCCGTTTTCCTGTAGTAACACTGGTAGAGGTTTGCTAGAACGATAAATGAGAAACGGGGAACAGGAACGATCGAACAGTAGTCTACGCTCTGCCCTTTCAGTTGTATTAAGCTCTTCCAAATTTTGACGAGTCTTTTTGTTTGTTCTGTAGAGAAACAAGAGAGAAAACGTTTTCTATTTATTTCCGAAAATATCCAATGGGAAATTTACCGTGTTACTATTGAGGTGTAGAAACACACCTTTTAGCCAATCAGACTGCTTGTCTACTAATTAACGTTTACATGTGTTTAAAAAACACGCCATTACAGGTGCAACTCAAACCCGTGCCTCTGTTGTTTTTTTAACTGAACCGCCCCAAAAATAGTAATAACAATAATAATTTGGCGCATCTTCTGCGCTTAAAATCTATGACCACAGAGTAGTAAGCTTCTAATATGATGATTCACCTTACTCTGATTCTAGTTGATAACACTAGTAACAGTAACTTTCAAACTGTGTAGAGCAGAACAAGGACTAACAAGTACGGAAGCTTGCAAGGTGCGTCGAGTAATATCATTCAGCTAAGCTTGAAATATGAAGCGAGTGTTCAAAAACTGTCCTTCTGTAACTGCCTTCAAAAAAGATGCATGCATCATGTTATTAAACTAAGCCCTGGTCCACTTGATGAAGTAAGATACAGTACTGTAGCGGGGCAGCTGTCGCTCAACCATGAAGTTAAATTTCACTGGTGAAATGCTTTGCGAACAAACGTCACGTGGACTACTCTTAACTATGAGAATGCTTTAATCAACCACAATAAATGATCTGGAGGTATTGAGTGGGAAATTAGTTATCGCTAAGGCTTCCGACTATTTTTGAAGATTATCCGAATACTATCTGGAGATTGTACAAAAGTTTCTGTAAATTATCCTCCGAAAATGTCCGAGAATTTTCCGAAGACTTCCGAAATTGTTCGACGATTTTCGAGTAAGATCACAAGTTCTTTCGATTATGCGCTAGAAGAATTTAACTCGTTTAACGTTTATGAAGGAAAAGATGGTAGCTAACGAGAAAATATTCATCTTTGCTCTTCACAGAGAAGATAACATGATGTCGTTAAAGATGTGTTTATTGTTCATCGTGGTGTAAGATAGGCAAGATGAACGTCTATTCGTTTGTCTCACGATGGAATCGCTTTGAGTTGTTGATCGCGTCGTTTCCACTGCAATACTGCTAGTCTTCATCGCTTGATGAAGACTAGCAGTATTGCAGTCGAAACGTCGCGATCAACAACTCAAAGCGATTCCATCGTGAGACAAACGAATAAACGTTCATCTTGCCAAAGATAACATGATGTTATGATGTCCTCAATTGCGTTGAGAAGCAATTTTTTTTTAAGTGGGAGAAATCCTTGCATTTCACTGACAGAGGTTTACATGTATGAAATAAAATCTGTTTTGGGCTCCTTCATTATCGCGACTTTGACTACGGTACCTGAGTCTTACAGCTGTAATGTCGCGAAAAAAGTCGAATTCGTTTATACTTTATTATATTGGTGCAAACGTCCTAGTATAAACAAGTTATTTTTTTTTGAAATCTGTAGTTGTACCAATGGAAACTATTAAGCTACGTATGTTCTGTATTTACAAAAGACAGTATTTTTGACCCCAATGAGAAGTATTTTATGATAAGAAAATACAGTAGTACACGAGTTCTTATTGGTTAAAAACCAACTTCTTGCCTATGATAGCCGTTATAAATTTTCAAAAGCTTTTGGTCCTTTAGAATAGTACCTTCAAAGAACAGGCGGAAATAGAAGTGCATCTGTTTCATTTAATGTATTTCTTTCTTTGTTTTGTAAAATTACATAACGGCTGGATGTGCCAAAGGGACCAGAAGAGTGAATCTTGATGGAATGAAACGTTGACAGTCTTGTATTGCGCTTAAAAAGTCAAAAGCTCGTTTCTTTTCACATTAAAATCCACCATAAATCGATGGTAGCGAACTTGCGAGATAACAGGAACACGGCTCGCATTACACAGGTTGTGCAACAAAACTGGAAAACAAATAATGTGTGACGTTTGCTTGAGATAGTTCGCTCCTCTGGGCCCTGTGCAGTGTATGGTATATTGAATAATTATAAACAGCTACGGTTTTCTTACTTTAAATATTTTACTTGAAATATATACAATCCATGGCCAACTGTTTTCTTCCTTTGGGCCCTGTGCAATATATGGTATTAGCTACGGTTTTCTTACTTTAATACTGCACTCAGTGTTAGATAAGTGAGCTTACTCTACTGTGTAGTGCAACATCATCACTATCATCATCGTCTTCACCGTCATCATTATCAACAACAGCAACAACAGCAACAACAACAACAACAACAATAACAAAGTAACCCAGCTATTCTGGTGATCAATCCGACCGTTTTCTTTCTCTGGGCCCTGTGTAATGTATGGTATTTTGATTAAGGTGCACTTAACTCAAAAGCAACCAAAGCCGATAATAAAACAATAAATAGAAAAATGTTTAAGTTACAAAATTTTTTACAAATTTTCGTTAAGAAAATCCACATTTTGACTGGTAAAACGTAACAAAATAAGTTTTCTATAGAAACACCAAATTCTGAGAATGTTAATGTTTAACCAAATTTTTGCCAGCTAAATTTTAGGTAAAGTCACAAAGTTTTGCTTGACAATTGAAATTCGCCTGACTGTTAAATCTGTCCGAGAAGGTCTGAAAAGGGTTAAAACATTAAATTTCGAGGGAAAACTGTCAGACCGATATTCCCAAGAAAAAGCATTCTACTAAACACCACTAAATTTCCTTCGGAACAAGACTCACTGAAACTGGCATTTCGAATTTACAACAGCTCAGCGATTTGCCTCTTTAGGAAAAGGGTTGAAATAGAAAAGATAAATAAACATACAAGACATACATACAAGAAAAGCAATTTGATTGTTTATGAGTTATACCCTATTGCATGATAGTGACTATCCTAAGAAGAAAACTATGGAGTCACATGATCAATTTAAACCAACCAGACTCAGAGAAAATTTAGTGGTGATAGGCAAGGTTCGTGCGTACTTCGTTTACTTTTACACCTTCCCCTTAACTCAAAACGCGACCACGGAACTGGTTAATTTAACCGGCTATTCAAATTATGTGACCTGCCGTCCTTCAATCTCCTAAAGTCTACTTTAAACGTACCGTGCGTAAACATCAACACATGTCTGTCCGCCGTTATCGTAATCGTAGCAATCAGTTAAGTCCTCTCCTTGCCAAATTTGAAACTCTTGGCCAATTGATACAGATAATTGAGGTGACAGCCGATTGAACACCAGTTCTGGTGAATTAACGCCAATTCTGTCGAGATGATATGAGTAATATTTATATCCACAAAGGTGGTCATCTCTCACGTAATCAGTGAGTAATAGAGCCGTCCCATTCATATACGTTATGACGGTATTTAAGGTGGCTGCGGAGTAAAATAAAAGAATTTTTGGACAACCCCAATACGTGTTTGGAGTAAATATATAAGCTGCATTACATGTAATGGAACCACTCTTGTGATGGAGTTTGAAAGTGTTGACAAGTCCTTTTTCCTCGATTTTAAAACTCCCGTAATTGTCCTTTTCAGCCCCGAAGCAGACGGAGTCATTGTTGATCTTTTTCTGGAATAAAGATGGGAATAAATTAAATTAACTGGTGCTAGAGTACAAAGATCTAAAATTAATTACGCAACGAAATGAGAACCCAGTTGAAATTTAAAGTTGCATGAGCCTCAAAGATGGACATACGCCATGGTAAAAAAGTGGCCACTTATACAATTTGGTTTTGATCACAGTAAAGAAGAGTCCTGTCCAAGCACAAAAGAGTCCTGTCCACACCACAAAGAGGCGAAAAGAACACTCCCTCCCCCTCCCCTTTTTACCTTAATTCCAAGGGGAAAGAGAAACTGTTGTGCTGGACATTTTAGGATCATTTCAGTTTTTGCTGTAGGAGAAAGCCATTATTCTTATGCAACTATCAATGTTAAGCCGGAATAGAAATCTTGGGGATGGCGGACATGGGACATGGGCCGATAATGTCCACTGCACGAATGTTCGCCTTTACCACTCACCTTTGACATATGTTACAAGTGATAAAGGCCGTCTTCACCAAACCTTTGACTCGTGTCAAAAGTTGTCAAAGGCGGTATTTCATTTGCGTCAAATGTAGTGTGTCTTTGACCTGTATCAAAGCTATTGCAAAGTTACTATCAAATGTGCGTCAAAGGCACCTTTGCTTCGCGTCAAAGGTTTGGTATCTTTGATGCGCGTGAAAGTTGTGTCAAAGATAATGTTAATTGTGCTCCAACACCTTTGATTTGCCCGTCAAAGATAGTAGTGCAACAAAGCCAAATTATCGTGCAGTGGTCAGTCAAATCAGGTCACATTAGACACTGCAGAGCCAGCGCTACTACTTGTCAAGGAAAACTGAAGAAAGAGACCAGAAAACCGAGGTTAAATTCTACCTGAACACGAGCGTCCGTTACCAATGTATCCTTCCTTGCAACTGCAGATATAAGATCCAGCGGTGTTTGTACATTTGGCATTAATGTCACAATCATGGCTACCATTAGTGCACTCATTGATATCTGATTAACAAGGGAGATAAAAAAACCCAATCAAATTGTCACAGATAAGGATCTTCAAACCGAAATGATCAGGGGCAAACTGAATATTACCTGAACACAAGCGTCCATCTCCAGTATATCCAATCTTACAAGTACAATTGAAGGATTCAACAGTGTTGATGCAGTTTGCATTCACGTCGCAATCATTGCAACCATCGGTGCATTCATTGATCGTGATATCTGCACGATGAAGGGGAAAAAACACTTCCTTTAGAAACTCATCTGAAACCGTTTAACGAAAGCAAAATACAATATTTCGAGGGAAATTTTGACCTCTACAACTTAAATTTAAATTTAACTTAATACTACGGATATACTGCAGCACTGTAGGGTACAATTCAGTTACTACAAAAGAGGCCAGTCTTGGTAATAGGGAGTTACACTATAAAATAGTTGTCTTTGGGGTATCAGACACTGAAAATGAAAATAAAAAAACAAACAAACAAACAAAAACAAAAACCAGCGGATTTTTTACTTTATAATGCAATCAGTAAATTCTAAATAACAAATTTTAGTAGTCTCGTTATTATAGTAGTGTCATTTACAACCTGGGGTTTCGCAAGTTTTTCTTCTTTTCCCAGAAACCTGGGTCTCTTCTGATAAGCCTTGTTTTTTAGAAGAATTGATAAATTTATGTTTCTGCTTCATGTTCCTTCTCCGATACCTCATGACTGTTGGCAGGTGTTGCTTTGGCTAATTGTTTGGGTGAGCTTTGTTTGCTGGGAGACAAAAATAATGAAACATCTGTTTGGGATAAATTTTGGCCACGGGCGTGGCCGTTCATTTAAATCCAGCACAGAAAAAACTGGGAAAACTCAATTTACAGGACATTAACCCAGCAAAGATGAGGACACACCCGCCATCCAATAAAAGAAAACTATCGAGAGGGAGGAAGGCAGGGTCGCAAAATTATTCATGACTTGATTGGAACAGCGAGCGAAAAGGACTCTTGCTTCGCTTACACGACTTAGGAACCTGGGAAATGAAGTCCCGTACGGCAGGAACGAACCTTAACCGGACGCTGGGAGAATATTAAATAAAGTTTATTTATTACTTCTAAGTTTTAAAGCTAACCAAAAATTAATAATAATAATAATAATAATAATAATAATTCAAAGTTTAAACATTTAAACTGTTGTTAATGATCTCTGTGGTTTATGTCAAACCCATAACTCATTTGTCAGTGGCTTTATTTCAAGGTTTCAGTTACTGGGCAATAGTCTGGGGGCAATGTCTAATCGGAAGTAGTTATCCTGTTACTCTCTAAACCTGTATGACAAAGCTCCCAGTATTTTTCCTCTCACGCTTCCATGTGATCTCAGCATGCAATCACCAGTTAGTAAAATCCCCTTGTCTTGTGACACTGTCTCAGTTGTAAGGTACTCTTCAAGCTAGGTTGTTCTTTGCTTTCCCTCCCGCCCTCCCTGTATTAGTAGCTTTGACATTCCTCATCTTCTCGATTGTGAATTTGGAACTACTATTCACGAGTAAGTAAGGAGCCCTTGTTTAAGATTCTGTTATTTACTTAGAGCTGTTTTCATTTATTACTGTTGTCAGTTAACCTTGTTGGTTAGTTAATAAAGTTTTTGGTGGCAGGGAAGTGCACCCTAGGCTGCACTTTTCCCACAGTAAGTGCTATAGCCACCCTGGGAAATAGGTCCGGATCTCTTCCAGGATGGTACCATCGTACCATCTGACCTATTGTCCTTTCAGAAGGGCACACCTCTTCTGGTCCATCCTATGTTACACCCTAACATGGGTTCCCGTAGGGGCGCCGCTACTCTAGGGGAGATAGGATCTGCCTTTCCTGCCACCCAAGGTTTGCCACAACAATCAATTTTTCTCATTGTTTTCTTGTGTCCACCCAGCCTGGGGGGTAAAGTCCAATATTCCCCCCCCCCCCGCCCAGTAGTGCAACCAAGGGATCTTTCCATAGTTGTGTGCATCATTAAAATCTGCCTCCCCCTCTATGTTTTTGGTGTGAATTCCTTGCAGCACGAACCGCAGGGACTAATAATAATATTAAAAGAACTGAGTTTTTTATTTTTCTGCCAAAAAGTACACGCTGAGACCGCACGTGTTTCTTTGTTCTCACTTTTTTCGCGTTGTCAGTTAGCAGGCTTGTTTATAACATTGGTAAAATTTCCTCTCTCTCAAAAAAGAAAATAAATTGAAAGGCTTGCAGTGTTGAATGTTACTTGTATCCGTCTTTTCTTACAATTGATTTTGCATTTCCTTGAAACTTTACATATTTGGTGTTGTACATGTAGTAGAAAAGTCAGTTAAAAAATAGAGTGAGGTTTTACCACTTATGTTGACTTCGGTTCCATTAAAAGCTATGCATCGGTATCCTTTACCGGTAAATCCCGTTTGACATCTTGTTCCTGAAGGGCAGGAACATCTTGAGCAATAGTTCTGAAGAATGAGAATTTCGAGATCTGTTAACAAGGTCAGGGCTTTCATGATTTACTTTTTGAAGAAAATCATCCCTCTAAGATCTAAGCAGGTCGTTTCGATGGCATGACTGAATCATTTGTGTTACATAACAGTTAATTGCTGTCGAAATTTCGTTCCCCAAACAAATCATTTTGACATTTCATAACTAAGTCAAACATAAATATAACACCTGGGCTTCCCCTTGATAGCGTCCATATATCAGTATAAATTATTTAACGATTGTTCGCCGCAGGCGAGCCTGAGCCTGAACCTTTTATACTATTTTCGGGCAAGAATTTATTATGCCCAAATATGAAACAATGAAAACCTTCCTTTAACAGTGTGACAGGATAAAGGCATTAAGCTGAACTGGAATTATGTGGTACTTAAAGAGCTAATTTGCTATTCTTGCATTTTGAAAAAAGAATGTACGTCTCTACACTTGAAATGCCGTTATCGTTTTCAATCTAATGCAAAATTTTTACAACGCAGGTTTTAATAACAGTCGTGGCTAGCTCGTTGCTGTATTAGCTCACATGAGTATTGCTACTTGCAATATATTTTGTAAAACATGAGGTACCGCTTGTTGTAAGCATGTAAGGTTCATTAGTGATAATTTTTAACCCGAACAACTCGACATCTTTTTGAAACTAGTTCGTTACTCATCCTACCTTAATGCGAAATTTACTTCGATTTTAACTGGCTATTCGAAAAAATTCACAGTAGCGTAGTCAACTACAGGCGTCAAAAGACGAGCTCTTTTAAAATAAGAATTGTGCCCTTATGTAGTCTCGTATTATATATGAACTTACACTTACCCATACAGGTTTGTAGATGAACCCACTCCGCTGCTTGAGATCAGCGGGATGTATATCGTGGTCTGAACTGCTCAACTCACATAAATGCTTACCGTCTTCCAATGGTTCGAGGTTGACGGACATGCAGTCGTCATCCGCGAAACAGTTTGCTTCGCATCCAATTTCTGATATCACTCGCATACTTTTTATTACGTGTCCTACCAGGGTGTGGTTGATAACTGGAAGTCGAAATTGCATCACCCTACAATTATCAGTGGTTGGATTGTCTTTTAATACTAAAAGAAAAAGAGAATGTAATCACTATTTGTCTTTGTCAGGCGAAGCAAAAGGCAAGTAAATTAAAGCTCAGCACCCTTTTTTCGCACAAGGAAAAAAATAAGCGATTTTTTCCCAAGACACAGAAAGGAACGTAAAAATATTTGCTAGTTTCACTAAGTTGCATTCTATTTCCACCCTGAAAAGAAAGAAAGCTAGTAGAGTAATTTAAACAATTAAGACTGACAGAACCATTTTTTTCTTGGAATTTCTTTGAGCTTTTTACCTCTTTTAAATTAATGCTGAAAATAAGTGGCATGGTCCCTTAAACGGATCTACTTTTAAAAAAACTGATATTGATTCGTAGTGATGATATTACAATGGATAAAAAAGCAATATCGTAGAAGAAAGATTCAAATAAATTGATAAAAATAACTCACCCACTAAGCTCTGGCATTTTCCGTTTGTAAACCAAATCAGGAATACAAGAAAACGACCTTGTAACCTCCAAAAGGACTGAGAAGGACGACGAGGCTCGAGACAAGATGACACAGCCATTATGCCGTCCGTACTTGAGACTAAACAGCTGAAATGCGATAAATAAACCGAATGTTAATCTGTTATTGACAAGATAAGTAATCAATAATTAAAAGTGAATAAGTTTACTAACGTTTCATCAGGAAAAAAAAAACAGCGCAGTTGTTTGGCTCAGCTTCAGAGATATCACTCTGCGATAACACAAAGAAAACAGTTTGCATCCCTTTGTGTGCTTGTATGTTTATTTTTACTTCAGACGTAACATGCTGAAAAAAGTCTATATTGCAGGTTTATGCCTTTTGTTCTCAATGACGCTCAAAAACAATTAATTATTCTTTATTACCTTCTGGCTCTTTCTCGTGTAATGCAAATCTGTTATTGATGGTTGAAAATAGAAACCAGACAAAATTGTCTGTATAGCTGGTTGCATGGCAAAAAATAATAATGATGACGATAAAAAAAATTGAAATAAAAAAAATTGGCTTAAACTTGGAGTTCTAGGAATTCATTGTGCAATAATCAGATAACAGTACCTGAGAATATTTGGAAAGTAAGAAAATTTAAAACATCTATCCACAATTAAAAGCGGAGCCAGCGCGCTAGCGCGTCAGCGGAGCTCCATTGCTAAGGAAATTTGGTAACCTATCAAGCCAAGAAATTTTGGTAGTGACGTAATAGTCACGTGACCGTCCGTCCGTCCGCAATACACTTCATACACTGGATATAACGCTGTGCTGAATCCCGTGTGGTTTTGGCGCGAAATCGCATGTTTACCCGCATTGCAGCAAAACAAGCAAAGACAACAAAATTCAAAAACAAATTTGTTAATGAAAAAAAAGTTCAAAAGAATACTCATTTGTCTTTTTGGTGGAAGGGGAAAAGTTCAATTTAGGCAATAAAGTTCAGGCGAAAAGTTCAAATTTTTCTTATCGGTTCTGTTCGAGCTCGGTCGGCCCACCGCTTGAGTTCGCAGCTTTTCGCAGCGGTTTCGACGCCAAATATAACAGAGCTAGTGCTTTTTAGTTTTTTATGTCCACAGCCATGGTTTTTACGGCGTTCCGAACACATTCTGACAGAAAAAACACCAGCATTTTCATGCTGATAGGCAGCTTGTCACGAAGAAAGAAATAAGTATTAAAATTAACTTGTCAAATGACAATGAACGCTCATGGCCTAGTATCCGGCTTCAGACGCCGACGACCCGGGTTCGGCTCTCAGCGAGGATTGGAATTTTTTTCTTTTATTTTTTCTTTCTTTCTTTTTTTTTTTTAATTTGACGACTTGAATGAGAACTGGAACACAGAATCTGGAATCAGGATTTTTTTCTGAGTTTCTTCTCTCCACACATCATTCCATTTTCATGAATGAGAGTGTTTTCACAAATTAATAACTGCCAGCAAAAAAACAAAAAAACAAAAACAAACAAACAGACAAAACAAAAAGGGGGGCTCCGCTTTTAGGCTTGGCTAAATCTATATATTAACATGTACAGACATAGTAAAATTAAAAAAAATCCTGACTTTTCAACCTTAAAAAGTCACGTTTCGAGCATTAGACAAGCTTTAGTCGTCAAAGCGAATCCTCCCTTTAAAGTCTGTTAAAAAAATCATGTTCGTAGTTCGAGTGCACGAAGAGATAAAGCAGAAATATTACCTTCTTAAACTTCGCTCGTTATAAACATAATGAGAATAAAGTAGAATGCAAAAACAAGAATTTCTTGCTGACAACTAATGTAGTTGTTTTTCACCTGTAATTTATGTGTCTACTATACTATAACAATACGGTAACAAAGGTAATGATCAAAGCACATCGGGACATCTATCTGTTTGTTGGACTTCAAATCTCCTTCTAAGCCAGTCAATTTAGATTTTTTTTCTCTCTTATTATAATTGCTATCAGCAGCAGTTCAACCTTTCAGTTTTACTTATTTAAATCAGTTGTTCAAAACAGCCACGTTTTGAGCGTTAGCCCTTCGTCAGAGCGAATCAAGGAATTGAGTCGCACTTGGTTAATCCTACCAAGAGCGTAGCTCCACCACTCTCTATATAAATCAAGCGCAACCCACAATTCCTTGATTCGCTCTCACGAAGGGCCAACGCTCGAAATGTCAGCTTTCAATCTCTTTACGGTGGCCAATTTACCTTATCAACTCAGTTGATAAATCCACAATTTTTGTGTTTCACGTCCCCTGACCGACGCAGCACCACAGTTTCTTTAGAAACTAACCCCTTGCTTGTTTGGCTCCTTCATAGAGAGTCAATTTCAGAATTCTATCGAAATCACTGTTTTGAATCTGTTTCAGTACAGTTCAGTGGCAGAAATGCTCATTATTAATGTAAGGGAGAGGTTCGCCATGGAATTATCATTGTTATACCCATGACCTTCCATAATTGACAGCCGAAACTTTTATGACTCTCTCCTTATAATTTTACTTAAAAGCTTTTTTTCTTCCTCCCTCTTCTCTTTACTGTAACTAGTATTCCACAGTCATAGTCTATATTGCTTTACATCAGCCGCTTCAAACGACTTTTAAAACGACTTTCAAACGACTTTTGAACAATTTTCGTGATTGCAGCGAAGTTCAGTGCCAGTATGGCGTCAAAGTTGAGAGCGTGTGGCATCCGGATACCTCGACCTGGTTGTGTCCAGGGTATATTGATAAAGATTGTAAGGGGTTTTAATTTGCAATAGGCAGGGAAATCCCCGAGGCACGGTCTTTGATCAGTCTTAATTGTAAATTCCAAGGTGTATACGGCTGAGTACGTTTATTTTGTCGGTCAAGAATTAGTCCGGACACGTGACTCAGACTGTATAGTACGTTATATAACGTGCGGTGTACGGTTTCAGAAAAAATGAAAACAAACGAACAAAGGAAAAAGAAAGAAAGGAAAATAAGTACAGTAAATAGCGGCAAAAAAGGAACTAGGAACACTATGAGCGGGAAGTGAGAATGTGTCTTGTTCCGTATTTCTGGCTCAGAAGTGAATATCAATTAGAAAGAAAGGTTTATTTGTGGGGGGGAGGTGTGGATGAGTGGCCACTGACAATGGTCCCTCTGTCATGTCCCCAGGTGCCTGTTTAGAGCAGGCAAACAGGGAGCGTGGGGCATCGTGGGAGCGCGGAGCACGTCTCCCGGCTGCAGTGTACCTATCCCACAATGCCACACGCACCACCATACAATAAGGAGGGCCACCTGGGGACAAGGCACATGGTCCCTAATTGGGAGTTTAGACATTCTTGTTTCCATTCTCTTCTATGTAACTTTCATGGGAACTGGGTACAAGTTTCTGGGTTTTTTTAGCAAACTGCTATATGCAATTGAATAAAAAAATACCTTCAAATCCCCCCCCCCCCCAAACCTCTTTTCATGGTAAAAAGTTGAAAACTTTCAACTTTTTACGTTTACGTAAGCCTTTCATACATCGTCTCTAATTTTATTTACGCACGTAAAGCCAGTTAAATTCACGCCCGTACCCACGTAAAATTTACGCAGCAGTGGAAATCAACCTTAAGTCTTCGCTAGGCTATTACACGATGCTCTCTACCTGTGGTTTCTTGCTGTCTCTTTCCCCTTCGTTGTTTGCGCTGAGTTTCGGTGGTAAGTCTCCCCCGCATGGATTTCCAGCCACTTGTTAATTGAATCACACTTTGCTGTCTTTGCTCGTCTCCCTCATTTGCATCAGAAAGTGGTCCAGTAACTTGTTCACAGACGATGAATAATTATGGACGCAGAACACAACGAAGCAAACGAAGCAATAAAGAAATACGAGAGTGCGCAATTGTCAGCGGTCGCGATTTGGTTTGTTGCTAGGCAACTACGGACACCATCGAAATATAAACAGTTGATTCCCGGTAACTCGAACCCTCGGTAACTTGAAGCTCTCGCTAACTCGAACTAAAATTGATTTCCTCTGGATTTGCTCCATTACATTTACTGTGTTAATTTACCCTCAATAACTCGAACCCTCGATGACTCGAACCTGCCGCTAACTCGAACTGAATTCTTATTCCCTTCAGGTGACTTTAGCCTCGATAGCTCGAGTCTCGTTTGTCAAAGTGTAATGAGACGAAACATACTCCAGAACAATGAAGTTATTTTGAATCAATATTTAAAAAATTGAGCAGCATTGAGCAGCATAGTTTTTATTTCTATAGTTTCTGGGTGTTTTGGTACACAAAACGTGTCAGTTCTTCCTGTGAAAATACATGTGATAAGTGGTGTCAGCGGGAATCCCACTCCCCGACAACTCGAACTCCCAATAACTCGAACCGTTTTTGATTTCCCTTGAAAGTTCGAGTTATCGGAAGTCGACTGTATAGGCAGACCGAGATTCGACCGCCCTTCGCAATCCTCGCGCGATTCCCACGCGATACCGCGCGAGGACATTAACGTGACAGTGAAACGCTTGCGTGACAAAATCTCAGAAATCACTGAGCAGTGAGCCCTAAAACTAACATGGCGACCTCTCTGTTTGCGACAATTTCCAATTCTCTCAGCTTTGGAAATGTTCTTCTGTTGTTGCTTCTGCTGTTCATTCTGCATTACCTGATGGTGCTCTACGAGTTCAGGAACATGCCCCCGGGTCCGCGATTAACGACTCTCCCTGTGTTAGGGAACATCTTTTCCCTCGACTCCAGGGCGGAGAAACTTCCCGACGTCTTTCAAAGGCCAGTATTCGTAATAGACGTTTTATGTGATTTCAGTTGATGTCTTCTGATTTTTTGTTTAACTGCCCATGTCTCTGTTCCGTTTATTAACCGAAGCCAAATTCGGTTCGTGCCGGTGTGGCTCAAACTTTCGAGCCTTTAAAGGCCGTTTTTGTGCTGAAGCCTCAGAGGCATTATCCGTCTGGGAAGAACTTGGACAACCAGGGTTGAGCTCGTCTGGTTATGCGTCTGGTAGTTCGTCTGTAAAAACATTGACACAAGATGGGTTATCCGTCCATCAGATCAGATTTGTTTGCGTGACGTTATGTTCTTATTTAGAGCTGGGTGATCGAGAATGACAGAAATGCATAATATATAATCAAAATTAATAGCTTTTTGTACAATTTCAAATGAGAATTTATGTAAAGAAAGAACAGATAGAGAAGGGCGCTACTTGTAGTCGAGTGAGTTTCTGAGAATTCCGAGTGGAATAAACTAGTGATGTTTGCGGAGAACGGTGTCTTAAGTTGGGCATTCGCAACAACAGTTACGAAACTCTTGTTTTTCAACAGATACATCTAGAAGTAAATTAACATATTCAGCAGTGAATGTGAAGTATGCGTCTCCTTATAGTAAAGAGAGATTGATTGTACTGGTTCTGAAAGACAAAGAAGTCCGTAAAGCTTTGGAAATGATCGAAGCTTTGGAAATGATCGAAAGAAAAGAAATAGTGTTGAACCGGACTTCTTGTTATTCTTCAAAACAATCATCTCAATAATTCTTCTTAATACAATTAAGTGTCACGCAAATAAAACACCCCCTCCAGCAAGGCATGTTTTGATCATTTATGGATAGGATGTCAAGAAGTTCCTTTATCATCAGGTTCGATCCTTAATTCAGTAATTCGTCAAAACGTCAACGTTTGGCCAAGCTGGTCAGAATCATATTTAGAGATCCTGAAATCCCTATTATGCTAAATAGCGTGATACTTGGCAATTCCCAGAATTCCGTAGTCAATTTTAAGATTCCATCCGGAGAGTTAAATGTCATCAAGAGACGTCTTTCTAAGAACACCGTGTCCTCACAATACTTTAATGACGTATCATGTCAGTAAAAGATTGTTTATCTCTCCATTAGATTGACCCAATTAACAAAAATTTCATTTGTTTTCATATTGCATTTATTTATTTATTTATTTTTAAGCGTGTCTTATTTTGCAGCCTTAGGAAAAACTACGGCGGTGTTTTCTCTCTGAAACTTGGAAGCTACAAGTTTGTTATGGCTTCTACTCCAGAGGCTGTCAAGGAGATGCTTATAACAAAATCTGTTGATTATGCTGGAAGGCCCCAGACGTATGGTCTTTATACGCAATCCAAAGGTAGGTTACAGAATATTCTTGTCACTTTTCGGGACGTCACGGTCCAAAACAAGCACTGAACCGGGAGGGGTCGGGGGTGAGGGATGCGCGATGCGTGGAGTGATACAGATTGAAAATAAAAAGAGGAGAAACGATCATTTTTCGTTTTTTTTGGCGGGGGGGGGGTGCAAGGGGGCACAGGGAGGGGAGTGTTGGGTCAGTCAAGCATTGGTGTCTTTACTGGGAAGAAAAGATAAACTGAATAAGAAAATATCCCAATAACACGACCCGTTAAACTCGAACGGATGTGTGATAGGGGATAGCAGGATCCCAATGGCTTCCTGCAAGAGAGCCTTTCTTGGCTCCTGGAATAGGGGTTTTGGGATGGGAATATGTGGGATTAAGATAAGGATTCTGTTTCTGATAGAGATAATCGAGATCGGAATACCTGCTAACGTACCCCTATACTTAAATCACCCTACATATCGTCCATCCCTAGAATTATGGAAGGAATGTTTGACATCACTGAGCGACCTGATTTGTGGGGAAGTAAACTTGCCCTGAGAACCAGAACATCGGAAGCCAGGCCGGTTTTCAAGTTCTCAATTTCACGTCTCTTTCTGTTTTAAGAAAGGTCTATTTAAAACATATTAAATTAATAGGTGCAACATACTTGCACATTACAAAGAACCTCAAAATTGGTTACTAGCCCTTCGTGTCATTTGTCTTTTTATCAGTCGCTTAGATGGTATTGCAGTACGACTTGTTTACATTTTTCAAACAGAGACTGGGAAATTAGAAAAGGTTTTGGATTCTAATGACAATCCCCTTAAATTAAAGGTGGTAAAGACATTGTTTTTGGCGACTATGGACCTGCCTGGAGGTTTTATCGCAAATTATTCACTACAGCCTTGCGCCAGTACCTCTCGAACGTTCCTCTAACAGAAAGGCGAGTTTCAACACAGGCCGAGAAACTGGTTCAGTTTATGACAGAACAAGATGGAAAGCCTTTTGATCCTGCAGATAGTTTGATACGAGCCGTTGCGGATGTTATCTGTGGAATAATTCTTGAAAATGGCTCTGATACAACGAACCCAGACTTAAACAGGCTTTTGAAACTGACCGCGGACCACATCGCTGATGCCGATAATAATCAGGTGGTAGCTATATTAGATTTTTTCCCGTTAGCACATTACTTGCCCTTGAAGGCTTCTGATCGTTTTCTTCAGCCCTTTGATGAAATACACCGCATTATTCGCAAGCTACTGATCGAAGATTTCATGTCAGCTCTCCTTCGCGCTGAGCATGACCTTCAGGCTGAATATGAAGAGAACGAAGAGAAAGCCGCTCACGTATCTGAAGACCATTTTGTGGTAAGCATCCATGATATGTTTCTTGCCGGCTACGAAACCACCAGCACTGCACTGAGATTCATCATCGCCTTCTTGGCTAGCCACCCAAAGTACCAAGAGGACATTCAGCACCAGTTAGAGGAAGTAGTTGGCAGCCAAAGACCCTCTTTGGACGACCGCCCTAATCTACCCCTCGTTCAAGCAACGATCTTAGAAGCACTAAGAGTTGGAAACACGGCTCCTCTCGCAGTTCCTCATGTCACAACCACCGATACAACGCTCTGTGGCTACCGTGTTCCTAAAGGTACCATCGTCTTTGCCAACATAGAGTCTGTTCATCTGAATCCCAAATGCTGGGAAGACCCCACAGTGTTTAACCCGTACCACCATATTGACGCAAACGGTAAGCTCATCACCAACCAAGGCAATTTCTACCCTTTCGGAGCTGGACGTCAGGTATGCGCTGGTGAAGCTCTGGCTAAAGTTGAGCTGTTCCTGTTTGTCTCATGGCTGCTTCACAACTTCACATTTGTTCCTGAAGAAGGGCATCCGCCCAAAGTGAAGGGTGCAATCATCCACTTTCCTACTCGTTACACGATACGTGCTATTAAGCGATAATGGGTCTAACCCTCATTCTCGGAGACCCAAGGGTAGATAGTAGGAGTGACGGAAAGTCTAAATGGGATGGAGAGTATTTGGCTTAGCAAACGTCAGAGAAAACAGTGAGTTCCTCCTCGTTTTCCCCCGACCTTTTCACGCCGACATTTTTCCTGCCCATGCATTTGCACTTTCCCTTTCCCCGATTACTCATCCTTGCCGCTTTTTTAAGAATAGGCGATGCTAGCATGTCACTATTCGGTGGGTTTTCTTCCTTGGTACCTAGCTAGACTGAACTCTTTTTACTGAAAACAGAAGTGTGAATAAACAATACAGTTGTTTGCCTCAGCTAGCGATTTTACACTAGGACAAAAACTGTTTACATCCCTCTGTGTGCTTTTCAAAACTACTACACTGGAATTTATGCCTTTTGTTGTGAATTAATGACGCTCGAAAATAATTACTTTGTATTTCATTGCCTTCTGGCCCTTTCTCTTGTAATGCAAGCTTTCATTCATGGTAGAAAAAGAGAACCCGGACAAAATTGTCTGCATAGGTGATTGCATGAATGGCCAAAAAATGCAAAATTTGCTTAAACTCTGAGTTTTAAGAGTTCATTGGGCAAATATCAGAGACCAGTGCTTGAGAATATCTGGATAGTAGTAAGAAAATTGCCATTTATTCACAATTAATGGCATGTACGAACTGCATTTTTAATAAAAAAAATGTGGTGTTGTGTCGAAAAAGAAGAGAAGCACTCTTAACATCAACTCAGTTGATATAATAAAGTGTATATAATAAAAGCTCCTGACTTTTAAGGTGATTCCATCGAAATAGAAGAAATATTTAAAATTTTCTAAGACTTGTTCCAACTGGTAAATATGTTTAGAACATTTCAAAAATGCAATAATAAATAGGGATTACCGAGCTTGTTTTGGTACAACATGGATAGCCATTGATAGCAAATATATGACCCGCAAGGTTTTCCTGAGAAACCCTAGTAATCAGAAATCAGAACTATAATTGCTTTAAAAAGTGTCTGCTTGTTTTGAAATAGACATTTTTCTTGCATTGTATACTATCTTAGTTGAACAGGAATTCAGGATATGAAAAAATAAAGAATTTGCCGCGTGGGTATATACCCTGTTGTACCTAATTAAAGACGTGTTCTTTTCGGCATTTAAATAAAAGTATCTCAAAGCAGATATATTTTACTCGACCGTGTGCCATTTGAATTTATGTCTTAAAAAATTGGGTCACCGAGCTCGTTTAAGGGAAAACGACCTGTCATTTCTCTGAACTGCTCAGTTTTCATAGAAAACCTATCAAGTTCCGAAGTTTTTTGCGTGAAAAAAATGATGATGTACAGAAAAAATGCGCAATGCAATTGAAGGGAATCACATTAAACCCCTCAAAAGGTGACGTTTCGAGCATTTCGAGCGTCAGAGCGAATCCTCCTTTGTGAGCCTGTTCAGTCTCAGTATCTTTGACTTCTGGATTTTGGTTTGTCAGCTGAAAAGTGAAAAAACTGAAACACGAGGTTAGTCGAACTGTACTCTTTTAGTACAGTTCGACTGTTCATTATTAATGTTAGGGAGGGGTTCGTCATTTCATCAGCGTGCCTTATTAAAATGCCCATGACCTCCCATAATTGACAGCGAAAACTCTTACGACTCCCTCCTTATAATTTTACTTAAAAGGTTTTTTCTCCCCCTCCCTCGTCCCTTTCAGGTTTATTATTACTAGTATTCTACAGTCATATTCTATATCGCTTTACATCAGCAAGACATATATGTCGTGATGCTTTAAACGTCTGATCTTTTAAAATAATTTTCTTGGCTGTAGCGAGGTTGCCAGATGTGGCATCAAAGTCAAGAACGTGTGGTATCCGGATACCTCGACCTTGTTGTGACCAGGGTATATCAAAAAAGATTGTAAACTAGGGGACATGCTTTCGCCGGGTGTTAATTTTTACAATGGGCGATTTCATAAGCACAGCCTTTGATCCGTTGCATTATAATCTCAACAGACCGTATCCTTGAAAAAAACAAACAAATAAAAAAACATAGAGCAGCAAAAGACAAACTAGAGACACTATGACAGGGAAGTGGGAATAAAACTGCTGGAATCGTTTTTTTCACGCCTCTTGTTCTGTATTTTCAACGCTTTCGTGGCTGACGAACACGCCGAAGGTCTTCATCCCGGGGGGTACTTCTTTATATACGCTATATAGGTATGTGCCGCCCGATAGGGTAGGGTTTTTGAGGTGCTCAGTCCTTAAATAGGGTATCCTTTTCGGTGTTTTTTGATATTGTGATCCTTAGA
This sequence comes from Siderastrea siderea, assembly GCA_964030785.1. Taxonomy (NCBI): domain Eukaryota; kingdom Metazoa; phylum Cnidaria; class Anthozoa; order Scleractinia; family Rhizangiidae; genus Siderastrea; species Siderastrea siderea. The sequence goes on from OZ034967.1 coordinate 11,624,935, forward strand.
TGTTCCTTAGATAGGGTCACTAAATTGCAGTATCCACCTCAACGCGCAAAACGAAAAAGATATGGTCTGTTAAAACTGTACTACACGTTATAAAGTTTAACAAAGCGATTTTAAAAGGACTTTTATAGCTTGTGTTGGCGCTCCTCACCAACTAGTTACAGAATTATGAGTTATCTTGTTTCCCTTAAATAGGGTGCCATTTCTTGGTTTTGGGCCTTTAAAGGGGTATCAATTCTCGATTTTCTACCCTTAAATAGGGTCAGGGTTTGAGAACCTTGGCGGCACACACCTATCCTAAATTGACGGGAGTACCCCCCCGGGGGTCTTCATTGACATTTTCTGAGAAATCGCTGTGAATATTTTATAGCGTTTTTGTGTTTACTAGAATTTTGCAACGTCCTACTCTAATGAGGTTCTGTCAAATAGTTCTTAGCTTACTAGGTTTTACCTCAAGGCATCTCAGTTTGTTTTAATTGTATTCCTTCTACATGCACATGCAAATATTTAGCCTTGAACTAACGCCTTACAGGAATTTTAATTTGATTTAGCAGGTATATTTGCCTGAACCTTCTTCTACATTCACAACTTTTGGGTACGCCTACTAATTTTATTTGTGCCTGGACTATCTTTTGGCTGGTCAACGGCACGGATAAAATTTTTGGTTCGACAGAGACGAAATTTATGCAAAATGTATTCTAGTCGAGCAATCTTTTGTTACCTGTACCATTTTCTGCGAGCTGCTGAACATTGGCAAGCTATTCCACAAGATACTCCCGCTGTACGTCAACTTAATGTATCTATCACTTGGCATTGTATCTGTATCTATCACTCGTTATCTATTTCCTGGTTCGTCGCACACGTTATGTGATTTCATCCACTTCTTTATATAGAAGCAAGAATATATATTCCGCATATTGTGGGGTTATCCAACAAACCCACACCGTAATGGTTTGAACGAGACAAAGTCATGCTTCCATGGGCTCCGCATGTAATTTAGTTGTTTCGGCTATCGTTTGCACCACATCGATCACTCGTCGGAGATACCTTCGTTATTCTTAGGCCCAGATCAGGATGTCTAGGGTCCTGCTGTGTTCAAAGAAATACACAATAATACATGGGCGCACGGAGATGGAATTTCTTTTCGAGTGTCCAACGCGATATCTCAAGAGTGAGCGTAGCAAACGAGTGAGATATCGAAATGAACACGAGAAGAGAAATTCCATATCTCCAAGCAACCATGTTTTATTGTGTTTATTATATAAACACAAAAGCCCAAAATATTACTGAAAAAAAATTATTTAAAGGCAACAGCAGTAAGCTTAACTGCAGGAGACAGGAGCATATCACAGAAGATTAAAGTATTTCCGGTTCAACTGATTCAAACAAACAATTTTCAAATACATTCATTGACACAAAAGCAAACTTTTCACTATTATTTTATTTTCATTTTATTATTACGACTCTTTACTGCTTTATTTGCCCGTATTAATTAGTAGACAATCTAAAGTCACCGTATCTTCTTGCTCCCGATTAAACTTGCGGCGTAAATGACTGGAACAGCACTTAGCGATTAACTCGAATATGGTCATCCTCAAATTCGGATGGCAAGTCGCCGTTAATTGGTCAAGCCTACACACAAACTGATCCACAGTCTCGTCTCAAAATTGAGAAATTCGCTTAAACAAGTGCCTCTCGAACAATTCAACTGTCAAACGTCCTTCCATTATAGATTCGCTGTAGCGTAGGTTTCAAAGATAACGCTCCACAGAAGCGATAATTCCTCTGAGTCAGCAGGTCAGAGTGTTGTAGGCTCATATTCATCACCAGACTTTTTTCTCGCAGACAATAGAAATCTGCTGAGGTAAGCGTCTAATTCTGGCGGCGGTATGTCTTGGAGCTGTCTTATTTAGTTGACAAAAACGACTCATCAATGCTACGTCGCTGTGTATTTTCTTTGAGTGTTTTTGTTGGCTTCAGCTTCGACAAATCTTTCCCCATCTTCGTCTGTGAGGGACACGAATCTTTCATTCGCCGAATTTTTGGTCGTTTTTCTTGGTGTATTGCTGGAGGCCATCTTAACCTGTTAGTAGTTCAGTTTCTTTTTTCTGAACGAGCCAAGCGAACAGAGATCGAGAACTACGAAATCAGGGCAAACCGTTGTCAAAAATGGCGCGAAAGAAGGCGCGTTACGTCGCGAAAGCTGACTGGCCATATTTTCACATGTAAAACTATAGTAATTTTTCATGTACCAATTACGATTTTTCTCAGTGGTGGAAATCTCTATAAAACACGTCACTCCAGTTTATATGAGAATAGGTTTTTAACAGCAGCACATGGTGATCATACTTGTATCGATTGTAAAGCATACGGAGTCAATAAGAACAGTCGATTTCCGATTTTGGGCAATTTGATATTCGTGTATAATGTTTGATTCGGCTGATGTGACTGAAATGGATGGATTCTGTGTTGCAACATTCAACTCACCTTTTCCGTCTTCTTTCTACTGATTTGCAGTTCTATCCATTAGCGGTTTCTATTAGCGGTGAACAGTGAAAGGATTATTTTAACAATTGTTTTAACAAGGAAGGGAAAACGGGAAACAAGAATGGAATAATTCGTTCTTTCAAGAAAAGAAGAAAATAAATTTTTGATATTCTATTTTGATGTGATACGAAACACTTCTTGAGTGTGCTAATCGAAAGTTAAAGGTTTTGGAGACATAAAAACTGGCTGATATGAGGCTGAAAGCCTTTGAGACGGTCAAAAAACAACACCAGGGCAATATTTGATCGCGTATGTAAACTTGATTGGCTATTTTAGTTTCCAGAATAAACAAGCAATCACGTTTCATGGAAATCCTTATATTTTGCCACTAATGTGGTCTGCTCGTGAGCCTGGGTGTCCTGTGCATCAAACACAAAATCTCCTCCGTGGGACGGTAATTATAGATTAACATGACAATAAGAGATTGGGTGACAAAATCTCAGTGACTCCTCAACATGGCGACCTCTCTGCTTGTCACGATCTACAATTCTCTCAGCCTTGGAAATGTTCTTCTGTTGTTGCTTCTGCTGTTCATTCTGCATTACCTGATGGTGCTCTACGAGTTCAGGAACATGCCCCCGGGTCCGCGATTAACGACTCTCCCTGTGTTAGGGAACATCTTTTCTCTCAACCCCAGAGCGGAGAAACTTCCTGACGTCTTTCAAAGGTCAGTATACATAATACACCTATTAAGTGATTTCAGTTGAAGTTTTCTGATTTTTTTGGTTGAACTGCCCATCTCTGTATGGAGTGAGGGGAACCTGTTCCTCACTTTATTTCCCACAACCAAATTCCTTTTTACATGTGCCGAAGTGTTTCAGACTTTCGAGTCTTTAAAAGCCATTTTTGGACTAAAGCTTAGTACGCATTACCCGTCCGGGATGAACTTAAGCAAACAGAGTTTAGTTCGTCTGGATGTGGCGTCTCGTAGTTCGCCTGTAAAATCAAGGACACAGATGGTTTATCCGTCTATTCGGTTAGTCATTATTTCAAAAAGAACTTAATTATATAAGCCGACAGTTTGTCCGTACAGATAAATCCGTCTTGTGCCCGTCTTAAAACAGACGAACTACTCACCGAGAAGCATAACCAGACGAACTAAAAGCCCGGGACTAAAAGTTGTTTGCCCAAGATCCAATGTTGTTTCATTATACTTTGTATTTGTGTGACATGATTTGCGTGACATTGTGTTCTTGTTTAGAAAGGCATGTTTCAAAATGACAGAAATGCATAATATTTTAGGTAGGGGTCGCGTTCGAAGACATGTGTTCATATGTCGCTACCAAAAAATGATCGTGGACAAATCCCGGCATAATATAATCCAATTAGAATAGCAAAATACTAGGTATCGTTTTACTGGCGGGTACTGGCGGGAAACTCTTTTCACGTGCAACACTTTGTTTACATCATGTTCAGAGTACTTCTCCTGCTCGCCACTTTTATGCAGGTCTATTTTAATCTCCTAAATTTGCAGCAGATGATTATTATCAATGCTCTTCTTGGTCTCCGCCGCAGAAGGTTGATTGCCATTGAGCTTCATAGGAGAATCCTCAGATGGCGAAGACGAAGGCATCGACGAAGGTTTTGGCGCCTGCCGCGACCTATGAATTCATGGTTCGAAATCCTCTATAATGATCCCTTGATTCCCGACTATTATTTCAAAGAGCAACTTCGGGTTAGAAAAGAAACTTTTGAAGTGATTTTGAACCACCTGAATCCTCATTTAACGAGGCAGGATACGGCAATGCACGACTGTATATTGCGTCTCTATATTGCGAAATCCAGGTACCTGGGAATCTGTGTGTCTTCACACCTGGCGTCGACATATTTTTTGACAGCTCTCCATTGTTTTTTACCTCTTTTGCCCGCTATGATCCGCTCCGAGGCAGGTCATCGGCTCTTTTGATCTTATGCCCTGCGAAGCTCGTATGTCGGTAAGCGCGACATAAGGGTCGCGCTTGTCTGAGGCTAGCGATGACAGGTCAAACACCTATCCAAACACATTTGTCTTCGAACGCGACCCCTACCTAACTCAAAATTAATAACCTTTTGTATTATGACAGATTAGAATATATGTAAACAAAAATAGGGTATAGAATGGCGTACTTGTGCAGTTCTCGATTGAAGATCTAAGAAATCCGTGTGGAATAAACTTAGCTAGGCATTCGCAACATTTACTGCATAACTCTTGTTGGTTTCCCCTTAGCTGAGCAAAAGACACATCTAGAAGTCAATTAACATAGGTATTCACCCATGAATGTGAACGACGAGACCCCATGTTGGGGTTTGATAAAAACATTGCGATTTGCATCACAAAAGATGTACGTATGTGTTCATAATTTGACTCCCCTTTCTTCACAAAAATTTCAAACCTTTGGAAATAATTAAAAGCAAACTTGGGAGGCCGGTGCCGAGAAGCGAAAAGAAATGGTTTTTGAACAGGCCTCGTGTTATCCAAGACAATCGTTTCAACAACCGTGAACTCTCCTAAACTGTGCCTTTATTTGCTTCATCTACGTAAATACATGCATATCTGCTAAATATCATAATGGCAGGACAAAATAGTGTCGCGCAAATAAACGCAACCCCCCTTTTCCCCGCACCCACTCCAACTGGGCAAAGAAATGGTTTGACGGACGATCGTTTTGCAGTCAAGTTTTGATTCATTTATGGACAGGATGCCAAGAAGTTTGTTTATCATTAGGATCCTTAATTCATCAAAACGTTTGTTCAGACTGATCAGATTTTTTGTTTAGAGATCCGACCTTGAATTCCTAGTTTGCAACATGATTTACTGAAACGGCGTGATAATTGGCAATTCCGTAGTAACTTTAAAAATTTCATCATCAAGAGGGGTCTATCTATGCATGACCACGGATGTAACTAAAACGAGGAATAGGGAATCGAAAGCCGGGAATGGGGAATGGGGCGTGGAAAGATGAAACTGGGAAACTAAAAATTGGGAGGTGAGAAATGAGAAGATAGTGAGGGCAGTGGTAATCATCGAAAAAACTTTTTTGAAATCCAGGGAATAGAAAATGTTATTTTCTCACTTTTTGCACGCTTAAATTACTTTATGACAAGGTAAATTGTGAGGACTCACTAGCGGTGTTAAGTGTTGAATTTAAAATTCCCGAAGTTTATTGTCACTACGGAGTGATGTGTTGTCTATAACAAGCAAAGTCCAAACGAAAAGGTGAAAGTAACCTTAAATTGATTTAGTTAACTGGTTTCAATTTCGAAAATTTTCGTATTGCGAATAGGAAAAAAATCCGGTGATATCGGTGTTCTGAGAAACAAACCTGGGATGCCCTCCATTTAACACCAAATTCTAAAATTCTAATTTACTTTTAAAAAAATGAACTGTATGTCTCGGTTGAGTGCATCCTTCAAAAATCGATTTAAAAGTTTCTCATTTCCTCAAAAACACTCCCTGTCAGTAGAAAATGATAAATCAAGCAGAAATAGAACACCCTTTTTCTCTACTATATTGGTGGTTGCCGGAATTATGAAAGCGTGAAAGTGTGATTTGTGAAGTATGCCCGATTTTCTCAATATTTCTTACTAACTTTTTCACTTTAATTTCTTCCAAAAATTCAGTATACTTTCCATCTAAAATTATCACCAGAGAAATTTACGATCGTTTTGGTTTGATCTCAGGTTATTGCTGTCGAACGGTAAGCGCTCAGGTTCACGAAGCTTCAAGGCGACGCTTTTATCCTTTATATGATTTAAGTCTAATAATTTGAAGGACGTTGCATGGTTCCAAAAAATTTTAAAGTCATTTTGTCTGTGCCTGGTGTAGTTTTTACAAACATATCTTGGAGGCAAGCAAAATTGTGTTTATCAGGCATTTGCTAATTCACCAGGTACTAGTAGAAAATAGTTTGCGTTGCTAACTGTACAAGTTCGTATTCTTGGGAGTTAAAGAGACACGAGTGCTGATTTGGATAATTCCCGATAGCACTCACAGTTTTCAATTTCAATCCGGTATCACTGGTATTTTTTCTATTTGTAAACCGAAAAGTTTCGAAATTGAAACCGGTTAACTAAATCAAATTTGAGGTAACTTTCACCTTCGCGTTTGGACCTTGCTTGTTACAGACAGCACACCATCCCGATAACATGAATATTGGCCACGACTGCCCACGTGCTCGAGTCAGAATTCAAAAGCCTACGGCTCTTCTGCCTTTCTTTTCGTAGTCGCGCCTTGTGTTATCGCTCGTTTCCATCGCTCAAAAAAACCATTACTTTCCTGTAGTGGCAATAAACTTCGGGAATTTTGTATTCAACACTTACCACCGCCAGTGAGTTCTCACAATGTACCTTGTCATAATTAATTTAAGCGTGCGAAAAGTGGGAAATAATATTTTCTTTCTCCTGGATTTAAAAAAGGGTTTTTCGATAATTACTACTGACATTACTATCTTCTCATTTCTTGCCTCGCACTTTCAATTTCCCATTTTCATTTTCCCATTCCTCGTTTTCCATTCTCCATTCCCGATTTCCCATTACCCGTTTTAGTAACAGCCTTTCGCAGCCCCTTGAAACGTGTCGAAACATGTCCCGTGCACCAATGTTTAATGACATCGTGTGACATCTGTGTGGTGTGAGTCTGGGCTAAACTACTAACACGGACTGATAGCTGACAAAAAGTTATTTAAAACTGAAAGGACTCTCTGCTATCTAGTCCTTTTGTCAGAGGACCATTAAAAAATTAATGACAAGTTCTATTTAAGAATCACAAAACAATGACAGGTTGCGCAACCTAGTCTCACGAAACAATCGGCAAATGTTATGTCAAATCAAGTTCCAGTGAGTCACCTTGTCTCGCTTACAGTTGCTTGCCACGGTTTACAATTCTCTCAGCCTTGGAAATGTTCTTCTGTTGTTGCTTCTGCTGTTCCTTTTGCATTACATGATGGTGCTCTACGAGTTCAGGAACATGCCGCCAGGTCCACGATTAACGACTCTCCCTGTGTTTGGGAACATCTTTTGTCTCGACACCAGGGCGGAGAATCTCTCCAACGTCTTCAAAAGGTCAGAATTCGCAATACACGTATTATGGTATTTCATATGATTTCTGTTGCGTTTTCTCAGTTTTTTGGTGATCGGCATCTCTGTATGTTATGTAACCGCCACTGGAGCAAAATTTCGTTTCCTGTCGAGGTGGCTATAGCTTTAGGGCCTGTTGATGATGTCTCAAACTGTAACAATTAAAACGCGAACTACATTGTATCGAGAGGTATTTTTCCCGTTCTGCTGTTTGTTTGTAAGGTGTTCACATGAGAGTCATCAGAGAAGCAGTAATGGACAAGGAGACTGAAATCAGAGCTCGGATTATTTGGCATGTTTTCTCAGGATGATCTTTGTCGGACGTGATAAATGGAAATAAATTGAAAATACGCTTACACTATTTCAGTTGCATAATTTACTTCGGCCTTCGACCACGATTGGGCTGCGTTTCGAACCTTACCCGTTATTGTCAAAATAAAAAGGTCGCTGGAACTTTTGGGTATTATTTTTGAGAATGGTTCACCAAAAGGTTCTTTTTGGCGTGAAATTCGAATCTTCGCTTCCTGACCGCGGATTCTTGCAAGTTACTGACGACGGCTAATTGTTACAAGGTCTACAAACGGATAGCAAAGGTTAAAACTGTAATGCGGGAGTCGCCGGACAAGTGCTATTTTGCGAGCGATAATCAGTGAGTTGCTATTTAGTCGTATACGCTGTTTATTTCCCTTCAGACCAACCTCTATAATGACTAGGAGGGGCCTTTAAAATCACTGTTACCTTACAAGGAGAACAGTGCGATTATGGCTAAATCGGAGAATAGTATAGTCCGATTTAGGGGTAATATTCTCCGATTTACCACAAGAGATTTTCAACAATTTTCCTATTCTACGACTGTAGTTTCATATTATACGATTTTCCTTTATGATCTTTCTAAGATCATTCTCCGATTGTACGATTCTTCCGATTCTACGATTTTTCCTTAACATCTTTCAAAGATCATTCTCCGATTCTACGATTGTTCCGATTCTACGATTTTCCCTTAAGTTCAGTCTAAAATCATTCTCGGTTGTACGATTCTTCCGATTCTACGATTTTCTCTTAAGTTCAGTCAAAATCATTCTCCGATTCTACGATTCTTCCGATTCTACGATTTTCTCTTAAGTTCAGTCTAAAATCATTCTCCGATTCTACGATTGTTCCGATTCTACGATTTTCCCTTAAGTTCAGCCTAAAATCATTCTCGGTTGTACGATTCTTCCGATTCTACGATTTTCTCTTAAGTTCAGTCTAAAATCATTCTCCGATTCTACGATTGTTCCGATTCTACGATTTTCCCTTAAGTTCAGCCTAAAATCATTCTCCGATTCTACGATTGTTCCGATCCTACGATTTTCCCTTAAGTTCAGTCTAAAATCATTCTCCGATTGTACGATTCTTCCGATTCTACGATTTTCTATTATTAGTTCAGTGTAAAATCATTCTCCGATTCTACGATTGTTCCGATTCTACGATTTTCCATTAAGTTCAATCTAAAATCATTCTCCGATTCTACGATTGTTCTGATTATACGATTTTCCCTTAAGATCTTTCTACGACCATTCTGCAGTGTCCTCCATGCAAAAACATCTTATACCTCTGCACACGCTTAAAGAACGAGGTATACACATTGTTTTGGTTCAGGTTTTGCAATTATTTAGTCTAGGGCAATCAATTCGAGTAAATAGAACGAATAATGCCTATCATCACGTTATTTTATTTTAAAGTATACATGCAAATAAGACGATGGTTTCGCAGATTGCAAGTAATGCATTTTACACTGTCCATTAACACTTACTTCTTTGTCTTACAATAAAAACAGTAAACGCTTTATATAACTCGTTAACCCTAACCCTAACCTAACCCTAACCCTAACCTAACCCTAACACTAAACCCTAACCCTAACCTAACCCTAACCCTAACCCTAACCCTAACCCTAACCCTAACCCTAACCCTAACCCTAACCCTAAACCTAACCCTAACCCTCCGGAAAAATCGGAGAATCGGAGAATAACAATCGGAAGAATCGTATAATCGGAAAAATCGGAGAATCGTGTAGAACTAGGATAATCGGAAAAATCGGAGAATAACAATCGGAAGAATCGTATAATCGGAAAAATCGGAGAATCGTGTAGAACTCGGAGAATCGCAAAAATCGGAGAATAACAATCGGAAAAATCGTATAATCGGAAAAATCGGAGAATTGTGTAGAACTAGGAGAATCGGAAAAATCGGAGAATAACAATCGGAAGAATCGTATAATCGGAAAAATCGTATAGTCGGAAAAATCGGAGAATCGTGTAGAACACGGAGAATAAGAATAATCGGATAATCGGAAGAATTGTACGTCACAATTCATATTTTACTATTCTCCGATTTAGCCATAATCGCACTCTTCTGCTTACAAGACAATGAGAATGCAATTTGCAGACTAAAACAATCGAATGTCCAAGTAACTGTTTGAGTCTTCTGCCGAGATCGCTTGCTTGCGCTTAGAAATGCAAACATAAACTGACTTCTCGCTTTCTGTGTCATTGAAACTTTCACATGGCGAACATCAGATAATTCCAACATTTTGGGGAAGTAAATGCCTTTCATAAAAGCCTAAAGATTTGTAAATTGAGGCCGTAGATTGGTGCAACTTCGCAAAGTAAATCGATGTGACATGGCTCCTCCGATTTGTTTTGAATTTACGTGACAATTTTGTTGCTCGCAGGAATATTCTGGCAACCAATCAGATCGCGAGAAAAACAATAGAACCATTTGAAAGCAATAACAAACGGTCGCAAGGCCGTTTGGGTAAACATGGGCCTTTAAAACCACTTGTAACTGGCCATTCCGTTTAAAATTTCTCTCCGAGATGTTATCAAGATCCGTCTATATACGACCACTTTGGAACACATGGCAATGACACATGTGCGCACTTAATAATGACCCATTTGGCAAATTTGCATTGATAGTTTTGATTATATTAATAGTATGTCTTATTTTGCAGTCTTAAAGAAAACTATGGCGGTGTTGTCTCACTAAAACTTGGAAGCTACAAGTTTGTCATGGCTTCTACTCCTGACGCTGTCAAGGAGATGCTAGTGACAAAATCTGTTGATTATGCTGGAAGGCCACAAACACATGCTTTTTATAACTTATCCAGAGGTGGGTATAGACAAATCTTTTTAAAGATTTAGGTAAACATTTTTAAGTGTTCTACGTAAGGGGAGATGATGGATCCGTAAAACTGCGAAACTAGTTCTGTTTTTTTAGGGTGTGGAGGTTGGAGGGGGAGAGGGCTGGTGGGGAGATGAGGGTTATTGGGAACAAATCCCCGGTATCTTTGTCGGGAGGCAGAGTTAACTGAATAACCAAATATCATTCCCCCATTTAACTCCAACAATTCCAAAAATAACCAAATATCATGTCCCCATTAAACTACAACAATTCCAAAAGTAACCAAATATCATGTCCCCATTAAACTCCAACAATATCAAAAACAGGACTCTGACTAGGAGGGGACTGCATACGGAATTCACTCTTATTGTATCCCTAATCTAGTCCCTGTATAACTTCCCACCCTAGAATTATAGACTGAAAAAGACAGTTTGACAGCCCAGAGACATCAACTGGGAAAATGAATTTGTACTGAGAAACATCAATTCAGAGGATCACGAAACAAATGCGGATCACGTGACAAACAAGACGGGCACACAATTTTTTCTCTTGATGAAGTTTCTGCGATAGGAACAAAAGCTTCTTCAAGGCATTTTTTTATGGAAACGACTTTAGTGCACAAAAGATATGCAGATACCTTTGGTTATTGCCTCCCGGTCTCTTTTTTCTTTCTTACCTTCAGTCGAGAGGATAAATTTTCCTTTTGCAGTTTAGACGGTATTTAAGGAGGTCTTGTTTACTAAATTATTTCGTCTAGAATAGAGGTTTCGGATTATAATGACAATCGTCTTTTCAATTACAGGTGGTAAGGACATTGTTTTTGGCAACTATGGACCTGCTTGGAGGTTTTATCGCAAAGTTTTCATGACAGCTTTGCGTCAGTACCTCTCAGACGTCCCTCTGATAGAAAATCGAGTCTCAACACAGGCCGAGAAATTGGTGCAGTTTATGGAAGAACGAGATGAGAAGCCTTTTGATCCTGCAGATTGCTTGATACGAGGGGTCGCCAATGTTATTTGTGGCATTACATTTAAAGATGGCTTCGATACAACGCGCCCAGACTTGAACAGGCTCTTGAAGCTGAACGCGGACCTTGTAGCAAATGACGATAATTTTAAATTAGTGATTATACTAGATTTTTTGCCATTGGCACATTACTTGCCCTTAAAGGCCTACGATTGTTTTCTCCAGCCCTTTGAGGAAATACACGATATCATTCGCAAGCTACTAAGAGAAAGAAAAGAGACCTTTGATCCAAAACAACCTGTCGAAGATTTCATGTCAGCTCTCCTTCGTGCAGAGCATGACCTTGAGGCTGAATGTGAAGAAAAAGCTGCTCACCTATCTGAAGACCATTTCGTCGTTGCTATCGAGGATATGTTTATTGCTGGCTACGAAACCACTAGCACTGCATTGAGATTTATCATCGCCTTCTTGGCTAACCACCCAAAGTACCAAGAGGACATTCAGGGCCAGTTAGATGAAGTAGTTGGCAATCGAAGACCCTCTTTGGACGACCGCCCCAATCTGCCCCTCGTTCAAGCAACGATTTTAGAAGCACTAAGGGTGGGAAACGGCGTTCCTCTTGCAGTACCTCATGTCACCATCACTGATACAACGCTCTGTGGCTACCGTGTCCCTAAAGATACCATCGTCTTTGCCAACACTGAGTCCGTTCATATGGATCCCAAATGCTGGGACGACCCTGCTGTGTTTAACCCGTACCGCCATATTGACACAGACGGCAAGCTGATTTCCAACCAAAGCAATTTCTACCCTTTCGGAGCTGGACGTCGAGTTTGCGCTGGTGAAGCTCTGGCTAAAGTTGAGCTGTTCCTGTTTGTCTCATGGTTGCTTCATAACTTCACTTTTTGTGCTGAGGAAGAGCATCCACCTAAAGTGAAAGGAGCTTTGATACAATTCCCTGTTCGTTACAAGATACGTGCTATCAAGCGAAAGTGAAACAACGCTAACCTTGTCTCAGTTTTGTTGCCTTTCAGTTGCTTGATCCCTGAAGATGTACAACGTATACGTTATGTTGACCATTACTGAAATAAACCAACTTCGTGGGATTTCCAGCCGATCGAGTTGTCTGGTGTTTACCATTTTTAGCGACTTAGATTTTTGTTAATATGAAGGGATTTTTAATGATCTAGTAACAGTCGTCAGTTCTTTCTGCACAAACATTAAAATTAGGAAGTGCTTATAAGGCCGCGAAAGCCAAAATTACTTCCAAACTGTGGACTGCAACCAATAACTCTAGAAGGCCGCCCATCATTTATTATAACGGTGCGTCATTTATTGTAGCTTCTTACGTTTTTTCTCCACGCGCTCTTTATAAATTACGACAAGTGTTATGCCACTGGTGCGAAATCGTTCAGGCTTTTGTTGCTGAAAAATAAAGTGAAAGAAAACACTCAAGTCATTTTTCAAAATAAATGTCAAAAAATAATCCCTGATGACGTTGTAAAAATTATATGCGGTTACAGGCACCTGGAATTTTTCAGGTATTATACAACTGGTCTCCGTCTCGATTTTTCACAACTATTAAACTATTACGTAATTTAGCCCTATTCAGACCAACCTTTTTTGGTCTTCTGGACTGGGGGGGGGGGGAATCAACCACCCCCCCCCATCCATATCCAAAAGAATTATAACTTCTAGCAATTGTTGCAATAGATTTTTAATAGTTGTCATAGCTTTTTATTAATCCACAGTTTCAATAGTTTTTAATCGGCCATTTTTCGGGTAGCTCTTAATCTAGCCATTATTACAATCAGTTTTGCAGGGGGCTTTTTGGTCATGTGTCATTCCCCTCGCTTTTATATATAACATATTATTAGAAGTATCTCGCCAACATTTGCACAAATCCAAACATGGCTCAATTAGTTTCTAGTGCGAAATTGTGTGAAGTTTTGTGAATTTCTTGGTAATTTTTGAGAGGTGTTTGAGAAGAAAAAAATGGGAGATTTGTGAAATTTAATAAAATTCTAAATATTGCAAAATGAACTATGTTTTGGAGCGAGAGTTTGAAGTTAAAAGTTAATAGATGGACACCAAAACAGCCTGCTAAAAACCCAAGTGTTCTTGCGTGGGGGCGGGCTAACTGGTGTGTAAAGATTTTTATCCCTTTTACCAGAGTCTCCTCTTAAGATTTACGATTTTGAAATTTCGTATCGCCGTTTGCTTATTTGAGTGTACGGATTAAAAGCATAGATAGATTAGGAGAAAATGGTTATTTCCAATAAGAAAAAAGACAATTTTGTAATTTGCATATTTGCAAACGAACTTGCCGGAGGTAAGAAACAATTGACTTTAACATTATTTTGACTGATACATACCGCGTTGATTAAGGATCCTTTTTTATCTAGTTGTTTCTAAAATTCCATGAAATGATCGATTAATTTAGTTCCTTTATCTTATCTGTATTCCTTTGAAGTATTGATAATTTACAGTAAACACGTGTAACGCATGGGAATATATAAATATAATTAAATACAGGCAAATGATCCTTTTTTAATCTGTCAATGTAATGTATTTTACGACCAGTATGGGATTCTTGTAAAACCGTTTTGCTGTTGATGATGATTGTGTTAGAGAAGGTGGAAGGGGGGGCTTCTGTATAAAATTTGACTTACACAGGGGGAGGCTTATTAGAGACGGGGTTGGTAAAGAGGGGGGCTTAATAGGGCTTTACGGTAACCGGGCTTTAGTGAGTTATTGCACTTACACCCCCCTGTCCTCTTTTCTAACTTAGGAAGCTGGTTAATTGTTAACTATTGTGACATGTCTACCGCAGTGGTGCGGTATTAGCAAACGGTGTAGCTCAGGCACGTGAAGATGGAACGCGTGCCGTCTCACAGTTGGCGTGTCTCATTTCTTGCTCAACTAAAATTGAGGCAAAAGAGGAACTGCGCTTGTCGTAGTTTAAGGCGTACATGTACCCTTAATCCTTACATATCAGAGGCCCCTTTTCCCAACCGCTAAAGCCGGTTGCGTGACGTAAACCTTGAGCATGTGTTTTGAAACATCCAAGATCACTCACTTTAAACAATCATCTCAATAATCACGGATTCTTCTAAATACAACTTAGTCACGCAAATAAAAACAAACACCACCTCCAACAAGGCAAAGAAATAGTCTGACCACGATCGCTTTCGTCACGTTTTGATTGTTTATGGATAGTATGTCAAGAAGTTTGTTTATCATCAGGCTGGTGAGATTTGCATTAAAAGATCTTGAAATCCCTATTTTTAAACTTGATTAGATGAAATGGTGTGATGTTTGGCAATTCCGAGTCACTTTTATGATTCCATCTGAGGAGTTGTCAGGAGGCGTCTTTTTAAGACCAGCACTCTGTGTCCCCACAAGACTTTGAATTAAGCTCTCCACGTTGTATTTTTGCTTTCATTACGAGGAGAAAGGATAAACGATTTTGTTTATCGATTTTTTTTTGTTTTGTGGGCGGGGGGAGGAGGCAGAGGGAGGGGAGTGTTGGATCAGAGGGTACAATCGTGTTTGCCTACATTGAGTCCGTCCATCTAGATCCCAAATGCTGAAAAGAACCTGCTGTATTTAACCCTTACCGCCATATTGGCACAGACGACAAGCTGATCACCAACCGAGGCAATTTCTACCCTTTTGGAGCTGGACGTCGAGTTTGCGCTGGTGAAGCCCTGGTTAAAGTTGAGCTGTTCCTATTTGTCCCATGGTTGTTTCCCAACTTCACTTTTGTTCCTGAGGAAGGGCGTCCACCAAAAGTGAAGACAGCAATCGTCCAGTTTCCTACTAGTTACACGATACGTGGTATCAAATGAAAATAAGGCAACAGGAATATACTAAAGACGCAGGGGCAGATAGGTATCGCGTAATTTGTTCGTGAAGACAGTCGGGGCGATGGAAAGTCTAAACGAGCGTTAAAGTATTTGGCGTTCATAAGAACCTGACATTTCAACGCCCACATTTTTACTGCTCATTTCAACTTTCCCTTGCCCCGCCGGTCTCCTAGGAAAGGCGACGCTAGCAATTTACCATTCTCTTGGTCTTGCCTAGACTTTCTCAAAAGTCCTTCGCTTTTCATTTCTGGTTCCGGTGGTGGGCCCTTGCGCGAAGGTCGAGCTCCCGCTTAGCCGCTCCCTCGCGCTCGGTTTTTTGGGTTTTTCGCTCTTCCAAAATCGCGTTTCCGTAAAAAAATTCTGAGCTCGACTTGTGGGCAAGTCTAGGTCTTGCCTCGCCTGCAACCTATACTGCACGCTCTTCAGTGATTTGCCTCTGGCCGGCTATGGTCTTGAACTTAATTGGGTGCGGGAACGCTGATTGGTTGACGCATGTTCTTCTTCAGCTAGTCAATGCGAACAGACAGGAACATAAGATAGTTGGAATATTCATAGGAAACTTATGCTATCTTCTGAATATAGTTTCGGTGGTAAATCGTAAAATGTAAATTGATGATCATAGTGGCCAGTGCGCTTTAGCTTTCTTCGGCACTGCCTTTCGACAGACCAGCTAGTTTACAGGCGTACGACTCAAACAACTGAAACAAATATTGCATATGAAACATAACATGATTAAAAATCCCAGCTGGCGGGAGGCAAACCAGTTGGCTATTTGCAAGCGCAGCCGAAGGATTTAATAACTCGAGACTGCCGTGACACAAATCCATGAAGTGCTCGGCAGGGTGGGATTCGAACCCGGGATCTACGGACTCGAAGTCCAACACCGTACCCTAACCACTCGGCCATGCTACCTCCGTCTGTGCGATGTGGAAGTGATTTTCTTCAACAAAAACGGCGCCCAGAGGGAACACTTTTAATTTTCTTTAGGTGGCTCTCATTCTATCTCTAGCCGGCTTGGACACTTGGAACATTACCGGCTCATTCTCGTTGACTGCATCCAAAGAAAGTGAATTCTTTTATGGCCTTGATATTAGTTTTATTCCAAAACGTAAGCAGAACTTTGGCTATAGATACGTCAGCCATATGTTGCTTTTGTTGTCGTTTGACTCATAATATGCCATTTTTTTAATTTTCATCTTGTTTAATAGAAATTGCATGTACTATTAATGCATTTGCACGGCTCATAGATTATATGCATATCTTCAAATTAAATCTGAACTATAATGAGTAAAAGATCCTTCCACCTGAACTACTGTAGCCGCTCAAATCATGCGACACATGTAGCTTTAATTTTTTTCAACCTACACTTAAGAGGAGGGCAAGAGACCCAAATTTCCATTTTTCACTGTGAAATTTTCTTATTTCACAGTGAACTAGCAGAAAAAAAGCTGTTCTTCATTTGGAGATCATCTTTTTTTCCAAGAAAGCCACCAGCTGACTCATGTACTTAACCGCCTAAACTGAACCCTCTAGGTGACTAATCTTTCCGACCAGCTAGCTTATAGGCAACAAGATACTCAGCCAGTTGACTCTTTTGCCAGCCTACCAGACAGCCATCAATCGTGACAAATCGTCGGTAATTTTTGGACTTCTTTGGTAGTCGTCAAGCAATTTTGCAAAGAAAACTTAGTTCGCAGAAAACAGCCTATAGTCATCCTCGAGATCTTGTCTTTCTTAGGAGATACGCATGGCTGAGAGATGCATAGGAAAAAGCTTTTCTGTGAGACAGTTAAGTTATCTCTGGGCTTCCTCAGCTGCGACTACTAAAATTGCAGGAAAATTTATGGGAAAATAGATACGACAGCGGATGCTCTTTAGCAAAAAGCATAATTTTAAGTTGCAATTAGAGGCAAAGAATCTTACAGACAGAATTCCCCCTTCTGGACTTCACATTTTTCAAGCTCTATGTTGGCTTGGCAGCTCAGCTAGTTATCTCTGGGCTTCCTCAGCTGCGACTACTAAAATTGCAGGGCAGAAAGCTTCCAGTTTCTTTTTTTTTTAATTTGTCCATGCTGTCAGCTTTGTCAAAGTCCTACAATACCGAAAAAATTATGGAAAAATTGGAAACGACGTTGGTACCCTCTAGCACAGGTACGTGACTCAAATTCTGTCAGGCACATTATTTGCCTCTGATCCCACCATAAAGATTCACTGTAATTGTTATTTTTTCTGAATCGAGATGACGTAAAGCGTGTGACACGAGATTCCCATGAAAACTGAAAAAACGATCGCAAACTCTGAGGTGGTTGGCAAGTTCTGTGTAAGGCTGGGTGACTTGACTGTAGGTTAGAGGCCTTTGTTTTAGCCTGAATCAATTTTGACCTTGCATGGCCAAAAACAATAAAATATACATGATATCTAATAATACCAATATTTAGCAAATTTGAACTGTTACAAACCACTCAAGGAGAAGCAGAAGGCTTCCAGACTCGTTTTTGAATTTGTTAACCTTATCAACCGGCCTAGGTGAAAACAAATCAGGAAAATTTATGGGAAAATGGATACGACAGCGGATGCTCTTTAGCAAAAAGCATAATTTTAAGTTGCAATTAGAGGCAAAGAATCTTACAGACAGAATTCGAGCGAATTCGTGGTTTTCTAATTAAGAGCATCCATTTGTCAGCATTCGCAAACATTTCCCAACATCTTAAAGCATCACGAGACATGCATACCAGTCTTTAATGACATCGCGTGACATCTTTATGGCATGACTCTGGGCTAAACTGATATGACTGACAGCTGACAAGAATTTATATTTTGTCAGATGATCATTGAGTGCTTGCAATTTAATAACAAGTACTAAGACTAACAAAACAATAACGGGTTGCGCAACCCAGTCTCACAAAACAATCAGCAAATGTTCTGTCAAGTTACACTGAGTCATCTCGCATACAGTTACAGGGTCATCTCTCACGCCTGAGTAGCCTAAACATGGCGACGTCTCTGCTTGCCACGGTTTACAATTCTCTTAGCTTTGGAAATGTTCTTCTGCTGTTGCTTCTGCTGTTCCTTCTACATTACATGATGGTGGTCTACGAGTTCAGGAACATGCCCCCGGGACCACGGTTAACGACTCTCCCTGTGTTAGGGAACATCTTCTCTCTCGACTCCAGGGCGGAGAAACTTCCCGAAGTCTTTCAAAGGTCAGTATGCAGAACACACGCAATGGATCCCCAATGATTTCGTTGCGCTGTTTCTCATTTTCTTTGGTGGCCCATCTCTGTGTCACTTTTATTAAACTGCCACTGGAAAGAAATTTTGGTTGCTGTCGGTGTGGCTTTAACTTTCAAGTCAAACTGCAATCAACAATCTTAAACTGCTGCAATTTAAATGAAAGCTACTAAGAAGTATTTCTCTGTTGTGCTGTTCAGTTGTTTCTAAACCTAATTAAATGCAGCAATGTTATTCACTTTTGAGTCTAGCCTTCACAGTACAGGGTCTGGAAGGGTATTCTCGGGATCCGGGACTCGGCCAAAATACGGTGCGGGATTCGGGAAAAAGCAAAATATCTTGACGGGATTCGAGATTGACTGTTACCAGGGAAGCAGGATTCGCCAAAATTTGGGCATGGGATGCGAACTTTTTTTGCTTGTCTCTCGAGAATTCGGGAAATCGCCACGACCCAAGTACACGTTCTAGCAGCAAAAGCGAATCAACCAGGCGAGAGCAAAATATCAATCGAAAGGGCCATTATCTACATCTTAAATTTATTAGCTTTTGCAGAAATTAGTCTTTCTTTAATGTATTTTGGGAAAGAAAAAACGGGATTCTGGATAGCGGTGAAAAAAAGTGCGGGATGTGGGATTCTCGTGAAAAAGGAGCGGGAATGCGGGATCAGGACCCCCCTTCCATACTCTGACAGTAGTGTCAAACGTGGGTTATACGAAAAACCACAATCAGCGCAGCTAATGGACATCGCTCGGATGTTTCGATATGTTTTCGATATGTTTTCCGAGGATGACCTTTGTCGAACGCGATCAATGGATAAAAAAAATTTTTTTCAATCAGTTTTTTTTTCAATTGGATGATCTGTAAAGGATGATTCCCGGCAAACTGAGTGCCAGACGAAATTCTTAAAGGGACGTAAGATAACTTGCCGAAATTACCACGAGTATTTTAAGCGCCAGGTGCGAGATTCTTAATATTGCGCAACTTTAAATCATAAGGATTTGTTAGAGAATTTGGCAAACTTGCTTTTTCAGTGGGGAGTTTTAAAATCAACAAAGGAAAAAATAAAAGTGAATTCCCCAATTCCTTGGTCTAGTGCATTTGTGTATGGGTGATTTGTAAGGCCGTAAAGCGTTCAGTGGGCTTAAGTCCACTGCAGTCATCTCTGTGCATTTCAAAATAGTGAATTTGCGATATAAACTTTTGCAATTAAGACATTCATACCGCAGGTAACCGAAAGGGTAACTTGAGAGTTTGTATGCATATGAAATTCGATCAAAAATAATCGCCGATTTTTCTTCGGAAAAAAACAACAACATCAACAACAACAACAACACCAACAAACAAATCAAAACCAAAAATATCGAAAGAAGCGATGAAAAACCTTACAACTTGTTGTGTGTTTCCTGTGGCTCCGTCATGGTGGCCAAAGTGGCAGGAAGCAGGAGAATTAGAAAAGTGCACAAAATTGCGTAATATTTCGCAGTCGAGAAGGAGCAAAAGCGGGGAGCTAACAAAAAAGGAGCAGGAACCGTGGTTTAAGGGTAAGGGAAGCGAGAAATTTGCACTCCCTCTCCTCTCCCCACCCCCCTGCAGGTCTGTTCATGATGCTTTTTTTTTATGCTTTTTATCAAGATTGTTATTTATTTGTCGCCAGGGTGTCAAAAGTTTCAGATTATTTATATTTAAAGGTCATGGTCACCTTGTCACTGGCGATTCCACTGTGGTATATGGCAATGGCATATGAAACAGTTAATATAGGTGGGCACTACAATCACTATAATTTTATTTTTCGTTTTGTTGGTTTTAATTATTCAGCATGTCTTATTTTGTAGTCTTGGAAAAAACTACGGCGGTATTTTCTCTCTGAGACTTGGAAGTTTCAAGTTCGTTATGGCTTCAACTCCGGAGGCTGTCAAAGAGATGCTAGTGACCAAATCTGTTGATTATGCTGGAAGGCCAAAAACGTATGGCTTGTATAACTTATCCAGAGGTGGGTTGTAGACAAATCTGTGCATGTTTTACTGAAGAGTTCAAAGCAAACATTGAGGGATGACTCTGGATTCGTTAAACAGTGATTTGTTTGGGAGGGTTAAGGATTATAAAAGTAGACTTTCTCAAAAGTCATTCGTGTGTCATTTCCGGTTCCAGTGGTGGGCCCTTGAGCTCCCACTCGATCGCGCTCGTTTTTTTTTGGGGGGGGGGGGGGGGTTTCGTGCTTCCGAAAAAAATTATTCTGAGCTCGACTTGTGGGCAAGTCTAGATTAAAAGCAGAACGAAAAGAAAGGATAAACGATTTAATCTTTCTTTCTTTCTTTCTTCCTTTTTTTCTTTTCCCTTCGGGAAGGTACTGATATCTTTGTAGGGAGACAGAATTAACTGAATAAAAACTGGACTAGGTATATTGGATTTCTACCATTCTGATTGGCTGAACGGATCCAGGCTATCAGCTCATATACCTGCTGTGACCAAATATGGACAATGAACACTCAACAACAAAATGAACAAAGTGAGCTGGAAGTTTTTTCCTCGCCAGCAACCCGGCGACGAAAATAGACAAGAAAATCACTTGGCAGCGAATTTGAATTAAGCAGAAAGTCCAACAGCGTCACTAACAGCGTCGTCTAACACAAGTCAAAATTGTTTGAAGAAACTGTGCAGAAAAAGAAATTAGAAATTTAAGCATTGAGCCTTGTGTTTACAATTAATTTCTTTCATCGATCGTGACGTCGATCATTAAAATTGAACAAACGGTAGGTTTTATCAGGAAGCCTTTCCACTTCAAAATATCAAGACAAGACAAAATAAAACAGTGAAATGGGGCAGAAGCATTTAATAACAACTGTCACACATTCATGACGATTCGGTGCGAAAATCATGAAGCAGCCTAAACAAGTACTAAACAAACTACAGGTGCAAACTACCAAGAAGGCCGAAGGAAGGGCGAAAATTTTTTTCGGCTTTAACACGCAAAATTGACACTGATTTACCTGCACTCGTTGTAGCTCTGTGTTCCAACAGGTCCAAATGCTCAGATAGAAATCGGATGCCATGTAAACGGAGTTGAATCGCTTTTCCAGTTGTTTGAATGTTGTTTTTACCATTCCGTCCGCAACCTCTAAACCGAGAACAACTGCATTTTGTGCTTTGCATTAAACAAACTATGATGGTGAATTCTACTGTTCCTCGCTACAGTAATCTTGCTTCTGAGCTGCATAGAAATTACTTCTTCAAGTTCAAATTGGTTCTGTCTTCATTTCGATCAACACGCACATGATGGCTCCGTTGTGGGAACAGATTACACACTTGTTCTGTTTCAACTCTGGTGAAATTGTACAGCTTCAATCCGCTTTGAACGATGATTACAACAATGTTTCGGGAAAAATCAAACATGTACCATATTTCAGAGCCAATAATTAGAAGATTTTTTTCCTAAACTTGTGCCACCTCGTTCACTTTCGAGCAGTTTTCATTGTTCAGCTTTGCAATGAAACGCTGCAACACTTCGCAAGGTTTTGGCGCCTTTTTCGTTCAGTCATGTGATCGATTCTTGCTCCCTTGGTATCCCTTTTCTCATTTTTCTCTTTCTTTCTTGATTTTTTTAAACAAAAATAGTAGTTAAGTTTTTAATAAAACAATTATTCTACTCGGGCTTGCTGGATATCAAATGATTATAACCAACTCGGCGCTACGCGCCTCGTTGGTTATCTATCATTTCATATCCAGCGCTCCCTCGTAGAATAATTGTTAAATATATATATATATATATTAAAAACTGGACTAGGTATATTGGATTTCTAGCATTTTGATTGGCTCAACGGAGCTAGGCTATCAGCTCATATACCTGCTGCGACCAAATATGGTCAATGAACACTCAACAACAAAGTGAGCTGAAAGTTTTTTCCTCGCGAGCAACCCGGCGAGAAAAATGGACGAGAAAAATCACTTGCCAGCAAGTTTAAATTAAGCAGAAATTCCAACAACATCACCAACAAGCATCACCAACAGCGTCGTCTAACACAAGTCAAAATTGTTTGAAGAAACTGTGCAGAAATAGAAATTTAAGCATTAAGCGTTGTGTTTACAATTAATTTCTTTCATCGATCGTCACGTCGATCATTGAAATTGAACAAACGGTAGGTATTATCAGAAAGGATTTCCACTTCAAAATATCAAAACAAGACATAAAACAAAACACAATGAAATGGGGCTGGAGCATTTAATAAAAAGTATCACACATTCATGGCAAGTTGGTACGAAAATCATGAAGCAGTCTAAACAAGTGCGAAAAAAAATACAGCTACAAACTACCAAGAAGGAAGGAAGAGCGAAATTGTTTTTCGGCTTTAACATGTAAAATCAGGACACTGGTTTACCTGCACTTGTTGTAGCTCTGTTCCAACAGGTCCAAATGCTCAGTTAGAAATTGGATGCCATGTAAACGGAGTTGAATCGCTTTTCCAGTTGTTTGAATGTTGTTTTTACCATTCCGTCCGCAACCTCTAAACCGTGAACAACTGCATTTTGCGTTTTGCGTTTAACAGACTATGATGGTGAATTCTAATGTTCCTCGCTACAGTAATCTTGCTTCTGAGCTGCATAGAAAATATCTCTTCAAGTTCAGCTGTTCAAATTTGTTCTGTCTTCAGTTTGATCAAACACGCACATGATGGCTCCGTTGTGCGAACAGATTACATCCTTGTTGAGTTTCAACTCCAGCAGCTATATGGTGAAATTGTACAGCTTCAATCCGCTTTGAACGATGATTACAACAATGTTCAGGAAAAATCAAACATGTACCATATTTCAGAGCCAATAATTAGAAGATTTTTTTCCAAAACGTGTGCTACTTTGTTCACTTTCGAGCAGTTTTCATTGATTCATTCAGCTTTGCAATGAAACGCTGCAACACTTCGCAAGGTTTTGGCGCCTTTTTCGTTCAGTCATGTGATCGATTCTTGTTCCGCTTAAATTTCCTTTCTCATTTTTCCCGTTCTTTCTTGATTTTTTTTAAATAGTGGTTAAGTTTTTAATAAAACAATTATTCCACTCGGGCTTGCTGGATATCAAATGATTATAACCAACTCGGCGCTACGCACCTCGTTGGTTATCTATCATTCGATATCCAGCGCGCCCTCGTAGAATAATTGTTAAATATATATCTACCCAGATTTTTGAAAACGGTACCGCTCGGTTGAGGTGTCTAAGTAGGCAATATAAAAATTATGAGTGCCAGGAGTCCTTTTTTCTTCTCCCCTCTCTCCCCTCCCTTCTCTTTTCTCTCCCGTGTGGTTTCTAGGCTCATGGGAGTAAAAAAAAAACCAGTTTCGGTGTCGTTCCGGTGAAAATGGGCAAATCTTCAGGAGCCACTTTTTCAAAAATCCAGGTAAATATACATATATATATAAAATAATCACAAATGACGACGAAACACCGCAAATTCCTTTTACACCTATATTTCGACACCCTGAAGAAGATCACTGAATGTGGTCGAAATATAGGTGTAAAAGGAATTTGCGGTGTTTCGTCGTCATATATATCAAGACCCAATTACAAATGTGATCGGGGATAGGAATTGTATGTGAGATCGGATATTTGTGGATGGTATTTCTGAACCGCTTCACCTCTCACTGACAACTTCAGTTGACTTAATTTGTTGTCGTGCGAACCTGATGGTACATTTGGTTTTTCAGCATGTCTTGTTTCAGGAGCTGTTGTTTTAAGACGGATTCCGCTCAGCGATTGAGCACTAAGTGCAAAAAATGTTTGCTAAAATCTACTCATAGCCCGATAACATTTTCAATCCTTAAAACATCTCACTTCAATTCACTTCTCGAAGTGACCCCGCGATGAAATTCTCAAGCATTCTCGAGAAAATTAACGTCAAATCTCGTGTAAATATGCTAAATACGAGCCATTTTGTTTTGAACTGACATGAAGCGTCTTTTTAATTAAAAAATATGGATAACTTCAAATCCAATTTTCTCTCGCGGGATTAGCCTGGGAGCAGAAGTATCGGTAACTTCTTACCTGTTCTCAAAATGTGACTGTGCTGCAAGTATTTTTTCAGTAACTTAATTTTTGCACTTACGGCTCGAATGTTGAGCGGAAATCGTCTTAATCATTTTTTACTAGAATCTGTGACATGAAAAGAGGTTTTGGATCCTTATGACAGCCCTCTTAAATTACAGGTGGTAAGGACATTGTATGGGGCAATGGACCTGCCTGGAAGTTTTACCGTAAACTTTTCGTTACAGCCTTGCGCCAGTACCTCTCGGATTTTCCTTTGATAGAAAATCGAGTCTCAACACAGGCCGAGAAACTGGTGCAGTTCATGGAAGAACAAGATGGAAAGCCTTTTGATCCTGCAGATTGCTTGATACGAGCCGTTGCTGATGTTATTTCTGGAATTACTTTTAAACATGGCTCCGATACAACGAACCCAGACTTGAACAGGCTTTTGAAGTTGAACGTGGACGTCTTTGCAGATGCCGATAATTTTCAAATGGTAGCTATATTAGATTTTTTCCCGTTTGCACGTTACTTGCCCTTAAAGGTTTATGATCGTTTTCTCCAGAACTTTTATGAAATGCACGACATCATTCGCAAGCTAGCGAAAGAAAGAAAAGAGACCTTTGATCCAAATGAACCTGTCGAGGATTTCATGTCAGCTCTCTTTCGAGCAGAGCAAAACCTTCAAGACGAATGTGAGAAGAACGAAGAGAAAGCCGCCCACGTATCGGAAGACCATTTTGTTGTTACTATCGAAGATATGTTTCTTGCCGGCTACGAAACCACTAGCACTGCATTAAGATTCATCATCGCCTTCTTGGCTAACCATCCAAAGTACCAAGAGGACATTCAGTGCCAGTTAGATGAAGTAGTTGGCAACCAAAGACCCTCTTTGGACGACCGCCCCAATCTGCCCCTCGTTCAAGCAACGATATTGGAAGCACTAAGGGTTGGAAACATGATTCCTCTTGCATTACCTCATGTCACAGTCACTGATACAATGCTGTGTGGCTACCGTATTCCTAAAGGTACCATTGTTTTTGCCAACACGGAGTCCGTTCATCTGGATCCCAAATGCTGGGAAGACCCCACCGTGTTCAACCCTTACCGCCATATTGACAAAGACGGCAAGCTGATTACCAACCAAGGCAATTTCTACCCTTTTGGAGCTGGACGTCGGGTTTGCGCTGGTGAAGCTCTGGCCAAAGTTGAGCTGTTCCTGTTTGTATCATGGTTATTTCATAACTTCACCTTTGTTCCTGAGGAAAGGAATCCACCTAATGTAAAGGGAGCTTTCGTGCAGTTTCCCGTTCGTTACAAGATACGCGCTATCAGGCGAAAGTGAAGCAACGATAAGGATATTACGATTTGCTGACTTGCTGTTGTTAACGATCATTTTTTTGATCCATATAGCTAGATATCCACCCTAAACTTGAAGTTTGCAACGGGCATTGAAATCAACTTTGCAGGATGTTTGACTTTTGAATTACCTGTTGTTAGCGAATTGCCTGTTGTTAGCTAGTGATTTTTGTGAACAGGTTGGGTTTTTAATCATTCACTAACAATTTTCAACACCTTCTGCCCAAGTGTACTGTGATATTCAGTAGAGCGAATCCTGAAAGAAAAAATGTAACTGGACATTTCTTTTTTACAGACTAATTATAAAATGGAACGAGGTATTAGTAAATGTTAAAAATAGACCCTTTTTAAGTGACCTAAGGCTAAGCCGATAGGTTTTAACGACCCCAACTAGAGAATTTAAAGCTTTTCCATTTTCTACTAGTGTTAAAATAATTTATAATGATAATACAAGTTAAAATAAGTTAATAAATACCTTGCCTTAAATTACACGACATTAACTGAACGTGACATTTTCTCGTTGATGACGTCACAAGGCCTACTTTTTGAAACGATGATGTTGATGATGATTATTCTGTTGAGTAAAGCTACATTTTTGCTCAGGGAATACGTTTTTTTCCTCCACTCACAGCTATTAGCGCCGGCTGCCATAATTCTTATGCCTCCCCCCTCCGGGCATCCCATAATAGTACTATATTCTTTCTGCGGAGATGGGAGGCAACAAACCGGCGTAGTCAAGAAAGACACAAAACGTCGCTGCCTGGCGGTGCAACGGATTTTCCCCTTCAGGCGTCTTGGAGGAAGCATATGCGCAATCGTGTACGAGGATGCAGAAACCATAACCAATGAAAACTTGTTTGAAGGCAAAATCTCCCGCTTTGCTGCACCGAACACAGATTGCGAAGGGAGGGTCTCAGGGTGGGTCGCGACATTTGAACTGTCTTCATGGTGTTTTACTATCGAAAGACCTTTAAATGCGCTATCGACGCCAGGGGGCAGCAAATAGAGTACCGTCAAACCAATAGGAGAGACCCATAGGGTAACAACACGTCTGCACAGACTTCTGACTTGCATGCGTAATTATTTCTATTGAAATTACTTTGAGCATATCCAATCTTGAAATGTTTAAAATGTTCTTTTTTGTCTCAATCGCACCGAACACAGATCGCCCGGTTGTTTTTTTTTTCCAATAAATCCAGTTTCCCGCCTCTGCGTCTCGATCGAGATAAACACGTGGGTGTTTTTCCTGGAAAATGTGTTCGGACCGCCACAAAAACCAGGGACTAGTACTGCTCTTTTTGGCGTCAAGGCTGCTGCCAAATGCTGCAAACTCAAATGATGTTCCGACTGAGTTGGCAGCAGAATGAAGACAAATTTGGTAACTTGAACTTATTGCCTTCCACCAAAAAGAGAACTGAGAATGCTTTTGAACTTTTCCTTTTCATTTATGGATATTATATGTTTTCCCTCAAGAATAGAACTTCAGTGCTCGCGAACAATCTTTTGCTAAATACGTTCGAGCTTTTAAAGAAATCTGTTTTTCAAAAACGACAACGGTCATGCGATTTTCGGCCCCCCCCCAAAAAAAAAACTGGCTGCCCAACAGCACCGCGCGATTTTCCGCCAGGAGAAGATGGTATTTTTCAGCCCCCCCCCCCCCCCCCGTCGGGTTGCCTTGGATCTCCCCTCCCCCAAATTCTGTACGGACGGCAGTACGGGCGTACGCTGAAGCCACAACCAAAATTTCTCACATAGGTCACCAGATTTGCTTATCCATACTGCTCCGCTCTGCGGCCTTTGGCCGCACAGGAACTCCACTATTAACCAAGTTGTTATAATTCTGAAAATGTTGTAACATAACATGAAATAATTACAATATAACATTTTGACATTATGTTATGATGTTATGCTATAATCTCCTTTCTAATATCTGCACTTCACGTTAGGACAAGAAAAAAGAGTTGCTTAATTTCAGCTTTACATCTTACGTTGGTCTGACTGACTCTCAAACGGCCCAAATTTCAGCTGCTCCCACAAATCAGGAGCCCAAATTGTATAGTGAGTTCTCAACCAAGTTCATTGTGTAAAGTAGAGTAAATTGACTTCTGGTACGCTACCCGAGCCCACGTATCGTAGTTAACCGCTTAAGCTTGTCATTTTGAGTGGTCGCTTGCGGTAGGTTCTACTTTGACCAGAAATCTCCATTATCACAGTGAGCAGCACAACCTCTATCAGAAATGCACACCCATTTTTAGAAACGTATTGTCTATCTAGAGCGGCAAGTTGACAGTTTCAATTATTTCTTTTCAATTACTCTACCGGGAAAGAAAGAAAACAGTCGGTTTGATCAACAAAATAGCAAGAGCTCTTTGTTGTTGTTGTTGATGATGGTGATGATGATGATGATGATGATGATGATGATGATGATGGTTAAGGTGCAAAGCCTGCAGCCGTTGATTATTACGCATTAATGAACATAGGTACTGTTGTGACAGCTGTCAGCTGTTGGGAAACATCTCCGAGAAAGTCACAACAGTACCTATGTTCACTAATGCGTTGAAATAGGTGTCGGCGCGTGTATCCGACATAACGAATCACACAAGTTGCGTTTAAATTCATATACAACGCATTGCTGGTTTACTAGTGATGGCTTATTCTCTGTCACTCTCAGGTCTTGGATGAGTTTCCTACTCGTGAAGATGGGTGGTAGATTTTAATTTGTTAATCTTCGCGGAAAGGTCACGTTAATCTCTTCGTACAATGTCAGCCGAGATTTGATCTTTGAAACGCAAAATGATGCGAATCGGATTGTCCGTTGTCCCTGTACTCACTGTCTGAGTTTGATCTTTAGCGAGAGAATGGTTGAATCTGCTGATTGTTGAATCAATGAGCCTTTCAGGGAATAAACCATCACTAGTAAACCAGTATTGCGTTGTATATGAATTTAGATGTAACTTGTGTGATTCAAGTTATGTCGGATACACACGCCGACACCTATTTCAACGCATTAAGGTGGCTCATCTGGATTTTTCCGAGTCACACCATCCCAACTTTGAACGGCTAATACTTTACTGTCTGAGTTCGGTGGGGCGAGCTGCCTAACACATTTACTAGAGACTGAATGATCTTGTCAAAACAATAGGTTTGATTGACATCGGTGTTACCATAGCAACGAAACGATGACGTCATGATTTTTGTATATCAGCAATTTTCTCGGCATCTAGACCTCTAAAACGACCTATTGTCTCTTATAGTCTTGGTGTAGATCTTGAAGACTGCAAAGTGCATGAAGAAATTCTATGAGAGCGTTTTCGAAAAAAATCGGGTTGAATTTTTTCCATTGAAACAATGTTTTCACCATGTGTCATTGCTAAAGCATACGGCTACTTTTCCTGAAGGTTTTATCCGGTTTGCTTCTCTAGATTTCAAATGAAGTAATCAGAAGTAAAATTGTCTCAAATATGCTCATTTTACACAGAGAAGCAACGCTTTTGTTACGGAAGCTTTTAGTGAAAAACTAGTCGATGAATTTTCTTTTAAATGTTGTGATCTCAAGTCTAACATGTATTGAACTATCCCTGTAAATCTCACGCTCATTGAATCATTTTAAGGGCGCGAAATACAAATAAAAGTATAAAATTTTCATTGCCACATCATTTGTTGACAGCCGGTTTATTTCAGGAGTTTCTCTTTTGTCTTTATTCTACATATTTGTGTGCTTTGGAACCATCAAGTTTGCCATGCCTGCTTGCTACGCTTTGCTGGTGCCGGAGGGATCGTGAAAATTGAGGTAGTAATTGCATCTTGTGCTATATGACACTATCGGTAGTGAAAGGGTTAATAAACGTCTATAAATTAACTTTCTTAAGATTTTGCACGGCTGAGACCTGCTCATGTAAGGAAGAGCTTTTCTGTGAGACAGCTGTATTTTGCTCCCTTCTCTGACTTCCCATTTTACAAGCTCCACGTTGGCTTGAACATGTGCTTGACAGCTCAGCTTGTTATCTTGGGGCTTCCTCGGCTGCGACTACTAAACTTGAAAAGCAGAAAGCTTCCAGTTTCTTTTTTATTTTTAAATTTTTCCACGGCGGCTGTCAGCTTGTCAAAGTCCCACGTGGACAATACCAAAAAATTTATGAAAAAATTGGAAACGATACCCTTTACCCTTTTGGAGACGGTACCCTTTAGCACAGCTACGTCACTCAAATTCTGTCGGGTAAATTATTTGCCTTTGATCCCAACATAAAGATTCACGATAGTGTTGTTTTTTTCTGAATCAAGATGACTTAAAACGTGTGACACGAGATTCCCATGAAAATTGAAAAAGATCGAAAACTCTGAGGTGGTTGGCAAGTTCTGTGTAAGGCTGGTTGACTTGACTGTTGGTTAGAAGCCTTTGTTTTAGTCTGAATCTTTTTTGACCTTGCAGGGCCAAAAACAATAAAATACACGTATTATATAACAATACCAATATTTAGCAAAATTGAACTGTTACAAACCACTCAATTCAAGGTGCCAGCAATTTTCAATTTGCCATCATCGAGTTTTTTGACATCGCAAACATTTCGCAACATCTTAGATGCATTATGTTGTGTGCACCAATCTTTAATGACATCGCGTGACATCTTTATGGCGTGAGTCTGGGCTAAACTAATATGACTACCCTGTACTAATAGCTGACAAAACTTTCTTTTAAAAGGACTCCCTGCTAATATAGTTCTTTTGTCAGGTGACCATTTAAAACACAGCTAGCAATTTAATACCAAGTCCTATCTAAAAATAACAAAACAATGACCGGTTGCGCAACCCAGTCTCACGAAACAATCAGCACATGTTCTGTCAAGTTACACTGACTCATCTCGCATACAGTTACATAGCCTGCGTCGCAGACGTAATATAACGCTATTTACAAGGTTAAATTTCGTCTGCGACGCAGGCTAACAGTTACAGGGTAATCTCTAATGCCCTAGTGAGTTGCCTAAACATGGCGACGTCCCTGCTTGCCACGGTTTACAATTTTCTCAGCCTTGGAAATGTTCTTCTGCTGTTACCTCTGCTGTTCCTTCTACATTACATGATGGTGGTCTACGAGTTCAGGAACATGCCCCCAGGACCGCGCTTAACGACTCTCCCTGTGTTAGGGAACATCTTCTCTCTCGACTCCAGGGCGGAGAGACTTCCCGAAGTCTTTCAAAGGTCAGTATTCAGAATACACGCAACGGATTGCCAATGATTTCGATGCGTTGTTTTTTTCATGTTCTTTGGTGGCCCATCTCTGTGTCACTGTTATTAATATAAACTGCCGCTGGAACGAAATTTTGGTTGCCGTTGGTGTGGCTTTAACTTTCAAGTCTGTGAATGAAATCTCAAACCGCTGCAATTTAAGTGAAAGCTACTGAGAAGTATTTCCTTGTTGTGCTGTTTGTTTCTAGACATAATTAAATGCAGCATTTTTCAGTTCAGTTTGGAGTCTGGCCTTCACAGTAGTGTCAAACGTGAGTTATAAGAAAAACCAAAATCAGCGAAGCTAATGGACATGGAGAAACTAGAGCTCGGATTTTGCGGTATGTTTTCTGAGAATGACCTTTGTCGAACGCGATCACAGGCACCCCAAGCTCAGTGTGTGGGTCAGCAGGTTGATTACGCAATTACAACATGGCTGCAAATGTAAGGTTTTGTATGGAATTCCCGGTAATAGATTCAAGAAGATAGGTATACGCAACAATTCTCAATAAAAGAGCCTTACCTTATTTCCATGGTGTGTTTCTTGCTTCTGGTGTGGTTATTTTGCTGATATATCGCGATTTAAGCGATTTCTTTAATTCCGGTGTTTCCACTCCTTAGGAATGCCATACAAATCCATATATTTGCTGCCATGTTTTAATTGCGTAATCAACCCGCTGACCCTCACACTGAGCTTGGGGTGCCTGTGACGTAATCAATGGATAGTAGAAATCTTTTTCAATCTTTTTTTTTTTCAGTTGGGTGATCTGTAAAGGATGATTCCCGGCAAACTGAGTGCCAGACAAAATTCTTAAAAAGGCATCGTATATCTACTTGCCGAAATTGACACAAGCAAATTTAATGGAGCTGCGTCACGAAATTTAGTCAAATTCAGCCACTGGAAACTAGCCACCAAACTGAGAGAAACATAAAAATAACCACTTAAAACATCGGAGGAAGGTTTAAAAAACACAGCAAATAAAAATGAAGGCACAGATGGGCAAAACTGAAGAAGATCAAAATGGATTGCAATTGGAGCTTTTGAAAACTGTTCACCCTAACTGTTTTTCAAAGTTTATCTTTGGTGTTTGTAACTTTAAAAACAGACGAACCCCCTTATTCCTTGGTCTAGTACATTTGTGTAAGTGTGATTTTTACGGCCTTAAAGCGACTTCAGTGGGTTTAACCCTCGGGCGTACAAGGGGAAGGGAGGTGGGGTGGATGCCACCCCCCTCAAAAGATTTTTCTCCAATTTTTCCAAGATCACTTTATCATCACCTGTCGTTTTCAGTAGCTGTAGGCATATCCCTTATACACCTTTTGACGCAGGTTTGGTAAGAATCGGTTACTATGGTTACGAGACATGACGTCATAAGCAGCAGGTGATCACGCCATGTTTGGGCAAAACTGTGTATATTTCACCTTTTTTAGGTTAAAAAAGCACAAATTGTACGCAAAAAGCAGCAAAGTGTTTAATTATGTCATATTTTACATGACTAACATAAGAAATGGCCGCCCTCTTGGATGACGTCACAGGCCCTCAGCAGTGCCGCAACACATAATATATACCACCTTAAAGGCTATCTTCCAAAGGCAAAATCTCTTCGAAATATTGGAACACATTAAAAACCCCGGGGAGGGGTTCCATCAACCCCCCCCCCCCCTCTTGTACCACGGTGGGGGTGTGACTTTGCTTGTACGTACGAAGGTTAAGTCAAACTCTGCATCTCTGTGCATTTCAAAACAGTGAATTTTCGATACAAACTTTTCCAATTAAGGCCTGTACACCACATGTATCCGAATGCGTAACATGAGAGTTTGTATGGATCTAAAATTCGATCAAAGGTAACCGCCGGTTTTTCTTCAGAAAACAACAACAAAAACAAAACAAATAATCCACAAAAACGTTGAAAAAGCTACAACCTGTTGTGTGTTTCCTGAGTTTTGACAGCTTTTTCGAGCTTCTGAGGCTGTTTTTGGCGGCTTTCTGCTCAACGATGGCTCCGTCAAGCAAAAGCGGGGAGCTAACAAAAAAGGGACGGGAACCGTGGTTTAAGGGTAAGAGAAGCGAGAAATTTGCACTCCCTCCCCCCCCACCCCCACCCCTGCAGGTCTGATCACGATGGTTTTTATCAAGTTTTGATTCATTTGTGAGGATGTCAAAAGCCTCAGATTATTTGTATTTGAAGATCATGATCACGTCTTGAAACCCCTTGTAACTGGCGATTACGTATTTTCTCTAAAATTCTAAAATTCTGTCCGAGGTGTTGTGAATATCCGTCTATCTACGAATACTGTGGTACATGGCAATGGCACATATAACAGTTAATTTAGGTGGCCACTATAACCACCCAACTGGCCAAAAAAATTTTTTTCTTTCCTTTTGTTTTATGTTCGTTTGATCTAATTATTTAGCATGTCTTATTTTGCAGCCTTGGAAAAAACTACGGCGGTATTTTTTCTTTGAGACTTGGAAGTTTCAAGTTCGTCATGGCTTCAACTCCGGAGGCTGTCAAAGAGATGCTAGTGACCAAATCTGTTGATTATGCTGGAAGGCCAAAAACGTATGGGTTTTATAACTTATCCAGAGGTGGGTTACCAGGTTAAAGACAAATCCGTGCATGGTTTACTGAAGAGTTCAAATCTAACATTGAGGGATTCTTTCTTCCTTTCTTTCTTCCTTCCTTCCTTCTTTCTTCCTTCCTTTATTTATTTATTTATTTATTTATTTCTTTCTTTCTTCCTTTCTTTCTTTCTTTCTTTCTTTCTCTCTTTTCCCTTCGGGAAAGTACTGATATCTTTATCGGGATACAGAATTAACTGAATAAGCAAATGTCCCATAAAAACATTTAACACGACCCCATTACAAATGTGATCGGGGCTAGGGATTGTAAGTGAAATCGGATAATTGTGGATAGCATTTCCGAACCTTCACCTCTCACTGAGAACCTCAGTTCATTTGTCTTGCTTTAGAAGCTGTTGTTCTAATCATCTAGAATCTGTGTCATGAAAAGAGGTTTTGGATCCTGATGACAGTCCTCTTAAATTACAGGTGGTAAGGACATTGTATGGGGCAATGGACCTGCCTGGAAGTTTTACCGTAAACTTTTCGTTACAGCCTTGCGCCAGTACCTCTCAGATTTTCCTTTGATAGAAAATCGAGTCTCAACGCAGGCCAACAAACTGGTGCAGTTCATGGAAGAACAAGATGGAAAGCCTTTTGATCCTGCAGATTGCTTGATACGAGCTGTTGCTGATGTTATCTCTGGAATTACGTTTAAAGATGGCTCCGATACAACGA
Source organism: Siderastrea siderea (assembly GCA_964030785.1). Lineage (NCBI taxonomy): Eukaryota > Metazoa > Cnidaria > Anthozoa > Scleractinia > Rhizangiidae > Siderastrea > Siderastrea siderea. The sequence continues at coordinate 11,659,654 of OZ034967.1, forward strand.
ACCCAGACTTGAACAGGCTTTTGAAGCTGAACACGGACATCATAGCAGATGCCGATAATTTTCAAATGGTAGCTATATTAGATTTTTTCCCGTTTGCACGGTACCTGCCCTTAAAGGTTTATGATCGTTTTCTCCAGAAGTTTTATGAAATACACGACATCATTCGCAAGCTACTGAGGGAAAGAAAAGAAACTTTTGATCCAAATGAACCTGTCGAGGATTTCATGTCAGCTCTATTTAGCGCAGAGCATGACCTGGAAGACGAGCGTGAGAAGAACGAAGAGAAAGCCGCTCATGTATCTGAAGACCATTTTGTTGTTACTATCGAAGATATGTTTCTTGCCGGCTACGAAACCACCAGCACTACATTAAGATTCATCATCGCCTTCTTGGCTAGCCACCTAAAGTACCAAGAGGACATTCAGGGACAGATAGATGAAGTAGTTGGCAACCAAAGACCCTCTCTGAACGACCGCTCCAATCTGCCCCTCGTTCAAGCAACGATATTGGAAGCACTAAGGGTTGGAAACCTGGTTCCTCTTGCAGCACCTCATGTCACAGTTACTGATACAACGCTGTGTGGCTACCGTATTCCTAAAGGTACCATTGTTTTTGCCAACACAGAGTCCGTTCATCTGGATCCCAAATGCTGGAAAAACCCCACCGTGTTTAACCCGTACCGTCATATTGACGCAGACGGAAAGCTGAAAACCAACCAAGGCAATTTCTACCCTTTCGGAGCTGGACGTCGGGTTTGCGCTGGTGAAGCTCTGGCTAAAGTTGAGCTGTTCCTGTTTGTATCATGGCTGCTTCATGCCTTCACCTTTGTTCCTGAGGAAGGGCATCCACCTAATGTAAAGGGAGCTCTTGTGCAGTTTCCCGTTCGTTACAAGATACGCGCTATCAGGCGAAAGTGAGGCAACGATAAAGATATTACGATTTGCTGACTTGCTGTTGTTAACGATCATTTGTTTGATCCATATAGATGCTGACTCGCTTGACTTGACGAAGAGGAACGAGACTCTGCTAGGAGAGAGCGTTTTTATTGCGACAACTTCTCCAACTTCTTTACTAAGCTAATAAACTACTAACTACAATGAAGCTTCTTTTAAGTTGTGCTGTAAACATGTTGGCGACCCTAACTTTAGGAAGTACAGGTGGTGCCAAAAGACGATAAAGTCGAAAGAATTCAAAAGAAGAACAGCTGAGACCAAGGAACCATTTGGCGAAGGAAAGTAGACTAAGTCCGGCTAATCCAGTACGACAAAACTTAAGTGCTTGCGAAGAAATTGTCTTTGAACTTAGTGTTCAAGGAGGTCTTGGCGAGCTTACAGGAAATCGCAAACCTGTCTACAGCACGCCCTTAGTTGCGCACCCAGACAGGAAAACTGTTAGAAGGGAAGGCATTGCACTAGGATCAACAATTACACTACACAAGACTGGAAAAACAACTAAATCATAACCCTAAAATTAGCTTCATAACATAGTTATCCACCCTAAACTTGAAGTTTGCAATTACGGATATTGAAATCAACTTTGCAGTATGTTTGACCTGTCGACTTACCTACTGTTTGCGATTCTATAAAGCTAGTGATTTTTGTGAACAGGTTGGGTTTTTTTAATCTTCAGCAAAGTCAAACCCTGAACGAAAAAAACGCAACTGCACACTTAATTGTTTACTGACTAATTATAAAATAGAACAAAGTGTCATGATCGGTAAATGTCAAAAGTAAACCCTTCTTAAATGACCTAAGGCTTGGCCACTAGCTTTTAACCACCCCTACCAGAGAATTTAAGGCTTTTCCATTTTCAACTAGTGTTAAAGTAATTCATTATGATAATACAAATTATAATAAGTTAATAAACTGACCTTGCCAAGTTTAATCACACAAGATTGCTGTAAGTATCACGTGGCATTTCTTTGGTGATGACGTCATAAGCCTATTTTTTAGAGCGAGGGGCGTGTACTGCAACATTTTGAAAACGGTTGTTGTTAAAAGAAATTATAGGAATGTACTTACGCCTTTTATGGTGGTATCCGTCCGTATATTTTGAAATTTTTTAACGCTTACTATGTCACATGACCTATTTTCGGCTCTTTTAAGGAGTCATAAAACAAGGGAGCAAAAAAAGATAAACGTGGCTGTCCCTTCCCCATCTACAACTAAGGAGTTTATCCATTAAAAGTCACTTCCAAGTGACGTGACTAAAATTTCTATTTGAAAAGTTAATGAATTAGTTAGAACAGGGATACTATTCTGGTTGAAAAGCCTTGTTTTCAGGATGATTAGACAATGCTTTCACTTCAAATAAAAAATATGCCATATTTTACCCGAGTCAAGCCTTAGCAATTACTGAAATTAATAACCTTTTTTTTTGCTTCATAAATGACGTCCTAAAATTAAAATTATTAGTGATTACAAGAAGCTCGATAACACTTCTTAAAAAACCAGTTTTTCATTCTGATTTTTCGTGACTACGAAATTAAATCGTCATTTTATTTGAAGAGGAATTCTCATCGTGTACAATTTTTCCTCACTTTTATCACAGGGTTATAGAATTATCTCACCAACATTTTGACTTACCCAAACCTGCCCAAATTAGTATGGATTTCTGAATTTGAAACTATGAATATATGAGATTCATATATTTGAACTGCGGAATGAAGAAATAAATGTAAAGAAGATCCTCGCAGTTATTAACGCAACTTATGTAGTTGCGAAAAGAAAACCTGAAAAAATCAGGCTTGCCGGGATTCGAACCCTGACCTCTGCGATACCGGTGCAGCGCTCTAACCACTAATAACTGCGAGGATCTTCTTTACATTTATTTCTTCATTCCGCAGTTCAAATATATGAATCTCATATATTCATAGTTTCATCTCCATCTTTCCCAAGTATATTACGAACCAATTTAGTGACCAGCTCCCAGTTGGCTTGATAGCTCAATTGGTTAGAGCGCTGCACCGGTATCGCAGAGGTCAGGGTTCGAATCCCGGCAAGCCTGATTTTTTCAGGTTTTCTTTTCGCAATTGCATAAGTTGCGTTAATAACTGCGAGGATCTTCTTTACATTTATTTCTGAATTTCTTGGTGGTTTTTGAGGGATGTTTGTATGTGAAGAAAAGGGGGAGTAGGAAACTATTAATTTGAACATTTTTTGGATATTAAGTACGGTGTTAATCGAGGGTCTTTTTTATACAGTTGTACCTAACATTTAGTGAAAAAGTTGTGAATTTAATTTCTTATGAAATTATGAATATATGAAGTTCATATATTTGAACTGCGGAATGAAGAAATAAATGTAAAGAAGATCCTCGCAGTTATTAACGCAACTTATGCAGTTGCGAAAAGAAAGCCTGAAAAAATCAGGCTTGCCGGCAAGCCTGATTTTTTCAGGCTTTCTTTTCGCAACTGCATAAGTTGCGTTAATAACTGCGAGGATCTTCTTTACATTTATTTAATTTCTTATGTTATCGTAGATGGTTTTGAAGTATTGATAATTTGCAATGAAATATCTGCAACTACACGGGAACAAATACAAGCGGATGATTTTTTTAAGTTTTTGTAAGCAATGTATGTTTCACTAGCAGTAAGGGATCTTTAAAACGTTTTTGTTGATGATGATAATTATTTTGTTGAGTAAAGCTTCATTTTTGCTCAGGGAATACGTTTTTTCGCCATTTACATGAATGTAAACAGCTGTCAGCGGTACAGCTGCCATAATATTTTTGCCCTCCTGGGCATCCCACAATAGTACTATTATGGGAGGGAGGGAGAACTGTCTTCATGATGTTTTACCATCGAAAGACCTTTAAATGCGCTATCGACGCCAGGGGGCAGCTAAATAGAGTACCGCCAAACCAATAGGAGAGAGCCATGGGATAATAACCCGTTTACACGGACTTCTGTCTTGCACGCATAATATATTTATTTCCTATTCACTCAAGCACTCAAAATGTTCCCAACTCCACAAAACCGAACCACTACGTGCAGTCCCACTTTCATTCCTTTCCGAAAGTTTCCTCTTGGGAGTCAAAGGTTCACAATATGTTGGCAAAAATCTCGCCTTTTTCACCACAAAAGCGGCCTTTTGTCTTTCGTCTTATCCGCTCACCGATCGCTGCCGACACGGGTACGCGCTATCGCAACAAAATTGCTTCCGACCCCGGGTTAACCCCGCACATAGTGCACATACTGCCAGTTTGGGATTCCTGTGGTCTGACTGGCTCTCAAAGGCCCCAAATTTTAGTGTTTCCACAAATTGCAAAGCGAGTTCTGAACCAAGGTTATTGTGTACAGTAGAGTAAATTCACCTCTGGTAAGATACCCGACCCCACGTATATGTTATTAGCCGCTAAAGCTTGTCTTTTTGGGTAGTCGATTGCAGTAGGTTCTACGTTGACCAGAAATTTCCATTATTACAGTGAGCAGCACAAAGTCTATCAGAAATGCACATCCAGTTTTAGAAACTTATTGTCTGTCTAGAAAACAGCGGCCAGTTGACAGTTTCAATTATTTCCTTTTAATTACAATACTGGGAAAGATTGAAAACAGTCGGTTTGATCACCAAAATAGCAGGAGCTCTTTGTTGTTGTTGTTGCTGTTGTCGATGATGATGATGATGATGATGATAGTTAAGGTGCAAAACTTGTAGTCGTGGATTAATACGGTTATCATACCGGCAGAGTTGCACGGCGGCAGCGGTAACATTTGTTGTGTCAAAATATTAAATGAGCTTAATAATAACGACACCTTCCGTAACCAGTTTGACCTTTATTTTATTGCTATACGACTCAACGCTTCTAAATCTTTTCTAGGCTCAAAAAAAAGTGTTGTGACCATATAATAGTTTCAGGACCCATGTTGATAGCAGTTTTTATAACTGAAATGGTCATCCTGCATAAATATGTTTATTTATTATTATTATTATTAAAAAAAATTGCTCATCAGCAGCTTGTCAAGACTTTCACATTTCCCTCACTATTACTCAGACAGTATAGGGACTGATATAGTTCCTCCCTTTCTCTCTGTACGAGACTCTCATTCTCAAACCGTACACCAAGAACAACAAAGCGATGGGAGGTTGCGTGACAAACCTTCACCAATCACTCACCAATGACGCACCAGCAAGTCACTTTGTTTGGTGTCAGTTGCATTAACATGGCGCCGTCTCTGCTTGCCACGGTTTACAATTCTCTCCGCCTTGGAAATGTTCTTCTGTTGTTGCGTCTGCTGTCCATTCTGCATTACATGATGGTTGGTCTACGAGTTCAGGAACATGCCCCTGGGTACGCGATTAACGACTATCCCTGTGTTAGGGAACATCTTCTCCTTCGACTCCAGGGCAGAGAAACTAACAGACACTTTCCAAAGTTTAGTTGTTCAACACAGTAGAAGTAGGTCCTCGCAATCTCGAATTTTCAAGGAAGACGGAAACTGGTCGTTTGATATCGATACCTAACGGGAGTTCGAAATAGCAAGAGTGGTGTCAAAAGTCGTTGTGTTTTTTCTTTTTAGAACATCACCTCTTATGTCAGAGGACACTGTCCAATGTGTTTAGATGTCAGCAACACATTGACCTGTACTTATGGCCTGTAGAATATGCCCGGGGGGGACTCCCATATGAAAGGGACGGGGATGCTTGTCGGAAAATTAGAATTAAGACCCTAAAGGAGACCAATCTGGGTGTGGCTCAGGCTTTATTTGACCCCTAAAGGAGACCATGCTTAAACAGACAACCAAATAAGACCTAAAAGGATTTAAACTGTACTCAAGATGTTTACATTGAATGTTGTATTCTGTTATTAGATTTTAGAAGCACTGTCTTAAATCTTTAGTTTTCGCTCACATTCTACTCTAAGCGATACCTGTATGATTAAAAATATTGGCATTCTGTCCTGAACACCCTAAGTGAGACCAAAATCTGCAATTTACAAACCTAAGCTAGACGACGAGCATCCCCGTCACTTTCATATGGGAGTCTCCCCCAGTAGTTATATAGTTGGGGGTTCGGGAGCATTTTTTCAAAATGCTCTCTAACCAAACCCAACTATATATCTACTTTCCATCTGATGGTATTATTTGATGAAATCTATATGTTTTTATTTCATGCGGAAACGAACGCATTTTTACATCGCGTGACTTCATACAACAGGAAGTCTGAATGGGACTTTCCCGAGGAAATGAGTCATCAGACAGTCGTACGATATCTCATCAACCAATCAAAAACGTACCCATAAATTATTTTTCCCGATAAATTTATCAGAAGTTTCTGCATTTTGATAAAATATCAGCAGTCGATACATTTTTGAATTGCATAATGTCCGTAAGCGTGACTTTTGATTCCATCATTTGATATATATCTTTTGTCGTCGAAACAGCTGAGTGACACTTTGTTTATTTCATAACTTCCAAGTTGATGTTCACTGCTTCTGATTGTCTTCATGGTATGATGTATTTGTTTGTTATTAAATAGTACTTCTTTATAATGTTCATGTTTGATGTTGTTCTTTATTATGTTCTTCTTGATTCCTTTGGCTGTTTTTCCTACTTTCTGGTTGTCTTTTATGTAACTGTACATTTTTGATCGCAAACCGACAAATTCTGTGATTGGTATTCCAGCTGCTTCATCTTTGAATTTACCGATTACCTTTTTGTTTGTCTTATCGAAATACGGAGAGTTTTCTGGATAGTCGCTGTTGTCAAATCGATCTTTGTCATTCCAAAAGTCTTGGTACACATCTTTAGCTTCAATCTCATATGTTAGACTGTCTGTGTCAGTGAATAGTAGTCTAGCCTTATTACCATACTTTTCTTTTATGTAGTTATAATGAAAATCATACATTAGAGTTTTGCTTAGATCAAGAATACACATACCTACATATGCCGGCCTGTTTAGAGTTAGCGTTTCTTTGATTTTATGCACTGCTACCAGATTTTCATTGAATATTTTGCTACTTACATAAGTTGGTTTAGAAGCCATTTTCAATAATTTCTTTTCATCAGTAATAAGTCTGACATCAACTCTCTTTCTTATGTTCTCCATAGTTTTACCAAACACTGAGTTATTCATTAACTTGAAGAAATCTTTTTCGAATGAATTTTTCGCTTGAGTACGTTTTTGTGTATTGAAGTCAATGTATTGTTTGAGCCAAGGTGACTGATTGAATTCTAATACTCTGTGCACTTTCTTTACTTTCAATCCAAGATCAATATACAACTGTAGATTTCTATAGTGTAGAACATATTTTTCTTTGTCGCATAAAGTAGGGATCAGTTTGTGTACTAGTCCTGTCGATATGTTGAACTTTTTCTGTATGTTCTTACAATATCCAGACAACATGTCATCAGTTACTTTAACCTTTTCCGGTCCTAGAGGGTAGTCGTTATGAAGATCATGCAACTCTTTGGGGTATTCTAGATCAACTTCTAGTATTAACCCTTTATTGCTGTCTTCATTATATTGAGCTAAATTTATTTTATTAATCTGCTTTTCCGTCAACCATTTGAAACCGCCAGTAGGGAGATATTGACTCATAGCCCAACCGTATAAATTATTAGCATCAAGGTACATGATATACTTTGAGGGCACCTTCTCGTCGTATTCTCTCATGTACTTGTTGTTTGCTTTACCATATCGATTGGCTATATAAGATATACCACCACGCATACCTTTTTCAATGAATTGAAACATGTCTATGTCTGTCATTAGTTCCAATTTGATATTGGTCATCTTCAACATAGCATCCCATGACAAACCAGGAGATGTAAAGTAGTGACAGGGATCAAGTTTATAATACTGAAGACAGGTCTTACGGAAGTTTTCAAACACGTCAGCTAATAGAAGAATATCAGACTTAAGATATAGATTGTGGTATTCACCCATCGTTTGTAATTGAAATGTATTCCACACGTTTTGAGCATGGCTATAATCCTCATCTGTTATGTGCTCATTATTCAATATGCTGTAAAATTCTTCTTTAGTTGGCAATTCTGTTTTATCGAATTTTTCAAAACTGTCCATGAAATCGTATGGATAAATACCTTTTCGCGTCATAAGATTGAATTTTTCTTTTTTGAATTTTTTGCTTGTATATTTCAAAGCTTCTGCCGGCAAATTACTGACTAATTTATCCAAACTTGAGCTCATAAACTGGAAACTATCAATGAAGGTAAGATGATTACCAAGCATGAAAGCCATATATTTTTCCATATTGTTCGGTATGGCATTGATATTCATTTGTTTCTCCTCTCCATTCTTATTTTTGTATGCATGTTTCTTAACAATAGCTCCAATCTCTTGCATTATAAAATGACTGTCATAACCTCTTAGATTATGGAATATAACAGGAATTTTAATTTCTTCTGGATTTATTCTAAGTTTCAGATTACAGTCTTGATGTGCTGAGCCTCTGTATTTGCCAGTAATATGGCAATGATCTCTGGCTCGAATGTCTTTTTCAGTATATTTTTTATCACAGATGTGACATGTTGTTGCTTTTTTGAATTCATCTTCATCCTCTTTTGTCATTTTTAATGGTTTGTTGAAAAATGTCTTCATAGCTTTTTTACAGTATTTTACTTCTTCTAACATATTTTCCATGAATTTGTACACAGCCTTTTCACCTCTATATAGTTGTATTGGTTTTGTATATTTGTCATCATAACAACAAACCACTTTATAACCATATCCACAGTCTGTATGTCTTTGGTAGGCTTCGGTGTATGATTTATTACTGTCGGGTTGACATCCATGAATCTTCTCTGTTATGGCTTCAAAATCTGCATAGATAACGAATGGCACTGGTTGCTGATTATGGAAATTATTGAATTTCAGTATGTTATTGTCTTTGTCAGGCATTTTTATTGCTTGTTCACCATTCACTTGAATGCAAATATCTTTATGATTGTTTAATACTCTTTCAGAACTGAAACATTGCAGACAGTACATACAAAAGTTTTTCCTCTCTTTGTGTTTTGTTTGATTATACATGAACTTGTTGAAATCCTTTATAAGAACATAATGCTTGTTTTCATCTTTCGTTACCAGAAGTAGTTCCATATGATCTTCATACTTTTCTTTTGATGCATATATGGGGTACGGTTGTTTGTCTTCATATCCGAATACGTTTATATTGATACTGTTTTGCTTCTCAATTTTGTTGTAATGTTTGACATTGACTGGAAATTCAACACCTGAGTAATCTAGATTTTTAACATATAATTTATCAGATTTTTTAATCCTCTGAGGATCCTTGTCTTGTGGATTTAAATGTCGGATATGACACAATCTGAAACATTCATTATCCTCATTTTTCATGTTTATTAAGCCTTTAGCGCTGTTTCGCAGTTCGTAAGGCAGTTGGATATATGAGGATCCTTTCAAGGGCTTGTATTTGACAATGTTGAGGTAATGGCTATCAACAGATTGGATTGTCCATCGTGAACCTTCTGATATCCACTGGGAGATCAGGTTTAAGATATTTTGTTTAGACATTTGTAATGCTTCATTGATTTCTGTGTGGTTAATAATTGTTTGGACTTTACTGTTGAAATATGCAGTTTTAATCACTGTTTCACCATCAGACATTTTGCTAAATGTGACTTTCAATGTTTCAACGTATTTCAAGCCTTTCATTTCATTCAACAAAGTTATTACACGATGTTCTATAGCCTTTCTCGTGTTTTGCATTTGGGCTAAGGGGTCTTTATTGTTTTTGATGCTGATTTCATAAGACTTGGTGTAACCTTTTAAAGCTTTGTCTGTTTGTTCTATTTTGGTTCTTGGTGCTAGAACCGGTTTTTTAACTGCATGTTGTTTAGTTCTTGGTGCTGGAACTGGTTTATAATTATCCCTGAATTCTGGAGGTGGAAGAATGATGTTTTCTTCATATTCTTTAGCCATCTGCTTGACACTCTTGCGAGGTGTTGGTACTGGTGGTCTTGGTTTGTATGTTCTTGGTGCTGGAACTGGTTTATAAGTCCTTGGTGCTGGAACTGGCTTGGTATCATCAACCACTATGATTTCAGGCTTCTTCTTCTCCAGCTTCATAAGCAATTTGATAAGCTGTGATTTGCTGAGTTTCTTCAAACTAGATTTATCCATATCTATATAATTAGATTTTTCTGATTTCATTCTATATACTATAGTATTGATATTATTTTAAGTAATTATTGGTGCGTTTTATATTGTCGAGAATTCAAATGATCCGCGATTGGATCCTTTGAACTATATACATTATGTTAATTATTTTCATTAGAGTTTTTCTTGTGCATTTTTGTGTTCAAATGACACCATTTGCCAGCAAGAGTATAATTTAGTCCATTTTTACAAACGTCACAATACCATTCCTTTTTTAGCATATACTTTGATTTTTGTTGTTTTACGGCCTCCTTCTTCTCTTCTTCAGTTGAATACTTTTTTGGTCTTCCAGGACCTCTCTTAATTTTTTGATTCTCCATATATACATACTATATATTTATTCTTAAATATCTTTAACTCGTGTGTTTAAACCTGTTCACCACAGCAGATGGTAGCTCCAGTAATTCGCGTATTCAGGATCCTTATATGTCAATTTACCATCTTTATTCTTTATCATAGAGGCTCTTTTACGATATCGTAAACGTCTATTCCAATCTTGGTGCTGTAAAAAATCTTCATGCCTACTATCACCAAAATGTATATTTTTACCGTTTTTGAGAGTGACAACATATTTCTTATTTCTGCGGTTTGAATATCTCAGATCCTTCGCATCGTACAAGTTTTTGGCTCTGAATTTTAAAGTATCGAAATCTTCTCCAAACAATAGATTCATATAATAAGGTTATATATTCTTGATAGCCAGAAACATTTATATTTTTGGCTATAAAATAGCAAATAAACAGTATATACTGTATCAATCGATATAATATATATTAGATAATTATCTTTAAACGATTTATATATCCTTCAAGTCCTTCATTGGAATCCAACTGTTGAGGTAATCACTATATCCCTTCCACTTAACTAAAGCTTGTTTCTTCTTATAATCCCTCCGAATGACTTTATCAATTCTAAATACCTCTTGTTTTGCTTTTAATAATTCAGGTTCATAGAAAGATCCCTTTATCTCTTCATCATTAAGGTCTTTCAGTTTGTATGTTATTGGATTAGTGTATTGTATTTTATCAATTGTGAACAATTCTTCTGTCCAATTTGATGTATAGCCCTTATCAAACACATTCCGTTTATACTTACTTATTCTAACCTTATCACCTATTTTGAATTTCGGTTTAGATGATACTTGCTCCAAATTACCATACAGATTGAAGTAAACAGTCCCTTCATTTTTCTTTTTACTGGCTTCTGTCGGCGTCATCTTTATGCTTGAATGTTTAGTGTTGTTATATTGTTTCACTAATTTGGGTAGCATGTCTAAATACTGTGTATTACCTTGATTAGTAAACTGCTTCCACATCTTGGTTTTAATTGTTCTGTTCCATCTTTCACAAACTGACGACTTTTCCTCATTCTCAGTTGAGTACAAGGTTATTTTATTCTTATCAAGTAGTTCCTTAACATGTTTGTTGTAATACTCTTTGCCTTTATCAGTCCAGAAATATTTCGGTTTTCTACCTTCTTTAAGGATTGTTTTGAATGCTTCAGCAATAGTTTCTCCTTTCTTATCCTTTAAAGGGACAATCCAACCATATTTACTAAACACATCTAGAACCATGAGAAGGTATCTGTAGCCATCGTTCCATCGACTAAACTGTTGTATCTCAATAAGATCTGAACACCATATCTCGTCAATGCTGTTTACTAAAACACGCCGTCGAGTAAAGTTACGCTTTATGGGCTTATGAAGCTCATCAGCTAATTTTTCTTGCCAGTTTTTTTCTTCACTCGACGGCCTTTCCCGTTTTTTGTCTTCCTTTGTTTCAGACCGAGACCTAGTTTCTGCTTCGTGTTAATCATATTCCTTGCAAGCCAATGTCCCCACTGTCTTTCATTGTAAGGTACACTGTCTAGAGCCTTAACCATTTTTCTATCAGCTTTATTCTTGCATTTTTTTCATCCTCACAAACCGAATAATCGACATCATGTTGCATTGCGATTGCATCCGTTTTACCGGTCGGTTGGTCATAGATTTCTAGTATCTCCCCAGTCACTGGATCGTACTTTAACTGCTTATCGAGAGGGTTGTATGGTCCTGTATATCGATGCCCAGGCAAAGTCCAGCCTGATTTTGGTTTGGGTAGCCTTCCAATGGCTTTATGGATATCTAAACTTATGGATATCTAAACTTCCACCGTCCAAATCCTTTCTGTCAGTCTTATACTTCTTTTTCGGTCTGATTTTGGTTGATAATTGATCAAGAGCTTGACTTCCAACATTTTGAATCATTGGATTCAACTTATCCAGAGCATAATCGATAGCCTTTTTCTGCAGTTTTGGGTTTCTCAAGGCTTCTGATCCATAATATCTTCCCATTTCAACTGCCTTTTTTCCAAGCCAAGGAATACCGTGGTGAATCAATAAATCAGCACCTGTTGATGCTACTGTATCTAGTACGCCCGCCCCCTTCGACGGGCCAACCCGTTTCCCGCCTGTTTAACGAATTTCGTCTTTGTAATACCACATTCAGCACAAGTGCATTTCATCATGGTTCGCCCGTTTTTGGCTTTTACATATCTTTCACTTCCAGGTACACATAGAGTGACCTTTTTCTGTCTGACGCAATATGATTTCATATATAATATGATTAGATTAGATTAAGGTTCAATATATACGTTCTCATATTTACCAGTTTTTGGATTTTTCACCAAACGTATGACAGTACCCTTCTTTGGTTTAGTCCAGAATTTCTTGCTTGTTATACCTGTTGGTCCTGTGAAAGCACCTTTCAAAACATCACCAGACCAATATCGGTCAAATACATGGTTGGTTGATGGAATTACTTTGCGAGTTATTTGTTCGGCTATTTTGGCTGCCTCGAAAGCTTTACCTAATGGATTTTCACCTCCCTTTCGGCTTTTAACGAATTTTGTCTTAGTTATTCCACATTCAGAGCATTTGCATTTAAGCATAAGCCTCCCATTTTTAGCCTTTTCATATCGTTCACTCCCGGGTACACATTCTGTGACCTTTTTTGTTTCACACAATATGATCTCATATATGTATGAGTTAGATATTTTTGAAATACTGTTCTAAGAATTTCTCATTCTTCGTCGTATCGTATATATTAAACACTTCCAACAGATCAAAATATGATTTGCCCTTATTCATCTCATTCAAAAAGTATAAACAGAAGTAACCGCATGTTGTCGTTAGTAAATTTTGTATTTGATTGTTCTGATGAAGCAATGTTAAATTCTTTTTTCTCGCATGATTGACAATTTCTTGGAAGGGAGGCAAACCAAAGCTATCAAAGTAATTGATGACTTTGTCCTTAACATAAGTAGCCACCCAATGACTCCCTGACATATAACTCGGTTCAAGATTGTAAATGAATAGAGCCTGTCTATGATTGTGAGGAACATTTTCATCTCTTGACAATACATCATTAATCGGGATATTCAGATATTTACACCATTTTATTAAATCATAATTTGACAAAGGAATATTTTGATGAAATTTTGGTTTTACAATAGAATGTTTAGAAGAGGGACGTTTTTGAATGGTGAGTTTTTGCCTAATAGTAGACCTTTGCCCTTTTTCTGAGCTTTTTTTTTGGAGCTTTTTTTTAAAATTCCCATACCTAATGTTTGATCAGGCCAATTTCCATAAAAAGGCGGTGTTCTATAAGTTGGGATTAACAAACCACCATCTTGATTGTTAACAGTAGTTGGTTTTGGTATAGATCTGGGTGGTCTTTGTTTAGGCTGTCCCATCTGAGGGGCACCTTTACCAGTCATCTTCTTTATTGCCTCAATAGCTAAAGGGACTCCAATTGATGCGAGAAGAGTACCTAAGAACCCACCTGTTTGTACTTTTGTTGGTTTTATATGAACACCAGAACCGGTTTGTAGAGCATTTAATATATCCTTCTTTTGTTTGGTTGTTAAAAGATGTTTATATGTTATCAACTGATCGATTTTATTTTGTGGTATGAGGAACCCACCGGTTTGAACACCTTTTCCGGATATCTTCTTAACAATCTGAGATGCTCCTTCACTAGCTGCTCCAGCTAAAGCTGACAAACCGATGGTCTTAGCAATAGTGGGACCAAAAGTTCTTCCAAGTGTTAGAACTGTAGACAGAAGAGATCCACCAACTTGCTTTCGAATGTTTGTTTTAGAAAGTTTAATGTCCATTCCCTTTTTCAATTTTCTATTTTTATCCAATCGCTTAACTATATTCTGAGGTACATACAGAGTTTCATTCCCAGATAGAGAGTCCTTCGTAAGCCTTAGAACTATTGTTTCTCTTTTATGATACGCGTTACTAAGATTCTTTTTCTGGTTTGGTGATAAACTAACTTTGATTTCGTATAGTTGTGTCATATTATATATGTTAGATAAATTCTGTTTTAAAAAACATATTCATTTAAATTTTCATCGATGTTAAAAAACTTATTCATTTAAACTATCATCAATTCGTTTCCAACTGTCTTAACAACAACCTCACTCTCGTAAAATACGATGCTATGAGCTCGGACGTTTGCTGTCGGGGCTACATTGAGACGATAATGGAGAATCAACTGTTTAGGATCTCTTGTCACTACCTCTTTTTGATATGTCAAATCGAAATATATTAATCCGTACAAACTACTAAAATTAGATACATTAAGTTGTGTCCCAGAATTGTAATCGTTTTTACGAAATGCATAACTCATGAGATCATTGAATATCCTGATTTTAGAATCTGCATCGTATTCTAGTTCGGGATAGAACGTGTTGTTTCCATATTCTAAACGACAACTCGAGAGAGAGCTATTAGCGTCAGCAGCATTCAACTTGAAAGTGTCAAACAAATACGGACTTCTCTCGGATTCATCATTATTTGGTCCGTCTGTCCGCTGGAGATATATAAAAACGTGTTTAACGTTGTCGATAGCTGGACTGATTTGAAACATATTCTGAATAGCTCTGGTATTTGCTGACTGATTGTAGAGATCTCGCATATATGTCCAGGTTGTTGGCTTAAGAAACTCTGAAACGAAATTACTATACATGCTGTCTTTTGGGATTAATCTAGGGAGCCAAAGATACAATCTCTTTACTACAACACGACCAGCGTCTGTGCCGTTTGCCATGTGAATCATTTCACTGTCTTCGTTAAGTGTAAGTTCAAATGTGAGCTGCATTGGGGGCAACATTTTTTTTTCTAATTCTTGGAAAAAACTGTATCGGTTCAACGGTATCATCTCGTTAATCGATTTAGCTCCTCCGCCGCCGTTATTCTGATGAGCCTGGGTTAAAATACGACGGGCCTCGAAACCTGTATTAGTATCTGCTGTTGTTCCATCAGTATCAAGATACCAGAACGAATTCTTTCCAACGGATCTACTAAAATCATCACTATATTCGAGTAAATTTTTAACATTCGTAATTCTATGTAAATTATCACTCTCGTATACTATTTTACCCGAGCTTTTAATAACCATATGTTTGATCAAACTAGAAGATCCGTTTATCATGGTGATGCGATCCGCTTGAGCATATCCAGTACCATCTGCCTTTTTTTGAAGCTCTTTTGTCACTTCGAAAAACCCATTGAAAAAATCGAACATAGTCGACCTATCGTTGATTGTGAATCTGTAACCCGTCTTTTTCTGTGATTGATTGTTAGCAGGTTGCTCAATGACATTGTCCAAATGGAAACGAACGTATTCATATCTTTGTAAATTATCACTTGTTCTGAAACTCATTATATATTGATAGTTTAGATAAAATTCACTTTTTATATAAACCATTTCCCACTTGCTAGTCTATTTATAATTGGATAAAATTCACTTTTTAATAACATTTTATCGTCTTAATCCAGTACCAGATATAAGTCTATTCAGAATTGTGTTGTAATCTTCTTGTTTTGGTTTAGTAGGTTTGGTTGGTTTCATGGTTTTATTCATTGATTGTTTAGTTGAACCGTGTAATTTTCTCATAATAAGCTCTCCGCTTTTTTCAGCTGCTTTTTTTCCCAGTTTGTCTCCAGCATGTGAAATACCAGATTCAAGCGCTTTTTTGGCAAAAGGTTTTAAAACCATTTCTGGAACTTTACTTAACACCCTTCCAACCGGTTTGAAAATGTTGTCAACAATGATCCCATTTCCTTTATGTTCATAAACAAATCGTCCAAGTTTTGGATGATAAATACGCTTGTATTCATACGACGACATATATAACTATTAGTTAGATTAATCTCTCTTCTCTCTTAAAATCAAACTGAATGAAGTGTCACTATGATTAAGATCGATGATTCTCCTCTTACCATCTGTGATATAAATTCTTATTTTATTGATCGTATTTTTATTACACGGGTTGTACTGAACTCGTCGAGGCTCTTGTGTGAATGAAAAACTTGGTGTCAAAGTACTAGTACTGAAACTATATATAATATCTGACTCTTCACCATCGACAAGACTATCACTTATCAAATCACAATGAACATTCAATATTTCTCTGTCTTGTGAGAGATTAGGAATGTAATCTCCAACATTTACACTACTTGTTAGAATCTTTTTATTGAATCCAATAAGATCATTAAAATTACTTTGAGTAAGATCTAATCTGTAATTTGAGGCAAGTGTTATTATTGTCCTAAATATCGTGTCGTCAAACTCCAGAGTGATTGGATATTGAGGGTTTGATGAGGTCCCTGTTTTTGTTTTTTCTTTGATTAAATTGTCAAAATCAACGTAATTCCATACTCCAGGGTTGAATATAATTTCCGTCCAATTAGCACCACTATCTGTCGAATATCTTATTTTCTGATTATTGAGTTCTTTCGTAATGTTAAACCAAGTGAATGACATCGAAATGATTCGGTCTAGGCCTATCTCATATTGTCGATTCGGATAGAGAATTATCGGATTACTGTATTTGATTGTGAAATCCGATGGTTTATTACCACTTATGCCTTTGACGGTATGACTGGATAATACAAGTTGTCTATTCATTTATATGATTAGTTTAGACTAAAATAGTTTTTGTATATTTTGTTATATTGCGGCCTGTTCAAAATAGAGTTTTTCAACAAGATGTCGAGAAGTGCAACACCTGTGTTTCTTAGCTCTATGCTATTATTACCGGCAATCATCGATCCGATAATCAGTTCAAGTTTTTTAATCATTTCTGTCGGATTGTTGAAAAACTGGACTTGTCCACCTCTTTTTATTTTTTTCTTCAAACCAGATCCTTTAATATTTTTTAATCTTTGATTGTTGTAATCGATATAATCAGTAATAACCTTTCTTGTATCTTGAATAATTTTTCTTCGATATTGAGCCTCAGCTTCAGTGATTGAACCACTATATAATTTTTTAGTGATATCAGTCGAATAGCCACTTAGTTGTTTCCGTTTCTCTTTAGCCTTTTTAAGGGCGTTGGTAAGATAAGATTTCCTCTTTGTGTCATTCATATCTTCTTGTTGAAGTCGTAATTCAATATCATCATAGTTAGGAATTTGAAGTTCATCCAAAACTTGGTTAATTGCATCCTCCTCGAGAATGTTATAATCAGGTCCTTCTTCTTCGTATTCAGGTGGAAGATCTTCAGGTTCATACATGTATTCAGGGTCAATATAAATTTTTTTTTCACCAGATTCTAAATCCTTGAGGACATCTTCATAACTTGGAGGTTTTGGAACCAATTGTTTGTCATTTTGTGGTAGAACTTGATCACCAAATAGATCTTCCAATCCATAATCAGGCACTTCATCATCAATAGCTATTCCATAATCTGGAATAGGTCGCTTTTTCTTTGGTAATCTTCTCAATGGCATTTTTGGAGATGTGAGTTCCTTTAACTCAGATGTTATAGGTTTGAAAAGTTTCTCTGCCTCGACTTCACCCATTTTATCAGATATCGTATTTTGTTTTATTGTCTCTCTTACTGTGTTAATCTTTTTACCAAGCTCGGATCGTTTCTCAGCCATTTCTTTCCATTTGAGTAAACTCATTATATCATTTGTTTACATAAAATTTCGTATTTTGTTCGGAAAAATTAGGGTTATCATATATAAAAACGCTCGCATAGCGTGTCGCATAGCGTGTCGCCATGCGATAAAATTGTATAACATAGTATCATATGAAGATTCAAAATTACGACATTCAAGATGATGAAAACAACGATTTTGTTCAATTAAAGAGTTTCATGCCAAACCGATGTTTTGGGATGCTCGTTTGTGCTCCATCTGGTGGTGGCAAGACCAACCTTCTGCTTGATATGATCTACAGGCTCTTATACTTTGACAAGATATACCTTTATGCTCGCAATCTATCCCAAAGCAAATATACATACCTTTTGGAGTCATTCAAACCAATATCAAAAGAGGTCGGCTATGACGTGATAGAAGCAAGTAATGATGACATCATCCCTCTGACAGATTTCTCTGATGAAAACCAAAAATTAATCATATTTGATGACTATTTGAATACAGGTAAGAAAAATGACGAACGGATACGAGACTACTTCACCAATTCAAGAAATAAAAATTGTTGTTGTATATATTTGAGTCAAAGCTATTACGGAACCGATAAAACAATAAGACTGAATAGTTCACATTTTTGTGTTTTTGATTTTCCTTCTATAAACGAGCAATCGATGATTTGCCGAGAACTGAACATAAATAAATCAGATTATCAGAAAGCTACTAAGGATCCACATAGTTTTTTGTATGTTGATAAGGTCAAAAAAAAGGTAGCCCGAAATTTCGACGAAAAAATCTAAACTAATATTATATGAGTTATACAAACGGTATTCTTAATCATGATGATTCTCAAGGACAAGGTCAGATAGGCCCTAGAGGGTTGCCTGGGTTACCTGGTCCTAAAGGCGATAAAGGCGATAAAGGTGATAAAGGCGATAAAGGCGATAATGGTCCTCCTGGTCCACAGGGCCTTCCTGGGCTGAAGGGTGCAAAAGGAGATAAAGGCGATAAAGGAAATAAAGGTGATAAAGGTGATAAAGGCGACAAGGGTGATAAGGGTGATCCTGGGCCGAAGGGAGACAAAGGCGACAAAGGCGACAAGGGCGATAAGGGTGATCCTGGACCTCAGGGTAGTGCAAGTGGTTCTTCTGATATTGACATGCAAAATAAATACAATATTTTAAGATTAAAAAGCAACCCTTATCCTGTCCATGGTGATCTGACAAAGGTAATAAACTATCAGGATACGAGAAACATCTTTCTTTCAAAAAAAGAGGGTGGACAAATGGAAGCAAATATTGATATGAATAATAATACAATTTTCAATGTGAAAGACCCCACACAGGCAGATCATGCAACAAATAAAAAATATGTCGATAACCAACTTGTGAAAAAATTGGATAAAAATGTTGATATTGATATGACAAATAAATCAATTACTAATCTTAAATTACCATCAAATCAAAAAGACGCCACAAATGTAGAATTTGTTAATAAAAGAATTACTGAAACACAAAAAAATTATCTCAAACTTGATGGCACAACAAGTATGTCTGGAGACTTGAATTTAAATAACAATAAAATTGTTAACTTACAAACCGATTACAGAGACTCGAAATCCGCAGTTAATGTTGATTTTGTGCAAGAGGAAAGAAAAGATTTGAGAAATCTTGTCACTCAAAAAATTCGTGAATCTCAGATCAATAACTCAGGTCAAAAAAGGGACGCTTTCAGATACTTGATGGAAGACACTGATGAATCTTCGAGTGAAAACAATATCGAGGTTTTGGGTATTGTCGATTTTCCCAATTCTCCACATCAAATTAATAAAAAAGCTTACCAACTTAAACTCTTGTTTGAAAAAAGCTCACCCTTCCAGTACCGCTCACGTCTTGGTTTTAACTTATATAAACTTCCAGTCGGGTATTACACAATGGTCGTTGAATGGTTTCCGCCGGAAATGAATGAGATAAGTGTAACAGCTCAAGGAACAACGATTTCAATTTCTGATGAAACAACCAAAACATTCGAGAAGTACACCAAAACAGTTATCCATTTTCACAGATGGGGTAGCTCACCCCCACAATTTATATATCTCGATCTGCACGGTACAGTCAGTAAGCAATCGTTTTTAACAATTGGGCATTTAATTGTCTATGGTGTTAAAGAAACAATTTCAAATGTTGACCCAAGTGTCTATGACACCGCTTTTGTTATTGAAAACGGAAAAATGGTTATGCAAACAGATTTGTCTTTAAACGGACACAATTTGGGTGGTACCCTTCATTATATAAATGGGAGTTTAGATACGAAAAATGGTGAAACATTTTTTTCATTAAATGGAAATTCTAATGTACTCCTTCCAGAAAAAAGCTATATATTAAATATAACAGTATTATATAACAAAATCAGAGGCCCATTTCCACTTATTCCTTTAAAAATATTTAAAAGTGGCCCTGCGAAACTTTTCACTTCAAAACAATCAACTCAAAAACAAACAATAGATATTAATTTAGAACTACCAAATGGTCTTTTAATGGTGCAATTACATTCTCAAAATTTTATTAATGAAAAATTCTTAATGTTGATTGAATATAGAGTGCCATAAACATTTTTTTCATTCATCATATATAACAATGCGGATATCCATCTGATTGGAGTATGGAATGCTTTTTAGAATATATTATCCCAAAAGAAATAAGCGTTGAGGTTTCCGATGAAAAACATAATGAATAATCTAAACAATATAATATGAAAACATCAACTTTAATCAACGAAATTATTGAGAATATAGAAAAAATAGTTCGAAACATTAGAAAATTATACATCAGTATTAAGAAATCGTTCAAAAAAGAAAAAATTGTAACCATATAATATATATGGATAGACGTGAAAGCATATTCAATTGGAACCATATTTCAGAAAATTTAACGGACGATCAAATATCTGAGTTGAAAGCATTGTACAAATTCTATCATAAAAAATATTGGCTTTTCAAAATGACTTTCAAATATTTCAAAAAAGCAGAACTTGCATGTAATATTGGATCTGTTTTATTGGTAGTAACTGGGACAGTAGTTGGTGGTGTAACGCTAAACCCTGTTGTTCTCGGAACAATATCTGGTTCTGGGCTGTTGCTTAAAACATATTCAGAGGCTAAAAATTACAAAAGGAAGATTGAGATGTCTAAATTCGCATACACTTCGTACGCGAAGGTTTTAACAGATTTGCGGTCCTTTATGAGAGGACTGGAGTATAATGACAAAGAATTCCTTGATTATGTCAAAGTTCTCGATGATATAATCATTGATATGTGTCCGTTAACTGACAAATTTGAAAATAATTATAATAAGGTATTCATCCAATAATAGATTTTATCTTATCACCAATAAGAGACATAATACTAGCCCAATATTTATTGTAAAAAGCCAATGTTTTTTTCGATTTACTAATTGGAATATTTTTGTAAGGTATTCCCATCATCTTGAACATCTTTCTCATAATGAAATTAACGCTAATCATTCTCTTTCGATTACCATTTACTTCATTAAGAACCTTACCTATCTCGACATTTATAGCATCAATCTTATGTTTCTGACAGTTTGATATTTTAATGTTATATTTTTCTTCGATATTAAGTAATATGTTGTTAATGTGGTACTCTCGATGGTAAACAGATTTTCTTATAAATCTATGTCTATTCTCATAGAAATCAACATATTCGCTAGCTATATTATATCCTTGAACAATGCCACAACTCAGACATACCGACATCCCGTCGTCGTTAATAATATACTGATTATCACAGCATGAATAATATTTCACTAAACGATCTTGTGGTTTTTCATTAGAATCTTCCAATTTTTGGTCACAAAAAGGACAAACAATATCTCCTGATTCTTTCAGTTCATCATGTAATTCCTTGTTACAATTCATTCTATACTATTATATGATATATTATTTTTATGTACTACAACATGACGTCACGCCACAGCTGTGGCGTTTTGTGGTTTAATATTATTTAAACCCATTGAATTGCTTCTTCTTCATTGTCCTTAAAAACAATAGCAATCTGATGACTCATTTCCTCGGGAAAGTCCCATTCAGACTTCCTGTTGTATGAAGTCACGCGATGTAAAAATGCGTTCGTTTCGGCATGAAATAAAAACATATAGATTTCATCAAATAATACCATCAGATGGAAAGTAGATATATAGTTGGGTTTGGTTAGAGAGCATTTTGAAAAAATGCTCCCGAACCCCCAACTATATAACTACTTCCCCCCCCCCCCCCGGGAGAATATGACCAGTGAAATATACCTCTCCATACCGAATTGTAGGTCTTTACATTGCCCGCCAATATTGTGTTTCTCATTATCCAGTAAGCATGTTGGCCACTATATCCTTCTCTTTTAGGCAAAAAGCAACTTTCATTTCAACATTGAATATTGTGCAACTTTGTAAAATGTTGCCTTATGTCAGCATCTTACAAATTATCACTACGGTTTGAAATAAAGAAGTACTAATATTGGGCTCGCAAAGCCACGCTTTGTTCGAGATGGCGACGAATTGGATATATAAACAAAGTTCGAGGTCTAGGCCATACTAAGTGACTCAAAAGTAAATAAGCGAATCCACCACTTCGCTTTGCCAATTAATTATAACGTAACGTACCCTTTCCACAAGTATCGGTTTTTCTTAATCTTTTCAAGCCGAGCCTTTTAATTTAGGAAAGCCAAGGTGTGGTCAATTGAAAATCCTAGCGCTGCAAGAGAATTTTTAGTCTGAAATTTAAAAAAAAGGAATTGCTTTCAAATAAACTCTAACCCATCCTCAAGACTGTCGAGGACTCTTGGGTGTGAAGGTTGAAAAGCTGGTCACGCGAGCGAGCGCAAGGCGAACATCGCCTTCGCTTGCGTGTTTCGCGTGTTTTTCACTCGAAGATCCTCGAAGGAAAAGAAGAGGTAGCATTTTTTTTCTGATGATAAGAAATTCTATTCAGAGGCCTGCTTTAAAGCAGTTACTTTTTGCCCCTCAGGGTAAGGGAGAGAGGTGGGGACGGGAAACCAGGCGAAAATGGAGCAAGAAATGTGCGGGAAGGCGGGAACAGAAAGGGCGGGAAACGGGATTCCCAAGGTGGCGGGAAGCGGAGGAAATAGGAAGAAATTACACATCATTGAGTAATAGTTTGCAAGCACTTTGCAAACAGTTTGCAATTTGCTCAGTCAATTTGTTTTGTTTTATTTTGCAGTCTAGAGAATGTACGGCGGTGTTGTCTCTTTAAAACTTGGAAGCTATAGGTTCGTGATGGCTTCAACTCCTGAGGCTGTTAACGAGATGCTCGTGAAGAAATCCACTGATTTCGCCGGAAGGCCACAAACGTACTATTTTGGAATACAAAGCCTAGGTATGTTATGACAGTGGGAATAATTTTCTAGCTGAGATTCGTGCAAGTTAACCTAGGGTAAGCTGTTTTGGACTAATTTGTGACCGAATTCATCGACCCCTAACCCTCCCAAATGGTGGTTTAGATACGTAGATGATAGCCACGTATGTGTAAAAAGGGAACACGTAGATGAATTCCACTCACATCTCAATTCGATCAATCCTCACATCAAATTTACAATCGAGACAGAATCAGAAGGTTCCATTGCCTTTCTTGACACCAAAACAACCAGACAAGAAGATGGCTCAATCACCGTATCTGTCTACAGGAAAGCTACCAACACCGACCGTTACCTTGATTTCAAATCACACCATCATCCCCAGCATAAACACTCGGTCGCTCGCACTCTCATGGATCGCGCGAGGAACATTCCTTCCACGGAGGAGGAAGTATCACGGGAAACTAAGCGAGTAGCGAAAGCCCTCGCCACTAACAACTACCCTGCTAACTTCATTCACAATGGCCGCCAACTGAGTAGACAACAAGAAATAAATGGTATCGACCATCGTGGCTTTGTTATCCTCCCCTACGCCAAAGGATTTTCCGAAAGAGTTGCAAACGTTCTTCGAGGTTTCAACATCAAGGTCGCCCATAAACCTATTCGCACCATCTCGAGCATACTCAAAAAGCCAAAAGACAAGATCGAGAAAGAGGCTTCCAGAGGAATCGTATATAAGATCAAATGTAAAGATTGTGATTGTGTTTATGTTGGTCAGACATCACGCGCGCTAAAAACACGTGTGAAAGAACATGCTAAGGCCATAGCAACATTGGATTAAAAACTCTTTGTTGGCCAAACACCATATGCTTAACGGTCATCAAATAGATTTGGAGAGCGTTGAAATTGTCGACAGGTCATTGGCGTGGCGACAAAGACTAATTCTTGAAGCTTGGCATTCCGTGCGAAATAGGAACACTATAAACGAACACATAGCGCTACCAAACGTATACAATAACATTAAGAATTTTTAGAGTCATTAAGAATACTCTAGAGACTATTGTTGCACTCAGAAAGTTCCTTCTAGGTGTGATTTTTTTTTTATCACACATCGGTTACACATTCTAGGTAGGACGCCGTTAGACATTTGCATTTTTACCTTTGCTGAGGAAGGCAACAGTAGTGGCCGAAACGTCCATAACTATTTTTAGCCAGTGTCAACTTTTTAAATTCTTTTTTACCAGTTTTTAACATGCCTGGCTACACACCGAACATTTTCACAAGAACATACTTACAGGTTTAGTATGTCCCTACACTGAGATCCTTTTCCCAGCCTCCTCTTCAGATCCCCAAGGAAACGTATCTAACTCCCTTGTTTTCTTTTGT
The DNA here is from genome assembly GCA_964030785.1 of Siderastrea siderea. Classification (NCBI taxonomy): domain Eukaryota; kingdom Metazoa; phylum Cnidaria; class Anthozoa; order Scleractinia; family Rhizangiidae; genus Siderastrea; species Siderastrea siderea. The sequence continues at coordinate 11,684,494 of OZ034967.1, forward strand.
TTTCTAAAAATCTTGTTTATTTAAGAGAATGAAATAAATGTGCGGACCTAAACTTGCGCTAGGTTATGATGAAAAGATACGTGTAACTGATACAATAATAAATGGCATAGTAGTCTTTGCATTCAGTTTCTAAGAGAACGCTTCTTTTAAATTGCAGGTGGTAAAGATGTCATTTTATGTAATTATGGACCTGCCTGGAGGTTTTATCGCAAATTATTCACTACTGCCTTGCGCCAGTACCTCTCGGACGCCCTCTGATAGAAAGGCGGGTCTCCACACAGGCCGAGAAACTGGTTCAGTTCATAGAAGAACAAGACGGAAAGCCTTTTGATCCTACGGAAAACTTGAGGCAGGGTGTTGCTGACGTTATTTGTGGAATTACTTTTAATAAAGGCCGCGATACGTCGAGCCCAGATGTCAACAAACTCTTGAAACTGTTTTCAAAGTACGTTGCAAATGCCGATGATAATAATGTAGTAGCAATCTTAGATTTCTTCCCGTTAGCACGTTACCTGCCAATAAAATCCTATGAACGCGCTACGAAGCCTTTCTTCGAAATGCACGGTATCTTTCGGAAACTGATAAGAGAGAGACAAAAGCACTTCGATCCAAAAGAATAAGTGGAAGATTTCTTGTCCGGTCTCCTTCGCGCCAAACATGATCTCGAGGCAGAATCGGAGGATGATGATTCCCAGAGAGCTGCTCTCATTTCCGAAGATCATTTCGTTGTTGCTATCGGGGACATGTTTGCTGCTGGCTACGAATCCACAAGCACTGCTTTGAGATGGGTCATTGCTTTCTTGGTTAACTATCCAAGTTATCAGGAGGACATTCAACGCCAGTTAGACGAAGCAGTTGCCAATCGAATGCCCTCTTTGGACGACCGTCCCAATCTGCCCCTCGTTCAAGCAACTATCATAGAAGCACTAAGGGTTGGAAACACGGTTCCTCTTGAATTACCTCATGTCACCATCACCGATACAACTCTCTGTGGCTACCGTGTTCCCAAGGATACCATCGTTTTTGCCAACACAGAGTCCGTTCATCTGGATCCCAAATGCTGGGAAGACCCTGCTGTATTTAACCCATACCGCCATATTGACACAGACGGCAAGCTGGTCACCAACCAAGGCAATTTCTTCCCTTTCGGAGCTGGACGTCGGGTTTGCGCTGGTGAAGCACTGGCCAAAGTTGAGCTGTTCTTGTTTGTCTTGTGGCTGTTTCACAAGTTCACGTTTGTTCCTGCGGAAGGGCATCCACCTAAAGTTGAGGGAGCCTTAATCCCCTTTCCTTCTCTTTACAAAATACGCGCTATCAAACGGAATTGAAGTGTCCCTATAAATGCTACCACCTCGAAGACGTTCTGTGATTTAGAACGGAAGACGGTGAATTAATTGACCTTTCTACACCCTGATGTATAAACATACTGCTAAGGGGAATCCTGCGATGGACTAGCATCTCATCCAGGGTGGAGTAGCAATACTCTCAGTTGCTTCATGCTACGATAACCGGGTTAAGCTCCGGCCATGTGGGCCTCCTTGGCTCGTGTCCGACTTCACCTAAATAAGTAGAAGGCAAGCTGGGGTAGCCATATTTTCGTTTTTTATAGTTGTTTAACTTATTTCTTGCAATGCATTTTAGTTCAACTTTGTTGGATAGGGATTGTATGTATCAATCATGAACAATTTGAGTAGCATAGTTTATTTCTCATATACTCTTATTTTCCAAATTAAACTGAGTGAAAGATCCCCCAGATAAAGAGAAATCCTAAAATGCCGGAGCCTCTGAAGCATTATTTGATCTGTAAATGGTTTGAACCCAGGGGTCATATCATAGATCGGTAAAGTATGATCGTCCGGGTGAGTGTAGTCCTGAGAAGGACTGTTTGTGGTGACATTGACTGACGTTTCGATCTCAGTATTCGACAACCCAACCCCTAACGTAAGAATGATTTGTTAGATTAGTTTGACGGTTTAGAAAGTCGGATCCGACAGAAATGCTACACTGATTTGTATTGTTTCGTTTACAGTGGAAACAGATCGGCGTTCCGAGACTAGCTAAATATCTGAGTGCCCCGGGAAGCCTGTTCCAAGGCTAAGCTAATTAACGTACGCCTCCCTGAGATACTGAACTGTGCCTTGCCCAAACGTTTATTTGTGCTTTACTTCAAGTAATACATGCATATTTAACGTAGCGTCTGATCAGTGGTAGAAGTGGTTGAGTTTCTGCCGGGCTTAGGGAACATTCGTTCAGTTTATCTGTTACGGGAGGCCACGATTTTGAGTTTAAGAACACTGTGGCACCCTATCTAAACCGCTCATTAATTAATCCTTTAAGCACTGATATAAAAATGCATATTCTCCTTACTGTTCTCCATACATTTCGTATGGAACTAGTAAGGAGAATTTGTCTAAATGCCAATACATCTTATCCTTGGTTATCACTTTTTTTTATTCTCATCATTTGAATGTTTGAACAAGTATTGATTATGAAAGAGAAATTTCATTTTCGTCACTGTTAGGGCTTAAAGGGCTAAGGGTAACTCAGAGGCACTCCAGCTAATAAAGAAAAGTGAGTGGAAGGTTAAGGAATACTGAGAGCCTTCCCCTGCGAGCAGAGTCGCTTCGATCTTCACTGGACACGTTGGAAGCGACCCTGTTCGTAGGGTATTAAAGAGTCTTGATGGGGGACCGTTCTGAGAACGCCCTGTGTTTGAGATAGATAAATATCAAAACAACATTCTGCCATGAAGGCAACCCCCCCCCCCCCCCAAAAAAAAAGCTTCTAAACAGCTCACATTCGTCAATGTAAAAGTGGTTGTATATGAATATGTTTGCCAAGTTGCTTTAAAAAACTATTTGCTTGTGTGTAAAGGAAATCTTATAATCGTTCTTTACCTAACGGTAAGTTCAAAAGAAACAAAAAACAAAGAGAAAAAAAACAAACAAACAAACGTTCCTTGTTACAATCTATAGAAACGGAATACTGTACATAAATCATTAAACTATGGGTAAATTGAACAAATAAGTAAAATTTATAAAAGAGGATCAAATGTAATCAAAAAGACATCTTAAGTCGGTAAAGTATGATTGTCCAGGTGAATGTAGTCCTGAGAAGGACAGTGTTTGTGGTGACGTTTTGACAACCTAAGCGGAAGTCATCATCAGAGTCAAGTAAAAAAAAATGATGACTTCCGCTCAGTATATAGCCAAAACGTCAGTCAATGTCAGCTCAAACAGTCCTTCTCAGGACTACACTCACCCGGACGATCACACTTTACCGACTTATGTTATGACTCCTGGGTTCCAACCATTTACAGTGTAAAAAAGACATCTGTTTATGGAGCAACATTTGAAACGTTCCTGTCGAATGAGTCGAAGAGTATAAGGATATAAGGATGGCCTCTGGATCGCATAGGTGGCTAAAGGTCCACCAAGGACCACTGCCACCTGTCAATCAATGTTAGTTTTCACAGGCGTGTAAACGACCCTTTAACTGTAAAAGATGTCAAGGTGGCGTAACGGGGAAAGTCTCCGTGATAGCACACGATGTAGTCGCCTACCTATAATCTTATCGTGTACTTCACATAATTCTCACAGAGGGTACCTTACTCGTCCTATACTGGTCCTTTTCTGTCCTTAATCGCCCTTTTATGTCGTTACCTGTCCTTACTCGTCCTTTTTGATCCTTACACGTCGTTATCTGTCCCCACTCGAACTCACAGAGTCGATACCGCGTAATGACGTGGTTAATATAAAAATGTTGAAAAAAAATTGTCCATATGTCAAGCCCCTATTTCACTAAACCTGTTTAATTTGGTTCACTTTGCAGTCTCGGAGAAAACTAAGCTTGGAAGTTGCAAGTTGGTTCTGGCTTCAACTCCTGAGGCTGTTAAAGAAATGCTTGTGAAGAAATCTGCTGATTACGTCGGGGACCACAAACCTATGTTTTTAACAAGCAATCCTTAGGTATGTCAGGGGTTATATTAAAAGACGATTTTTCCCTTATACCACTGTATGGGTTGCATCGTTATGTTGGGTTTGAAACGCAGGATAACTCAGCCGTCATCTACACGGATACGGTTTCAAGTCGGTGCGTATGGATTCATGGCCTCGAAACTGCACAAACTCGGTTTCGGTTTTGACATGGTAGATGGTTTCAGTAACGGTGCTGAAAAGGCGTTTTAAGTAAAATCCTCTTCCAAAACTATGCTCCTCACTAATGAAGGCGTGTCCGCATTTAGGCATGCGACGGGTAGCGCCGTCGCATGCCTAAATGTCATTCGCTGTCACGGGCAACATAAAGTCTGCCAGGTTTGCTATGCTCGCCCTACCCGGGACAGAGAATTTACGAGTTGGAGTTCAAATTCAGTCTAACAATATAGAAAGCTACTAATTTAGTATTATAGAAACAGTATCCCGTCAAAATATTGAAATTTCGCTTCCCGTAATTACCATTACCATATTTCCAAATCTCACAAAATATACAACTAAATTGCATAAAGAGGTTTTACAGAGCATTAGGCAGTACATTGTCGTTTGGAAATTAGCAGCAGGATTACATTTTCTCCCCGATAATACAACTCCCCTTTTTTTTCATTATGGCGTTTTTAACTGATTCACTTTAAACCTAGGGCACTGTATTGACATCTCGTTCGTCAAGGTGCCCTCTTCGGAATGTTTGTCCCCCGAGAGACCACGTGACCTAGTTATTTCCCCATCATTCACTATGCGCCTGTTAAGATGGCGGTCGTCGTGAATAAGGGCTATTGAAGTGGATTGCAGTTTGTCAACTTTGCTTTTGTGACAGGATCACATTTCCAAAATTCAAAAGAGCTATTGTGATGCATTTTTTGAGCTGGCTCAAAAAATGCTATAGCTATAGGTATAATGCTGGTAGTCGCTATTGCTAAGAAGCAAAATGGCAGTCTAGAATGGTCTTTGCATTAGTCCTTGTTTTAGAATAAGGCATTGAGGAAGATGAAATGTAAGCTATAAATACGTTTTCATCTTACAGGCCGCTTTATTTAATTTAAATGTATTTAGCTAAAGTTATTTCTTGTGAATATTTGGTTAACTCGATGCCACGCCAACACTTCTTTCGCTTCCTTGACCAGCTTTGACCCAAATTATTTTGGCATTCAGTTTTTAAACGAACGCCGTTTCAATCTCAGGTGGTAAAGATATCATACTTGGAAACTATGGACCAGCCTGGAGGTTTTATCGCAAATTATTCACCACAGCCTTGCGCCAGTACCTCTCGGATATTTCTCTGATAGAAACGCAAGTCTCCACACAGGCCGAGAAAATGGTGCAGTTCATGGAAGAACAAGATGGAAAGCCTTTTGATCTTGCAGATTGCTTGATGCGATCCTTTGCAGATGTCATTTGTGGAATAACATTTAAAGATGGTTCCGACACAACAAAACCAGATTTGAACAGACTTTTAAAAACTGGTCGCAAATTTAATTGCAAATGCCGATGATCTTCGTTTCCTTCAGATCTTGGATTTTTTTCCCTTTGGTTCACTACCTTCCTATTAAGGCCTACGATCGCGTTCTCCAACTTTCTTTTGAAATACACGACACCATTAGAAAATTACTGAGAGAAAGAAAACAGACATTTGATCCAACGTAACCGAACCAGCTGAAGATTTTATGTCAGTTCTCCTTCTCGCCAAACATGATCTTGAGGAAGAAGCTGAGAGTGATGAAGAGAGAGCTGTTCTTATCTCCGAAGACCATTTCGTTGTTGCTATCTTTGACATGTTTCTTGCCGGCTATGAAACGACCAGCACCACATTGAGATTTATCATCGCCTTCTTGACTGGCTATCCAAGGTACCAGGAGGACATTCAGCGCCAGTTAGACGAAGTAGTTGGCGGCTGAAGGCCCTCTTTAGACGACCGTCCCAATCTGCCCCTCGTTCAAGCAACGATCTTAGAGGTACTAACGGTTGGAAACCCGGTTCCGCTTGCAGTTCCTCATGTCACCATCACTGATACAACTCGCTGTGGCTACCGTGCCCCTAAAGATACCATCGTCTTTGCCAACACAGAGTCTGTTCATCTGGATCTCACATGCTGGGAAGACACAAACGTCTTTAACCCGTACCGCCGTATTGACAAAGACGGCAGGCTGATCACCAACCAAGGCAATTTCTACCCTTTTAGAGCTGGACGTCGGGTTTGTCGAAACGTCAGGTTTGTCGAAACGTCAGTCCATGTCAGCACAAACAGTCCTTCTCAGGACTACACTCACCCGGACTACACTCACCCGGACAATTTCTACCCTTTTAGAGCTGGACGTCGGGTTTGCGCTGGTGAATCTCTGGCAGGACTACAGCAGGACTACACTCACCCGGACTACACTCACCCGGGCAATTTCTACCCTTTTAGAGCTGGACGTCGGGTTTGCGCTGGTGAATCTCTGGCAAAAGGTGAGCTGTTCCTGTTTGTATCATGGTTGCTTTATTACTTCACTTTTTCTGCTGAGGAAGAGCATCCACCTAATTAAAGTAGAGGGAGCTTTGATACAATTCCCTGTTCGTTACAAGATACGTGCTGTCAGGCGAAGGTGAGACAACGCTAAAGATGTCTCAGTTTTGTTGAATTTCAGTTGCTTGATCCCTTTAGATGTGTAACCTATACTTTATGTCCACCATTACTGAAATTAACCAACTTCGCAGATTTTTAGCCTATCGCGTTACCTGATAAGTCGGTAAATTATGATCGTCCGGGTAAGTGTAGTCCTGAGAAGGACTGTTTGTGGTGACATTGACTGACGTTTCGACAAGCTGGGCGGAAGTCATGATGAAGTGATGATGACTTCCGCTCAGGTTGTCGAAACGTCAGTCCATGTCAGCACAAACAGTCCTTCTCAGGACTACACTCACCCGGACGATCATAATTTACCGACTTATGATATGAATCCTGGGTTCAAACCATTTACAGTTTTACGAGTTACCTGATGTTTACTATTTTTAGCCACCTAAGTTTTTTGCGAATATGAAGGGAGTTTTAGCCATTTAGTAACAGTTGTCAGTTGTCTTTCTGCACAAACGGTAAAATTAGCAAGTGCTTTTAAGGCTGTGAAAACCTAAAATACCCTAGAAGTAACTCTAGAAGGCCGTCCATCAGTTAGAGACCGGTGAGTCATGAATGAATTTCTTGGTAATTTTTAAGAGGTGTTTGAGAAGAAAAAAGGTTTTTTTTTTTAAATTTAATAAAATTCTAAAAATTGCAGAATCAACGAAGTTTTGACCCAGAATTTGAATTTAATTAATAGTTGATGGACCAAAGCATCCCGCTTAAAACCCGTAGTGTTCTCCCGTGTGGGCGGGCTACCAGATTCTCCCCTTAAGATTTTGAAATTTCGCATTGCCGTCTGCTTATTTCAGTGTATGGTTTTAAAAGCATAGATAAATTAGGAGACAATGGTTAATTTTCAATAATTAAAAGACAATTTTATAATTTGTATATTTGCAAACGAGCTTGCCGGAAGTAAGAAACAATTGACGTAAACATTATTTTCACTGATAGTCATAACCCGTTGATTAAGGATCCTTTTTTATCTAGTTGTTTCTTAAACTCTATGAAATAGTCGATTAATTTAGTTTCTTTATATTATCCTGTATTCCTTTGAAGTATCAATGATTTACAATAAACACGTGTAACTCATGGGAATATATAAATACAGACAAATGATCCGTTTTAATTTGTCTATGTAATGTATTTCGCGATCAGTATGAGATTCTTCTTAACGTGGAATGGTACCCTAAAAGACGAATTTTTTAGAACAGAACTTTGTGGGAAACGTCTACCATCACTTTATAGGGCTTCACACTCTAACATCAATGTGAGTCTTTTCAGGTCACTTGTCACCATAGTTAATTATTAACTAGCGTCTTAAGTTAGAAAAAGTTATGTTCATAGTAACAACGATAACTCACTAATGCACGGAACCAACTCCAACATGTACATAAATGGTCTGACTGTGCAACGAACCTCAAAAATTAGCCAGTTTTCCTTCATTCGATTTTTTAATTTTTTTGCTTAGAACTTAATGTAACAGGAAATAATTATTAGACAAAGAGTCAATTAATAAGACGTATTTCAAACCTGTGTACTCTTTCTTTAGGTTCATTGCACCGAAAAAACAGCAATTTAATATTGCTGTTGATGATGATTGTGTTGGAGAAGGTGGGGGGGGGGGTGGGGGTGTATGTGTAAACTTTGACTTAGGGGGAGGCTTATTAGAGACGGGGTTGACGGAGAGGGGGCGGGGGGGGGGGGCTTGATAGAGCTTTTACGGTAACTGCGGTTTAATGAGTTATTGCGCTTACACCCCCTGGCCTCTGTTCTAACTTAGTATGCTAGTTAATCGTTAACTATTGTGACATGTCTTCCCCAGTACTGCAGTATTAGCAAACGGTGTAGCTCAGGCACTTGAAAATGGAAAGCGTGCCGTCTCGCAGTCTCATTAATATTTCCCGTCTCATTTCTTGCTCAACTAAAATTCAGGCAAATGAGGAGCTGCTCGTCTCGTAGTTTAAGTTGTACCCTTAATCCTTTTATACCAGCGGCTCCTTTTTCCCTACCGCTCGTCAATAAAGATTGCAGGACATAGTTCGAGTGCAGCAAAGTCAAAGCCGAAATATTACCTTTCTTTTTAAACTTCACTCCTTAGCAACACAATAAGAATTAGCAAGAATACGAAAACAAGCATCTCGTCCTGACAACTAATGTAGTTGTTTTTCACCTGTAATTCATTTGTCTACTACTGAAACAATGCTGTAACAAAGGTACTGATGTTTGATTGACTTCTCCTTCTTAGACAGTCAATTTAGCCTTTTTTCCCCACTACATTTCTGTTAGCAGGAGCTCAAATAGTTTTAATAATTCTCAAAATAGTGAATTCGATTGAAATCAGGTTCAGTACAGTTCGACTGAAAGGAATATTTTTCTTGTGGTTGAGATAGGAACTAACGAAATATTGCAGTGAAGTTGCACTTTCCTAAGTTTATTTTCGTGAGCGCTGATGTTCGCAAGCTCTTCTCGCTGTATTCCCAAGAGAGGAACATTGCTAAGTTATCAGGCTAGACAACCGATTCGTATTTTTAGACGGTGATGTATCAGATAATTAGGTTGTCTAGGGATTCTGCTGTTAAGAGTGATAAATTATGTTATTTATCAATTATTTCACACTCAGTAAAATTAAATATGCTGCGGTAAAATTTAAGAGAAATAGCGTTAGATCACAGCGAACAGCGGTGTGTTCTTTATAGAATGGGCTTTCGTCGAGAGCATATCGGGATTATACTTGTGCTGATTGCATAGCATAGACAGCCGATGAAAACAGTCGATTTTCGGTTTTGATTACAAAATAATCTTGTATGGTACAATGTTTAATCCTTTTGAAACAAGGAAAGAAAATTTGTTCGCCATTGTGGGCAAACTATAAATATCTTAACATCTCTTTTCTCGGCAATGTTCTAAGACTGATTGTGACGACAAAACAGTTACCATGGCAACGCTAAAGATCCATAAAAAGAACCTCCAAATTTCAGTATTTGCGAGTTGTTTGAAAAACTTTGTCGGTGATCTACTTTTTTTTTTCAGAGAGCTTCCTCAATTCTTTAATTGCTCTGGCGGGTATCGCAAAAAGCTATTTAGTGGATCTTATGTTATATCGAAAAAGTCGTTTTTGAATTACAAAAACTACGTCTGAATAACTTTCTCCAAACGTTTCTATTTGAATTGGCACACTTAATGCTACACGCATGCGAAACATGAGGATGGGTCACCGCTCAAAATTTCCAGATAAAAACAAATGTTCCGTGCACGTTTTATTTCCGATTCGCGCATTTTCGCCATATTTTTACTTCCGGTATTTTGCACACGCGACTTTTACTAGAAATTTCGATTCACTTAGCTGACGCCTCTTTTTGGCCATTTCGTGTGCAGGCTACGAAAAGGGACATTTTGTTTTTCCATTTTGACGTGATTTTGAGTGTGCTGATGGTAGGTTAACGGTGTCGGACTGGATAAAATGCTGTTGAAAAGCTTTGAACGGACAAGAAACACAAGGACGATATATGATCTGATATCTAGACTTAATTGGCTATTAATGGTCATTTTTAGTTTCCTGACTAAACTAGCGATAATGTTCCATACAAATTCTTACATTTTGCCACTAAATCGGTCTGCTCGTGAGCCTGGGTGCCCTGTGCAACAACCAAGAGGTTATAGATGAACGTCTGACTTGTCCTCAGTCGTCTTCATGACGCGCCCGTCGCAGGAGCACGAGGCGTGACTGTAGCAAACGGTGATGGGAAGGGAAAAAGACCTCGCACAACTTTTCGACTCGTGAAACAACTTTTCGACACTATCCCCTATCCCCTTCTCTTGCTTTCTCACTACCCATCACACCTCGCGCTCCAGTGCCGCGCGCGTCATGAAGAGGACTGGGTACGAGCCAGGATTACCATGACAGTGAAAAACTCGCATGACAAAAAATCAGAAGTCACTGAACAGTGAGTCCTAAACATGGCGACTTCTCTGCTTGCCACGATTTACAATTCTCTCAGCCTTGGAAATGTTCTTCTGTTGTTGCTTCTGCTGTTCATTCTGCATTATCTGTTGGTGCTCTACGAGTTCAGGAACATGCCGCCAGGTCCGCGTTTATCGACTATCCCTGTGTTAGGGAACATCTTCTCCCTCGACTCCAGGGCGGAGAAACTTCCTGACGTCTTTCAAAGGTCAGTATACATGATACACATATTATGTGATTCCAGTTGACGTTTTCTGATTTTTTGTTTGTTTGTTTGTTTGTTTAACTATCCATCTGTGTATGGAGAGAGGAAAACCTATTCCGTTTGTTTTTAAATTCTTACAGCCAAATTCCTTTCGTGTCGGCGTGTTTCAGACTTTAGAGTGTTCAACATCCGTTTTTGTACTCCAGCTTTTTTTTAAGAAGCATTATCCGTCTGGGACGAACTTCGGCAAACAGTGTTTAGGTCGTCTGGATGTGGCGTCTCGTAGTTCTCCTGTAAATTCAAGGACATTAGATGGATAATCCGTCCATCCGCTTTGACACTCTTTCAAGGCGAACTTTTAAGTCAACAGTCAATCGTCTCGATGGACAAATCCGTCTTGTGCCCGTCTTAACACTGACGAACTGCAGGAACTGCTTACTGAAAAGCATAACCAGGCAACCTAAAGCGCTGTTTGCCCAAATTTTAATGCTGTGAAAGTTTTATTACATTTTGTATTTGCGTGACGCTAGTTCCTATTTAGAAGTGCGTGATTGAGAATGACAGAAATGCATAATATTTAATCAAAATTATTAGTTTTTGTACAATATTAGAATATATTTATGTAAACAAGAACAGAAATAAGATAGAGAGGGGCGTACTCTAGGGAGAATCTAAGAATTCCTTGTGGAATAAACTAGTGAAGTTTGCGGAGAATCGCCTTTTAAGTTGGGCATTCGTCACTCTAAAAGTACGTAACTCTCGTTGGTTTATTTAGCTGAGCAACAGATACATCTAGTAGTGAATTTACATATTCACCCGAACGTGAAGTGTGCGACCCCTTGTAGTAAACGGTGTAAATATATTAATCTAGAAGTGAATTAACATATATATTCACCCCACACTCAGTAGATGGCTTAAAGCACCTAACTGGTGCCGACGTATTTAGTAATATTTTTTATATTATGTAATTAGCAACATTTTGTATTTTGATATTTATATATTTTGTAAATTAGGTATGGAGAGCCCCTACAGCGAACCTAAAAGAGTTTATTGTATAAAAATTTAAAGTATGCGACCCCTTGTAGGAAAGGGAGTTTTAATTGATTTAACTGATTGCCATAGAAAAACACCCATGGGTATGTATCAATAAATTGACTCCGCTTTCTTCAAAGAAGTCTCAAAGCTTTTCGGGAGACCGTAACCAACAAGCAAAGAACAGAAATTGTTCTGAACCGGACTTCGTGTTATTACGTTTTTATTTATTAAAGAACCATCTCAATAACCATGAATTCTTCTAAATTAAGTAGTGTCACGCAAATAAAAGCAGATACCCCCTCCAACAAGGCAAAGAAACGGTCCGATCGCGGTCGTTTTCGTCAAATTTTGATCGTTTATAAATCAGAGGATGTCGATGAGGATGATAAACTGTTCGTTTATCATTAGGATCCCTGATTCGTCAAAACGTTCTTTCAGGCTGGTCAGATTTATCAGATCTTAAAATCTCAATTTTAAAACTTGATTTGATGAAATGGTGTGATAATTGTCCAATTTAAAATTCAATCTGAGGTGTTGTCAGAAGGCATCTTTTTTAAGACCACCTTGTCCAGAGCCTGTGAACGGGCTCCACGGTGGGAAAAAAGCGCGAAAAAAAATTGCTCGTTCTCGCTCTTTGTTTTCTTCGCTCTTTCCTCGACCAGAGAGCCTGTTCACAGGCTACGGTGTCCCCACCAGACCTCAGGTATCATGTCAAAAAAGATAATTTATCTGTCTTCTTTCTAGATTGACCCAATGAACAAGAATTTATTTCGTTTCTTCTATTCAACATGTCTCATTTTGCAGTCTACGAAAAAAGTACGGCGGTGTTTTCTCTCTGAAACTTGGAAGCTACAAGATCGTTATGGCTTCTACTCCAGAGGCTGTCAAAGAGATGCTTGTAACAAAATCGGTTGATTACGCTGGAAGGCCTCAGACGTATGGTCTTTATAACTTGTCGAGAGGTATGTTGCAGACAATTCCTGCCACGTTTTGCGTGGGGGTCTTCCAAATAAAGCATTGAGCTAAGGAGGGAGGGGGGTGCACGAAGCGTGAATCTGTACCGAATTTCAGAGGAGGGCGGGGGATACGGACTGAAAATAAGACCAGGAGAAAGGATGAACGATTTCTTTCATCGGAAGCCAATCCTGTTTCCAAGTTCTCGATTACCGTTCTCTTTCTCTTTTAAGAAAAGGGTGTTTAAAAGAAGTTCAATTAATGGGTGTAAAATACTTGCAAATTACGAAGAACCTTATAAAATGGTAACAAGCCCTTTGCGTCATTTACCTTCAGTTAGCAGCTGATAAGATTGTATTGCAGCAAGCAAGAAATGTTTACATTTTTTCAATCAGAAACTGGGCAATTAGAAAAGGTTTTGAATTATAATGGCTATAACAATCCCATTGAATTACAGGTGGCAAAGACATTGCTTTTGGCGACTATGGACCTCCCTGGAGGTTTTATCGTAAATTATTCACTACAGCCTTGCGCCAGTACCTCTCGGACGCTCCTCTGATAGAAAGGCGAGTCTCAACACAGGCCGAGAAATTGGTGAAGTTCGTGGAAGAACAACAAGATGAAAAACCTTTCGATCCTGCAGATTGCTTGATACGAGTCGTTGCTGATGTTATTTGTGGAATTATTTTTGAAAATGGCTCCGACACAACGAACCCAGACTTGAACAGGATTTTGAAGCTGAATGCAGACCACGTAGTAGATGTCGATAATTTTCAGTTGGTGACTGTATTAGATTTTTTCCCGTTGGCGGCTTACTTGCCCCTGAAGGCGTACGATCGTTTCCTCCAGCGCATATTCGCAGTACACGACATCATTCGCAAGCTACTAAGAGAAAGAAAAGAGACTTTTGATCCAAAACAACCTGCTGAAGATTTCATGTCAGCTCTCCTTCGCGCGGAGCATGATCATGACGCTGAATGTGAAAAGAACGAAGAGAAAGCTGCTCACCTATCTGAAGATCATTTCGTAGTTGCTATCGAGGATATGTTTATTGCCGGCTACGAAACAACCAGCACTGTATTGAGATTTGTCATTGCCTTCTTGGCTAACCACCCAAAGTACCAAGAGGACAGTCAGCGACAGTTAGATGAAGTAGTTGGCAATCGAATGCCTAAACTGGACGACCGCCCCAATCTGCCCCTCGTTGAAGCGACGATCATAGAAGCATTAAGGGTTGGAAACGTGGTTCCTCTTGCAATACCTCATTTAACCATCACCGATACAACTCTCTGTGGCTACCGCGTCCCTAAAGGTACCATTGTCTTTGCCAACACCGAGTCCGTTCATCTGGATCCCAAATGCTGGGAAGACCCTGCCGTGTTTAACCCGTACCGCCATATTGACGCAGACGGCAAGCTGATCACCAACCAGGGCAATTTCTACCCTTTCGGAGCTGGACGTCGGGTTTGCGCTGGTGAAGCTCTGGCCAAAGTTGAGTTCTTCCTGTTTGTCTCATGGTTGCTTCATAACTTCACTTTTGTTCCTGAAAAAGGGCATCCGCCTAAAGTAAAAGCAGCAATCATCCAGTTTCCTACTCGTTACACGATACGTGCTATCAAACGAAAATGAGGCAACAGGAATCCGCTAGAGTCCCAGGGGCAGATAGCTATAGTGTTATTTCCTCGTGAAGATAGTCAGAGCTATGGAAAGTCTAAACGGGAGTGAAAATATTCCGCGTTGAAAAGGAGGGAAAACGATGAGACCATCCTCATTTCCCCTTGTTTTTTCAATGCTGACTTTTTTTACTGCTCGTCGTTTTCCTGGGATAGGCGACGGTAGCATGTTACTGTTCTTTTGTTCTCACCTCGCCTGTTACCTGTACTGTACGCTCTTCAGTAATCAGCCTTTGGCGCCTATGGCCTTGACCTAAATTGGGTCAGGACACGTTGGTTGGTTGTCACATGTTCTTCTTCAGCTAGTCAGTGCGAACAGACAGGAAACTAAGATATCCGGAATATTCATAGGAAACTTTGGCTGCCTTCTGAATATGGTTTTGGTGGTGCTATGTGGAAGTGCCTTTCTCCAATAAAAACGTCGGCCAGAGAAACATGTTAATTTTCTTTATGTGATTCCCATTTTATCTTTAACCGACTGACACACTTTGAATATTACCTGCTTATTTTCGTTGACTGCATCCAAAAAAGTGAATTCTTTTTATGACCTTGATATTAGTTTTAATCCAAAAAGTAATCAGAACTTTAGCTATAGTTACGTTAGCCATAACATTGTCGCTTTTTGCTGTTGTTTGACATATAACATGCCATTTATTTTCAGTATCACCTTGTTAAATAAAAATTGCATGTGCTAATGCATTTGCACGGCTCATTGATTAAAGGATCCTAGTCAGGCACGCCTTTGTTATTGTTTTGATCTGAAATGTGCGATCAAATTACTCGTCGAACGTGACAAAACGTCAACAGTTCAACTGGTAAAAATATAAATTGTAGCCTGAAGCTGAAATTTCTTCGCTTGCTTTTTATTTTAGTGCCAGTAAAAGGGCTATTTCAATTAACGTTGTCAGATGAAAGTTTAAGCTTACAAGACAAGACCGCAGGGTAATATGGGATTTTGGTGCACAAGTTCACCAAAATCAGCAGTACCTTTCTTGCCGTACATTAGCAATGTATATGGAGGTGCTCAGTTAGAGCATAGAAATTAACAAAAAACCTGAAACAATTAATCCCACTCATCTTTTTGTCTACTCATTTAAAACGACATGCAAATTTAAAATATGTGGGTACACGTGGAGCACATGCATGGCATATGTAAATTAGAAGTATGAAAAACAGCACCATGAAATATGTGGAACATGAATTTTTGCACTTCATGACAAGAAATAATAACTGAAAATGGAAAACCAAATAAGGATTGCCCTGGACAATAATTGGATGATGCCTATTTATTACTTGTACTAGGAAATTCAAAGTTCCTAACCAACTTCTGACAACCGTGAAACTAAGACTGATTTGCAGCTACCCACTCTACCCTTCGGTCTTGTCGCGTAAACTTGAGTTGATCCGACAACCTTAATTGAAATAGCTGTATGTTAAAAAACAAACTATAATGAGTAAAAGTTTTCTCGCCTGAACTACTGTAGCCGTTCAAATCACGTACTGCAAGGGTAGGCGGTTAGCTTTAATGTTTTTTCAACCTACATTAACAGGAGGACAAGAGACCCAAATTTCCATTTTTCACTGGCTGTGAATTTCCTTATTTCACAATGAACTGGTAGAAAAAATAGCTGTTCTTCAGTTCGAAAGAAAGCCAACAGCTGACTCATGTATTTTATAACCACCTAAGCAACCTACCAGGTGACTGATCTTTCCGACCAGCTAGGCAACAAGATACTCAGCCAGTTGACTCTTTTGCCCTCCTGCCAGACAGCCATCAATTTTGACAAATCGTGCGTAATTTTTGAACTTCTTTGGCATTTGTCAAGCAATTTCACAAAAATTACTCAGTTCGCAGATGACAGCCCAGTTATCCTCGAGGTCTTGCCTTCAGCATTTAAATTGGAGCGTGATGTACAGGTGGGAGTAAGATTGGCAGGCTCTCGACGCTCGTTCCTCTCTTCGCTACTTATTAACCCTCTCACTCCCGCGGGAAATGCAGGATTTCTCAAAACTATGAACCAGGAGGTCCACAAGTGATACATCATGTGAAAGGTATTTTCTGGAGTATTCCTATAATCATGCAAATGAACAGAGTAATGGAGGAAGGCACAGATTAGATTGAGAAATGTCCAAAAAGGAAAAAATAAAATCGTTTGAAAATTTCTTATTCCTCGTACCTATTGGGTATAGCCTTAAACTAAAGCTCAATTTGTAGCTCTCAGTATATTTGATGTTTTCAGATATGAGCTTGCCTGTAAATGTACAAATGGAAAAAATTCCAAAGCCATATAACTTACGGGGGTGTTAAATCAAATCTTATTCAGGGAGGGGGCATGATCTTATCCCTCTAATGTACAGATTTTTCCAAGATATTTTGGTCGTGAAAATTTCATACAAATTGACTAAATATTGAGCTAATAACTGCTTCCTGTGCTATATGGCACTATCGGGATTGAAAGGGCTAATAGACGTCTAAAATTGACTTTCGTAGGAGATATGCATGGCTGAGAGATGCATAAGGAAAAGCTTTTCTGTGGGACAGCTCTATTTTGTCCTCTTCTCTAGTAACTAAGTAAGTAAGAAACTTTATTTACGTGTCAAACCATGTAGCTTGGGATAATATTTAAATTAGCATTTTAGTATTTTAGTTAGTTTTATCTTGTTATATTTTCACAGTGCCCTATTGAAAACCACCTTGTGTGATATAGGCCATCTGTATAAAGAATTGTATTATTATTATTATTATTATTATTATTATAATCCCACTAATTAGGGGACACAAAATAACAATATACAAAACGTAAGATAGAAACAAAAATGCAATAGAACTATTAAAGAAACTAATACTAATCTAATAAACTAGTAGTTGCTAATTTTAATCTGATAATCTGATAATCAAATAATAGTCGAAAATAATCGAATAGTAATCACTAAAAAGTTGATGCAAAAAGTGATAAAATCATACAGTTATGATGCGCAGAGGGAGCAGCCCTTGCATCCATCATTAACCATCGCATTTACGAATCTTATTTTTAAAAGTGTTTAGATTTTTTGCCGATCTAACATCGGCAGATAATTTTCCCCATAACCTAGGCCCAAGATAATGCAAAGAATGCTTACCATATGTCACAGTATTGTAACTAGAAATGGAGAAGTCTGATTGTCTTAAAAAGTAGGAAGAATTATGATCATTAAAGATATTACTGATGTAGGTTGTACATAGACATTTTACAAGACGTTGGCTTGACAGCTCTGCTTGTTATCTTGGGGCTTCCTCAGCTGTGACTACTAAAATTGCGAGGCAGAAAGCTTCCCGTTTCCTTTTTTTTTTGAATTTGTCCATTCTGTCAACTTTGTCAAAGTCCTACGTGAATAATGCCGAAAAATTTTATGGAAAAATTGGAAACGACGTTGGTACCCTCTAGCGCATCTACGTCACTCAAATTCTGATCCCAACATAAAGATTCACTAAAATTGCCTTTTTTTTCTGAATCAAGATGACGTCGAGTGTGTGACACGAGATTCCCATGAAAACTGAAAAAAAGATCGAAAATTCTGAGGTGGTTGGTAAGTTCTGTGTAAGGCTGGGTGACTTGACTGTGGGTTAGAAGCCTTTGTTTTAGCCTAAATCTCTTTTGACCTTGCATGGTCAAAAACAATAGCATATTATGTAACGATACCCAATATTTAGCAAATTTGAACTGTTACAAACCACTCAAGTTGCGAGGCAGATTAGGCGTCCAGACTCGTTTTTGAGTTTGTTAACCCAGTGTCAACTCCTAGGTAAAAAAAAAATCAGGAAAATTTGTGGAAAAAAATGGAAACGGCGCTGGACGCTCTTTAGCAAAGCAAAGAATTCGTTCCAGTTCTATCTGTAAGATTCTTTGCCTCTCATTGACATCGCGTGAGGTCTGTATGGCGTGAGTCTGGGCTAAACTGATATGACTGATAGCTGACAAAACAAAATTAATTATAAAAAGACTCCCTGCTAATATAATGCTTTTGACTGATGACCATTATGAAAAAAATGCTTGCAATTTAATAACAAGTAATTTGTAAGACTAACAAAACAATAGCAGGTTGCGCAACCCAGTCTCACGAAACAATCAGCAAGTGTTCTGTCAAGTTACACTGAGTCATCTCGCATACGGTTACAGGGTCATCTCGCATGCCTTAGTTGCATAAACATGGCGACGTCTCTGCTTGCCACTGTTTACAATTCTCTCAGCCTTGGAAATGTTCTTCTGTTGTTGCTTCTGCTGTTCCTTCTTCATTACATGATGGTGCTCTACGAATTCAGGAACATACCCCCGGGTCCGCGCTTAACGACTCTCCCTGTGTTAGGGAACATCTTTTCTCTCGACTCCAGGGCGGAGAAACTTCCCGAAGTCTTTCAAAGGTCAGTATTCAGAACACACGCAACGGATTCCCAATGATTTCTATGCGCTGTTTTTTATTTTTTATTTTTCATTTTCTTTGGTGACCCATCTCTGTGTCACTGTGATTAATTTGCCACTGGAACGAAATTTTGGTTGTTGTCGGTGTGGCTTTAACTTTCAAGTCTGTGGATGAGATCTCAAACTGCTGCACTTTAAGACCATTTAAATGAAAGCATACTCAGAAGTATTTCCCTGTTGTGCTGTTTGTTTCTAAAAGTAATTAAATGCGACGTTTTTATTCACTTTTGAGTCTGGCCTTCACAGTAGTGTCAAACGTGAGTTATAAGAAAAACCAAAATCAGCGAAGCTAATGGACAGAGGGGAGAGGAACGGTTTAGGGAGGAGGGAGAAACAGCCCAAAAAATAGCGGGAGGAGGGAGAAAGGACGCATAAAAATAGGGAGACGGGAGAACCAACATGAAAAGGGAGAAGGGAGAATGTCTTTAAAAACATGACATGAGTCATTAAAGCCATAAATAGATCTTAATATAAGAAACTGTACAGATCTGTTCCCCGTTAAACAATTTTATCGAGAGAAGACTGGGTGGACCATGGGTCTCCAATACTATTTTGAGCCCGTAAGCTCAGGTATTTGCGGTATTTTGAATAGTCTCTTTTGTTATACAATGGTCGCTAGGGAATTTCCCGCTTCATTGTTTGGCCATTTCAAGATATTCTGATTGACCGTGAGGGGGAGAGGTCAAATCGGAAAATCGTGAGGCGTTGAGTTAGTGTTCGTCAAAGCGTGAGATTTTGGAGGTCTGTGTGGCTCGAGGATCGGGTCAAGGGCAAGGCCATGGTGAGTGCGAAATGTTTTGCCTTTCCAGTTTTCTGCCTTTTCGGCACTGCATGTGTGTTTAGGTCTGTTTAGGCGCCACCAATAAAACGAGTTCTGCTTTCCGATTCGGTGCTTCCATTAGGTTCCCAGAAATGCAAAACAATACACAGCAACTTAATTTTAAAAAAATATTTTATTTTTGACCTTGGAATCACACTTTTGGCATTAATGTCATGTTCTGCCATCGATAACGGCGCCATGTTGTGATCTTTATAGCAATTTGGCTGTCTCTCAAACACTGACATGCTCTGGATGTCTTTTTGGCACTGTGTCACGTAAAAATCCGAAGCCTTTTTGTGCCAAAAAAATTCCACTGCAAATTGCTTAATAAGAATAATTTGAAGGGAAGTCAATAAACGAGCAAACTAAACTGACGGACAATGTAATCGTACTTAACACATTCTTCGTTTTAAGATCTTTGTGGATTTCGTTTACTGGTTGATGTTGCGTTACCTTGATGCTTTAATGTACAAATCCTAACTTTTTCCCGCTCATCAACAAGCAATAAACATTTCTAGTTCAGCCACAAACAAAAAAGTTGCGATGTAGGCAAACCGGCTTAAGGCCACTAGAAACTAGAAAATTATCAGATTTACCTACCAAATCCTTGGGATGTTGCTTTGCTAGAGAGTATGCAAAAGTAATTCTCATTTTCCATGTATTAATTTGCTGGCCTCGAACTGTATTCATAGGTAAGATGGTACTACATGTTAAATCTAGCAGTCTGTAGGTATTCAAAGTCTTCAAAAAGTACAAAGTTCTTTAGTAAAGTCACAATATTGGAGGGAATTTAGACTGCAAGTGTAGTATTACGTAATAATATAAACCCGTTAAAGCACTAATCAGGGAGAAAGGTCAAAAATCAGGGAGAAGGGAGAAACGGCCAAAACAATTAGGGAGGAGGGAGAAAAATGAGTTTAAAAATAGGGAGATAAGATATTTACCCGCCCGTTCCTCTCCCCTCTGGACATGGAGAAACAAAAACTCAGGATTTTTCGGTATGTTTTCTGAGGACGACCTTTGTCGAACGTGATCAATGGATAGTGGAAATCTCTTTCAATCACTTTTTTTTTTAATTGGATGATGTGATAAGAATGATTCTCAGCAAACTGAGTGCCAGACGAAATTCTTAAAGGGGCATCGTACAACTTGCCGAAATTAATATTAACACAATCATTTTAAGCTCCAGGTGCGAGATTCTTAATGTTGCGTAACAGCGAAAATTAAAAGGCTTTGTTAGAGAATTTGACAAACTTGCTCTTTCAGTGTGGAGTTTAAAAATCAACAAACGAAACAAAATGAATCCCGTAATTCCTTGGTATAGTACATTTGTGTATGTATAAATTATAAGGCCATAACACAAATTGTACGCAAAAGGCATCAAAATGTTTAATTATGTCATACTTTACATGACTAACATAAAAAAAAAATAAATTTCCGCCTTTTTTTTATAATTTCAATTTTTTATGTCCGCTTTCTAGCTCGGATAACGTCACAGGCCCCCAGCAGAGCCCCAACACATAATGTATATTGTAGAGCACATCAAAGGCTTTCTACCAAAGGCAAAATCTCTTCGAAATATTGAAACACATTAAAAAGCCAGGGGAAGGGTTCCATTCCCCCCCCCCCCCCTGTACCACGGTGGGGGTGTGACTTTGTTTTTACGTCCGAAGATTAACTCCGATCCACTGCAGTCATCTCTATGCATTTCAAAACAGTGAAGTTTGAATATAAACTTTTGCAATTGAGACCTTCATACCACAAGTAACCGAAAGCGTAAGAATAAAGAAATCGAAAGAAACGTTGAAAAACCTTACAACCTGTTGTGTGTTTCCTGTTGTGTGTTTCGAGCTTCTGAGGCTGTTTTTCGCGGTTTTCTGATCACCGATGGCTCCGTCATGGTGGCCAAGGTGGCGAGAAGCAAGAGAAATAGGAAAGTGCACACAGTTGCGTAATATTTCGCAGTTCAGAAAGGGCAAAAGCGGGGAGCTAACAAAAAAGGGGCGGGAACCGTGGTTTAAGCGTAAGGGAAGAGGGAAATTTGCACTCCCTCTACCATGCCCCCTCCCCTCCCCCCTGCAGGTCTGATCACGATGGTTTTTATCACGTTTTTTATTCATTTATAGCCAGGATGTCAAAAATTTCAGATTATTTGTATTTAAAGATCAAGATCACGCTTGAACCAGGAGCCCATAGCCCATAACCCTACTTGTACCCCCTTCTTACTGGCGAATCGGTAATTTCCCTAAATTCTGTCCGAAATGTTATGAAGATCCGTCCATCTACTACCACTGTGGTACATGGCAATGGCGTATTTAACAGTGAACCCTTTTACTCCCACAGTCAATTATGGAGAGATGTAATGTGGTTCTAACTTTTGAGTCTGTGGATGAAATCCTATGGTGTGTCCATTCAAATGAAACCACGTCTCAGCATTACTTTCACATGGTACTACTGACGTTTAAGTTTTTTTACAAAGTGAAATTTGAGATTTGTCTTGAATGTTGATTTTAGGCACTATTGGGAGTGAAAGGGTTAATTAATGTAGGTGGCTACTATGATCACCCAACTGGCAAAAAAATTTTTTTATCTTTCCTTTTGTTTTGTTTTTTGTTTGTTTGTTTGTTTATAATTATTCAGCATGTCTTATTTTGTATGGCCTCACTTACCACGAGTCCCCCATAGCTCAGTGGTTAGAGCATCCAACCGGCACCTGAAAGGTCATGGGTTCGACTCCCATTGAGAGGACTCAGATTCTTTCTGAGTAATACGACTTTTTCAACATTTCTTCTTTTAACGCATGTTTTATTTTGCAGTCTTGGAAAAAACTACGGCGGTATTTTCTCTCTGAAACTTGGAAGTTTCAAGTTCGTCATGGCTTCAACTCCTGAGGCTGTCAAAGAGATGCTAGTGACCAAATCTGTTGATTATGCTGGAAGGCCAAAGACGTATGGGTTTTATAACTTATCCAGAGGTGGGTTATAGACAAATCCGTGAATGGTTTACTGAAGAGTTCAAAGAAAACATTGAGGGATGATGCTGGATTCGTGAAACAGTGAATTGTATGGGAGAAGTAAGGATTAAAAGAAGACCTTCTCAAAAGTCTCATTTCCGGTTTCGTTGGTGGGCCCTAGGGCTCCCGCTCAATCGCTCTCGGATTTTTGGGGTTTTTTGGCGCTTCCGAAAAAACATTATCTCAGCTCAACTTGTGGGCAAGTCTAGATTAAAAGCAGAACGAGAAGAAACGATCAACGATTCAATCTTCGCCCCTTCCTTCCTTCCTTCCTTCCTTCCTTCCTTCCTTCCTTCCTTCCTTCCTTTCCTTCTTTCTTTCTTTCTTTCTTTCTTTCTTTCTTTCTTTCTTTCTTTCTTTCTTTCTTTCTTTCTTTCTTTCTTTCTTTCTTTCCTTCTTACTTTCTTCCTTTCTCTCTCTCTCTCTCTCTCTCTCTCTCTCTCTCTCTGTTTCTTTCTTTCTTTCTTTCTTTCTTTCTTTCTTTCTTTCTTTCTTTCTTTCTTTCTTTCTTTCTTTCTTTCTTTCTTTCTTTCTGTCTTTCTTTCTTTCTTTCTTTCTTCCTTCCTTTCTTTCTTTCTTTCTTTCTTGCTTTCTTGCTTTCTTTCTTTCTTTCTTTCTCGCTTTCTTTTTTTAATAAATGTGATCGGGGATATATAGGGATTGTAAATGAGATCGGATATTTAACGGATATTATAACCAGCGCCTTGTTGGTTATAATCAATTGATATCCAGCAAGCCCGATTACATTAATTGTTTTATTAAAAACTTAGCCACTATTTAAAAAAAATCAAGAAAGAAAGGGAAAATGAGAAAAGAGATAAAAAGGGAACAAGAATCGATCACATGACTGAACGAAAAGGCGCCAAAACCTTGCGAAGTGTTGCAGCGTTTCACTGCAAAGCTGAATGAATCAATGAAAACTGCTCGAAAGTGAACAAAGTGGCACGAGTTTTGGGTAAAGATCTTCTAATTATTGGCTCTGAAATATGGTACATGTTTGATTTTTCCTGAAACATCGTTGTAATCATCGTTCAAAGCGGACTGAAGCTGTACAATTTCACCATATTAGCTGCTGGAGTTCAAACGGAACAAGTTTGTAGTCTGTTCGCACAACGGAGCCATCATGTGCGTGTTTGATCGAACTGAAAACAGAACTAACTTGAGCTTAAAGAGGTAATTTCTATGCGGCTCAGAAGCAAGATTACTGTAGCGAGGAAAATCAGAATTCACCATCATAGTATGTTAAACGCAGAGCACAATATGCAGTTGTTCTCGATTTAGAGGTTGCGAACGAAATGGTAAACGCAACATTCAAACAACTGGGAAAGCGATTCAACTCCGTTTACATGGCATCCGATTTCTATCTGAGCATTTGGACCTGTTGGAACACAGAGCTGCAACGAGTGCAGGCACACCAGTGTCAATTTTGCGTTTTAAAGCCGAAAAAAGATTTCGCCCTTCCATCCTACTCGGTAGTTTGCAGCTGTAGTTTATTTAGTACTTGTTTAGACTGCTCCATGATTTTCGCATCGAATCGCCATAAATGTGTGATATAGTTTTTATTAAATGCTCCTGCCCCATTCCATTTTGTTTTATTTTGTGTCTTGTCTTGATATTTTGAAGTGGAAAGCCTTCCTGATAAAACCTACCGTTTGCTCTATTTTAATGATCGACGTGACGATCGATGAAAGAATTAATTGTAGATACAACACTAAGTGTTTAAATTTCTATTTCTGCACAGTTTAATTTCTTCAAACAATTTTGACTTGTGTTAGACGACGCTGACGGTCATGCTTGTTGGTGACGCTGTTGGAATTTCTGCTTAATTTAAATTCGCGGCCAAGTGGTTTTTCTCGTCCTTTTTTCTCGCCGGGTTGCTAGCGAGGAGAGAAACTTTCAGCTCACTTTGTTCACTTTGTTGCTGAGTGTTCATTGACCATAATTGGTCGCAGCAGGTATATGAGCTGATAGCCTAGCTCTGGTCAGCGAAACAAAATGCTAGAAATCCAATATACCTAGTCCAGTTTTTAATAATTGTGGATAGCAACGTTTGCACCTTGCCAATTATCCTAAGTATTTTAAAAAACTATTAACTGTATGTCTGTATGTCTGACCTTCACCGCTCACTGAGAACTTCAGTTGATCATTACTGTCGTGCAAACTTCATGATTCATTTGGTATTTCAACATGTCTTGCTTTAGGAGCTGTTGTTTTAATCTTCTGTTACTAGAATCTGAGACATGAACAAAGCTTTTGGATCCTAATGACAGTCCTCTTAAATTACAGGTGGTAAGGACATTGTTTTTGGCAACTATGGACTTGCCTGGAAGTTTTATCGCAAACTTTTCATTACAGCCTTGCGCCAGTACCTCTCAGATTTTCCTTTGATAGAAAATCGAGTCTCAACACAGGCCGAGAAACTGGTGCAGTTCATGGAAGAACAAGATGGAAAGCCTTTTGATCCTGCAGATTACTTGATACGAGCCGTTGCTGATGTTATTTCTGGAATTATTTTTAGAGATGGTTCCAATACAGCGAACCCAGAGTTGAACAGGCTTTTGAAGCTGAACACGGACATCATAGCAGATGCCGATGATTTTCAAATGGTAGTTATATTAGATTTTTTCCCGTTTGCTCGGTACCTGCCCTTAAAGGTTTATGATCGTTTTTTTCTCCAGAAGTTTTATGAAGTACATGATATCATTCGCAAGCTACTGAGGGAAAGAAAAGAGACTTTTGATCCAAATGAACCTGTCGAGGATTTCATGTCAGCTCTCTTTCGAGCAGAGCATGACCTGGAAGAAGAACGTGAGAAGAACGAAGAGAAAGCCGCTCACGTATCTGAAGACCATTTCGTTGTTACTATCGAAGATATGTTTCTTGGCGGCTACGAAACCACCAGCACCGCATTAAGATTCATCATCGCCTTTTTGGCTAACCACCCAAAGTACCAAGAGGACATTCAGCGCCAGTTAGATGAAGTAGTTGCCAACCAAAGACCCTCTTTGGACGACCGCCCCAATCTGCCCCTCGTTCAAGCAACGATTTTAGAAGCACTAAGGGTTGGAAACATGCTTCCTCTTGCAGTACCTCATGTCACCATCACTGATACAACGCTGTGTGGCTACCGCATTCCTAAAGGTACCCTTGTTTTTGCCAACACAGAGTCCGTTCATCTGGATCCCAAATGCTGGGAAGACCCCACAATGTTTAACCCGCGCCGCCATATTGACACAGACGGCAAGCTGATAACCAACCAAGGCAATTTCTACCCTTTTGGAGCTGGACGTCGGGTTTGCGCTGGCGAAGCTCTGGCCAAAGTTGAGCTGTTCCTGTTTGTATCATGGTTGCTTCATAACTTCACCTTTGTTCCTGAGGAAGGGCATCCACCTAATGTAAAGGGAGCTCTTGTGCAGTTTCCCCTTCGTTACAAGATACGCGCTATCAGGCGAAAGTGAAGCAACGATAAGGATATTACGATTTGCTGACTTGCTGTTGCTAACGATCATTTGTTTGATCCATATAGATGTTAACTCGCTTGACTTTGACGAAGAGGAACGAGACTTTGCTAGGAGAGAGAGTTTTTATTGCGATTTACGATTTACTAATCTAATAAACTACTGACTGCAATGAAGCTTCTTTTAAGTTGTGCTGTAAACATGTTGGCGACCCTAACTTAACGAAGTCCAGTTGGTGCCAAAAGAAGATAAAGTCGAAAGAATTCAAAAGAAGAACAGCTGAGACCAAGGAACTATTTGGCGAAGGAAAGTAGACTAAGTTCGGCTAATCCAGTATGACAAAACTTAAGTGCTTGCGAAAAAATTTTCCTTGAACTTAGTGTTCAAGGAGGTCTTGGCCAAGCTTACAGGAAATCGCAAACCTGTCTACAGCACGCCCTTAGTTACGCACCCAAACAGAAAACTTTCAGAAGGGAAGGCATTACACTTAGATCAACAATTACACTACACGGATATTGAAATCGACTTTGCAGGATGTTTGACCCCGGGGGAGGGGGGGTGGGGAGACAACTTCCCATACTACATTAAATGAAATCCAAACGATGTTCTCACAACTTGCAAAGCAATCTGTGAGGTTCTAGTCAGCGGATATTCCTCTTTCGCGTGCGCAGATGTTGCATGTTCCAATTTTTTCCAACGGAACTCGGAACGGCCATTATTAAGGTTTGTTACAGTGAGGTGTGATAATGTTCTGAAACGCATACATATAAAACTATTTTTAATTGAAGCCGAAAAGAACATTTGTTTGTTTCCTTGTTGACATTTAAAGAATAAGTGCTTAGAAACTCAATGTTTTAGTTGATTTCCTTCAAAGCGCGGCGGTTTTCCTTCCATGATTGCGATGTGCAAGAATTTCTTTTTCTACGAACACTTATAAGACGTTTAAAAAAACTTCTGAATTTCGATCGCAGTTCGGTAAAACAAAAGCAGAATAAGTATTGTTTTCCTGTTTCGTCGCACACGTTATGTGATTCCACCCGCTTCTTATAGAAGCAAGAATATTCCGAATGTATGTGCGGTTTTCCAACAAACCCACACCGTAATGGTCGTTTCTGTGCGCTCAATTCGTTAAGACCGCATACCCCACACATGGACACATGGAGTATTAAATTCATACAATTACAAAGACGTTAAATGTTTGTTTGCAATTAGTTAACCTACTATCAAGGTTGTAACAACGAGGTGTGATAATTTACTGAAACGATTAAAACGAAGCCGAATGAAAGCCAGGTAGAAAAGCAGTATCTGCAGCAAGATGGTATCTGCAGCAAGATGGCGTCAGTCCAGTTATATCTCGAAGAGATCCGATATCTCAGCATGAGAGAGGGGTAGAAAGAGGGGGGTGAATAGGTTTGCGGATCGGCGGATTTGGCCTATTTCTGGGCGCGGATTGCGGATTTTTGCGATAAATTAAGCGGATTCGCGGATTTGAAAAATACCTTGGATCGTGGATCAGCTGAAAATTTTGGCGCGGATTCCGGACTCTGTATGTCTAGAAGTTCGGATTGTGGATCGCATCATTAATTTTCGGTCCCCGGCCTTGGTCGAAATTTTACTGAATCACATCCCGCTGGACCGTTGCGCCAGATTTACAAATTGGTCAGGGACTCAATAAACTGAATGCAGCTTGCATTTCTCCCCCTCATATTTAACGAAAGGATTAACTGCGACTCAAACTATTAACAAATGAAACACTACAGTAAGCCGGAAAACAAATGCAGTTTGCAATGGAGATAGGCAAGCCACTTACCCGTCTTTTTTGGCAAGTGAAAAGGTCAGAATGCCTGTGACTAGATTGCAGCGACCATTTTTTCGAGAACATAATGTAATTGTGCTAAAAAAGTTGAAGATCATGGACTCAAAAGGTCCAAGATGATACCGTGGAAAATACTTGCCGGTTAGCAAAGTAACTAAAAAAAAGTTGAGTACTACCTACTTTAAAACGTACTGTAAGTTAGAAGATTGGCCAAAGTGATGTAACTAAAGAGATTACAAAATCTTCATGCGCCATACCAGATATTTCAATTCCAAATTATCGGAAATCATTACACTGTCGATTTGGTTTCATTATATGCTCGCAGATTATTTGATAATTGAAAGCTGAATTGTGCGGAGAAATACACCAATGTCCAACTTTTTTATGCTAGAATTTACGAAGCTGTCGCAGAAACCTCTATTCGAATTGCGGTTATTTCGTGCGGCAGTCGATTCGGCCGACGGTGATTCGCCCGAAGTGAAAGCTGTTTCGCCCGGTTGTTAAAGATGTTTCCGGATATTTAAGGATTCGCAAACAGAAATACAACTACTACACGTAATGAAATACACCAAATGTCAAGTACGCACTTTTTATTGATTACTACAGTATTTTTATCGTATTTACGAAGTAGTTGCGATTGCAGAACAACCTGTGAAAGTATTTATTAATTCGGCATTTTGTAATGCTATAACGCTACTTTCTCAAACAGTAGGAAAGAAAGAAAACTTCGGGTAAAATCTAAGTACTGTAGAAGAAAAGGAAAACAAATATATATACCCATATGCAGTATATTTACCACGGCAAGTTTATAAGTAATGCGGATCCGGATTTGAACGAAAATAACGTCGGATCGACGGATCAACATTTAAGGATAAAAATTAGCGAGAAAAGTTTAACACAACGTTTCGATGACTCCATGACATCATTTTCAAGTGAGAAAAATAAAATATAGATTCAATCTGATTCGAATATCGACGGATCGGACCAAAAAATAGCACGGATCGGCGGATTTGTATACCCCTATTCACCCCCCTCTAGAAAGACGTAGGGGATTAATGAAGATTATCAATGGTGACGCCTTTTTCCCACTAAAGTCGTGGCCAAAAGACTTAAAGCTAATTTTTTGGAAGAACGACGTGGACCAAAAGCGGAATTCGTGGTTCTATTTCGACATAGACTACAACGGACAGCTCTTCTTGAATGGACTACCAAAAAGATCTTAACAACCACACGCGACCAGTCGGGATGATAAAAAAGAAAAAAAAAGGAAAAAAAAATCAAAACCCTTGCATTACACATCGCAGAGAAAAATCCTGCAGGTCGACCTATTTATTAGGGAAACATTGCACTCTGCAGGTAAAAAAAAAACGGCTCTTTTAGGAGCCATCACATGCTAAAAAAAGTATGTGACCAACAAATGAATTATTTACAATCCCTGTTACCTATTAAAAATAACAATTTTAACAGAGAACCTGTTTGGCAGGATTCCAGGGCAAACAATAGCGAAATTCTCTGTAGCCATGGGACATTTAAATGACCATCAACTGATCGATCAGATTTAGACTAAAACAGCCAACATAGTCAAGAATAACAAATGAGGAAAATTATAATGAAAATTTCAGCAGATCGAAATTACAATTGCGTCTACGCCGCCGAGCGCATTCAAGTTTCAGTCATTAAGCGTTCAAGATAGCGAACAGGTAGCACGCTTAGAACTAGGAGTTGCCACCAGTTATGAACAAGGCAATGTCATGCTTTGGTTGTTTCGGCACTGACCTTTGCTGGATGTAGCGAATTTTCACTTCGCCAAAAGCTAATGCTTTGGAGCCACACGCTTAAAGAACGAGGCATAGTCACATTTGCATGGTTTCAGCGTTTTGTTTGTTTCGAGCGCCCCACATGTTTTGGGCATACTCGTACCTGTAGTGGCTCTGCGTTCGGTTTGTTTCATAAAAGCGTATGTTTTGGAGTCATAGGTCTCGTTTTGGCCACAAGTCGTCCATTACTTGTTTGTTTGTCGTAAACACTGTGTGTAGCGAATTTGCACCTCGCCAAAAGCGAATGTTTTGGGGTCACACGCTTAAAGAACGAGGCATAGTCATATTTGCATGGTTTCTTGGCTCTGTGTTCGGTTTGTTTCATAAAAGCGTATGTTTCGAAGTCATAGGTCTCGTTTTTGCATCGCGCCAAAAGCGAATGTCTCTTGGCTCTGTGTTCGGTTTGTTTCATAAAAGCGTATGTTTGGGAGTCATAGGTCTCGTTTTTGCACCGCGCCAAGAGCGAATGTTTTGGGGTCACACGCTTAAAGAGCGAGGCATAGTCATATTTGCATGGTCTCAGTGTTTTGTTTGTTTCGAGCGCCCCTCATGTTTTGGGCATACTCATTCCTGTATTGGCTATGTGTTATGCCCACTATTTTCACTCTTCGCTGTTAATGAATGCAATTTTCGGATCGACATGTCTATTGTACGGATCGTGCATACAATTATTATCCAATCGTTCGGATCGAACGAATCGACAACCCTCCTGTGAACATGAGGTCGTTAATGAGATGCAATTTTCGGATCTACAGCTCCATTTAACGGGTCCTCTTTCTTTGTCGATCCGTACGAGTTGTACTATGGATTTTTCGGATCGTGTCAGTTAGAGAGAACGAGGATATTCATGTTTGCCTACTATATTGCGCAACACGCTTCCCGGTTGTTAATGAATGCAATTTTCGGATCGACAAGTCTATTATACGGATCGTGCTTAAAATTATCCAATCGTACGGATCGAACGAATCGACAAACCTCCTATCAACATGATGGTTGTTAATGACATGCAATTTTCTGATCGACAGCTCTATTTAACGGGTGGTCTCTATTTGTCGATCCGTACGGGTTGTATAGTGGCTTTTTCGGATCCTGTCAGTTAGAGAGTATTGGACATGAGTGGAGGCATGTTTTCTTGCTTTTTGCTTCTTATGAAGACAAAAGTTTACTCTCGGAGTTTTTTAGTCGTAAAGTAGAACAGTAGCGCTTCGATCACATCCAGCCTGCGCTGATCGACTGTATAGAATCAGATAGAATTTTCTGAAGTTGGCTTAAAAACTGGAATCGGGTTCCAAGTACTGAATTGTGAAATGGTCTTGTTAACACATAACTGGATTATTGATAATAAAAGTCGTATTTTGTGCGTCGGTATTGTTTCCATTAGGTTATAGTAGTTTTGGTTGAATTTATTTCCATCGATGTTTTTTGGCACATTTCTCGTTGCAATTTATTTAGACCACGCTGGAGGAAAACATGCAAACTCAGTACAGCCATAACTGTCTCATCTCCTGCTATCAATTCGTTACAGAATGAGATGTAAAAAGAAACATTGACAGTATTTTTATTTATCACATGCATCAGTTCAGCAGTAGACAAAGACCAAAATTACGTCGCGGAGTACAAAAATAAAATAAAGAATAGTTCAAGCGCTTTCTCTCGGTTAGAATTTTATTTACGTTGAATTATCTAATTCTAGCATTCAACTTTGAAACGTTTGTCGCAAACCTGCTCTCCAAAAATAAACAAGCGAAACGTGACTGTCGTACAGCTCGGAGCTGATCCACTCGCCATCGCAACAAACAAGACAATGCGAAAACACAAGTGTCTTCATCGATGTCACTTCCATCTAACATTCTCTTGCACGAAACTGACAGAAAGTTCCGTGAGAAATTAGCCGCTCACCGCTTACGTTCCCCCAACAAAATACACATAAATTTTGAAAACTATTTCGAATAAGTTAATCGCTATGTCGATCGGAAATATTTATTATCACGAACACCGCTGTCCACGTTTTGACTGGACCGCTTTGCAAGTTGTGAGAACATCGTTTCTTGGTCCCAGGCCTCGCTTCAATCCCCCCCCCCCCCCCCCCCCCTCGTTTGACCCGTCGACTTACCTACTATTTGCGATTCTAAAAAGCTAGTGATTTTTGTGAACAGGTTGGGTTTTTTCAACCATTCACTAACCATTTTCATCATCTTCTACCTAAGTGTACTTTAATCTTCAGCAAAGCGAAGCCTGGACGAACAAAAACGCAACTGCGCACTTTATTGTCTACTGGCGAATTATAAAATAGAACAAAGTGTCATGATCGATAAATGCCAGAAGTAAACCCTTCTTAAATGAGCTAAGGCTTGGCCACTAGCTTTTAACGACCCCCACCAGAGAATTTAAGGCTTTTCCATTTTCAACTAGTGTTAAAACAATTTATTATGATAATACAAATTAATAACCTCTTACTAACTGAACGCGAGGGCCGTACTGGGGAATATTGGCCCGAGGTCGTGGCGGTACGGACCGAGCGCAGCGAGGTCCGTACAAATACGACCGAGGGCCAATATTCCCCAGTAAGGTCCCGAGCAAGTGAAGTAGTAAGTAGTTTATTATATGGCATCATTTCTCGTACGAAATAACACTTCCGGTAGTTCATTCAAGTCAGTTTCCGGCGCGATGTCAAGGAAAGAAGCCGGAGAATTTAACTGGCTTTCGAAGCAGTTTGATGATCGTCGCTGTCGATCGGCAAAAACTTGCGTGGCTCTTGAATGAAAAACGTTCTGCTTGTACTCCAACATGTGTCAGTTTTTCGTCGTCTACAACACAAGATAGTTTTATTTGAAAATGCTTCTTCGTTATGGGCGGAGACAATTCGGGAAAAAGAAGAATAATGAAAACGCCGCGATAAAATCTCACAAACGTTCTTCTCAAACTGGAAATTGTGGCAGCGTGTTAGTCTGTAATGTGAACAAACGAACACTCCACCTTAAAAAAAAGAGACACTGGAAATAACCTCTCCATCAAATACTGCAAGTTGTTTGCTTCAGTGGCTTTATGGAGAACTTTGTGAATGCTGAGAGCAAATTTTCGTCGCACCCAACAAAGTTGTTTTTTATAGCGCGAGCTACAGCAAGAGCGCACTTGTGAACAAGCTAAAATTATATTTAAGGATGTCCACTACAAGAGTAAAAATCACGCTGAGGAATCAAGGTACACTTTTAGTTTAATACATCTACGTTTAGCTTCAATTTGTTCTTGTAAAAACCGCTGACTGAAGCGATTGCCAGCTAGTATTAAACTAGACAAGAACGTGATCGTTTCCTTTCGATTTACAGTTGCCGATGAAAGCCGTTTGCTAGTTGTTTTGCAGTTTTTTTTTCGCCGCTAGTTTTTCTTGTGAGAAACGTACTCTTTTGTTAATGCTGAATTTTAATAATTATTGTTTAAGTCTAGGCCGATTTACTCGGCTCTTTACATCTTTCAGTCTATAGCCGTAGAAAAAAAAAATGAACACACACAGTCCGCCGAAGAACGTTGGCCGTGCTATTTGATTCATTGCTGGCGAGTCTTTTGCTTATACCAAAAAGTCGGTAAAGTTCATTGAACAGCGCTTTTTCTAAACAAACTTGTTTAACTCGTTCATTTGTTTTGTACCAGCTCCAAACCTTTCCTTGCTGTCGATCGGCAAAAAGATGATCTTCTTGCGTTTTCGGAGTTTGAATTTTGCAGGAGCGGGAGCGCAAAAAAAATATCAAAAAAGGACCGTTTCCATGGTAATGTTCCGTACTGCAAAATCCCGACCGAAAACTAACCAATCAGAACACTCGATTTAGACTGGAGAATTGCTTGCCATATGATAAAATAAGTTAATAAACTGGCCTTGCCAAGTTTAATCACACAAGAGTACTGTAAGTATCACGTGGCATTTCTTCGCTGATGACGTCATAAAGCCTATTTTTTTAGAACGATGGGCGTTTACTGCAACATTTTGAAAACGGTTGTTGTTAAAAGAAATTGTAGGAATGCATTTACGCGTTTTATGTGGTATCCGTTCGCATATTTTAAGATATTTTAACGCTTACTATGTCGCGCGACCTATTTTCGCTCTTTTTAGGAGTCATAGCACAAGGGAGAAAAAAGAAAAGATGAATGTGGCTGTCCCTTCCCCAAAGAGTTTATCCATTAAAAGTCACTTCCAAGTGACGTGACTAAAATTTCTGATTAAAAAGTTAATGAATTAGTTAGAACACGGATACTATTTTGCTTGAAAAGCGTTGTTTTCAGGATGATTAGACAAATGCTTTCACTTCAAATTAAAAATATTTATCCTCTCTTGCTGAAATGAATAACCTTTTTTTAGTTCATAAATGACTTTGTAAAATTAAAATTATTAGTGATTACAAGAAGCTCAATAACTCTTCTTAAAAAATCAGTTTTTCATCTTGTTTTTTCGTAACTAGGAAATTAAATCGTCATTTAAATTTGAAGAGGAATTCTCATCGTGTACAATTCTTCCTCAGTTTTATCACAGGCGTATATAATTGCGTCACCAACATTTTGATTCACCCAAACCTGCCCAAATTAGTGTGGAGTTCTTGATTACTTGGTGTTTTTTAAAAAGGTGTTTGTATGTGAAGAAAAGGAGGAGTAGGGGACCATTAATTTAAACATTTTTGGATAAAGGCGTTAATCGAGGGTCTTTTTTTTATGCAGTTGTACGTAAAATTTAGTGACAAAGTCGTTAATTTAAATTCCTTATATTATCGTAGATGGTTTTGAAGTATTGGTAATTTACAATTAAATATCTGCAACTACACGGGAATAAATACAGGCAGATGATTTTTTTAATTTTTGTAAGCAATGTATGTTTCACTAGCAGTAAGGGATTTTTAAAACATTTTTGTTGATGATGATGATTGTTGTGTTGAGTAAAGGTCATTTTTGCTTAGGAATACGTTTTTTCTCCATTTACATGAATGAAAACAGCTGTCATAATACTTTTACCCCCTCGGCATCCCATAATAGTACTACACTCTTTCTGCGGAGATGGGGAGCAACAATCCGGCGTAGTCAGGAAAGACACAAAGCGTCGCTGCATGGCGGTGCAACAGATTTTCCCCTTCAGGAGTCTTGGAGGAAGCATATGGGCAACAGTGTACAAGGATGCAGATATCATAACCAATTAAAACTCGTTCGAAGGGAAACTCCATCACTTTGCCGGTAAGCTGCTGCAAGCAACACAGATTGCGAGGGGAGGGAGGGCGGGTCGCGACATTTCAACTGTCTTCATGGTGTTTTACCATCGAAAGACCTTTAAATGCGCTACCGCCAGGGGGCAGCAAACAGAGTACCGCCAAACCAATAGGAGAGAGCCATGGGATAATAACCCGTTTCTGACTTGCATGCATAATATATTTATTTACTTTTCAACTTACCTTGAATAGATCCAATCTTGAAATGTTTACAATGTTCTTTCTGTCTCAATGGGACCGATCACAGATCACGCGGTTGCTTTTGTTTCGTTTTTTTTCCAATAAAGCCAGTATCTGCCTCTGCGTCTCTATGGAGATAAACACGTGGGTGTTTTTCCTGGGAAAATGTGTTCGGACCGCCAAAAAATCATGGTTGTGGACAGAAAAAACCAAACGGGACAAGTTCTGCTATTTTTGGCGCCGGGACTGCTGGCAAATGCTGCAAACTCAAACGATGTGCCGACCGAGTTCGCAGCAGAATGAAGGCAAAATTTTTTAACTTGAACTTTTTGCCTTCCACCAAAAAAAAAACTGAGAATTTTTTTGAACTTTTCCTTTCCATTTATAGATGTTAGATGTTTTTCTCAAGAATAAGACTTCAGTGCTCTCGAACAATCGTTTTGCTAAATACGTTCGAGCTTTTAAAGAAATCTATTTTTCAAAAGCGACAATGGTCATGCGATTTTCCGCCGAGAAAAACACTGGCTGCCCAGCAACACCGCGCGATTTCCCGGCAAGAAATGATGGCATTTTGCAACCCCCGTCGGGTTGCCTTGGATCTCCCCTCCCCCTCCCCAGAGTCTGTACGGACGTGCGCATGGGCCTACGCTGACGTCACAACCAAAATTTCTCGCAACGATAGGTCACCAGGTTTTCCTACCCATGGTGCTCCTCTCTGCGGCCTTCGGCCGCAAAGGCGCTCCGCTATTGCTGGTTTGCACGTGACGTTGTAAATTCTTAAATCAAAACTCGCTAGGCTTCCTAAATTCTTATCGTTACCAGGTGTAGCAACACCTAAAAATATATCTTTTCACAAGTTTCCAGCTCGGTATCATCCTCTGTATTTAAAATACAGCATCCTGCATTTTCGAAATTGCCCGCCGGCAGTACGTGACATCAAGATGGCGCCGTGACAACGCTGTCTCGTTTAAGGTGCGAAACTTGTAGCCGTGGATTAACACGCTTATCATACCGGCAGAGTTGCACGGCGGGAGGAATGAAATTTCGCGAGCAAACGCCATAAAGCATTTGTTGTTTTTATTTTGTTTTGATTTTTTGCAGTACACAATTCAATAACCGATAATATTCATATCGATTTTATCGAAAAGTATCGATTTTATCGGTATCACTTGTTGTGTCAAAATATTAAATGAGCTTAAAAATAACGACACCTTCTGTAACCAGTTTTGACAATTTTATTGCTATACGACTCAACGCTTCTAAATCTTTTCTAGGCTCAAATATAAGTGTTGCGACCATATAATAGTTTCAACAAATGAAAAAGAAATTGTTTATCAGCAGCTTGTCGAGAGATTTTCACTCCCGGTCACGCAAGACTTTCACATTTCCCTCACTATTACTGAGACAGTATTGGGACTGACATAGTTCCTCCCATTCTCTCTGTCCGAGACTCTCATACCGTACAACAAGAACAACAAAACGATGAGAGGTTGCGTGACAAAATTTGACCAATGACGCTCCAGCGAGTCACTTCGTTTGGTGTCAGTTGCATAAACATGGCGCCGTCTCTGCTTGCCACTGTTTACAATTCTCTCGGCCTTGGAAATGTTCTCTTGCTGTTCCTTCTGCTGTTCCTTCTGCATTACATGAAGGTGGTCTACGAGTTCAGGAACATGCCCCCGGGTCCGCGATTAACGACTCTCCCTGTGTTAGGGAACATCTTCTCCATCGACTCCAAGGCAGAGAAACTAACAGACGCTTTCTTGTTAAATACAGTAGAAGTAGGTCCTCGCAATCTCGAATTTTCAAGGGAGACGGAAAATGGTTGTTTGAGATGGATACCTAACGGGAGTTCGAAATAGCAAGAGTGGTCAAAAGTCGTTGTGTTTTTTCTTTTTAGAACATCACCTCTTATGCCAGGGGACACTGTCCAATATGTTTATATGTCAGCAACACATTGACCTGTATTTGTAGTCTGTAGAATATGACCAGTGAAATATACCTCTCCATACCGAACTGTAGTATAGGTCTCTATATTGCCCACCGATATTGTGTTTCTCATTATCCAGTAAGCAATTTGGATCACTATATCGTTCTCTTTTGGGCGAAAAGCAACTTTCATTTCAACATTAAGTATTTTGCAACTTTGTGAAGTGTTGTCTTATGTCAGCATCTTATAAATTATCACTACGGTTTGAAATAAAGAAGTGCTAATAATGTTGGCCTCGCAAAGCCACGCTTTGTTCGAGATGGCGGCGAATTTGATATAACAAAGTTCGAGATCTAGGCCATACTAAGTGACTCAAAAATAAATAATCGAATCCAACAAATCGCTTTGTCAATTAATTATAACCTAACGTGCCCTTTCCACAAGTATCGGTTTTCCTAAGTCTCTTCAAGCCGAACCTTTTAATTTAGGAAAGCCAAGAAGTGGTCAATTGAAAATCCTAGCGCTGCAAGAGAATTTGCTAGTCTGAAATTAAAAAAAAAAAAGGAATTGCTTTTAAATAAACTCTAACCCATCCTCAAGACTGTCGAGGAGCCTTGGGTGTGTAGGTCAAAAAGCTGGTCACGCGAGCGAGCGCAAGGCGAAACTTCGCCTTCGCTTGCGTGTCTCGCGTGCTTCTCACTCGAAGATCCTCAAAGGAAAAGAAGCGGTAGCATTTCTTTTTCTGATGATACGAAATCCCACTCAGAGGCCTGCTTAAAAGCAGTTACTTTTTGCCCCTCGGAGTAAGGAAAAGTGGTGGGGGCGGGGGACGGGGAGGGGGCGGAAACCCAGGAGAAAATGGAGCAAGAAGTGTACGGGAAGGCGGGAATACAAAGGGCGGAAAACGGGATTCCCAAGGTGGCAGGAAGCGGAGGAAATAGGAAGAAATTACACGGCATTGCATAATACTTTGGAAACACTTTGCAAACAATTTGCAATTTGGGCAGTCAATTTGTTTCGTTTTATTTTGCAGTCTTAGAGAAAAGTACGGCGGTGTTTTCTCTTTAAAACTTGGAAGCTACAGGTTTGTTATGGCTGCAACTCCTGAGGCTGTTAACGAGATGCTCGTGAAGAAATCCGCTGACTTCGCGGGAAGGCCACAAACGTACTCTTTTGAAATGCAAAGCCTAGGTATGTTATGCCAGTGGGAATAGTTTTCTAGCTGAGATTCGTGCAAGTTAACCTAGGGTAAGCTGTTTTGGACTAATTTGTGACCGAATTCACAAGAACATACTTACAGGTTTAGTCTGACTCTACACTGAAATCCTTTTCCCAGCCTCTTCTTCATATCTCTGAGGAAACGTATCTAACTCCGTTGTATTCTTTTGTTTTCTAAAAATCTTGTTTATTTAATAGAATGTAATAAATATAATGTGCCGACCAAAACTTGCGCTAGGCTATGATGAAAAGATACGTGTAACTGATACAATAATAAATGGCAAAGTAGTCTTTGCATTCAGTTTCTAAGAGAACGCTTCTTTTAAATTGCAGGTGGTAAAGATGTCATTTTAGGCAATTATGGACCTCCCTAGAGGTTCTATCGCAAATTATTCACTACCGCCTTGCGCCAGTACCTCTCGGACGCCCCTCTAATAGAAAGGCGGGTCTCCACACAGGCCGAGAAACTGGTTCAGTTCATGGAAGAACAAGACGGAAAGCCTTTTGATCCTACGGAAAACTTGAGGCAGGGTGTTGCTGACGTTATTTGTGGAATTACTTTTGGTAAAGGCCGCGATACATCGAGCCCAGATGTCAACAAACTCTTGAAACTGTTTTCAAAGTACGTTGCAAATGCCGATGATAATAATGTAGTAGCAATCATAGATTTCTTCCCTTTAGCACGTTACCTGCCAATAAAAGCCTATGAACGCGCTATGAAGCCTTTCTTCGAAATGCACGGTATCTTTCGGAAACTGATAAGAGAGAGACAAAAGCACTTCGATCCAACAGAACAAGTGGAAGATTTCTTGTCCGGTCTTCTTCGCGCCAAACATGATCTCGAGGCAGAATCGGAGGATGATGATTCCCAGAGAGCTGCTCTCATTTCCGAAGATCATTTCGTTGTTGCTATCGGGGACATGTTTGTTGCCGGCTACGAATCCACAAGCACTACTTTGAGATGGGTCATTGCTTTCTTGGTTAAATATCC
Source organism: Siderastrea siderea (assembly GCA_964030785.1). Lineage (NCBI taxonomy): Eukaryota > Metazoa > Cnidaria > Anthozoa > Scleractinia > Rhizangiidae > Siderastrea > Siderastrea siderea. Next base: position 11,723,853 of record OZ034967.1, read on the forward strand.
AAATTATCAGGAGGACATTCAACGCCAGTTAGATGAAGCAGTTGGCAATCGAATGCCCTCTTTGGACGACCGTCCCAATCTACCCCTCGTTCAAGCAACTATCATAGAAGCACTAAGGGTTGGAAACACGGTTCCTCTTGCATTACCTCATTTCACCATCACTGATACAACTCTCTGTGGCTACCGTGTTCCCAAAGATACCGTCGTTTTTGCCAACACGGAGTCTGTTCATCTGGATCCCAAATGCTGGGAAGACCCCACCGTCTTTAACCCTTACCGCCATATTGACACAGACGGCCAGCTGATCACCAACCAAGGCAATTTCTACCCTTTCGGAGCTGGACGTCGAGTTTGTGCTGGCGAAGCACTGGCCAAAGTTGAGCTCTTCTTGTTTGTCTCATGGCTATTTCACAAGTTCACGTTTGTTCCTGAGGAAGGGCATCCACCTAAAGTTGAGGGAGCTTTAATCCACTTTCCTTCTCCTTACAAAGTATGCGCTATCAAACGGAATTGAAGTTTTCCTATAATGCTACCAACTCGATGACTTTCTGTGATTTAGAACGAAAGACGGTGAATTAATTTGTCTCTCTCCACCCAGGTGTATAAATGGGTACCAACGACTTACCGGATGGGGGGGGCGGGGGTAATCCTACGATCGACTAGCATCCCATCCAGGATGGAGTAGCAATACTCTCAGTTGCTTCGTGCTACGACAACCGGGTTAAACTCCGGCCATGTGGGCCTCCTTGGCTCGTGTACAACTTTACCTAAATAAGTAGAAGGCAAGCTGGGGTAGCCATATTTTCGCTTTTTATAGTTGTTTGGCTCATTTCTTGCAATGCGTTGTAGTTCAGCCTTGTTGAGGAATTGTATGCACCAATCATGGAACAATTTGAGTAGCATAGTTTCTTTCTCATATACTCTTATTTTCCAAATTTTAAAACTGCCGGAGTAAAAGATCCCCCAGATAAAGAGAAATCCTAAACTGCTGTAGCCTGCGCTGAAGCATTATTTGAACAGTAAATGGTTTGAACCCAGGGGTCATATCATAGTTCGGTAAAGTATGATCGTCCGGGTAAGTGTAGTCCTGAGAAGGACTGTTTGTGGTGACATTGACTGACGTTTCGACAACCTAAGCGGAAGTCATCATTAGAGTCAAGTGAATTGTAAGTCGTCAGTAGATGTTATAACTCTCTGGTCGTTGTAACAAACAATAGACCAACGGACATTTGACTAACAAAGGACGGACCGAAACGCATCAATCACGTTTTACAGTCTTTGCAGCCAATAACATCACGGATTAACTGAAAGACGACCAAGAACACCACGGGTTCGTCGAAAATCAGAACAACGACTAGAGACTTATAGCATCTACTGACGATTCATAATTCACTTGTTTCTGATGATGATTTCCACTCAGGTTGTCGAAACGGCACTCAATGTCATTACAAACAGTTCTTCTCAGGACTTTTTTTTGGGGGGGGGGGGGTGGTGGGCAATTTTTCTGCAGGAATTTTTCTTTTCGTTTTAAAAAGCTTTGTAAGAATTTTATTTCACTAGTTTGCAATAAATTTCTTTGCTTTGTGCTGCTTTGCACGATTTTTATTTCTCCTACGAAAGTGTGCAGGAATTTTGTTTTCGTATTTGCCTACCCCCCCTCCCTCCCCTCAAAAATAAAATGGTTCGTCTCTAACACCCAGTTGGATGATCATACTTTACCAACCTATGATTATTTGATCTATCTACATTCACATTTTTTACTGAATGTACAGGTATGAGTAAGACAAAAGGGTTCAAATCATTGATAAACGCTTATCTTGATTACAAAATAATTACTATTAAATACTTTTCTAGATTCCTTATAGTTACCTTGACAGTGAGCTGACCGGAAAAAAAGGAGTTCAATTGCCACTGAACTCAGTCCATTTTTTCTGCTGAACCATGTTTTCATCCGGCAGCCAGCACGTCAGGTGTCATATCGTCCTGGTAGCCCGGCAGCTTCTTATAGCCAGCTAAATATTTTTGCTAATGCAGAAATCGGAATAAAATGTCACTTGTTCCAGCCTTCAAAGCCGCAAGCCAGCTGTCCTGCAGTGAATATTCTGGAATGGATTTTCTCAGGAGATATCATATATCATCAACGGTTGTTGAAAGAAGTTAAGTAAGTTTGCTAGCGTCATTTTATGCGATCAACACTTAGCTTCAGTTTGCCTCATAGGCAAACGTTTTCGGCCAACAAGTCATATCAGTGTCTGTTATAACCTCTCTCTTTTTCTTTCACTGAGTGTAAATGTTATATACTAATTAAGTATTACTGCTAGCGCTAATTCAGTAGTGTAATGATGCCCCGGGGGGGGACTCCCATATGAAAGTGACGGGGATGCTCGTCGTCTCGCTTAGGGTTGTAAATTGCAGATTTTGGTCTCGCTTAGGGTTTTTAGGAAGGAAAGCCAATATTTTTACCCATTCAGGTATCGCTTAGGGTGTGAGTAAAAAAATATCTACATGAAAAAACCAAACGACGTCAATCTTTAGCGTCAATCTTTAGAGCATTTAAAATCACTGAAGCTCTTATTTGGTTGTCTGTTTTAGCATGGTCTCGTTTAGGGGTCAAATAACGCCTGAACCACGCCCAGATTGGTCTCCTTTAGGGGTTTAATTCTAATTTTCCGACGAGCATCCCCGTCACTTTCATATGGGATGTCCCCCCCCCCCCGGGAATGATGCTTTTTGTAACATCCGCTGGAAATAAAATAAAACCTAAGAAATAAACAAATACGTCTTGTAAGGTATGGTCAAGAAATGTTGGTTTTTAAAATTCATTGATACAAACTAGCATTGTACAGGTTCTCTTTGTCACTAAGTATCTTAATACTTAAAAAGATTATTTGAAAAGGAAAAAGAGTTACATTTCGGCCATGAGCGAGCAAACTCATTTGCGTAACAATTATTTCTGATGCGCGAAATTTGAACGATTTTCTCTCAGAATAAAGCACGTTGAAAACCATGAGAACTCAACTAATGCAGTTGTTAAGAAAGTACTTTGCTGTTGTGATATTCTATCAACTCAGCTACAGTATGCCTCGAGCTCGCAAACAAAACTTTGGCTTATCGCTCCCCCCTGCGTGTTAGTTTCGTCGTGTCGATTATATCCATGTCCCTCGTCCATCCTTTTTTGATCTTTAATACGTGGTCAAAAACGATAGAATATAAGATACCAGTTTTTAGCAAATTTGAACCGTTATTCTTGATCCGACCTCCCTCCCCCCGCTGAAGCTACGAGGCAGAAAGCGTCCAGACTCGTTGTTTTTTTGTTTGTTTTTTGTTTTCTTTTTTTGTTAACCTTGTCAACTCCGAGGTAAAAAAAAAATCAGGAAACTTTATGGGAAAACTGGAAAAGGGGCCGGATGCTCTTTAGCAAAGCCACAAATTCTGTCTGTAAGATTCTTTGCCTCTGTGACCAATGTTTAATGACAACGCGTGACATCTTTATGGCGTGAGTCGGGGCTAAACTACTAACATGACTGATAGCTGACAAAAAATTATTTTAAAAATAGGACTCCCCGCTTATATCGTTATTTTTGTCAAAGGACCATTAAAAACACTGCTTGAAGTTAAGAATAACAAAACAGTGACAGGTTGCGCAACCCAGTCTCAAGAAACAATGATCGCAAATGTTGTCTCAAATCACACTGAGTCATCTCGCATACAGTTGCCTAACATGGCGACGTCTCTGCTTGCCACGATTTACAATTCTGTCAGCCTTGGAAATGTTCTTCTGCTGTTGGTTCTGCTGTTTATTGTGCATTATCTGATGGTGCTCTACGAGTTCAGGAACATGCCCCCGGGTCCGCGATTGACGACTCTCCCTGTGTTAGGGAACATCTTTTCCCTGGACTCCAAGGCAGAGAAATTAGCCGACACTTTTCGCAGGTCAGCATAACTTAGCTAATGTCAATAAGTAATCAGCGTTTCAATATTTTATTTCCACTATTAGCTACTGTTATTGTAAGTCAGCCTATACGAGTTTCATTTTTCAAAGCCAGAGCTGAGGTTAAGTTGTACACTGTGTTTCCACTAGTAAAGACGTTTTCTTAATAGTCTGTGCACAGGCAGCCCAGACGCGTGGTATGTGGAGTTCATTTAAAAATAGAAAAGGGTTAAAATATATGTAATAGCACGAAATAAATCTTTACTTCACGAAATAAATCTTGTTTACTTCTGCTTATTATATGTCCTGTTTAATTAATTTCCGGTTAATCTTGCACCGCTCTCTTACGCAATCGCTTGTTAGCGCCGCTGCTTATAAGCCTCAGGTTTGCCCAGATTTATTACAGACTAATCGGTGATAAGAGAATCGAGATATCTTGAAATAAAGCCTGTCTACCTTCAGCTCAATGCTCCCCTGTTCGTCCTGGCTGGTTTAAATGACAGTTTGTGGCTTTTTTTCAATCGGAGGTAGCTTCCACTAAAGAAGAATTAATTCTTCTGTCTGTAATAAAACTCTGCAAACCTTAGGCTTAACGGCTTCTATAAGCAGCGACGCTAACAAGCGATTGCGTAGGAGAGCGGTGCAAGATTAACCGGAAATTAATTAAACAGGACATCATAAGCAGAAGTAAACAAGATTTATTTCATGAAGTTAAGATTTATTTCCTGCCTTTACATATATTTTCACCCTTTTCTATTTTTAAATGAACTCCACTTACAACGCGTCTGGGCTGCCTGTGGTCTGTGAAGAAAATCCTAGTATGGATGTCGGTCAGTATAGACCCTTTTCACGCAGCTACTATTTAGCATAAAAACAAAACATTTTACACGCCTAGCCTCGTAGGGAAAAACTTGAGAACGAGTTTAGACGTGGAAAACAAAGCTTTTTATTCTCCAGGGACGCAACATGGCCGCCGTGTGACAACAGTCTATAAAAGACGGACTGCAGACGTAACGGACTATACGGACTTGCTGGGTATAAAACGCGGACTGGGTACAAAACGCGGACTACCTCAAATAACTGGTTAATTTTTTAATAAAACTGAGCAAAGAATGAAGGCTGGGGGTGTAATTCAACTGTCTTTGCGTGACGGAATCTAACCGATCTTGTATCAAACACGTACATGTCGGCATCTCTCTCGTGTTTATACTCTGTGGGTTTGGTGTACCCGGCCATTCAAACAAATAAATTCAAGTGCAAGATATGGCGGCTAAGTTTCCTTCTCCACAACGTTGTTGCGTTCGAATCGAATAACACTGTGACTGTTCATTTGGTTGTGAAGTGTTTCTGCCGACCTGCTATTGATCTACCGGTAGTCGTATTAACAAGTACTTACAACTGAGGAAATGAACCCTGTAACCTTTGTTTCTCCGACTGTCTTTCTTTTTAATTTTATCGGAGTTGTCATTGCAAAGTTTACAGACCAACAGAAGCTGATTCAGACTATTTCCTTTTCTTCTATTTAAAAACTCGTGGATAAACTAAGAGTCAAACTCTACAGTTTGAAAAAAAACTGAAAGCCAAAAACTCATGATACGGTGGCAGAGTCCAAAGTCCAGAGTCCAGGGTCTAGTCCAGCTTTTAGCAAATGCCTGATTCAAATCTATTGCCGGTGCAAATGCTCTCCAATAGCGAAACGCGCTGGCTTGAAATGCATCATATTACACGCCAGAAATATCGTACTATGACTTGCCATCGCTTTTCAAGTCGATACGATGAGTCACGGTGAGAGTATGTTTGTAATAAGTTCACGATTTGACCGGACAACCGACAAATTTTGAAATGTAAAATTTTTGTGGCGTCCGCAGTTTCAATTTTTGGACGCTCTAAACAAAGTGAAATGATCTGTTCTCATAAGTACAAATTATTTGAGGTAGTCCGCATTTTATACCCAGATCTAGACCTCAGTCCGTAGCTATGTTTAAAACCCAGTCCGTAGTCCGCAGTCCGTGGTATCCGATGGGTTGATGATTTAAACGATTTCATGTCTTGAAAAGTACTTTCCTTTTGAAATTTGGGATTTTTTCCTGAACTTTGGTAGCCAGGATGCCCTTAGAATCGATTCTACGATATGAAGATTGTATTTCAAAACATACAGTGCTCTGAAAGAACACGACACGTTTTTATGCAAATTGATCTTCCAGCACATGTCGCAGAGTTTTAAGGCCTTTTAACGTAAGAAGGATTTGTTAGATTAGTTTGACGGGTTAGAATGTCGGATCCGACAGAAATGCTACACTGACTTGTATTTGTTCCGTTTACAGTGGAAACAGATCGGCGTTCCGAGACTAGCTAAATAACGTACGCCTCTCTGAGAGACTGAACTCCGTGCCTTGCCCAAACGTTTATTTGTGCTTTACTTCAAGTAATGCATGCATATTTAACTTAGCGTTTGATCAGTGGTAGGAGTGGTTGAGTTTCTGCCGAGCTTAGGGAGCATTCGTTTAGTTTATTTGTTACGGGAGGCTATCGATTTTAAGTTTAACAACACTGTGGCACTGCCCTATCCAAACCGCCCATTAATTAATCCTTTAAGCACTGATATAAAAATGCATATTCTCCTTACTGTTCTCCATACATTTCGTATGGAGCTAGTAAGGAGAATTTGTCTAAATATCCAGACATCTTATCCTTGGTGATCACCTTTTTTTATTCTCATCACTTGAATGTTTGAACAAGTAGTGATAATGTAAAGAGAATTTTCATTTTCGTCACTGTTAGGGCTAAAGGTGTTAAGGGTAACTCAGAGGCACTCCAGCCAATAAAGAAAAGTGATTGGAAGGTTAAAGGAACTATGTCACGGCGTTTTCATTCATCTTTCTGATCTGACGAAATTATTTTCTCATTAACGGAAACCTCAAAATAATAGTTTCCTAAGTTAGAAAAACACCAAAGAAGTAACAATTAACCAAAACTAAACAAGAATGGTTATGACTGAGGGAGATTAAGACGGATTACGAATGACAAACTTGAAAAAACTTGCCAGCTTTTTCAAGTTGCGTTATCCGTGACGTAGCTCCTTTAAGGAATACTAAGAGCCTTCCCCAGCGAGCAGAGTCTCTTCGATCTTCCTTGACACGTTGGAAGCGACCCTGTTCGTAGGGTATTTATTTAGAGAGTCTTGATAGGGGACCGTTCTGAAAACGCCCTGTGTTTGAGATAGATAAATACCGATTGGAAACAACATTCTGCCCTGAAAGCAACCCCCCCCCCCCCCCAAAAAAAAAGCGTCTAAACAGCTCACATTCGTCAATGTAAAAGTGGTTGTATATGAATATGTTTGCCAAGTTGCTTTAAAAAAACTATCTGCTTGTGTGTAAAGGAAATCTTATAATCGTTCTTTATTAAGTTCCAAAGAAACAAAAAAAAAACGTTCCTTGTTACAATCTATAGAAAAGGAATACTGTACATAAATCATTAAACTATGGATAAGCAAAGTAGTAAAATTTATAAAAGAGGATCAAATGTAATCAAAAAGACATTTTAAGTCGGTAAAGTGTGATTGTCCGGGTGAGTGTAGTCCTGAGAAGGACAGTGTTTGTGGTGACGTTTCGACAACCTGAGCCGAAGTCATCATCAGAGTCAAGTAAAAAAAATGATGACTTCCGCTCAGATACCCAAAACGTCAGTCAATGTCAACACAAACAGTTCTCAGGACTACACTCACCCGGACGATCACACTTTACCGACTCAGATGTTCTGACTCCTGGGTTCCAACCATTTACAGTGTAAAGAGACATCTGTTTATGAAGCAACGTTTGAAACGTTCCTTTCGAATGGGTGGAAGAGTACAATTAAGGGTATAAGGATGGCCTCTGTTCCGCAGCAATCTGGATCGCATAGGTGGCTAAAGGTCCACCAAGGACCATTGCCACCTGTCAATCAATGCTACTTCTCACAGGCGTGTAAACGACCCTTTAACTGTAACAGATGTCAAGGTGGCGTAACGGGGAAGGACTCCGTGGTAGCACACGATATAGTCACCTACCTATAATCTTATCGTGTACTTCACATAATTCTCACAGAGGGTACCTTACTGGTCCTTTTCTGTACTTATCTATTCTTACCCGTCCCTGCTAGTCCTTTTCTGTCCTTAATCGCCCTTTTATGTCGTTGTTTGTCCTTACTCGTCCTTTTTATCCTTACACGTCCTTATCTGTCCTTACTCGAAATCACAGAGTCGATACCGCGTAATGACGTGGTAAATAATAAAAATGTTGAAAAAAAATTGTGCGTATGTCAAGCCCCTATTTCACTAAACCTGTCTAATTTGGTTCACTTTGCAGTCTCGGAGAAAACTATGGCCGTGTTTTCTCCCTGAAGCTTGGAAGTTGCAAGTTGGTTCTGGCTTCAACTCCTGAGGCTGTTAAAGAGATGCTTGTGAAGAAATCTGCTGATTACGCCGGGCGACCACAAACCTATGTTTTTAATAAGCAATCCTTAGGTATGTCAGGGGTTATATTAAAAGACGATTTTTTCCCTTATACCACTGTTTGGGTTGCATCGTTATGTTGGGTTTGAAACGTAGGATAACTCAGGCATCATCTACACGGATACGGTTTCAAGTCGGTGGGTATGGATTCATGGCCTCGAAACTGCACAAACTCGGTTTCGGTTTTGACATGGTAGATGGTTTCAGTAACAGTGCTAAGTAAAATCCTCTTCCAAAACTATGCTCCTCACTAATGAAGGCGTGTCCGCATTTAGGCATGCGACAGGTAGCGCCGTCGCATGCCTAAATGTCATTCACTGTCACGGACAACATAAAGTCTGTCAGGTTTGCTATGCTCGCCCTACCCGGGACAGAGAATTTACCAGTTGGAGTTCAACTTCAGTCTAAAAATATAGATAGCTACTAATTTAGTATTATAGAAACAGTATCCCGCCAAAATATTGAAATTTCGCTTCCCGTAATTGCCATTACCATATTTTCAAATGTCACTAAATATACAACTAAATTGCATAAAAAGGTTTTACAGAGCATTAAGCAGTACATTGTCGTTTGGAAATTAGGAGCAGGATTACATTTCCTCCCTGATAATACAACTCCCCTTTTTTTTCATTATGACGTTTTTAACTGATTCACTTTCAACCTAGAGAACTGTATTGACATCTCGTTCGTCAAGGCGCCCTCTTCGGAATGTTTGTCTTCCCCCCCGCCAGAGACCACGTGACCTAATTCGTTTCCCATCATTCACTATGCGCGCGTTAAGATGGCAGTCATCGTGAATAAGGGCTATTGAAGTGGATTGCAGTTTGTCAAATTTGCTTTTGTGACAGGATCATGATTTCTAAAATTCAAAAGTGCTATTGTGATGCATTTTTTGAGCTAGCTCAAAAAATGCTATAGCTCTAGCTATAATGCTGGTAGTCGCTATTGCTAAGAAGCAAAATGGCAGTCTAAAATGATCTTTGCATTGGTCCTTGTTTTAGAATAAGGCATTGAGGAAGATGAAGTGTAAGCTATAAGTACGTTTTCATCTTACAGGCCGCTTCATTTATAATTTAAATGTATTTAGCTAAACTTATTTCTTGTGAATATTTGGCTAACTCGATGCCACGCCAACACTTCTTTCGCTTCCTTGTCCAGCTTTGGCTCAAATTATTTTGGCATTCAGTTTTTAAACGAACGCCGTTTCAATTTCAGGTGGTAAAGATATCATACTTGGAAACTATGGACCAGCCTGGAGGTTTTATCGCAAATTATTCACTACAGCCTTGCGCCAGTACCTCTCGGATATTCCTCTGATAGAAACGCGAGTCTCCACACAGGCCGAGAAAATGGTGCAGTTCATGGAAGAACAAGATGGAAAGCCTTTTGATCCTGCAGATTGCTTGATGCGATCCGTTGCTGATGTCATTTGTGGAATAACATTTAAAGATGGTTCCGACACAACAAAACCAGATTTGAACAGACTTCTAAAACTGGTCGCAAATTTAATTGCAAATGCCGATGATCTTCGTTTCCTACAGATCTTGGATTTTTTCCCTTTGGTTCACTACCTTCCTATTAAGGCCTACGATCGCGTTCTCCAACTTTCTTTTGAAATACACGACACCATTAGAAAATTACTGAGAGAAAGGAAACAGACATTTGATCCAACCGAACCAGCTGAAGATTTTATGTCAGCTCTCCTTCGCGCCAAACATGATCTCGAGGCAGAAGCTAAGAGCGATGAAGAGAGAGCTGCTCTTATCTCCGAAGACCATTTCGTTGTCACTATCTTGGACATGTTTCTTGCCGGCTATGAAACCACCAGCACCACATTGAGATTTACCATCGCCTTCTTGACTGGCTATCAAAAGTACCAGGAGGACATTCAGCGCCAGTTAGACGAAGTAGTTGGTAATCGAAGACCCTCTTTGGACGACCGCCCCAATCTGCCCCTCGTTCAAGCAACGATCTTAGAAGCACTAAGGGTTGGAAACCCGGTACCTCTCGCAGTACCTCACGTCACAATCACCGATACAACGCTTTGTGGCTACCGTGTCCCTAAAGATACCATCGTCTTTGCCAACACTGAGTCCATTCATCTGGATCCCAAATGCTGGGAAGACCCCACAGTGTTTAACCCGTACCGCCATATTGACACAGACGGCAAGCTGGTCACCAACCAAGGCAATTTCTACCCTTTCGGGGCTGGACGTCGGGTTTGTGCTGGTGAAGCTCTGGCAAAAGTTGAGCTATTCCTGTTTGTATCACGGTTGCTTCACGCCTTCACCTTTGTTCCTGAGGAAGGGCATCCACCCAAAGTTAAATCAGCAGTTCTACAGTTTCCTGATCGTTACACAGTACGTGCTATCAAGCGATCGCGAAAGTGAAGCCACACTAAGAGCAGTACTATTCTGATCGCTTTTCACCACTACTTTAGTAGTTGTAGAGGTCAAAATGATGCCACTACCCTAATAGCTCAGTGCTGTCCGAGATTTGAGACATTCCAAGTTTGATGAGTTAAATATGAGTTTTAGACGTTTAAAAGTTATTGTTGATTAGACTAGAATATAGAATATACAATGGCTTAACTTGTGATCTGAATATTTTCTAAAAGTGGACAGTGGGAGGAAATCAACCAGTCTGTTTAATAACAGTGATTTGACCTGATAGTCTAAGCCAATGCGAATTTACTGGAAGTCACATAGCTGGCGGGTAAAGTGCGCGGAACCTCTGCCAAATGCCGATAAGTTATGCTTCTTAACCAAGGAGGAAAAGGTTCAAAAACTGACATTTTCACATAAGATCCAAAAAAGGATTGTTTCAGGTCCTTCTCTCCTAAGGAATACCCAGAAGTGGGCACTTGACCCATGTTTGGGTGTAGGGTTGCCGCTGAGGGTCTGAAACCCTTACCCTGTTTAGGACAAAAATGCACTAAAATGCCAACCCTGGTGCATAAGGACAACACTCACCATTTTAGGTCCCTGTTTAAGACAAATGACGCAACACACACTCTTTTGTTTCAAACAATTTTGAAGTGTTTTAGAGACGGACAAACGGGTCTTCGATCTAGCATTGCTGAATACTGTTCATCCATATCCTGTTAAGGACAAGTTCAGACCCTGCTTAAGACAGGCATTGCATAAAAATTATATACCCTGTTCAGGACAGAGAGGCCAGAAACCATACCCCGTCCAGCGGCACGTCCCCATATAAGCCATATAAGGAAGTACCCTGGAAGGAAGGACCATGGCGTTGTATTATTTTTTATTGTCTATCTTCCTTTACTAAGCATAACGAAGCACCAGAATTGAAGGCAAATCAGTTCGTATTCGAAAAGGAGTGTTTAACACAACTTGTCAGTATATGTACATCAGTCGAGACGACGTAGAAATTAGCAGCTATTACAGATACTGAATTCGGTATTAGTTTTTCAATAGCTGGTAAGACTGGAATATCCACCTCGTATGTATTTCAGTTATCCAAAATTGAATAACATCTCTTACCTGATATCCGTATATTTCATGTTCTTGTTAATTCTTGTTTGCTTTATGGTTAATAAGTACAGGGGCGGATCCAGGGGGGTGAATTGGGTGGCTAGCCACCTTCCTCTTTGGGGTCCTTTAAGCTTGAAATTAAGAAAGGGAACAGAGCTATCATTGAGGCGATTTTGCCTTTGATTTTTCTGATATCGTTAAGTCAGGTCAGCCATACCCCTTACAAAAATCCTGGATCCGCCACTGAAGTACTCGCAAATACGTTAAATCGATGACTATTATTATAAGTCTTTGGGGGAGAAAAATAAAAGGAAAGATGTCAAGTTTTTGGTTTGTAAACGAGCTTGGGTTAACCAAAGAACAACAATTGACATAAACGTTATGAAATTGTATGTCAACCTGTTCTCATGAATGATCACATTTGCCTAAAGCATTTCATGTTTTAGTGATAGTGAAAAAATGATAGCAAATCGGTTATTTTTCTTTGGTTACATTGTTTTGTATCTTACAGGTCAAGAATTGGCAATTTGTAACTCACGAGAAAAGAAATAAAACGTAATTGATTTTATTTGACGTCTTAACCCTACTCAGCCAGGCTAGGCTTCGTTTTGGTTTTCAATGTCGTGACCAGTATGCGGGAGCGGGAAGATGGTGGTGGTGTTGGTGGAAGGTGGGGGTGGTGTGGGGACTGATTGTGTCGCCTTCCATATTTTCAAAGGAAGTAAAGATGCCCGCCTCTAGTCGGTCATCTGAATACGGCTTTCGACTCGTACAAGGTCTGACTATGCCATGTTGTCGAGTTCTAATAAGGACGAAACAGCTGTCCATGGCGGCCACTGCCCGGGTGTTATACTTGTGCGCATGCGTAAGGTACCAAACAGTTGCCAGTTAAATTTTAGCAATTTAGAAAAAGTCACATGGTGGCATTGGTCTCAATATTTCTTTGGATGTATGGGCGTTTCAAGAGAGGGCGCGGTCGTATAGAGTTGATGGCCTGAGTTTTGCAGGTTTCTACCGTCATCATCATCCCCAAGAGCCATTCGCATCTCATTAGAAATCGATGAATGACATATTACCTGCCGCTGCTTCGCGAGGGCATGCAGTCAGGCTGGAGTGGCATCCCGGGAGGGGGGTACTCCCTTATGTACGCTATATAGGTATGTGCCGCCCGATAGGGTAGGGTTTTTGAGTTGCTCAGTCTTTAAATAGGGTATCCTTTTTGGTATTTTTTGGTATTGTGATCCTTAGATGTTCCCTAGATAGGGTAACTAAATTGTAGTATCCACCTCAGCGCGCAAACCGAAAAAGATATGGTCTGTTAAAACTGTACTACACGCCCGAATACATGTTATAAAGTTTAACAAAGCGATTTTAAAAGGAAAAGAGACAAAATGACCTATCAGTTACACAATTATAAGTTATCTTGTTTCCCTTAAATAGGGTGGCATTTCTTGGTTTTGGGGCTTTAAAAGGGCACCAATTTTTGATTTTCTACCCTTAAATAGGGTAGGGTTTGAGAACCTTGGCGGCACACACCTATCCTAAATTGACGGGAGTACCCCTCCCTCCCCCCCCGGAGTGGCATGGCCCAATCTGGAACTGACGAATCCTTGACAACCTCCGAAACCTTTGAACTTTGTGGTCTGAAATTCATCTGGACCAGCGGACCCCGGAAAAAAAGGAAAAATTTAGTAGGTGGACACCCAAACAGTCCACTAAAACCCCGAAGCGCTCTCGCGTCGGGGTGAACTGTCTGGTATCTCTGACCCCTGCGTTGAGCTTGTTCTTTTTTGCGTGACACTCATCAGCAGCATATTCGCATATTTGCCCAAACATGGCGCCGTCTCTGCTTGTCACGATCCACAATTCTCTCAGCCTTGGAAATGTTCTTCTGCTGTTGGTTCTCCTGTTTATTCTGCATTATCTGATGGTGCTCTACCAGTTCAGGAATATGCCGCCAGGTCCGCGATTAACGACTCTCCCTGTGTTAGGAAACATCTTTTCCCTCGACTCTGGGGAGGAGAAATAAGCCGACGCATTTCGAAGGTCAGCATAACTTAACTTATGTCAATAAATAATTGTTGTTTCAATATTTTATTTCCACTGTTAGCTACTGTTATTGTAAGTCAGCCAAATATGATTTGATTTTCCAAAGCCAAAGGTTAAGTTGTGTACTGTGTTTCCACTGAGTTCAGACGTTTTGTTAAGAAAATCCTAGTATCGATCTGTTGATTCAAGGGATTTCATGCTCTCAAAAAATACTTTCGTTTAGTCCAGTTAGTCATCGAAATTTGGAATTTTTTTCTGAATTTTGGTAGAAGATGCCTTTAGAATCGATGATTCTAAGATGTGAAAATTGTGTTTTAAAATTACACAGTGATCTGACTAGACCACAGGCAACCAAAGCGTAAAGTGGAATATGGGTCTAAAGGTCACTAGTAGAAATATCTAATATGCATGTTGAAGAAATAAAAGCAAAACTTTTTTCAATGTGAAGTCTATTCATTTGTCTCTCTGTAATAAATTGCTTTTTAGTTAACTAAAGTAGATATTCCTTGCATTATCACGTGTGATTTGCTCTGTTTTGCTTCGTATTTATGGGAATTAACCGCAACAAGACAAGCATCGGTTAAACTAAATAAATAAATAAATAATTAAAATAAATCAAACAAACAAAAAACATGATCAGTCAAAAAATAGCCTGTAAAGCCTCCTTATCTTTGTTCAATCACCGCCTTGTGTCTTCCATCCTGTTTTTAACGCCATTTCGCCGATTTTCCTTCCTCTGAGTACACTCTCACTCGGCCGATACTCTGGGGACACTCGGCCGATACTCTACCGACACTCGGCCAATACCCTACTGACACTCGGCTGATACTCTACCGACACTCGGCCAATACTCTACCGACACTCGGCCGATACTCTACCGACACTCGGCCGATACTCTACCGACACTCGGCCGATACTGTACCGACACTCGGCCGATACTCTACCGACACTCGGCCGATACTCTACCGACACTCGGCCGATACTCTACCGACACTCGGTCAATACTCTACCGACACTCGGCCAATACTCTACCGACACTCGGCCGATACTCTACCGACACTCGGCCAATACTCTACCGACACTTGGCTGATACTCTACCGACACTTGGCCGATACTCTACCGACACTCGACCAATACTCTACCGACACTTGGTCGGCTGTCAGCGCGGTTTTTAATTCAACAGTACAAAAATTGAATTACAGAAAATGTTTTGGAGAAATTAAGTTTTCAAAAAACTGATCATGGACTACTATGCACTCCAGATTTAGTGTATTGTTTCTTTGAATTTATAAGTTACACTTTTCAAAGAGAAAGTGTCAAATATATTAATTCAGGAAGAATTAGTTGGCTTTGAAATCCCATACAGACCTTGAAATTCCCGCCATCTTGCCCTGATTACCCATGTTGCAACTAAGAGGGTGAACCGGTCTATTCTCTCCACGAGTTAAATGTCATGCACCTATTTTACTAAACTAGTTTGATATTACTTTGCAGTCTTGGAGAAAACTATGGCAGTGTTTTCTCCCTGAAGCTTGGAAACTATAAGTTCGTTATGGCTGCAACTCCTGAGGCCGTTAGAGAGGTGCTTGTGAAGAAATCTACTGATTACGCCGGGCGACCACAAACCTATGTTTTTTACAAGCAATCCTTAGGTATGTCAAAGGTTAAATTTAAAAAATATGTTTTTTTTTATTCTCACCGTAGCTCACAGTGTATACCATTCGTGTAGCTCACCAAAGGCGACAATATGGGTAGCATCGGTATTTTGGGCTTCAAACGTTTTGGTGCTGTAAATCAGGATGTGAATTTCATATATTCATGATTTCATCTTCATCTTTCCCGGGTATATTACAAGCCAATTTAATGACCAGCTCCCAGTTGGCTTGTTAGCTCAATTGGTTAGAGCGCTGCACCGGTATCGCAGAGGTCAGGGTTCGAATCCCGGCAAGCCTGATTTTTTCAGGCTTTCTTTTCGCAATTGCCTAAGTTGCGTTAATAGCTGCGACGATCTTCTTTACATTTATTTCTTCACTCCGCAGTTCAAATATATGAATTTCATATATTCATAATTTCAAATCAGGATGTCTTAGGCAGCAGGTAGATACAGGGATACGGTTTCAAGTTCGAATGCCAGGTTCAACATCGCCAAAGAGGCTGATCCACTTCTCCATACGCAGGCCGAGGTAGGATTGTAGTAGCTTCCTCAGCCAACAGCTAGCACATGTTTACGGTGGAGCTAGCGCTCAAAGGAGTGCTTTTGCTCTCGCCTCGGCAGTAGAAGGCAGATAATATACTGTTTGTTGTTGGTTAGTTGTGGATTCATGGACTCGAAACCGCTTGAGCGCGGTTCGATTTTGACACTGTAGATGGTCAGTTTAGTAACGGTGCTGAAAAGGCGTATCAAATAAGTGCATTCCGAAACGATCCAGTGGCAAATGAAAGCGTGTCCGTGTAATCACTGTCTCAGCCAGTAGCACCGGCCCCGTCGCACGTCTAGATTAAAGTCAATGTCCTTAACAGCACCAAGTTTGTTAGACACGGCACAGGGAAGTTACGAGTTTGAGTTTAAGTTCACTTGAGAAAAACTTACTGGGTGCTCGCCATTATGCCATAATTTCCGGAAATTTCAGTCGAAACATAAGTGGAACGCTTCGGTCCAGGTGGAAATTTTCTGGAAAAAGTGGTCCACCTCTAGAGATGGTCCTATTTGAGCGGTCGGTCCGATCCGACCGAAAGTTGCCGTTCCATTTTCAAAAATTCTCGTTTCCAGTCCCACTACACTAGGGAGTAAATGGGACGCTTCGGTCCAGTTGGAAATTTTGTTTCTTTCGAAGATTGTCTTTCCATTTTCCCTTAGTTAGTTCTACTGGTCTCTGACCGGTCGGTCTGGCATAATGGAAAGCACCCACTGCAGGCCATATAGGCTAAAGTACACCTTCGACATGAATGAACCTCGCAGTAAGCAGGAACCTAGTTAGTAAAATGCGACCTTCTCCCTCGCCACGAATCTCCCTGCAGCTCAGTGGTTAGAACATTAATTTTGGATTTGTCAACTGGATCAATCTTCCTGATCATTGTAGCCAACACAGGATGGTCTGCGGTCTTTCCCTACATCAGGGTAACACAGAAAGGCGTAAAAATCTAGAAAAAGAATTCATTTTTCAAATCAGCACACTTAATTCCTACGTTATCAACGAACGCTTTTCATTCAACTAATTTATTCTTGTTTTTCACGTTGCTACTTCTTACAATGTTCTCCGGAGCCAAGCGCAACCCATTATTTCTTGATTGGATCTAATGAAGGACTAACGCTCGAAACGTCAGCTTTCAACTGATTTCTCTGTAGTAGCCAATTTACCTTATCGATTCAGTTGATAAAACCTTGGACTTCACTTCCCCACCGACGCAGCACCACAGGTTCTTTAGAAACTAACCTCCTTATAAGGTAGCCTGAGAAAACAGCCGACGTTTCGCGAGGTCGCCACTTGAGCCCTCACAAAAGGACGTCTGAGTAACGAGCGCAGAAATTCCACACTGATGACGTGCACTACCCAGATCTTGGTAGTGATTCTGGTTGGTTGAAAGAAGATTCCCTCGCGGCACAACCAATCAGAAGCACTACCAAGATCTGGGTAGTGCACGTCATCAGTATGGAATTTCTGCGCTCGTTACTCAGACGTCGTTTTGCGAGGGCTCAAGTGGCGACCTCGCGAAACGTCGGCTGTTTTCTCAGGCTACCTTATTTGTTTGTTCGTTAGAGCATTTAACACGTGTGCGGAAGGTAATGGGTTGGTTTCCCGTCATGGGCTTAGCTGTTTTCTTTGATGTACGCTCGTGATATGCTGAGTGCTACATCTCATCGTGCTTAGAATTTGCCCTATTATAATTACATTCCTTATAATAATTCAGTTTACTCGAACTCCGATCGTCTCAACTCAACGTCAACTTGAACTCAAACGCGCTTCTGTATACTTCGATGCCACCCTAACACTACCTCCGCTGACACAAACTATGTTGGCATCTAGCTTCTAAACGAGTCCCTTTTCAATTTTAGGTGGTAAAGATATCATTTTAGGTAACTATGGACAAGCCTGGAGGTTTTATCGCAAATTATTCACCACAACCTTGCATCAGTACCTCTCGGACGTCCCTCTGATAGAAGCGCGAGCCTCAGCACAGGCTAAGAAACTGGTGCAGTTCATGGAAGAAAAAGATGGAAAGCCTTTTGATCCTGCAGATTGCTTGATGCGAGCCGTTGCTGATGTCATTTGTGGAATAACGTTTAAAGACGGTTCCGACACAACAAAACCAGATTTGAACAGACTTTTAAAACTGGTCGCAAATGGAGTTGCAAATGCCGATGATCTTCGTTTCCTTCAGATCTTGGATTTTTTCCTTTGGTACATTACCTACCCATTAAGGCCTACGGTCGCGTTCTCCAACCTACTTTTGAAATACACGACATTATTCGAAAATTGCTGAGAGAAAGGAAACAGAGATTTGATCCAACCGAACCAGCTGAAGATTTTATGTGAGCTCTCCTTCGCGCTAAACATGATTTCGAGGCAGAATCGGAGGATAATGATTCCCAGAGAGCTGCTCTCATTTCCGAAGATCATTTTGTTGTTGCTATCGGGGACATGTTTGTTGCTGGCTACGAATCAATAAGCACTACTTTGAGATTTGCTATCGCCTTCTTAGCTGGTTATCCAAAGTACCAGGGGGACATTCAGCGCCAGTTAGATGAAGTAGTTGGCGATCGAAGACCCTCTTTGGACGACCGCCCCAATCTGCCCCTTATCCAGGCAACGATCATAGAAGCATTAAGGCTTGGAAACTTGATTCCCCTTGCAGTTCCTCATGTCACCATCACCGATACAACTCTCTGTGGCAACCGTGTCCCTAAAGATACCATCGTCTTTGCCAACACAGAGTCCGTTCATCTGGATCCCAAATGCTGGGGAGACCCCACCGTCTTTAACCCGTACCGCCATATTGGAACAGACGGCAAGCTCATCACCAACCAAGGCAATTTCTACCCTTGCGGAGCTGGGCGTCGGGTTTGCGCTGGTGAAACTTTGGCAAAAGTTGAGCTGTTCCTGTTTCTGTCATGGTTGCTTCATGTCTTCACCTTTGTTATTGAAGAAGGGCATCCACCTAAAGTTAAATCAGCAGTTGTGCAGTTCCCTAGTCATAACACAATACGTGCTATCAAGCGAAAGCGAAGCCACACTTATAACAGTACTATTTTGATTGTTTTCGTAGTTGTAGAAATCAAAGCGATAATGTCATTTCCCTAATAGCTCAGTGATGTGCAAGTTTTTGAGACGTTCGCAGTTTGATGACCTCAATAAACGTTTTTGGTTCATTAAGAGTAATTAGTTGACTAGACTAGGCTATGGAATATGAAATACCTTAACCTGTGATCTGAATATTTTTACAATGTATAAAGGGTGAAAAATCAACCAGTCTGTTAACAGTGATATCATCTGACAATCTAAGCCAGTGCGAATTTACCAGTAGTCACTCAGCTGGCGGGTAAGGCGCGACGAACGACGAACGTCTGCCGATAAGTTCTGCTTCTCAACCAAGCAGGAAAAGGTCCAGGTCCATCCCTCCTGAAGAACACCCACAGGGGGGAGGGGGGGGGCACTTGACCCATGTTGGGGTATAAGGTGCGATTGAGGATCTGAAACCCTGAGCCTGTTTCAGACAAACAAATGCCCTAAAATACCAACCCTGGTCAGGACAACACTCTCCATTTTAGGTCCATATTTAATACAAATGACGCAATATACACTCTCTTGTTTTACACAATTTTAACGTTTTAGAGACCGGCAAACGGATCTCCGAACTAGGATTGCGGAATACTGTGAAACCATACCCTGTTAAGGCCAAGTTCAGACCCTGCTTAGGACAACTAGCATAAAAGTGTACACCCTGTCCAGCGGCACGTTCACATATACGCCATATAAGGAAGTACCCCACGGGGGGCGGAACAGGAGGGCTTGAGCGCACGATAGAAATGACCGTGACTTCTTGGCTGTTACTTATTCAACATGATTGGCCATTACTTTGTTGTAGTAATGGAGCGGGCAGTGGAACTGAAATGTCGCCGCGCTTGATACCTAGCTCAAGAAGCAACTTTGAGGTTTTGGGGCGGAGCACCGAAAGTATGGAGCGAAATCAATATTTCTTCGTTCCCCGTTCCTGTCGTGTATCTGTCAGCTGCGAATTAAGGCTATTTAGTAAGACCGCCAGAAACAATACGTTAATTTTTTTAACATCATACCAGCTAAAGCTACAGTCACAGATAAAGAGATAGTCCTTATGCATGTTTATGTCAAAATAGCTACCTTATTGTTACGGGAACTTAATTTCCAGAAAATCGGCGAGGCAAATTTTGCGATTTGAATGAAAACTCGTGTCAAAAAATGAACTGAATTTCGCGAACATCTTGTTGACGCTGATCTGCATTAACAAACAGGTAGTCTCCGAATCGCCGCTAGAGATTGTAATTTTACATAGTCATACTTGGCAAAGATATTGAACAGAACTATACGGTAAATAATGAACAGGCAGGCTACAAACTGCGGGTTCATCACTCCTGGATCTCTTCCTTAACCTGGCTTAGAAGTTCAGAGATGCTGAAGCAAACATCTTGTTGATCAGACGGTTTCTTCATGCAATGTGTTCTGTTATCACACTGATTATACGTGAAAGTTCCGTCTCTTGTATGTATTCTTTTATGCTCTTTAAAATGTCCCGCCTGACTAAACCTCTTTCCACACTGTGTGCAGGTAAAAGGTTTCTCTCCCGTATGCGTTCTTTCATGCCTTTTGAGATTTCCCGCTTCACTGAAGCTCTTGTTACACTCGTTGCACCTAAATGGCTTCTCGCCCGTATGTGTTCTTTTGTGTTTTTGGAGATTTCCTGCTTGACTAAAACACTTGCCACACGCGTTGCACGTAAACGGTTTCTCACCCGTGTGTGTTCTTTTGTGCTTGCGCAGATGTCGTGCCTGAGTAAACCTCTTGTCACATTGGCTGCATATGAATGGCATCTCGCCCGTATGTGTCCTTTGATGTTTACGAAGACTTGCTGCCTCACTGTAACACCTGCCACACCCGTTACACGTAAAAGGCTTCTCACCTGTATGTGCTCTTTTGTGCGCTTGGAGATGCCCTGCCTGGCTAAACCTCCTGCCACACTGGCTACAGGCAAACGGCTTGTCCCCAGTATGTGTTCTTTTATGCCGGTCAAGCGATACCTTAAGACTAAAACTCTTGCCGCAATCGTTACATGTAAATGGCTTCTCACCCGTGTGAGTTCTTTTATGGTTATGGAGAGCTCCTGCTTGGGTAAAACTTTTTCCACACTGGTTGCAGGTAAAAGGCTTTTCGCCTGTATGTGTTCTTTTGTGGTTTTGGAGATGTCCTGCCTGTCTGAACCTCTTGTCACAACGGTTGCACGCAAAAGGCTTCTCCTCCATATGTGTTCTCGAATGGTCACTGAGATACCTTAGCGAAGTAAATCTCTCCACGCATTGCCCTGTTTTCTAGATGAGCCTTGAGTTCGCCAATACTTTCTGTTTGACTAAACGTCGAGAAAACCCAAGAGAGTGTCACTGGACCTGCAAAAACGAAGCAAGAGAGAATAACTAGAAAGATTGTAATTTTTAAAATCACGCAAAGCAAGAACCTTTTAATTAAAGAAACGCTCTTTATCGAGAAGAAATTAATATTATAAGATATAGAATAAACGAAAGGTGGTAAACGAAATCATGACCACGATCTGTAGTGTGTCTGTGTGGTTTAAACAGTGATAACAATAGGGTGACAGACCTACACAACTCCTATCAACTTGAAATGACCAGTTCACAGTTTGGCTCGAACGAGTATGTCTTTTAGGGATCTGCCCCTTTTGTATACAGGGTGATCTTTAAATAACTTGTTGAGCAAAGGTTGTTGCTGAATTAAATGCCATTTTTGCATAAGTATTTGCTTTAAATTAAATTTAAATTTAAAGACTAGATGTGTAGAGTTGATTTACTACTGTCAATGAAAATTAAAAGGAATGTTTATTTGGTAATTAAAACTAGCTGAACGATATACTTGTACCCAAATTGTGAATTAGCCAATCAGAAGCCTTGTTTACTGTCATGATTTTCTACGATATCAAGTCACTGACCTGATATCCTACGATATAAAGATGAAAATTACAACAGAAATACAACGAAACGCAAAACTATTACATTTGTTAAATGAGAAAGTAATTTTTTAACGCTAACAAAGAAAAAAAAATTCAATTTCGCGGCAAAATTGGACGCGGCCACCCTGGCCAGCGCTCGCGTGTACGTTTACGGACAGCGCTCGAACTTTTTCACTTCAAAATGGAGCCGCATTTTTCAGATTTCTCTCTTAATTTGGACTTCCAAGATTCCGAAAATGAAACTCCAAACAAAATAATTACAAAAATGACAGCTGAGGAGTTAGAGCAGAGTATTGACGCACTATTCTTCTCACGGTTCACGCGCTATATGACAAGAACTCCTGGCTGATCACGGTAACTAAAAAATACCGCCGCGTCTTAGGACGAATTTGGGTACGGTAAATACCTAATCGTACCTTTTTGGTACGCTTTGGCAGCATATCAGGCTAGCTTGGTCTCACCATGGGTATTTTGGCTCGACTGCCTCTCGCCAAAGTACAAACCATGGCTCGACCAAACTCGCCTGATATGCCGCCGAAGCGTACCAAAAAGGTACGATTAGGTATAAGAATCTTATGATGACTCATTTTCGGTGCTTTTTCGTTCACCAACAGCCTCGAAAAGTATTTAGTAACTAAAGATGGCTGAACAGTTTTTACTGATGAGGCAAGACAGTGCACAAACAGGGGTAAAGCCTAAACAACAAACATGGCCCTGACAAGATGATTTGGGTTGATATAGATTGTGCCTAGTGCTATTCTTTTTTTTCTGTCAATAAAATGATGTGGGTGGCTCCGAAAAGAAACGGAGTCTTCATAGAGCCCAGACCTCTTGTTTTCCACCTTTGTCGTGAGAGTCCAGTGTATACTTTCACCACTGAACTCCATATATATATGGACTAGAACCTTCCCAGAAAGAAGTTCAGAGGATCCTCCTAAAACCATTCACCTTTGAAAAGGCATTGTCTCTTGGGTGTTCGAGGGCTGATTACATATACTATCTATCAGGATGGCTATGATACAGCTGTGTAGTTAAAGGGGTCAATAATGTAGTGCATCAGTCAATTAATGCAATGTGCCCTAATCCACCGCCCTCCTCCTTGGGGGAAAACAAGAAGTCCAAATGGACAGTGAATCTGCATATACTATTCATTTCATTTACCAATGAATTTTTTTTTTCACTCGAATGTAAAAGCTTGCATACATAAAAAGATGAACACAGCCAAAGAACACAAAAATCAAATTACAATTTCTCCCTCTGTCTCTCTCTGAAAATGTGCAAATCACTAGAAAATCTACAACAATCCCAATTTCAAAATAGTCGCAAAATAGTCAAAATAGTCGAATTGAGTAACTTGTTTTGCTAATGTGGAGACATGGTAGTGTAGTGCTTAGTGCGTTAGACTAATCAGAACTGGCGGTTACTCGTTTGAGGCCTGATCCCTGCTATCATGTTATTTCCTTAGACAGGAAACTTAACTCCACATAGCCTCCCTACTCCAAGTGGCCTCCCACGTCTTCGTTTTTAGGGGAGTCGTATTACCCTCCTCCCCATACGACTCCCATAAAAACGACTGCGTGGGAGGCTATACTCATTGCCTAGGTGTACAAATAGGTTTCGGCCACATACTGCTGGGTTAGCCCTGCAGTGGATTATCATCCAATCCCGGGTGGGGGACGGGGAGAGTGGTGATACTTTCAGTTTCTTCATGCTACAAAATCCAGATTAAGCTCAGGGGCCACACTCTTACCAAAACTACATGTGTGTTACACATATGTAAACTAGGTGTGATCCAACCAGATGTATGTTACACGTGTGTATTTCATGTGAGAGACATATTGTAGATTGTTTGCATGTGTACACATGTGTGCTGAGTATATACAACACATGTGATGCCATATCACACACAACATTGCACATGTATTACACATGTAAACTGTGTATGAAAAGGATACGATGATCATTAAAGCTTACTGAACACACAAATCAATAAGCTTTTAACAATTAACTCTTTCCTGTCAGGAGTTGTATTTTCCCAACATTGAAGTCGGGAACCATTGAGCCACTTGTGACGTCATCATTTTTGACGTCACCAGATTGTTTTGATAAGCAGCTAACACAGCAAGGACAGATCCATCCATAGGTGTGTTCATTTTGAATAACGACCAAATTCTGGTAGAGCTATACCAGAAAAAATGTGGCCAATTTTGGGTGCAAAGTTGGTGGTAAAATAGGCCAAGTCACCTAGTTGATCAATGTTCCATTTCCAGGTTTTTAGAAGGGCTGAGGCCAAAACTTTTCCAGTAGATAGAAAGGGGATAAAGGGTAAAAGACAAAGAGAAAAGAAAGGGGAGAAAAAGGAAAGCAAAAGAAGCGAGAAAAAAATTGGAAATGAATCAGCCCCCCCCCCCCCCCCCCAAGAAAAACAAGTCCAACTTTTGGCTTATGCACATGCATGAAAGCAAAATATTGTACAATAATTGTAAATTATTTACAACAGAAGCTGGCTCAAAATTTAGCGAAATTGTAAGAAAATGCTTTTGTAGCAAAGTTTAGTGGCATTTGGCAACATAGCACTTAAAAAACCGTTTTAGCAGTAAAAAATGCATATGCTGACAGGAAAGGGTTAAGAAAATACACGCTAATCCACACTCTTGGAGAACCAAATTATTTCTTTAGAATCCCCATGGATTTCTTTAACTCTGATTCCTTGTTTCTTTCTCACTAGAACAAGCTTTCAAAGTAAGTAGAAAAATTAAAGTGAGTGAATCTCAGTTGGTTTACAGACAGCAGCCACCTCGAATGAAATGAGTCTTTTTGGTCAGCAACAACTCAAAAAGCAGAGAGGAAGCAGGGGGTTTACCTGAGGACAAGGCTTGCAAAGATAGTTGATTTCAGGCCCTAAATTTAAGGCAACAAGAAACAAATTTTCTCTGGATTTTCACAAAGAAATTTCCTTAAATTAATATGGCACTTACAAAACATCCAAATGTGGATTCCCTACTTTTAGAAACAGGTAAGTGCAAATAAATTGCTCTGTAAAGGTCAAAGTTGAAATGATTTTGCAAAGACCAAAGGAAAACAAATAAATAAATGACTTTATTACAGTCTTGATCTTCTAGCCGTGCACAAGTGCACTGCTAATCGGGGAGACTGAAATCCAGATCGAATTGGAATTTGGAAAAGTTGGTTTTTGAGTAGAGGGGAAAACCAGAGTATCCAGAGAAAAACCTCTGAGGGCAAGGACGAGAACCAACAACAAACTCAACCCACATGATGCTGAACCTGGGTGTGGCCACACTGGTGGGAGGTGAGTGCCCTCACCACTGTGCCATCCCTGCTCCCACACATTTGTGACAAATGAAATTACACATGTGTGACACATGAAAGTGCACGTGTGACACATGAAATCACACAAGTGTGACACATGGAAGTGCACATGTGTAACAAATGAAATTTCACATGTGTAATGCATGAAATTATACGTGTGACACATGAAAGTGTCCATGTGTAACATGAAATTACACATGTGTGACATATGAAAGTGCACATGTCTAACACATGTGTGACACCATGATTTAGTGGGCAAATTTTATAATAGTGTGTTTCACATGTGTTACACATGGTGTTACACATGTGTCACGCATGTGTAGCACATGTATAAATCATCTAGGGTCACATGGAAATTCTCAAGTGTACTTCACCCAATTTGCACATGTGTAGTTTTGGTAAGGGTATGGGCCTCCTATGGGTCATAACTTTACCTCATTCATATGCTTCATTACACTGTGTTGGCCAAGGAAAGGCAGATGTTAATTGTTTACCAAAGACTTCATGGGGACCAAAGAGCAGTGCAAACACTCCAAGGTTAAGTTTTTAGACTTATTCACATTTTACCAAAAGTTATTGCAGGACAAACTAAGGCACAGAGAAGAGTTAATTCTCATGCAGGCAGTATCCTTCTAGTGGCCATTCATTCATCTTAGAGGACTGGTGTGCGCATGACCACCTTAGAATACATGTACGTTTCATATTTAAGTTGGCCAGAAATTTCCCATCTTTGTTGGTGACCTAGTCACTGTTTTACTGCGTCACAAAACTACGTGTACGTGAGCTCAAAGTTGCAAGGCTTTTAGTAACAAGCAAATGCCCCAGGGTACATTAGCTGTCATATCCCTGGGCATAAAAATGTTGACAAATGCCCTAGCTAGGGTTGCCGAAGGGGTGGGGATGGGGGATAAATAACTTTAGGTTTTGCCGTGTTTCTTTCATCTTGCAATCAAATAAGAAAATAAAGTGTCTGAGCTTAACTAACAAAGACTTCAAATTGATTGTGCAACAGATGAAAGCAATTACTAAACACATTGGTGTCTGTATTGCATGGGTTCCTGCTAAAATTTTTTTTCATAAAATTCCTTCAGTAATTGTTGGCAAATCAGTCAAACTCTTCTTACAGCAATGTATCTAAAGGAAAGACACCAGTTTATAAGAAAATGCCACTTGCTATATCAGCTATCAAAATTCTTTTAGAATATATTCAGAAAATACCTGTGTGTCAGGGACATATGCATCCCAAGCTGGGCCACAAATAGGGGATTGGTGCTGCTAAAAATGTGACTTTAAATAATTTTCTCATGTGTAATATTAACAATAATCGTATCTATAACCTTTAACTTCAAAATAAACAATGACGGGCAAACAACATTTTTAAGACCCTTTAAGCCCCAACAGTGTCAAGCATCTAATGCCCCCTTACAATATAAAAATGCAGTGTAAAAATACAGTATAAAAATGCACATTCTTCTTGCTGTTCTTCATACATATATTATGGAACTAGTAAGGAGAATTTGTCTAAATATCAAGACATCTTATCCTTGGTGATCACTTCCTTTATTCTCATCAGTTGAATGTTTGAACAAGTAGTGATAATGTAAAGAGAAATTTCATTTTCATCACTGTTAGGGCTTAAAGGGTTGAAGGAAATGATCATCGAGATGAAATGCATTAAGGATTAAGCAAATTTCCCAACAAGGACCAGAAGAAATACATGAAGAACAAATTAGAATAACATGCATGTTGATATTTGGGCTTAAAGGGTTATAAAGGCAATTTTTCAATGTGGAAATTTCTGGCTTTCTAGTCAATCAGTGAATCTGAATCATCTATGAACAGCTTCTCAATAGCTGGTTTTTATGAACTAACGACCTCCTGCCCGACCTAACTCAGTCAATAAGGATTTTATCATACTGGGCACCATTTTTATGCTTAACCTTATTGGAAAATTTTGAAAAGATGCTTGTTATTACTCAGTGAACATACAAGTGTGCACGCTTGCTGAATGAACAAGTGACATGTAATGGGCCAGTCGGAATTTTATGGACTGGCACACGTCAACCCTGTCTGGCTCTACA
The DNA here is from genome assembly GCA_964030785.1 of Siderastrea siderea. Classification (NCBI taxonomy): domain Eukaryota; kingdom Metazoa; phylum Cnidaria; class Anthozoa; order Scleractinia; family Rhizangiidae; genus Siderastrea; species Siderastrea siderea. The sequence continues at coordinate 11,751,444 of OZ034967.1, forward strand.
CAAATCAAATCACCAATGCTTTCTCTATACAACTGCTTCAGTGGCCCAACAATTTAATTTATGAAGATGCTCCTTGGAGCATGTGATCAATAGGTCCAGTCTAGACTTTGATGTTCAAATGCTTGACGCATTGGTTGCACAATTGTTTAGAGCCCATTTTAAGGACTACTTTGCAGAACATAAATAAGATAAGTGTTAAACTCTCTCCTCCACAGAGGCTCCTGAGAAAGAAACAGGAGCGGGAGCACTGGAGAGAGGAAACGGGAGCGCAGGGAATGATGAGAAGAGGGGAAATGCATTCCCCATGCGCTTTAATTTTCCCTCTTCCCAGTCTCCGTGCGCCGTAGCTTTTTTTCCCAAAGCGCGACTGTAGGAGGCCTCTGCGGAGGAGAGAGAGTGTAGAATGTAATTTTTAATAATTAGGTAAGTAAATGTACCCTGTCCCGTTTCACTGCAAAAAAGAAGAAACCTCGAAAGTGGGGATCATACCTGTGGGAACTAGTGCATAAATGACCAAGGTAAACAAATTCAACAACAACCAACCTAATAATAAATTATTAGTTTAAATTAATGTTGTCCAATGTTGAACATGGTAGCCACATGAATTCATTACCTTGGTTCATCAATGTTCAACATTGTCAAATTAAACTTGTTGGACACATTTTGCCATCATGTTGAATGATACTGAATGAAGTCAAATTGAAGCTTCAACACCATCCACCCCCCCCCCCCCCCCGGGCACCCGGGGGCATTTGAACTTTTGAAGATTGGCTTGTTTAAATCCCCTCCCCCGCGGGACAAAAAAGCCAATCAAATGCCCCACCAGTATAAATACCTCCCCTCAAAACGTTGTTCACGCTTCTTGGTGAGAGATATGCCGTGACGACACCTTCTAACTTCTTTTAAGACCCTTTAGAGAGAGTTAATAGCTAACAAAGGTGACATTCTATCTTGTAAATCTGTCAAACCCTGCAAAAACTGAAAAACTCATGGGCGTATTACACTAGAACTAGTGTAACAAACTAGTGTAACAAGCTAACGTTCAAATTCCACCCTCCCCAGGCACGACGCACAGTCAAATGCCCGGGGTTTGCCCCGGGGGGGATGTTGAAGCTTCAATTTGACCGGAAGATAAATTGGTGTTTCCTGCACGTGCATGTGTTCAATGTACAGGCCCAGCCAGGGGGGTAGTGGAATACCAATAGACCTCATTTCTTCCCCCTGGGATACCAATCTACCTTAAAAATGCAAAAACGTTGAGAACAAATACCTAAAATTATGCATCAGTCAATTCCAACTGCGCCCATGCCCCCCCTGGGCTAGCCCCCGGGCATTAGCATTTTTTTTCTCTTGGATGGCAAATTCCCGGGGGTGAGGACTAAGGAAGAGGGCAAATGCCCCGCCCCCGGGATCGTACGTCCCCAATCAACACTGCAGCAGTTTTCATTCATTGCACAATAATGCCACTTTCAGCATTTTTTATGTGTGATTTTCATTTTTTGTAGGCCTGCCTCTCAGTCTTCTATTGTTTGTAATGAACTATCCAATGTTTAACATAATAATAAAGTTAGTAGAAATGCCAAGCGATGATATTTTAATACTTCACAGACAACAATACTACATGAACTGCATGAAGTTGATTGTTACTTTCATTGATGTTTTGTTTTAAACAGTTCGCTAGTAAACAAAAATCTTGACATTATAAAAGTCTGTTGTAACGTCATCTGTTGTGAATATTTTAGAAAGATGCAAAAGTATAAAACGATCTATCACGGAATAGATAGCGAGTAGGATAGCCAATCAGATTGCAGCATTTATGATAGAACGCTATTAGATTTATACTAATCCGTGATAGATAGTGAGTAGCGAAAAGGCGAGTAGCCGGCGCAGTCTTATACTTCAAAATAACAATGCAATTAAGTAAAACTTTTCACTTTCGGGGTATATTAATTGAGATTTATACTAAAACAATTAGATTATGAGCTCGAGATTTCTATCGCGTGATAGTTGATAAGGCCGAAGGTTAAATAGTTGTGCCTTGATAAGCAATGAAGAAATGCATAAAATCGAGAAAACCTCCACAAGTTTGTCCAGTCGTTAACGGACGATCCAATCTGCGACGAACTGCTGGTCCTTTGCGATAAAATCCTCCACGTTTGGATTTCGAGTTGGAAACCCCGCGTGTGTCAAAAGCCCAGGGGTAGGTAAATGCCCGACCCCCGGGCCGTGCCAAATTTGCTAATGCCCCACCCCCGGGACTGACAAGGCACGCAAATGCCCCGCAGTTGCCCGGGGGGGGGGGATGGGAGCAGCTGGAATTGACTGATGCATTATTGAAATACAGAATACCCTATACCTGAAAATTTTGGTACAAAATACCGAATACCTTGGTAAAAAACGCACTAGATACCGTATACCCAAAACCCCTGGCTGGGCCTGAATGTAACACTGTTTCACTTCAAACGCCTGAGAACAAAAGAACTGCCGTATTCAACAACTTCTGTTGGGCTTTGTTGTTCGCCCGGGGTTGTTCGATTTCAAGTTTGACCTTGTGACCAGAATTTGTTTACTTATATCTTCTGAAGTGAATAAAGGTGTTCTTACCTTGACTGAACGCTAAAGCAAAACCACCAGTAGCTGCAAAGATCGTGATCCAGAACCTATCAAAATAGCAAAAACTCCGCAAAATACATAAGGAAAGCTGAGGACTTATAGACTTGTGCCCAGTCTACTTGCAGTAATAAGCCAACCTCGTTCCCAGGGTCTCGCCTTCACCGCGGTCGATCAAACGAGAAAAATAAGACTGAGCATTTCAAAGATAAGGGAATTATTTTCACTGTTCAAAGTTTGATACTTTATCATTATCCTGTAGATTTACTAAAATGTTTCGAACTTTACTAAAAAAGTTCTAAGTGTTTGAAAACGGAAAACGGGCTTGGCGGCGCAATTTGTAAAAGTAATTTTGTTCAGGTGCGGAACATTTACATGTAAACGGCAACGAAACTCGGTTATTTGAGAGAAATGAAAATATGTTTACACTCACCCACTATTTTGGAGTCGTGCTCATTTTTCGACTGCATCGTGAATAAATCTTACGAATTAAGACGAAAAAAACTGCCTCAGACGTTTGACCGCGGTGAAGATCTCGCCTGTCGCTCCTTTAAAAAAAAAAATTGAGGCATGTTGGCGCGTGGCGGCTCCCTCGAACAAAAACCCCTAAACCCCTTAAGCAAATACCATAAAATTCCCATAATAAGGCCCCCTTCCAGAAAATAACCCCTCAAATCTAATCCGCAAAAAAACCTCCGCTAATAAGCCCCCTTCCTCCGCCACAAATATGGGCCCATGAGCTTATCTCACGGCTGTCTCAAGTTAACATCCCAACTGAACGATTACGGCTTTACAATATCGTCCGATTGCAATTGTATTTAAAACCACGCTAGTTTTAATATACTCAACCTGTGTCTGCATCCATGCGGACCGTTTCTTTTAGCCTGTTTGGGTGGGGGATGACGGACGTGTTTAATGCCCCTTGGGCTTTACTTCTTGTTAGTTCGTTACCACAGAACTGTATTGAGGGTCCAAATAAGTAAGGCTGGATATGGACTTATATATGTGGTCGCAGAACTTGTGGGTGGGATGCAGGATGACAGACAACAATAGGGGGAGGTGTGTCCAACATGTTGAATTCCACAGCGTTAAATTGATGAATAGAATGCCAATCGAGGTGGCGAGGAGGTGGCGATATATTCAAAGATGTTGGATGTTGACACGCGATCCACTAATTTGAGATTTACAGAATCATTTTAAAATTGTAATCATAATGGACTGTGCTTAATCACTTAACTTGGCAGGATATCGGAACAATCAAACTACAGTAGCACTTTCATGACTGCCAAGCTTGGACCAAGGGAGAGCTAACGATTGACCCTTTAAGCCACAATGGTGATCAGCATATATTTTCTCCTCATCATATCTGTGAAGTGCACTGTAACACACACAGGTCATGAGAATTTAGGAAATGATCACCCGAGATGAATTGTGGGACTGTTTAAACAAGTTCTCCCAATAAGTAGTCAATGAAATGTATGGAGACCAGTAAGGAGAATTTGTATAAGGATGCCGGGACTTAAACGATTAATGTCCGATTTTAAGGGGCTTAGCCACCTAATTTCTGCACGATTTTTAAAAGATGAGACATATTAAAGTCAAAGGAAACGCCAAAACAATAGTTCAGCTAGATTTAAAATTATTCAACTAGTTTTCTTAAACTACAAAAAGTGTCTTTTGCTAAGGATGGCAAGGATGAAAATAAATTACAACTTGAAAAAACTGGATAAAAGTTATTCAAGTTGCCCTCCATTACAGTCATCTCTAGCCTTGCGGACACCTCGCTATTAAGGACACACCGTTATTGCGGACAGCAGCTGAAGACCCGGAGAATAAGAAATCACTGAAAACAACTCCCGCTACAGTCAACTCTCGTTATAACGGACACCATCAGGACCAAGATTTGGTGTCCGTAATAGAGAGAGTCCGTTATAGCGGGAGTTATTTTCAGTAATTTCGTATTCACCGAGACTTCAGCTGTTTTCCGTAGTAACGGGGTGTACGTAATAGCGAGATGCCTGCAAGAGTTGATTGTATTACGGACTCTCTCTATTGCGGACACCAAATCTTGGTCCCGATGGTGCCCGTTATAACGAGACTTGACTGAATCATGGTGTAATAGTTCTACCTCTGAGAACACAACTTAATTATTGTTCTCTTCGTATTCCTTAGAGCACTTTGTGTGAGAAAAAAGGTGCTCAGTTCTAAGTTTAGTAGTTTCGACCAAAAATATAGAAAGAAGTAGGCCCTTTAAACCACGTTCACTTCAACTAAGGATAAAAGGTACGTCAAAGTGACATAATACTAAAACATTTACTGCAACGATTTTATTTTAAAAAATTTGTCTCCACTGTCATTTTATGTCGCTGTAAATTACTTACGCGACTAAAAGATTTCATTACCACACTCGTCGCATGGAAACGGTATCTCCACGGTGACTTCTCTTATGTCGCTTTCGAACTCCTGATTCACTGAATTTGCCACACTGATCGCAGTGAGGTTCCTCTTCCTTCTACATCTATGTTGCTTTAGATGAGTTGTTCGACTAAAAGATTTACCACACTCGTTACACTGGAAAGGTTTCTCTCCACTGTGTATTTTTTTGTGTCGATTTAGTCCTCCGGATTCAGTGAAACATTTATCACACTGGTTACACTCAAAAGGTCTCTCTCCACTATGAATTCTTCTGTGTCGCTTCAGATTACTTTTTGCTCTAAAACGTTTACCGCACACGTCACAATCAAACGGTTTCTCGCCACTGTGAATTACATTATGTTGTTTTAGGTGGTGTTTTTGACCAAAGCGTTCACCGCACTGATCGCATTCAAAAGGTTTCTCAGTGCTGTGCGATCTTCCATGACGCCTCAGATTACTTCTTGTCCTGAAACTTTTACCACACAAGTCACATTCAAAACTTTTCTCCCCCCTGTGAATAACCTTGTGTTCCTTTATACTGTGTTTTTGCCTAAAACATTTACCACACTGATCGCATTCGAAAGGTTTCTCTCCACTGTGTGTCCTTCTATGTTGCTTTAGATTATTCGATCGACTGAAAGATTTGGCACATTTGTCGCACTGAAAAGGTTTCTCTCCACTGTGTGTTCTTATATGTTGCTTTAGAGCTCCTGCTTCGCTGAAGCATTTACTGCACTGATCGCAATCAAAGGGCTTCTCTTCACCGTGTGTTCGGTTATGTCTCGTTAGGTTTCTCTTCTGACTGAAACATTTACCACATTGGTAGCATTCAAAAGGTTTCTCTCCACTGTGGATTACTTTGTGTTGCTTTAGATGATATTTTTCACTAAAACTTTCACCACACTGAACACATTCAAAAGGGTCGACTTCAATGTGTACTTCCAAGAGCTTATCTGGTTTCTCTTCTTTAATAAACTCCTTGCATCGCTGTTCACGTTCAACAGTTGTGTCTTCACTCTGATCTGACGTATCTTCTAGGTAAGTTGTACTGTGTTCCTCCGGATCACTAGTTTCACAAAAACTGCTGCAATGCTCAGTGTGATTTGACGCCATCATGCAAAGTTGCCGTCAAAGACGCCCGTCAACCTTAAAGGAAAACATAAACAATGTGATGAATGAGTTCTGTGCTAGACATAAACGCAGATGATAAAGCAAAGGAGCAAAGAAAGAAATATACAGTTCAACTTCTGCTACTGGACACATCATTATTAACCCTTTAAGCCCTGATATAAAAAGGCATATTCTCCTTACTGTTCTCCATACATTTCTTTATGGAACTAGTAAGGGGAATTTGTCTAATCATCAAGACGTCTTATCCTTCAGTGATGACTGCCACGTTTATTCTCATCACATGAATGTTTGAGCGAGTAGTGATAACGTAAAGGGAAATTTCATTTGCGTCACTGTTAGGGCTTGAAGGGATCAAGGGGTCAAACAATAACTCAAGACCTGAACTATACCACTCACAATGGCTACAGCTTTAACACCCTGTTAACCCTTGGAACCCCAACAGTGATCAGCATCAAATTTCTCCTCACCGTATCAGTGCATTATAACAAACACAGGTAATAAGAATCTGGCAAATGATCGCCAAACGTGAATTGTCTTGATGTTTAAACAGATTCTCCCAATTAGTAATCAATAAAATCTATGGAGACCAGTAAGGAGAATTTGTATAATGATGTTGGGGTTTAAAGGGTTAAAGGGTGAAACTCGGTTACAGTTACTGTAGAGCCAGTAGTTTGCATTGGAGCCTACAAAAATTCAGCTCTCAAAACAATGCACATAGAAATTTATTGTTCACAATAAAAGATGAATTCATGGTCAAACGCATCAGTGCCCAAGGATTCTTTTGTTGGTAAGGCACGATAACGTTAGTCAGAATTTCCATAGTATCTTACATGTAGCATGAACCTTTCCGACTCCTGGGTAAAAAAGAGCTATTTCTAAGTGCTAGATCATTTTATTGTTTATTTAAGAGTTACAATAATTATTAACCAATCAATACCCAAATCATCTCATACAAAACGTTCTGTATCTGAGCTCACAAACTGTAAATACCCTAACATCCTTCCACTCTTTAGTAAACCTCTCCTCTCTAATAAGCCCCGGGTCCCTCCCTCCCAACTTATGGTTCAGAATCAAAATACTGTTTGAAAGGTTTGGAAAGTACAAAGAAAAAATTATATCAGAGAAAGATAGATGGTGAAAACATTGAACTTTGCTACTGCTGGGCTACTGATTGTGCCATATTTCCTCTCTGAGGCTCCCAGGGGCACTTCTAAATTTCAGGTCCTATGGGAGGAGATGTGGGGATTTTAGACAGAAATGGGCTTAATACAGGGAGGGAGCTTATTACATTTGCCAGAGTCAAAGTTAACCATACATATACAAAGGACACTGTCAACACAACTTTGCATTTCCTGCATGACAGATACTATTTCAACAAACTGCCACCTCATGCATTTAGCCACAACACAAGCAAATTCTTGAGTAGCAGCAGAAGGATAACCAGGCAGTGAAGGTTACAGAAAATCAACAGCAGAGCTCTGGTCAAAGTCTGAGCAAACAGACCAAATGTGTAAGTCAAATTGGTGTATGTGGGTGTGTGTGGGGAGGGGAGGGGAGGGGGGGGCTTAAAAGGGGGTCTTAACTTTTTTTTTAATTTGAAGGGGGGGGGGGGGAATCAGGAATTAGAAGGAGGGAGCTTAATAGAAGGTGGGCTAACTAGAGAAAATATGGTATGCCCAGCAGCCCATACTGACGGGCTCCTGGTATGTCACGTTTCGATCAATTTGAAGGGTTGCTTTTCTTGTAAAGTCCAGAGGTATACATGCATGGCTGTTGTTGAACAACTGTGACATTGACATAAAGAATAATTACATATATGACACAAAAGTTTCAATAATTGATGTTAAGTTTTGCTGAAATTTAAGATTTGAAGAAGCTTCTCTCCATCTCTCTTCATTAAGCCCCTGTTGATTGATTAACCCATTGATCCCATGATGCCCAAAACTGCCCATAGAGAACCATGGTCTTGGTTCAATTTGTGACATCATCACTTTGATTGACAGCAGACGTTTTTGATAACCAATTGATGCACCTGAATTATGTACATGCCCATGATCAAATTTGTCAAACAATCTCAGAAATGTCTGAAACCTCAGACACAAATTGACAGACATGGTCAATGTCTTGAGAACTAGTTAAGATAAGCTCAATATTCAATCAAAGTGGATTTGTCAGACAGAAATCAGTAAACCTGAGTCAAAGGCAGTACTGATTTCAGCCTGCTATATCCCAAATCACTGAAGGATCTGAACATGTTTGTTTGAAAAGTTTTGTCCCCAGTTTGGACAATATTTTTCAAACAACATAAGCTTATAATAGTGACTGGTGTGAAGTACCATTTCAAATGTACTGAAGTATAGCTTCACTGTTCAATGAATTCAATAAAGAGGAAATTGAATGTCTAAGTCTCTCAACACAGCTTAAGGTCAACCGCCGCTTCCTTCGTACTCTTTCGAAAAAACAAAGTCACCTGGTACAATAATTAGATTTTTAAAATTTCACAGCTCGAAGATGTTTAGATCGTCAGGTTCTAACCAAGGGGAGGGGGAGGTGGAGGGGGGCAATTGCTTTATATTTCCACACAAAGTGTCCCAAGTGTTTGCCAAACTATTATTTCTCACTAGGAGTGCAAAAAAGGGGGTCCAAAGGGGGACCAGATGGGGGTTTAGATCAGGGTCCTAATGGGGTCCAGACGAGGGGTTCGAAAGGGGGGTCCACATTTCGTACTAACCCTTCTATTGTCACAGTTAAATTTAAGTTACACTGCACAAAGAATTTAATTAACATGTAGACTGCTCAACTTACAAAATATTAATGTTACAACTTTGTAAAATGTCAAGCTATTGCTGGTTTAGGCATCAGTGTGTCAGTGCGGTATGTGATTGGCAGTGACATTAACCCTTTGAACCCCAACAGTGATGAACATGAAATTTCTCCTAACATTATCAATACTTGTTCAAGCATTTAAATGATGAGAATAAAGAAAGTGATCACCAAGGATGTGACGTCTTGATATTTAGGCAAATTCTCCTTACTAGTTCCATAAGAAATGTATGGAGAACTGTAAGGAGAATATGCATTTTTATATCAGGGCTTAAAGGGTTAAGCTAGATGTCCTTGTAAAAGGTACATAGTACATGTATTTTCAAGCACTTTTCGCTCAGTCACTTCAACTGGTCTTTGCAAAACAATATTTGTGAACTGTCATCCCTTTTGAAACTTATGTACCAGTCAAATCGAAGCTGCAACATCCACCCCCCAGGCGACCCCCCGGGCATTTGAACTTTTTGAAGATTGGCTTGTTCAAATTCCCTCTCCTCGGGGCAAAAAAGCCATTCAAATGCCCCACCAATTAGTTCTGAAATACCTCTTCCCAAAGACAAATTTCATCTTCAATCGAACACTGCTCACACTTTTCAGACTGAGATAGATATGTCGTGTGACACCTTCAAACTTTTTTGAAACTTTTGATAGAGTTATTCACTAACAAAGGCAAAATTCTATATTGTAAATCCGTCAAACCTCTCAAAAACCGAAAAAACTCACGGGAATAGAACAGAACAAGAACACCAGAACAAGAGATAAATCCGGTTCAAATTCCCCACCCTTCCAAGGCAACGTTCAAATTCCCCCCCCCCCCCCCTTCCCGCCGGGCACGATGCACAGTCAAATGCCCGGGGTATGCCCGTGGGGGGATGTTTAAGGTTCAATTTGACCGGTACATATTTAGGGGGTGTTTTGACATCCATCAATCGCCAATCTTCATTAAAAAAACACTGGTTTACAAGAAAGAAGGATCACAAGTTTACTTGCACATAACATAAATTTTACAGAAGCCTAAAGTTGTGAAAAAGTGAGAAATCGCACACCGACTAAGTCGTTCATTAAGGCCGCGATTATTACCTAATCGTATCTTTTTGGTACGCTTCCGCAGCATAAAATTCAGGCGAGTTTGGTCGAGCCATGGCGAGACTAATTAGGTATTTACCGTACCCAAATTTCTCCTAAAACCCGGGGTTATTTTTTCAGTTAACGTGATCAGTCAGGCGTTGTGTAAATTTTGTAGAGCGACACGTATTTACACTTTTCTGGTCGACAATACTCTTCTCTAACTACTTATCAGTAAGCTTACTGTCTCTTTTATGTCGTGCTAAAGTTGTAGCGTTGACAAAAATAAGGAATATTGCATTTCAATGAGCAAACGAGCCAAAGGAACCAGCTTGCTCTAGTATTTTCATAAATGGCCCTTTGTTCTGTACTTCATATAATTTTCTTACCTTCTGTGTGGCAAAAAAAGTCAATTGCAATGAAATGACGAGCAAAAACCTCCACATTCGTATTTGTGATTTGCGTGTCGCGTATCATCGACGGAACTTGAGCCCATACTTCTCATAGGAAACGCGTCTGTCAAGCAGCACAACAGACTGGGCGCTAGTGATCCGTCTAGTCGTTCGAAGTTCGATTGTGGTTCGAAGTCGAATGCAGTTCAAAATTGACTGTTTCCTCAGACAAGGTAAGAAAAACTTCTTAATGGCGCGTTCATAGGTTTAGGGTGACAAAAGTTAAGGACGGTGAGTCCTAATGCAGAGGATTAGAAGATCTTAGCAAGGGTAGTTGGAATCCGAAAAGAACGAGCAGATCCGTTCAGATAGTTACTAGTATTCTGCCCCCGCTGTTTTTGTTGTTCAGTGGGTTATCAAGAACAGCTTTCCCTTTCACGATAGCAGTACACGAACCTTTCCAATCAGCCCTCCAAAGTCAAAGATTGGGCCATTCCAGTTAATGTCTGCAACCCCCCCCCCCCCTCCATGGAGGTACAGGGAAATCCTAGGGAGAGGGAGGGGGTTTCACAAGTCATTTTTGAAGGGGTAGCTATGTCGGTACCTTTGATCCTTCGAAAACATCTTCCTTTCTCTGAAGGGGGAAAATGTGTCGGGACTTTGATCTTTTTTTCCTTAGGGGTAAAATTTATAATTATCCCTCAATAGTGGGGGTGCAGACATTAAATGGATTGGCCCATCATCGTTGCAAAGTGTCCAGTTCCCCCTTCTTCAAACGTCCAACAATTTCGTCAGCAAGCACTATGCAAACTATTATTTGTCTACCACATTAGCTGCTACAATACGTTGTTTTGTAAATAAAGATCTCTATCTACAACAGAAAGGATGTATTTCTATAAAAACGTGCATAATTGCCCGTGATGGAATGATACCGTAACAATTTAGCATCATTTGATTCCATCACCCAGTTGCTGAAACTCATTCACAACAGGAATCCTATAATCATTTATAATACAGTCTAAGTGGGGAGGGGTCTGAAAAAACTAAATGCCTGGTGGTCAGAAATTCTCTATAGAATATCAACCAAAAAGCTTATTCAAACCTCCTGGGAGTATAATTTTCAATATTTGTTTTTGATTTCTTAGGCTTGTTTCAAACATCATGCTACTACGGTGCCAACCTGGCCTGTAGCACAACTATAACAAGACTTGATTTCAGACATTTAATTTAATTCTGTGGAATTTAACAGCTCGTTTGTTTCAAACATCATGCTACTACGGTGCCAACCTGGCCTGTAGCACAACTATAACGAGACTTGATTTCAGACATTTAATTTAATTCTGTGGAATTTAACAGCTCGCTCAAAACTAAACACTTGCCAGAGTTCTACCTATTAGTAGCTCAGCACAGCAATAGCACAACTTCTGAAAAGCAGATCATGTGACTGCCGTGTAGCAGTGCTGTCAGCAGTGGCATTAAAAAGTCATGCCAGCAGTGGCACAGTGTCTGGAATGGGTGGTTTCAATAAGTATTTTGGTTTTGTACTTGGCAAATTGTTTTGAGCTCGAGCATACCATCAAAATGACTATGTTTTTGAGACTTGGAAGACTTGTGGTCTGACTGGCAGTCAGAAATTCTCACAACATTTTGATGGCACGTCTCATTCAAACCCTTTGGGAGTATAAGATGTTTGTCTGGAATCACCAAGCAATTTTAATGGCCGCCTCATAAAGCGAGTGTGTGTCCCGGGGGGGGTACTCTGCAAATTTTTGGGCGGGGGTGTGCCGCTGGGACTCTGAAACCCTTACCCTAAACAAGACCAAGTTGAGGTGCATTTTGCAACCCTATACTAGACTAAACACCAAAAATCCGTAACCCTATCCCAGACTAGCTATTTTTGAGAAACTCCATTACAAACACAGTCCAGCGAAAACAAAATGTTACGTCACATTTTAAATAATGCTCTCAAAATAAAAGTTTATTTATACTTGTTCAGTTTTTGTTTCCATCAAGTCCTCAATTTCAGGTTAACCTGAGTGAATAAAGAACCGTCATGAGTGTTGCCTTTCGGATACAACAACAATTGAAAAATAACCTTGGAAAATAACTAACACAGGCGATAGAAATAGCCATTTATAGTTTCACCACTCTATTTTTCGGCGCCCTCTCGCCCCAGGAAGACTGGGTGGTCGTCCCAGGGTTCTAGGTCACAATGAGGTAGCAAAAATCTCTGGCATTGGATGAAATCTGGGCATGAAATAATGTTCAACTTTCAATCCGGGCATCAAATAATGTTCAATTTTCTTTCGCTTTAAAGCCCTCGAAAATAACTGAGAACGCTTAATATTTAATGGAAGTGAGATAGCAAGTAATTTTTATATACCATTTTCTTAGGCTTTTGTGTTCAGTTCACTAAACAGTTTCCGATTGCACCGGCGCAGCGATTGCAACATCTCGGGTGCAACTTCCATCAAATAAGTCGCTCCACATCTCCGTTATAGCATTGAAAAGCCTTAGCTAATCTACCTGTAGTCCTGGGAATCTATTTTAGTGAAACACTTCAAATTCTGACCTCAATATCAGGCCAGGAGGTCAAGACCGGGGACAAGACATGGTCCACGTGGTAATTATTTATATGCGATCATTTCTCATTATATGGTTTATAGGGGAGCTATATATATAAACACTTACCTTCTTTCTCCTAATCACAATGGTGTAAAATGTTGGCAATCCCGTTTCACGATGCAGTCCTCAACCGAACGTTGTTGGAATACCAAAGGCAAAATCGAGGCAAAAGCGTCTAAAGACCCAGGTTGGCTATTCGACTCCGTATTAACCTCGTCAGGAACACGCTGAGTTGTCTCGAGCACGCACGTAGGCATTACGAAGAACAATCAACTGTTTATTTTTAGCTATTGTTAAAAACCACCGATTTCCGTCTAAATCCCGAATGTTGACAGTCTAGGATATCCAGCAGTGTTTTCAGTGATAACCTATCCTGGGTATTAAACCCATCTCTATTTTAAAAAACGCTTTCTTTGCTAGTTGCCGGTAAATTTGCCAAATTGATTTCTTTTTATTGTCAATTGCCGGGAAACCTAGTCTAGACTAAATTCTCCAACCAACTGATTAGTTTCCTTGAAAATGATACCCTATTCTAGACCAAAACTCTCTGATTTCCGTACCCTATCCCAGACTAAACAGCTTGAAAACCATACTCTTCACAGCGGCACATACCCATATAGCGTGTATATGGGAGTACCCCCCCCCCCCCCCGGGTGTGTGTGTGCTTATTCTGCTATGAATAGAGAGCATAGTCAGGGAGCAAAGACTACTTAAGGCAAGGGTGACTAAGGGCACTGTTGTGAAATAGATTATTTATTACTGGTATTTACAAACTTGTGATGAAGTAACAATAGTGACATTACCGTATTTACTCGATTAAACGCCGCGGCGTTTATTAAATTTTTAGCGTTTCCGATGCGGCGTTTATTCAAGGGCGGCGTTTATTCAAGGGCGGTGTTTATTTCAAAATCGTATTTCTTAAATCACTGATAATAATTATGGTAAATCATTCGTAAATACTATGTAAAACAGAAACATGTTTATTAAAGTTCCAATGTCTCGCTTTTTTGCTGAGATAGAATCATAATTGTCTGGCTTGTGATATGTACAACGTTCATGTGTAGATTACCGAGTTTTACCGTTCTTGTCATTTTTTTCTTATAATCCTCGAACAAACGCCGCATTCTTCTGATTGGGTGCGGCGTTTATTCGAGGGTGGCATTTATTAGTAATTTTGCTTCCATCTGCTGCGTTTAATCGAGGGCGGCGTTTATTTGAGGGCGGCATTTAATCTAGTAAATACGGTATGCAAGGATCTTTCTCAAAAATTTTCATGTTATGCAACAATTCTATGTTTGCACACCAACCTGAAAAGATATCCACAGGCTTCTTCTCCTGGCTTTTGAATTGTTTGGTTTAGAATAATCCATTAAAATCAACATACAAATTTAAAGTTTTTGAAAATAGTTCCTGCTACAAGGGACGTGACTGTTTGCTGTCAGTGATTCTTGTAAATTTATAGTTCCGGCAGACTGGAAGGACCTAAGCACATTTCCTAAAATATAGAATACAGTGTTCTGTGCTGCTCTTTATGAGCTACTTGAAAATGATAATTATAGTGTAACCTCTAGAGAGTCTCTCAAGTATGTTTTTGGTCACTAGGGAGAGGCCAAATTTTCACACCCAAAAAAAGTCCATTAGGCTAAAGCTGAACCCCAAAAAGTCCAATGGCCCATGTATGACCTAAAAATGTCCATTTAACCGGCCAAGAGAGTACAAGACAGTTTATGCTTTCATCTTTCTTTATTCATCATGCATGCATCTGACTGGCACTAAAAACACAATTCTCTCTGTTAATTTGTAGTTCCAGAAAAAATCCATACCCACCCAATGGTAGGTCATTGGAAAAAAGCAAAATTTTAGAAGCAAAGTATGAAGCTTAACTGAAATTTCTTGAGGGGAGAGGGAATGCAAAACTGGAGGGGAGTATTGATATTTTCTGGAAGTACACATATAAAACAGAGGTTTCTGAGGTATGCATGCTTTTCATCAAGCCTTAAAAAAGTCTTGCCAAAATCTTCTTACCCCAAAAAAGCCCAAATCACCAAATATTTGAAACCCAAAAAAGGTCTTTGCACCTTCCCATTCCTAATATACCTAAGTACCCGGGCTCTGGGAGTGTAATCAAACCACTAACAAACCCCCCCCTAACCACTTAGCCCTTCGAGCATGACACATGTTTATAAATTGCTGGTTTTTATGTGACATCATTTAAATTCCAAAGTGGAGGGAGGAGGCGGGGGAAGGGGGGGCAGGAAGCAGGATTCCCAAGGTGGCGGGAAGCGGGAGAAAAAGGGAAAAATTATGGAACTTTGTGCAATATTTTGCAATTGAAAAAATGCAAAGAGGAGGAAGCCAACAAATACAGGGTGGGAACCAGAATAAAAGGGTACAGGAGGCAGAAGGTTTAAACCTCCCTGTGCCCCCCCCCCCTCCCTCTAAAGCCTACACTGAGGCCACCACCATGCACCGGTGAAACAAATCTTCAAGGAAAATTTTATGTCTACATGTTGATTTACTTAAGAAATAAGCTTAAAACAGATTTGGGATTTGGTCAAATTTGTGGCAGCTGGAAACTTGTAGGAATACTGGAAATGTCACAAAAGAATATTTTTGCTTTACTGTTCAATTTTCAAGTCTGTGAAAATGTAAAAATCTCATCTCGATACTTCTGAAGAGATTTAACTGATTTCATTATCTGTCTTATTTCTTGTACTGACTCTTCAATGACCGGTAGCTTGGTTTCCTAAAGAGGGACATCAACATGGCATACATAATGAGTGACCTACTGCAACTCGAAAAACCAACTTCAAAGCTAACAAAAATCTAAATGCTAGCAGCAGGAAGGATATTAAAACCCACAAACAATTTGCAGCAATAAATATGGAATGTCAAGAAAGTCAAACAAACCCTTACCTACTGCCACGATGTCCTACTATTCATATGGCCACAACTTCTTTGCTCCCACTAAGCACTCCATGTATGTGCATGCACACAAAAATTATTTTAGTTCTGTAGTTGATGAATTTTAACATTAACATTAACATTAAAAAAGTGCACAGCAAAAATTTGTTGTCTGACATTTCGTGTACAGATGTGCTGATTTCGGATAATTAGGCCTGGTTTTAGATGAAAGCAGCACAGGCAATAATAAGAGTTTCTAATTTTTGTATGGAAGTGGCAAGTGATTTGAAATTGTAGTGGTTTTCTTAATAGAAGGGTTTTTTTTGCGTACGTGTCGTGAGCTGTTAAGTTACTCTACGATACTGACAATAACTTATTGCCACTTAATTATGTTGTGTAGTCGTAGCGATTTTATGTTTTGCTCAAGCTCAGAAAATTCGTGAAGTGTAAACTCGGAATACTTTTTTGAAACCCTTGCAAGTTCAGACAAAGGTTGAACACTCTCAGAGGTTCTCAATTATCCTTTCAATCGAACTTCTTCGAGAATTTCTGACTTCGTGGTGCCCTTTTCCAACTGGCACCTTACTGGTTTCTTGGGATGTTGTTTCAATGTTCCCTAACATTGATAACAAACTTGGTCTTACTGCAGTTAGGAAGGCTTTGAATGCAAGGGAAAACAAATTCCCATTCACCACTTGCATATTAGAACTGTGAAAATTTGTTTGAAAAGCAACCATTCTGTTTTTAAGGAGAATTTCTTTCTTCAGATCCATGGCACGGCTATGGGTCCGAAGAATGCCTGTAGTTATGCCGATTTAGCCATGGGCGAAATTGATCTTAGAGCTAAATTTTCCGGTCCGATAAAGCCGTCCTTGTGGTGGCGATATCGTGACGACGTTTTTGATCTTTGGCAGCAAGGCCTTCCTGCATTACATCAATTTACTGATTACATTAATTCTCTATACCCTACTACTAAATTCGAGTTAGTTTTTTCTGAGCACGAGCTTCATGTACTAGACCTTACTCTACACCTTGTCGATGGGTTTATTAGGACTGACGTTTATTCTAAACCTACAGACAGTCATTTATATCTTCCACCTTCCAGCTGCCATCCCAAGCATGTCTTCAAGGCTATTCCTTTTGGAGTAGCCACAAGATTGAAAAGAAATTGCTCTGAAGAAATTTTCCTTGCCAAGAGAACAGCTGAGTACAAAGGATACCTTGTTAACCAGGATTATCCCTCTAAATTAGTCGATGATCAATTCTCCAAAGCCTCCGCCATTTCTAGAAATGATTTACTCAGGACACGTGGAAAAGAAGCGAAGAAGTTATTTCCATTCGTATTGACATTTAATCCAAATTTACCGAACGTGGGCAACATAATTAGAAAGCATTTGTTGATTTTACAATCCAATCCCAAATTAAAAGAACTTTTCCCTCTAGGCTCTATCATACCATCTTTTCGTAGGTCAAAAAATCTTAAAGAATTATTGGCACCATCTCGTTTTAAAACCGCCGAAGAGGGACAAACAATTCAACAAAGCAATGGCTGTTTCAAATGCGAAAGGAATAGATGAGATCTTTGTCGAAATTTCTTTGTTGAATCCAAATCATTTCTTAGCTTGCAGACGGGCAAAAAATACACCATTCATTCGAGACTTTCTTGTGATTCTAAAAATGTGATTTATTTGGTTTCTTGCAAGAAATGTCGTTTGCAATACATAGGATCTACAACCACTGATTTTCGAATTAGGTTTCGTAATCACAAGTCTGCTATGCTCACAAACAAAACAACTTGTGAAGTAGCAGTGCATTTCAACAAAACTCCACACATTTTAGATGATTTTTCGTTTCAATGTATTGATCAGGTGCAGGCCCCAAACAACTCGGATGAGATCGACAGGCTTTTAATTACAAAGGAGGCTTATTGGAGTGCTCAGCTGTTCTCTTTGGAAGAATTTCATTCTAGGAATAGAATTTGTTATAATTAATTTTCTCTTTTGCGACTCTTCGTTCGCGATATATGGCCGTTCAAGGGCCCTTTTCTTGGATTTTGTCAGCCTCTTAGGTGTTGGGTATACTCAAAGGCCCTGTCCGGGGAACTTATTACGGTCATTATTGTTTAAGGCCCCCCCCCCCCAGGGATTTTGTTGTCTATCAGCCCTTTGGGGCTCCAAAGGCCTCGATTTGGGATTTTGTTATGATCCATGTTTGCATAAACGTAGGTTGCTTTCCTTTTGACTGCTCTTTCTTTTGCCGCATTGCAAATGTCATCTTATTTGAAGTAGTAGTTTTTAGTTTTTAGTCTTATCTGTCATCTTTTGTTAATTATTTTTGTAGTAGCATATTTCCGGTCTTTTGTTAAATTTTTGCCTTCAGTTAACGTTGTATCGTTCATTTATTTAGTGTTGTACCTGTATCTACACCTTGTAATTACGTTTAATTGTTAGTATTGTTTAGTTTTCCTTTTTTCGTTATATAATCGATGTACTATATTGTTTTTATTTTTGAATGTTTTTTATTAGCGGCACTTATCCTCGTTTTAGTATTGTTATAATCACGCCGGTTACGTAACTCATAGCTTTGAATTGTATTTTGCGTCTTGTTTTGTACTGTAATCTTATTTAAGGTAGATTTGATAAGTTCAATTTTTCATGTAACTGATGAAGGTCTAAGACCGAAACGTTTTTATTTTGTATTAAATTTTTTAACTTTTTAGTCGTCAGAAGTTGTCCGTCCTCGCTTTCCTTCAACGAGTATATATATATATAATATATATATATATATATATATATATATATATATATATATATATATATATATATAACTTCAAATTTCTTGTGTGGAACGGTTTTCAGAGAGCGCTCAACTTTTTAGGAGCAGTATTAAATTATTCAAAAAGGTTCCAGGCTTCAAAAGTATTTCATCGATTTAATGCGACAGGTCTGTTTCGTATAGTCAATGGATGACCACACTCTTCAGGCAATTTTATCGAATGACCGTTAATTTAAATGCTGGCGGTTAAATACAAGATATAAGACATAAGATATAAGATATACGATATACAAAATGTGGTTGCTAGGTAGCAGTTGTGAAGATTACGTTACTTTAAGGTTTTTGAGTACAAATCTGTTTCTATGGGGGCATGAACTCGCTAATTCGTTACGTTTGTTTAAGCTGCAAAGATCTTTTTTACAGATAATAATAAACTTTTCATGGAGACAAAGGTTACATTTCTTGCTGATATTATTGTAAGGTTGACATTTTTTTAGCACTTTCCATTTAATTTGAAAGGCTTTTTTCGCGTCTTTTAGAGTCCAAATGTGTTTTGAAAGTTCAGTTTCGTTTCTTTTGTTGCTGTGCCGAAAGGATGCGTTGTGGTTTCTGTAGCGTTCTTTAAAGTTTGTTGCTAGTCCTACGTACGATTCTGTGGAAGCTTCGCTTGTCACCGTTGCTTGGTAGACAACATTGGTTTGGAGGCATTGGCCTTCTAGGGGACATTCATTCTTTTTTCTACAGTTGCACCCATCGCGTGATTGCTGAGTAGGCGCTGGTGTGACATTTGAGAGGATGCTTTTGTTATGCGATGCGATAGTGGATTTCATGTTTGGCATGCATGAGTAGCTGAGCTTGAGCGTGTGTCTGTTGAAGAGACAACGAAACTGAACTTTCAAAACACATTTGGACTCTAAAAGACGCCTTTCAAATTAAATGGAAAGTGCTAAAAAAATGTCAACCTTACAATAATATCAGCAAGAAATGTAACCTTTGTCTCCATGAAAAGTTTATTATTATCTGTAAAAAAGATCTTTGCAGCTTAAACAAACGTAACGAATTAGCGAGTTCATGCCCCCATAGAAACAGATTTGTACTCAAAAACCTTAAAGTAACGTAATCTTCACAACTGCTACCTAGCAACCACATTTTGTATATCGTATATCTTATATCTTATGTCTTATATCTTGTATTTAACCGCCAGCATTTAAATTAACGGTCATTCGATAAAATTGCCTGAAGAGTGTGGTCATCCATTGACTATACGAAACAGACCTGTCGCATTAAATCGATGAAATACTTTTGAAGCCTGGAACCTTTTTGAATAATTTATATATATATATATATATATATATATATATATATATATATATATATATATATATATATATATATATATATATATATATAACAGATGATGAACAGGTCAACTGTAGATTTGACTTGGCATTTTATTACTATTTAGTTTCGTACTACACAACTTGTGTGCAGCACTCATCAGATAAAATTGCCAAATATATATATATATTTGTTTTTTTCAGAACCGTTCCCAGCTATGGGAAC
The DNA here is from genome assembly GCA_964030785.1 of Siderastrea siderea. Taxonomy (NCBI): domain Eukaryota; kingdom Metazoa; phylum Cnidaria; class Anthozoa; order Scleractinia; family Rhizangiidae; genus Siderastrea; species Siderastrea siderea. The sequence goes on from OZ034967.1 coordinate 11,771,747, forward strand.
TTTCTACTTTTGTCTAAAGAGATATGTCTTGATGGTTGAAATACAATGTACTTTCCGTTCGCTTGATTGCTGTTGCTGCATACTTGCGCGAGGACAGCTTGAATGCTTCTTAAACAAAACTGAAATTATAACTGTACCATAACATGGGGAAATTTTTTCACAGGTCCTAGAACATTGGTCCAGCTCATGACCACTTGTGAGGCCAGGAACTGTTTCAGTTAGAGAAAAACACGGGAAAGGAGAGAACCCCTTTATGTAGCAAGTCTTAACAGTAAGGCAGAAATCAAGAAATGCCTAAAAGAATACGTGCAGGAAAGAGACCTTTTACTTGCGACCAGTGTGGAAAGAGTTTTAGTCAGACTTGGCATCTCAAAGATCACAAAAAAACGCATACGGGAATCAAACCTTTCGCGTGTAACCATTGCGACAAGAGGTTTCTTCGCACGGGGGATCTTGTAAAACATAAAAGAACACATACGGGGGAAAAACCTTTTACTTGCACCCAGTGTGACAAGAGTTTTAGTCAGGCAGGAGCTCTCCGTAACCATAAAAGAACACACACGGGTGAGAAGCCTTTTACATGCAACGAGTGTGGCAGGAGTTTCTGCCGTGCGGGAGATCTCAAACAGCATGAAAGAACCCATAAAGAGGAAAAGCCTTTTACGTGTAACCAGTGTGACAAGAGTTTTCGTCGTGCAAGTTATCTCAAAGAGCATAAGAGAACACATACAGAAGAGAAGCCTTTTCGCTGCAATTATTGTGACAAGAGGTTTTGTTGGTCACAAAATTTGAAAGAGCACGAAATAACACATACTGGAGCTAAGCCTTTTGCGTGCAACCAGTGTGAGAAGGGTTTTTGTTGGGCAGGGGCTCTCAAAAAGCATATTAAAAAAACACATGAAGGGGAGAAACCTTTTAACTGTGCCCAATGTGGTAAGAGTTTTTTTCAAGCAGGGCATCTGAAAGAGCATGAAAGAACGCACACAGGAGAGAAACCTTTTAGTTGCACCCAGTGTAGCAGGAGCTTTAGTCATGCAGGAAACCTTAAAGTTCATATAAGAAAACACACGGGAGAGAAACCTTTTACATGCACGCAGTGTGGTAAGAGCTTTAGCCATACTGGAAACCTCAAAAAGCATAAAAAGACACATACAGGGGAGAAGCCTTTCACTTGTGTCCAGTGCGGCAAGAGTTTTCGTCAGGCAGGAAATCTCAAAGAGCATGAACGAACGCATGCACAGAGAAACCTTCCATCTGCACCCAGTATGGCAAAAGATGTTCTCTGGCAGGAAATTGTAAGCTGCATAACATAAACATTGCACAAAGAGGCAATCTCATCAGCAGCTTCAGTACTTCAGTATCTCTGAACGTTTAAGCCGTCCGTGTGAAGAAAAAGACTCTGGAGTAATGAAACCTTGTAGTTGGTAGCTTGTTTCATTATTTATCGTACGCCAGTTTTCACTGTTTGTTTGCATCTGGGGAACAATGAACCTCCCTTACATGTAGTGTATATTAGGCATTCTCCTTTAAATAACCGTGTCACGAAGGACATAAGGTGTTTGTGGGTTCTCATCTGATAATTGAAAACTTTGGAATAACTATACTTTCCCGTTCGCCGTACCGGTATAAAAACGTTAGTAACATGATCGCTGGCCAGTCACGCAGACGCCTTATATTTTGTACTGGTCTAAAATACGGGTTACATCAACCAACAAATTACAAAACGCAAACGGACAACAAATTATGTCGATTACAAAACAGCTCGCTGCCAAATTGGCCGAATGGATAATCTAACACTGTTTCTCTTAAATTTTACCACTGAGCCTCGGATAAACGTGCAAACAAAGGCTACTTAATTCTTTTTAGTTTAGGCTTTAAAATTCCCGTCCAAAGTTTCTTTGGCAGCTGTTTACTTTTAAGTGAACAGCTGCTTTAAAAGGTTACTCCCGCAAATGCTCTTTGTAATTTTTGTGTTGCTACCGTTACTTTAGTTAGGCTAGATACTTTGGAAACAATAGTGAAATTCTATAAAGAGAGGGATTTTAATACTATGCGAGGTTGGGGAAAATTCTGGTTTGTGCGCGGGCATATCCTCCCGTATAACCCACTGCGCGGGGCCTCACCTTAGCCTAAATTATGAGATGGTGTTAGCGTAGCCTGCGTAGCTGGCGGGATTCGCGTCCGAGTGGCAGAGAGAGGGAACCACAGAGCCGCGAGGGAATTGGAGCGAGCCGCGAGGGAATTGGGGAGGAGTCGAGTTGAGTCGCGGCTGCACCGCTTACGCACGCGGGCTTCGCCCGCGTTTTTTTCGCCCCGCGCTAATCCTGCCAACTCGACTCCTCCCCAATTCCCTCGCGGCTCGCTACAATTCCCTCGCGGCTCCGTGGTTCCCTCTCTCTGCCATTCGCCATAAACAAAGCACGCGCACTCGGTCGCGAATCCCGCCAGCTACGCAGGCTAGTGTTAGCGTGAAAATTGAATGGCAGTTACCTCCTGGACAGAACAAAAGTAATAAGCACAGTCGAACCTCCCTGTGCGACCAGCTCTCGTAAGGCACTGCGTACCGTCAATTGCAACTTTTCCAGACCACCAAAAGTTTCTCAGTCATGTCGCTAAAATTTGGACCTCTGGTCAGCGCCCACACTGAGGCACTTTTCGGGCTGACAGTTTGAAAGTTTCTATTGCTTTAAAGGTCATTTTGAAAATACTAAAAAGATGTTACTCTTCATTTTGGGTTATACGACAGTTTGTGTGATAGATAATGAAAATAACCTCTGAAACTCGCCGAACTACACTCTTTTTTTATAATGTATTTTATAAGAATATCGAGGCTGAAATTTGCGAAATTTTAAGAATATTTTAAGAATAAACCCGAGGCTGAGATTTTAAAAAGGATATAATTTTGTGTGTTGAAAATCTGTACATACAATACAATTATATGTTTTTAACTCAACCGTAAAACATTATTCCTTACTCTAAACGACAAAACTAGCCAACAAAACGAAAAAACCTGCACAAGCTATAGCCAAATGTTCAATGTTAATGACAGTTCGATGAACGGTACCTGTAATACATGGAGCACGTGCACAATGTAACGCGATACAGATTTAGACACCGAACACTTTTCGCTGATTCCCCAATACATTCTAAAATGGAAATGTCATAAGCTATAATTTAAGAATAACACAAGAATATTTTCAGCCTAAAATCGGCAGAAAAATAAGAATATTCAGCTTGGGCCTGAAAAACAACATTCTTATAAAAATAAAAAAAGAGTGTAATTGTAAGAAATCAAAATTTAGTCCTTCGTGGTCAGACCTCTCGTAATTGAACACTGGGGCTTGTCATGCCCACTTTGGGAAGTTCGAATCTTCTTACCATTAGTCATTCGAGTCATATTTAAATAAAATGTTCAGACAACTGTAAGCCTGAGTGTTTGCTATGCGAATAAGGCCGAAACAGCTGTCCACGGCTGCCATCATTCTGGCTCGCTACTTATCTTCATTTGTTTTGGCAGATCACGGGGTAATGCCTGTTACCAACGTTGACTACAAGCTACCCGAGTCACGCATGTGCGAGACTTGGAACCCCCATACTAAGCCTGTGTCGTGGTATTTTCACAGGCCAGGTTACTTTTTGACAGGTTTCAGATTACTCTTCCCCGCGAAAACTTACGTTTCAAATTCGGTCCGCACGAGTTCGCATCCCTCCAAAAATGGTGGCCTTAGACCGTGGCAGGCGCTAAAAGGGCAGAGAGAAACGAAATTAGCGAGCACAACAGCCTCCCTCCCAGCCGTCCTTGTCGAGATATCGATATATATGTAACGACACCAGTCGAACTCAACGGAAAGATTTGTCAAGGACTATCGTGTTCGGCCCCAAGCCTTATGCTGTCACTCGATAAGCGTGTAAAGGCCTGGGGACGAGGCTGTAAGCGCAATTTGAGAAATGAGCACGCAACGGAAAAGGAAAACATTCCAGATCACCAATCCCCGTTTCCCTCCCCTTCTGCTGCACGCTATGCAGGGTAATTATATAATCTTGGTTAGGTTCTACTGTGCTGGAGTGGGGTCAATAGGTTGCGGAGGGAGAGGGGGGATCAAACTTCCCTCTAACTGTACTTTTAATCCTGGCCTTCCACCCCTCTAGTTGGTTCCGCCTCTTTTCCACATTTTGATTGCGAAATATTTTGCAATGTTGTGTAATATTTCTATTTCTTCCCGAGCTTTCCGCCATCCTAGGATCCCGCTCGCGTAATTTTTTCCCGGGTTCCCGCCCCCCCGTCCTCCCCCACTGTACCGACTGATCTGAATATAGGTAAAAAGAGAAGAAGCTAGAAATGGCCTTTTCCGTTAAAGGGTAATGATTGGCCAGTACATGGTCAGTGATGGTTGGAAAGAGGAGTGGGAGGGATTAAATATTTGGAGGTAAATAACTGTGAGTAGCTGTGAAACAACCTCCAACAGAGATTTTTTTTTTTGAATAAAAAGACTCTTAGCCGTATATTTTCCAATTTCTATATTTTCGTTATTAATCAAATCTAAAAACGGATGAGCATCGTATCGAAAGTAAAAAGCAAATTAAAGCAGCAGGAAGAAGTGAGATACGTTTTGTTTATTTTCCGGTTATATGATAAAAAATTGCGGTGCGGAATATTCAACACCAGCTTATCAGTCTTTTGGCCAAATGTCACTAAAAGTTGCAAGAGGAAGCCAAAACAAATTTATGTTTGTTCCGTTTTGTATGGCGTGTTTACTGGATATGAAATGGTTGAGAAAGAACTTGAGGGAGGTATTCTAAGCTTAGTAAATCGGCATTGATCCCCGAGATTCGCCAAGGTTAAAGGGGCAACACCACGGGGATTTTCAGGTTTTTGGGTGAAAAAAGGTGCAAAATTAAAAACATCTTTTTTGGCACACGACAGTTTCCTCCCGGGGGGGGGGGGGGGGGGAAGGTTGGGCTACTCCGTTACATAAGCTAGATAGGTATGTGCGCCCTCGAAGGGTATGGTTTTCGAGCCACTTAAGTCTAAAACTAGGGTATAGGTTTTGACCATTTTGGTCTGAAATAGGGTAAGGTTAGTGTGTTCTGGTCTGGAATTAGGTATAGCTTTTAGAAGAAGTTGCTTTTTAATCAATTATTATAAACAGTATCTTCCCTTGCGAAGTGTGTTTTCAAATCTGTGATGTTAAAACATCATAGATTTGAAGCCCTTTCAAAAGTCTACGCAAACCGAAGCAGTTCTTGGGCAGGTCTGAAGGTATTGAATTTTGGATCAGGTTTGAAATAAAGTAGGGAAAATCACATATTTTGGTCTGAAATGGGGCAAGGGTTTCAAGGAGTGCGCCGCTCACCCCTGCCCAAATTTTCGAGGAGAACCCCCTTCCCCCGGGATTTCGTTGAAATCGAGAAAAAAGAAAAAGAATGAAATTGCATTCGAATTCTATCCTGGCTGATCCGCTGTCAAACACTATTATACTTTCACAAAACTTTTAGGGTAATTTTAGAGATAACTGAACCAGAAGATTTGACACAGGGATAAAAACAATGAGTTTGTTTTTTGGCGCGAGCTTGAACCAGATCAACAGTGATAGACAAAAAATTTATAATTTTATTAATAATATATTGTTTTATTATTCGACGGTTGTGTGATTTTGCCGTAGAATCAAAAGGACGTGCAAAATATGCTAGCGTATTGTCGCTATACAGTCCCAGTTTGACCGGTTTTTTGACTGGAAGGGGGACGAAGCAAAAACAAAACACGGTGGAATAATAAACTTCTTATTCGGTGTTTTGGTCAATAGTACGCACGGAAATTTTACTCATTGCTCTGATTTTACTCACCTGTAAGGCTCAGTAAAATACCACGCAAAATAAAAGTATCCGCCCTTATTATCAACCGAGACTCCGAATAAGGTGTAGTTATTTTATAGTTTCACTTTATAATTTGATTGCAAGGTTTCTGTCAATAACTAATTATACGCTACCAGAAGTGGAAGCTTTCTCTTCGTTGTCTCTTATGTGTTAACGCTCTATCGACCTCTCCACTTTTGATGGCTTCACGCCAAAGGTCATTATTATAAAGGCATGAAGAATCATCTAACCCCGCTATAGTCGACATATAACCAAGACTTTTTCTCTTTATTCCACAAACTCGTTTTGACGGGCTCTCGTTTATAACGTACCTTCGTTACAAGATCGAACAGTTTTTCCCGTTTGGCACTAGAAATGGTATTTCCCTGCCTCAAATGTTCCCGTTTTCAGGTCAAAACTGTACCAATCTACACCCAGGGCGCCGACAAAAATTGTTAGACGTACAGCTAGATTCATATTTAACCCAACAGGCCTCAAAAACCAGAGAGCCTTTTCATTGTTTGAGGTAGTGTACTCCTTTTATATAGCTTTTAGAGACTGTCTCTCCCCGCGACCACAAATCGCCCGTGATTGGTTTGTTGTCATCGCTTGACCAAAACAATGTTATGCAATACAACTCCATCTGACGTAACATCATCATATGGGGCAAAGTCTAACTACAGTCTAGTATATTAATAAGAACTGCCGGGTTGAAGTCAAAAAGCTTCGACGATAATTCACGTATCGAAGTGAGGTCAATACTTCAGACTGATGATGAAGTTTTCAGCGCTCTTCGTCTTCATATACTCACTGGTTCTGAGCACCAAGTCCCAAGAGCGAGACAACAAATGCCTGCCTGGGGAAAAGCACAAGGAAGTCCCGACACCTGAAGACTCGCTGTACGCTTGCCATGCGTATAAAGAACACTTATGCTGCACAAGCGACTTCACCAAACAGCTTGCCAATCGACCGATCAGAAAAATCGAAAACTTTTCCTGGACTCCGTGCAACAAGCCGCTGAGCCCCAAGTGCGAGGACTTCTTGATCGGCATCGAGTGTTTCTACCGCTGCTCGCATAACGCGTTCTTCTGGGAAAATCCAAATTATCCTTCTGCGATTTTGAATGCACCGGTTTGCGCACGCTTTTGCGATGACTGGTTCGATGCTTGTAAGGAAGACTTAACGTGTGCTAAAAACTGGCTGACCGGCTTCAATATCACCGCCGATGGAGTTAATACTTGCAAACAGCCCTGTCGTAATTTCAGCGACTATTACAGCGACGGCAAGGATCTTTGCGAGAACATGTGGGGGTCAAGTTTTATGTACAAGGAAACCGACTGCTTGCAGCTTAATTTTACAGGTCCCAACCCAAATAACGAGTTGGTGAAGAAATTATTTGGAGAAAACGAGAACAAACCGAAGAGTGCAGTATCTTCGCGCACTGCATCCCTGTTGGTGTTTTTTCCTGCACTGTTTTCGGGACTTATTCGCTAACTATTTACCGACAGAGAACTGAGAACAATCCAACTAAAAGAAGGCGTAAAAAGTACTCATCAACAGCCAGCCTTCACTAGAATTGCCAGATCAAATATGTGTATTTCACTGATTCCGTCACTTTTTTGTACGTAGATGCTATGTAATAAAACAAAATTTAATCTTTTCTTGTGCTCTGTAAAGTGATTTTCTACAGATTTATACTTATTGTACTTAAGTTGTATGAAGGCAAAAAGATTACGAAAAATACTAGTTCCTTTAGGTTTCGGGATCGCCAGACGTCTGAGGAGAAGTCATCAGTTTTTTGGAGGAGTCAAAAAGACAGCCTTGTTTTTTGCTTTACAGTTATCGTGAATTTCCTGTCCTCAGGAGATATTTTGGAATAAACAAAATTAGAGCCGCGTTTGTTTGGAGAGCATTGCTCTCAGCAGATTATTTGTCTTTAGGCGTTACTGATCAAACCTGAACACCAAAACATCAAGAAAAGGCCTTGGAGGCATAAAATTACACCTCATATCTCACTTGATTAACTGCCCTTTTAGCTTCCTCTTACACTTTTAAGATCAAGTCAATATCTGATAAGACACCACACAATGAACAGGGTGGTAAAGGGGTTTTGCGTGACGCGTGATTTGAGCAAAAATTAGCGCGTGACAGGTGAAAGCAGCTCAAATACTGCCGTGATCCGTGAATTTGCGGTCTAGCGTGAAGCGTGATCTCCTTCTTTTAAAGACCGTAATTCGTGATTCCGTCCGAAAATATTCGTGAAAACCGAAACTGAATTAGTTACTAATAGATCAAATACAATAGTGAGGAAGTAAAACAATAAATATATAAACGTGATGAATGTTGTTGATCTGCCGGTTTCTGTAGAACTCAGGTCACAAGTCAGACAAATCATTACATTTTTAAACATGATATCCAGCTAACTGTTAACTCATTAACTCAACACGCGTCCACATTTCTTCAGAGCTTAGCGAGTTTTGAGTACGACAACACTATGACTAATGTTTTTAAAGTCAGAGTTAGAGTTAAGAGTTAATGTAACTGCATTAAGAAAAGTAAGATTCCGCTCTTCGAAAGGGATCATGAAGAGTCGCGCAATTTTAAGCAGCATTTAATTCAGTTTACGGGTCTCACTCACATTGCGTTTAGCAAAGGTTTAGAGAAAATGTAGTAACAACCTGGGAGAGGAGCAGAAAAGAATGAGGTTGCAATTGACAATTCGGACTCCATTAGGGAGGACATTCACCTTGTCAAATAGAACATTGTCCTACTAATGAGGGTAAGAACAGTTCAATAAACTAAAGATTCCACGACATTGAAGCCTGGGAGAGATATTTCGTCCGCGTTTCTTAAAGGGCTCTTGCAAAGACTGATTTTGTGTAAAGAACGTGTTCTCTTGACTCATTTCCTGCGTTTGAGGACCTTTTCTCCGCACTCGTAGCTACCCTAAAAGACTGTGTATTGAAAACGTAAACTAAATTAGTTAGTCAATTAGAACACATTCTAAAACCTTTTGCGATATTCTAAAAGGAGATTTTTGCACAACTTCGATAGTTTTGGGTCAGAAAGTGCCAGAAAAGTACCAAAATTTTGCAGAAATTAGGTCTTTAACCCATTGACACCCGGCAAGCTTCGAAAAAGTGGTACTTTTAAGCAGCAAATGGCCTTTTTTGGCCCTGTTTGATCCAATTTCGTCCCAATCCTCATGAAAAGTGCTTTCTAGCGTGGACAGTTGCCGTTTCTTTCGGTTTGAGGACGTTTTCTAGCATTTTGAGTTCGGGCATGCGCACAATTCAAAATTGTAAATTTTGAGTTTTTTTACGCGAAAAACTCCACCGTCTACGGCTCTTCGAGATTTAGCGCACAAGCCCGTTGCTTTCGTTCTCATTTCGGTTTTCGCTTTTTGCTGACGAGTTAGCCAAACGACCACGGTTTTCGGCAATGAGAAAAGTTTGGCCTCCAAGCTCGTTTGAAAAGGAAAGAGTTGGCCAGAAGTAGCAGTCGGTGGGAAGGCCATGATTTTCTTGTGTTTTTGAGGTAAAAGTTCCGTGGTTTTCTGGCTGTTATTCAGGTTTACTTGATCCGATCATTGTCGTTCAGGCATCATTTACAAGCTCTTTTTGCGTTGCATCGACTGACTATCAGAGGTTTTTAGCGTCACTTAAACTGATGACGTCACAAGTGGAACAAGACGCCCGCTCATTCTAGGGCGCATAGGGGCGCATTGGGCGTCAGTGGGTTAAGGCCTACAATTACCAAGGAAGCAATATCATAGTAACATACTAACAGAATAAGCGCCGTTATTACCAACTTTTTGTCAAACACAACATGTCAAAAATGGCATGAATTGGTTTTAAAATTACCGGTTTTCTTGTTTTGCGCATTATCGTGGAAACTTTTTTACAGAACGCCCTGTTTTTTGCCTGATAAAAGTGGCAATAAATTCAACAATATTCTATTTTATTGCTAGAAACAGAAATAAATGTAACAAATTATGACATTTTTAGAAAAAAATTCCAATTTCTCGAAAATACAATTCAGTTCTTGCACGAAAATGCCCCAAACAACTAAACTTTTGCAACATTTCCTGCTTTATGGTAAACTGTTCATCAAATGCACCAAATAATGCCCTGGTCTCAAAAGAATGTACAAAACGGCCATGGAATTTTCCAACGTCTTTTTTTTCATTAAAAAGTGCAGCATGACCATGGAAAATTCCAACGTCATATTCAGAAAAACTCAAAATGTCCATGGAAATTTCGAACGTCATGTTTAGATAAACTGAAAATTACCATGGAAAATTCCAACGTCGTTTTTAAATGAACTTAAAATGACCATGGAAAATTCCAACGTCATTTTAAAACAAACTCGAAATGAACATGGAAATTTCCAACGTCATTTTCAGAGAAACTTAAAATGACCTTGGAAAATTCCAACGTCATTTTCAGAGAAACTCAAAACGGACCATGGAAAGGTTCAGCGTCAATTTTAGACAAATTCAATACGATTTTTACAGAAAATGCAAAATGTCGATTGAAATTTCAACCGTTAATACGTTTAACCAAAGGAAAAATGAATAGTCATATGTTTCTTTTTTAAGAAAAAAATAAACGAAAAATGGCCGTTGAAAATTTTAAACGTTTCCAACACCTTCACCTTTAGAAAGAACGAAATTGATTTGTTAATTTCGAGTGTTGTCCGTTAGACAACCTCATTATAATCCTCTTCAGTTCTTTTTACTATTTTTTCTTGGATTTTTTGTAGGTCTCCTGTAAATACTTGCAGGGTGCATTGTTCGTTATTCTTAGTTAATCTAAAGCCTATCAAAAGAATAGTGGTCTTTAAAGACAGTATATCACTCCACAAAGTTCCATTTGGTAGAGGCCAAGGATTCCATTCAGTCCTCCACGAACCTTTTCCGTGCTATAACTCGATGTCGTCTTTATATGTTTCTACTACCTTCACTCGTCCCAGTCCTGGTACTTTCTTGTACCCGAGTTTAGACGTAGATTTGGCAACTTCTCAACTATGGAGCTCCATTTCCGCCAAAATTCGATGTTTATATTTGACATTCGACTTGTTGTATTTTATGCTATATTATACAAGGCGTCATTCAACTTTGTTGATTTCTGGTTCAACCTTTCCCATTGCAAATGGTACTTTACGTTTTTGACATTCAGCATTACGAATTTGGCATGCTAAATTGACGATTTCTCCTCTTTCTTATAAGAATGTCAACTATGGGCATTTAACTTTCGAAGTTTCGTTTTCAACACCTTAGATTACGTCTCGATTTTGATACTACGAAGTTGCGACATCCAACTTCGTTTGACATCCTTCCGCAATCCAACAAGGGATAACATCGCGGGCGCAGCTAACCCCCGCCCCCTCCCCAAGGTGGAAGTTGGCAACAATCCCTCCAGTAGAGTGGAGTAGCGAGAATTTACCCTACCCCATGACGGTCAAATGTTTGTCGTTTCAACATGGCGGAAGGAACGAAGTAAACGCTGTTCTAAACCATTTTGTGTAATTTCTGCAATGACTACAGAATGAAGTAAGTAACCATTTGTTTTTCTTATATATTGTGCTTACCTGCATTGACATATTTATAGATAAATTAATTTTTTTATGATTGAATACGTCTTTGACCTTGTTGCGTTCGATGTTTACTAATACCGTGTTATTTACTCTTATCCGTCTCTTGTCATCCTCGTTCCTTTTGGATTTTTGGTATCTATTTCGTATTTTTTTGAAGCAAAGCATTATTCTTAGGTTTTAAGGCAATAGTATGTTGCAAGTTTAAAAAAGACTCAAAATGTTACGTTGCTATTCTTGTATGTAACGGGAGACTATGTAAAATTCCCAGGCCAAAACATCCGAATTAAGAAATTTTCCTTTCCTTAATAATATGTAAATATCATTAATGAGCTTAACAGGTTACTGGTGGGCTCCTGGTATTATTGAATAAATTATATGTGTGCTTCAGTCAACAGATGTCAGCTGACATACCCTATTTGTGTGATGCTATAAGAGATATCATAAGGGATCTTGACAGATTTGAAGCGACGGGGGGTCCATCAAATGACCTTCAGCCTTTAATCAGTAAACTTGATTTTGTGCAAAGAATAGCTGTTACCCTGGATGTGGATGAAGTGGTTACAGAGTACGTTGGGTCTGCCTACAGGAAGTTAGTCGAGAGTGAACAAAGTAATCAATTGCAAGCTGGATACCAAGCTCCATTGAACTGTAGTGGAGGACGAGGAAGACCGTCTCTTTGAAATAAGTGAGGAGCAGCTACAATTTTTGCTTGAACAAGGTTTTCAAGTAAAGGACATAAGTAGCATTCTTGGGGTTAGTTGCAGGACTGTCGAGAGGAGGATGTCAAGCTTTGGCTTGAGTGTATCAGGTACTAAACTGTACACGTGCAAGTGTACAACATTGACAATTCATGTAAAATGTTATTGTCACACTGTCAGCCCAGTCAAAATGTTTGTTAGTAGTTGGCAAGATGCCTGGAGTAGCAGGCAGCAGGAGTCAAAGCCTTTTCACCAATGACTGCTGTGCCTTGCGTACAAGGGAGATCCGCAGACATGCTCCCCGAAAAATGTTGAAAATATTTGCTTCAAATAACTCTAGTGCATTTTGGGGGGATAAAATCAGCTTCTATTTTACAGCTTTTAAATAACACTTATGAAGAGCATTTTTTCAAATCCCAGTTGTTTTCCACTAGAAGGTTTAGGCAAGTACCATTACTTGCTAACAATGTAAATTTAAAAAAATGTATATATAAAATTATAAACGAATAAACAATGAAGAGATTGTTTCACTTATCCTAGGAGTGCTCTATGCATGAATATGCAGAGCTAAACACAAATTTAAAGATAGAAAGTAATTGTAACTCGAGTTTCACGCACTAAGCGATGATCGTTTATAATTTTATAGATACATTTTTTAAAATTTACATTGTTAGCAAGTAATGGTACTTGCCTAAACCTTCTAGTGGAAAACAACTGGGATTTGAAAAGATGCTCTTCATAAGTGTTATTTAAAAGCTATAAAATAGAAGCTGATTTTATCCCCCCAAAATGCACTAGAGTTATTTGAAGCAAATATTTTCAACATTTTTCGGGGAGCATGTCTGCGGATCTCCCTTGTACGCAAGGCACAGCAGTCATTGGTGAAAAGGCTTTGACTCCTGCTGCCTGCTACTCCAGGCATCTTGCCAACTACTAACAAACATTTTGACTGGGCTGACAGTGTGACAATAACATTTTACATGAATTGTCAATGTTGTACACTTGCACGTGTACAGTTTAGTACCTGATACACTCAAGCCAAAGCTTGACATCCTCCTCTCGACAGTCCTGCAACTAACCCCAAGAATGCTACTTATGTCCTTTACTTGAAAACCTTGTTCAAGCAAAAATTGTAGCTGCTCCTCACTTATTTCAAAGAGACGGTCTTCCTCGTCCTCCACTACAGTTCAATGGAGCTTGGTATCCAGCTTGCAATTGATTACTTTGTTCACTCTCGACTAACTTCCTGTAGGCAGACCCAACGTACTCTGTAACCACTTCATCCACATCCAGGGTAACAGCTATTCTTTGCACAAAATCAAGTTTACTGATTAAAGGCTGAAGGTCATTTGATGGACCCCCCGTCGCTTCAAATCTGTCAAGATCCCTTATGATATCTCTTATAGCATCACACAAATAGGGTATGTCAGCTGACATCTGTTGACTGAAGCACACATATAATTTATTCAATAATACCAGGAGCCCACCAGTAACCTGTTAAGCTCATTAATGATATTTACATATTATTAAGGAAAGGAAAATTTCTTAATTCGGATGTTTTGGCCTGGGAATTTTACATAGTCTTCCGTTACATACAAGAATAGCAACGTAACATTTTGAGTCTTTTTTAAACTTGCAACATACTATTGCCTTAAAACCTAAGAATAATGCTTTGCTTCAAAAAAATACGAAATAGATACCAAAAATCCAAAAGGAACGAGGATGACAAGAGACGGATAAGAGTAAATAACACGGTATTAGTAAACATCGAACGCAACAAGGTCAAAGACGTATTCAGTCATAAAAAAATTAATTTATCTATAAATATGTCAATGCAGGTAAGCACAATATATAAGAAAAACAAATGGTTACTTACTTCATTCTGTAGTCATTGCAGAAATTACACAAAATGGTTTAGAACAGCGTTTACTTCGTTCCTTCCGCCATGTTGAAACGACAAACATTTGACCGTCATGGGGTAGGGTAAATTCTCGCCACTCCACTCTACTGGAGGGATTGTTGCCAACTTCCACCTTCGGGAGGGGGCGGGGGTTAGCTGCGCCCGCGATGTTATCCCTTGTTGGATTGCGGAAGGATGTCAAACGAAGCCGAATACAAGAAGTTGGATGTCGCAACTTCGTAGTATCAAAATCGAGACGTAATCTAAGGTGTTGAAAACGAAACTTCGAAAGTTAAATGCCCATGGTTGACATTCTTATAAGAAAGAGGAGAAATCGTCAATTTAGCATGCCAAATTCGTAATGCTGAATGTCAAAAACGTAAAGTACCATTTGCAATGGGAAAGGTTGAACCAGAAATCAACAAAGTTGAATGACGCCTTGTATGATATAGCATAAAATACAACAAGTCGAATGTCAAATATAAACATCGAATTTTGGCGGAAATGGAGCTCCATACTCAACGACGTCTTCTCTCAAAACATAGCTTCAACTCCAAGCTGCTACAGCACTTAAATGTCAATATTACCCAGTAAGCACCTAAAGATGGGATACTTCCGTTAGTATCTATGAAACGTATTCTAGTTTTGGTACATTAGGCAATTTACTAGTTGGTACGACAACATGTCCCTAGCCGTCAGGTCACGCCATCATATTTCCATCTTAAGAAGACTAATGTTAGAGTTGATTTTATGGTCTTGATTGTCTAAAACCAGCCTGTTGAATTGGACATTCATGATCGTATTTGAAACCTTGCACATTTAATAGTCAATGTGCAAATTAGCGATTTCATAGCGGTCAGTACAAAAATGTGCACACTACATAGGCACTGTAGACTGCAAATTAGACACGAACTGCAGCCTGGGAACAAATTGCAGGCTGCAGTCTGCAGACTGGGCACAAAACGGCTCGTTGATTAGCACGTGTATGTTTTCAATGTCCACCGGAGCGAAAGAGAAACTGTGTAAACACTCTGATTTGATTTTGACGTGACAATTGTGTACTCACCCTATAGCCATATGGGCATGCATATAGTTTAAGCGAATGTAAGCCGAAACAGACGTCAAGATCATCAGGGGCTTCAACAAAATCCCAACAACCTTCCTCAAGTTGTTATCAAGTTCATCATGATCAAGGGTAACAAAAAAATCCCCACAACCATCTCTAGACAGTTGTACTGAGTCTACAGTGACTTCTGTTTTCGGTCTTTTCGCTTTGAGTCAGTTTAAATTTCATAAACCGAAAATGGCGCTTAATCATTTACCGGTCCCGTTTTTTCATGAATATTAATGACGTTAGATGTTAAAAACTTTAGGAGGTAAAAAAAAATCAGAAATTATGTTAAAAGTCAGGAAAATTGCGTTTAAAACAGCGCATTACAGGCCCCGCTTTCGAAAGATCGAGCGCTCGGAGACAAAGAGAGACAAGAAGCATTCTAATGCGTTCAGCTGAATTTTGATTGGTTCAGTTTGTTGCTAAGGGAATGTCATGCTTGATCAGTTCGATGAGCGTGGGTTATGTAAACACACGAGACGATCATAACTCAAAACGATGTCTACGAAGCGAAAGCGATCTGTTCTCTCGATAAAAGATAAACAAATAATTATTTCACGTTTAGATAAAGGAGAAAAAGGAACAAATTTAGCGCCTGAATTTGGTATCAGCAAGCAACAGATCTCTGATATACGCAAGAACAAGGACAAGATCCTGAAATTCACCGACAACATCGAGACAAGCGAAGGATTGAAGCGAAAGTCGCTGAGTCCGGATAATCGAGGTTCGACTGTACTTAATATCAAAGGCCCTCTTCAAAGTTTAATGCTCTATAAACAGACTGGATATCTGTCATTCGATTTTGTGATGAGAGCAGTCTGAATAACTTCGTGCTTTTCAGCCGTTTTAAAACACCGAAGCCACTCTTTGATCCTGAGAAGCCTTTTCCACAAAACGGCTGCCGTTTCTTCAAAACCCGAACAGACAACAACGGTACAATTCACCTTTTGACGAAGAATATGAGCCTGCAACGCACATCCGGAGGTCAACTGTATGGCATGGCTACGCTAACGGGGCACTTGATCGACTTGGCATGCACGCAATCAGTTCAAATTTTAAAAGTTAATCAATTTTACCTCCTTTTCAGTTGTTTCGTGTATTAAGTTAAGCACTTTTTCATCTACATAAGACTAGTAGCATCCTTTTATGTATAAACTGGGAACGAAAAAGAACTGTTACATAACCCTACGTGACACGTTAATTGACACTTTCAAGAGACATCTCAAAACATTTTTTGGCGGTCAATGAAAGTGGGAGCCGCTAGTAGCAGTGGATCTTATGCGCGCCGTTTGTTTCAAAATTACCCATGTCTATTGATTGACATTTTTTTGGCTTTTTGTCTTATCACTGTATTGTAGCTTCACTGTGTCTTCAATGAATGTGTGGCTAATTCTACCCTTTCGTCTATTTCTGTGTTAGTTGCAATGATGTGGTCCGTTTACGACATAAAAATTGTTCGGTTTTGAACATGTAAAACCAACACTCGGCGAAGTTCGGTCAGTCGTATGATAACTCCGTCAATTGTGCATTACTCGGTCAGTTGTGTATCACTTGGTCAGTCGTGTATTATTCCGTCAGTTGTGTACCATTCTGTCGGTTGCATGATAACACTGTCAGTTATTTACCACTCTGTCGGTTGTGTACTTCTCCGTCAGTTGCGTATTACCCCGTCAGTTGTGTAACACTCCGTCAGTTGTGTATTACTCGGTCGGTTGTGCATTACTCGGTCAGCTGTCAGTTGTGCATTACTCGGTCAGTTGTGTAACACTCCGTCAGTTGTGTATTACTCGGTCAGTTGTGCATGATTACTCGGTCAGTTGTGTATTACTCGGTCAGTTGTGCATTACTCGGTCAGTTGTGTATTACTCGGTCGGTTGTGCATTACTCGGTCAGTTGTGTATTACTCGGTCAGTTGTTTATTTTCGGTCAGTTTTGTATAACTCGGTCAGTTGTCGGTGCATTACTCGGTCAGTTGTGTATTACTCGGCAGTTGTGTATTACTCGGTCAGTTGTGTATTTTTGGTCAGTTGTGTATT
The DNA here is from genome assembly GCA_964030785.1 of Siderastrea siderea. Classification (NCBI taxonomy): domain Eukaryota; kingdom Metazoa; phylum Cnidaria; class Anthozoa; order Scleractinia; family Rhizangiidae; genus Siderastrea; species Siderastrea siderea. The sequence continues at coordinate 11,788,943 of OZ034967.1, forward strand.
ACTCGGTCAATTGTGTATTACTCTGTCAGTTGTTATTTTTCGGTCAGTTGTGTATTACTCGGTCAGTTGTGTATTACTCGGTCAATTGTGCATTACTCGGTCAGTTGTGCATTACTCGGTCAGTTGTGTATTACTCGGTCGGTTGTGCATTACTCGAGTAGTGTACAACTGACCGAGTAATGCACAACTGACGGAATTATCATACAACTGGCTGAGTGTAACACTACTGACCGAGTACTGATACACAACTGACAGTGTCATCACGCAACCGACTAATCGTGATCCACAACTGGCAGAATAATACACAACTGACCGAGTAATGTGCAACTGACCAAGTAATGCACAACTGACCCGCGAGCATTAAATGCACAACTGATCAAGTAATGCACAAGTGATCGAAAATATGCAACTGGCGGAGAAACATACAACTGACCGAATGATATACACAACTGACCGAGTAGTGCACAACTAACCGAGTAATACACAACTGACCGAGTGATGCACAACTGACGGAGTTATCATGTAACTGACTGAGTACTACATACTATTAGTTGACCATTGAAGTAACGCACAACTGACGGAGTAATACACAACTGACTAAGTAACGCACAACTGACTGAGTAATGTGCAACTGACCGAGTAATGCACAACTGACGGAGGTATCGTGTAACTGACTGAGTAATCAACTGACCAAGTAACGCACAACTGACGGAGTAATACACAACTGACCGGACTTAGCCGAGTATTGCATACATGTTCAAAACCGAACAAGTTGTATGTCCTGGAGGGACCATATCGTTGTAACTAACACAGAAATGTACGACAGGGTAGAATAAGCCACACCTTTATTGAAGAACGGTGAAGCTACGATGCAGTGATAAGACAAAAAGCCAAAAATATGTCAATCAATAGACATTGGTAATTTTGAAACAAATGGCGCGCAATAATATATTATGTGGATCTGGCGCTGGGCCTTCTTACGTTGACACCCAACACGAACTTCATGATAGGTTTCGCATTCCAATGTGTAAAATGGGGGTGACAGGCCTGAACGACTCCCATGCTCGTGTTTTAGCCGTTCTCATAACTTTGCTCTCGCGAGTATAAATGAAGACCCATTTTTTGTTTTAGCGGTTATTTGGCTTTTTTTTTTGGAAAAATAAGCTTGAAATAGACAAGACATAGATCCGAGACCTTGTTTCTATTTAGAGCGCCTAACAGTCCATGTACTTTACTGTTTCTTTTTTCTTCAGTTGATTCGTTTGTAATGTATTTGTAGCTGTTTATTAGTCTCCTTGGCAGCCGTTTTTAGGGTCGTCACGAACCTAAAAACGGCTGCGAAGGAGACTAGCTGTTTATCAGTTCATGTTTTTTTCTGTTGTTTTTGTTTCTATTGTAATGCGGCTGTAAACTATTTGTGGTGGTTAAATAAATTATGGTTATTAAAAAAAGTATATCTTTTAAGGACCGTCCTTTCTTAGATGATATTAATGGCGGTTCCTTAAAGATTTCTTTGAGTAATGGTTGTTTTTTAATCAAATGCCATTTGTTCATGATGATCTGTTTCAAATTGGGCACTGATGGTTGATATTGAGTTACAAAAGGCAAGATTCGTTTCTTTTCCCTGCGTTTTTGTTGGAGGGCTAGCTTTCTGTCTTCAAAGTTTACTTCTGAAAGTGTATTTCGTATAAAACGTTCTGGGTAGCCTCTCTCTTGGAGTTGTTTTTTGAAGTTTTTTATCATCTCTTCAAATAATGCCTTAGAAGAGTTTGTTCTCAATAGTCTCAAAGCCTCGCCTTTAATGAAACCTCTTTTGACACCAGTGGGTGGCGTTAGGAAAAATGTGTATACTGAAATGTTTTAGTGGGGTTACTAAATGCGTGCGTACATCAAGTACGGCGGCTTTTTTTAATCTCTCGCCTTTGTATACGTTAGTATCCAAGAACGTCGTTTCTGTTTTAGATAATTCAGCCGTAAATTTGATTGTAGGGACATTGTAGGGTGGTGTTTATTCGCTTGCTCAATGAACCTACTTATTTCAGCTCTGCTAACGTTCCAGAGTGAAAAAATGTCATCTATGAAACGTTTCCAAAAGAGCGGTTTTATCACGCTTTGGCTAAGAATGTCTGTTTCAATTTTAATTTCGCCATGAAAATGTTGGCAAAGGAAACTGCCATTTTAGTACTCATCGGGCGGTTCCGTCTGTCTGTAGATAGTTTTTTCCATTAAATTGGAAGGAATTTTCCTGTAAGATAAGCCTTAGCGCTCGTTCTAGAAGTGGCGTGGGGATGGGGATTTTATTTATTTACGGTATTTGTATAAAGGCTCGTGACGTCCATTGAGACAAGTAACGCCTTCTTGGTACCTTAGTTCTTTCAATGAAGTTAATAAAAGCGGTTGTATCTTTTAGGTACGACTTCTGTTGTTGTGCAATAGACTGAAGTCGTTTGTCAACAAAAGCTGATAGTTTCTCTGTTGGACCTTCACACCCTGATGTAGTAGATCTGCCAGTTCGAACTGGCTTATGTATTTTTGTTAGGGTGTAGAATACTGGAATTCGAGGCTGATCTGGTGTTTGACAAAGCCATTTTTTCAGTCATTTCGTCTATCTGGTTTTTGCAGTAGAGCTTGTTAATGCCGAGTTGTGTAACCTTGCGGTTTGTCTCCACTACCATTAGCTGTTCAAGTGGCATGTAGTGGTCTTTGTTGTTTAGTTGGATTTGACCTTCGTTTATCTAAATATCTTGTTTGCTCAAAACCACAGTCGTTGTGCCTTTGTCCGCTTTTTTGAGATTTATTTCATTGTTATATTTTAACTTTAGGCGCCTCGCGTTCTTTTAGCGGGGGTTATTTTTTGGCTTTGTGAGTTTGACCTCTGCTAGTTGCGTCTTAACCTTCTCTAAATAGGATAAGTTGGCGTCGAGAGAAAGGGCTAACAAGTCTTGCAGTGGTCGAAAGAATTCTCCTAATTAATAGTCGCTGAGCTGGTTTCTAACCGACATATTCACAACAATAACAATACATGCTGGCGGTGAGAAATGCTATACTGGGTATGACCTCAAGCTAGTCAAGGGCTTCCGGTGCAACTATATTTCCGGTTCCGCTGACCTTCTCTCGATTTATTTTTGTGCAGTTCGATTGATATGTGCGGTTTCGGCATTTATGTGAGCGGTTTCGTTCCCGTCTGCATAGTTCGATCCATTTTTCGCTGGTTCGATTGCGATTTGTGCAAGTTGGATTCATTTGCGTTTGGTTCGATTTATTTTTGAGGCGTTTGAATTGCTTTTTGGAGGATCGATTTATTTTTGCACAGTTCGATCTATATTTGTGCAAGTTGGATTTATTTGCACGAGTTTCGATTTATATTTGCGCGGTTCGATTGACTTTTTGCGGTTTTGACTTTATGTAAACGACTTTCGTTTTACTTTTGACCGTTTAATAATGTTTGTACGCGTTTCATTTTGTTTATTTTGTGACTTGAAGATTTTGGACGTAACGGAACGCCATAAATCTCCTTATTCTCATTTATGATTATCATGACAAGTGGTTCATTACGGTCAAGGACAATTATCATTCATGTCATTTTATCCGGCGTTTTAATTGGCCGAGAAACCATTACGTCACTGCAAATATATGGCGTTCCGTTACGGCCAAAATCTTCAAGTCACAAAACAAACAAAATGAAACGCGTAGAAACATTATTTTAACGGTCAAAAATAAAACGAAAGTCGTTTACATAAAGTCAAAACCGCAAAAAGTCAATCGAACCGCGCAAATATAAATCGAAACTCGTGCAAATAAATCCAACTTGCACAAATATAGATCGAACTGTGCAAAAATAAATCGATCCCCCATAAAGCAAATCAAACGCCTCAAAAATAAATCGAACCAGACGCAAACGATTCCAACTTGCACAAATCGCAATCGAACCAGCGAAAAATGGATCGAACTGTGGAAACAGGAACGAAACCGCTCACATAAATATCGAAACCGCACAAATCAATCGAACTGCACAAAAATAAATTGAAAGAGGGTCAGCGGAACCGGAAGTATAGTTGTACTGGAAGTGCTTGACTAGCTTGAGCTCATACCCAGTATAGCGTTTCTCACCGCCAGCATTATTGTTGTTGTTGTGAATGTGTCGGTTAGAAACCAGCTCAGCGACTATGAATTACGAGAATTCTTTCGATCACTGCAAGATTTGTTAGCCCTTTCTCTCGACGCTAACTTATCCTTCGATTCTGCGGAATTCCTTTCCCGACGTCTCGATGGTTTCGAGAGAGCCGTTGAGTGTTTTGTCGTCGAGAGTACACGTGTCCCATCCTTCCGAAAGACAACTGCTTTCTGACCTCGACATTCTTTTGCACATTGTCAGTCAACAAAGGCAGCAGTGTGTGAACTTGTCGTATTTTGCTGTTGTTTCCGATTTCGAACTGTCCGAAATAAACGACGAAAATAGAACAAATATTTGAATCAACCACCGACACGTTTTCTCATTGCAACACACATCTAATCAAGATATTAGGTTACATCAATAGATTACATAACTACAAACGGAAGTCACATCAGTGTTCTTGTCACGCAATGTTCTTGCCGCTTCGGAACATTTGCTTTGCACGCGGAGGAAGAACAACAGTCAACCACTAGTCAAAGAGTGGGTGTCAGGATTGTAAGATCAGGTGTTGGTCGCCCAAGACTCGACATTTCGGAAGACCTTTTGGAAGCACTTCATGTAACAGCTGAATTTCGCTGGGCTGCCATAGCAAGATATCTTCACGCACGTCTCTGAAAAAAACTTTGCGGAGGCGGAGGCACGAACTTGGGTTTGCTAGCGCAGCACCGTCCTTTACTGACATAGAATGGCTCCCTGGACGAAATTGTTAGAGATATTTTGCAAGTTAAACAATGTTGACGGGCCTGCACGGCTCCCGCGTTCGTAGAAGAAATTCTAAAGCCCTCATAGCTTAGCTCTTACTAGTATAGTAAGTTAGTAGGATTTCCCTATATGAGATGATGGGAGGCTCCTTAAGGATTTTTTTAGCTGTGGTTGGTTCTGTATATGGTGCCATTTTCCCACCAGAATTTTCTTTAGGCTAGGTAATGCTGGGTGGTATTGTGTGACAAAGGGCAGTATTTTCTTACGTGCAGCCTTGTTCTTCTGTTCTAGTTTAGATTTTCTCTCGGAGAAGGTGTTTTTTTTTTGTTACACCTGTTGGATATCCTCTACACTTAAGGCGTGATTCAAAGTTTTTGATGTTTTCCTCAAATGTTTCCTTTGAGGAATTTGTTCTAAAGAGCCTTAAAGCCCCCTTTGATAAATCCTTTTGTAAGGCCTAGTGGGTGACACGAATAGAAATTCGTGAATTGAAAAGTCTCCTTTGGTTTGTAATGTGTTTGCACGTCAAGGATAGATTTCTTATAAAATCTCTCACCCTTGTACACGTTTGTGTCCAAGAATATAATCTCTGTTTCTGAAATTTCAGCCATAAATTTGATTGTTGGGTGAAAGCTATTTGCTATTTGCCTTTCCCCTTGTGTAAGGTACGAACCGACTACTCGATCTAGCTCTGGGAAGAACTCTTCCAGGCCCAGATGATGATGCTGTTGAAGCACGTGGAATGCGAAACCTATCACGAAGTTCTTGTTGGGTGTCAACATAAGAAGGCCCAGCGCCAGATCCACTGCTACTTCTAGCGCTCCCACTTTCATTTGAAGGGTTAGATGGAAGATTTCCAAAAGCACCAATCACTCTTCTGACTGTATATTTATATGTCTGCGATGGTATCTGAAGACAACGTTTGATTTCCTCGCACAGTGTATTGAAAGTCCCGGATACTGGGCCCTCGCTTTCGCTTTTTTAAAAGCACTTCCGGTAGATTGTTTCACCGCTGACTTTCTTTCGATTTATTTTTGTGCAGTTCGATTGGGCGGTTTCGACATTTATGTGAGCGGTTTCGTTCCTGTTTGCACAGTTCGATCCATTTTTCGCTGGTTCGATTGCGATTTGTGCAAGTTGGAATCATTTGCGTTTGGTTCGATTTATTTTTGAGGCGTTTGATTTGCTTTTTGGAGGATCGATTTATTTTTTCGCAGTTCGATTTAGATTTGTGCAAGTTGGATTTATTTGCACGAGTTTCGATTTATATTTGCGCGGTTCGATTGACTTTTTGCGGTTTTGACTTTATGTAAACGACTTTCGTTTTATTTTTGACCGTTTAATAATGTTTGTACGCGTTTCATTTTGTTTGTTTTGTGACTTGAAGATTTTGGCCGTAACGGAACGCCATACAAATAACTGCCTACGAATAATTGTCTGTATGGGGCGCCAAGTGTAAAAATATTATTTAGACAATATTTTGTTATATTTTGTGTTATTTAGTATATTGCAAATAAAGTCGCTTGGTAATTTATAAATTACCAATTCTACGACCTTTGCGTGAACTTGTGATTTGTATATCGGAAGCAACGTGACTTTGCGATTTATAAATCGCAGTAACATAACTTTGCGATTTATAAACTAGTCAAGCAGCGTAACTTTGCGATTTATAAATTGCATTTCATATTTTCTGTGCAAATGTGCGATTTATAAATCGGAAAGGTGTGCTTTGTAAATGGCAAATGTGTGATTTATAAATCTCAAAAGTGCGATATATAAATCGCAAATGTGTGATTTATAAATCGCAGAAAGCAAACCAGTGTTTGCGGGCTCGGCCTTAGTCAGTGGTATTTCAAAAAAAGTTCAGGCGGGAAGCTCAGAAAATATGGCGGAGAGCGATTCCCCGGCAAGAGGGCTGTCCATTGCCGCATCCAGAGCCATTACAGAGGCCCTTGGCTGGCATCCCAAACAAAGGTGGAGGACGTTTTGGGAGCACAGAGTTTTTTTTCGTTCCTGGTAGAGTGCTATTAGGAAAGCAAAGTAAAAAAAATGTCCTTACTGGTACCTGCTGAGTCTGTTCTTAGGTGGCTAGGGCCTCGCTGATGGCCACCGAAACGGCTGTGGACGGTTGCCTTGCCAGAACTTCTCTATCCGCCGTATTTCCTATACTTTTCCAAATCTACACGGCTTTTTTGTTTTGAGATACCACTGACTAAGGCCGAGCCCGCAAATAATGGTTTGCGGTTTGCTATTTATAAATCACGCAATTGCGATTTATATATCGCACATTTGTGATTTATAATTCGCACAATTGCGATTTATAAATCACACATTTGCTATTTACAAAGCACACCTTTGCGATTTATAAATCGCACATTTGCACAGAAAATGTAAAATGCAATTTATAAATCGTAAAGTCACGTTGCTTGCGATTTATAAATCTCAAAGTTATGTTGCTGCGATTTATAAATCGCACAGTCATGTACCTTGAGATTTATAAATCGCAAAGCCACGTTGCTTCCGATTTATTAATTGCAAAGTCACACAAAGGACGTACAATTGGTAATTTATAAATTACCAGGCAACTTTATTTGCAATATACTAAATAACACAAAATATACCAAAACATTGGGGTGTCTGTAAAACCCGGAACACACCCGGAACACCCCGGAACACCCCGGAACACCCCCGGAACACCCCGGAACATCCCCGGAACACCCCCGGAACAGCCCGGAACAGCCCGGAACAGCCCGGAACAGCCCGGAACACCCCTGGAACATCCCATAATACCCCCGAACTTCCCATAATGCCCCGGAATACCCTCAATACAGCCAGGAACACTCTTGAACACCAAAAATTCTGGTCAGCGGTCAGACCGCTCACGCATAGACTGTCCCGAGGACCTCCGAAGATTAACGAAGATTTCCGAATTTTTCCGAAGACCTTTGCGGATCACCCGAAGAGAAAATGACAAAAATAAAATAAAAAATAACATTGGTGTCCTTTAGATCGACAAAGATTTGATTTTGAATATTTCAATTCAATTATTGAAGTTGTTGTAACTCATGCGAGATTTGCATTATAATTCTCGACAAACCGATGTGACATCGATAAGTAAAATTCTGGGGGTGGGCATCCCGAATAATAATTCAATTCACCATATAACACGTCACGGTCGCGATAACTTACTCTTGGGCATTGCGTGACGGATTTTGCACGCAAAACAAAACAGATTTTGCAGGCTGCTAAACGTCTATAGGATTTATTTTGTTTCCGTAAAGGCTGTTCCTTTTCAATTTATGTAGCTAGCACTACACAAGTAACAGGAATAGATTAGGCATGCAAACTACATTCAAGGATTCGCTCTGACGCCGAGCAATTTTGATTGAGCGTTTAAAAAAAGCGTTCACGAGCGTTCACATTTTGAGCTTTTGAAAACGCTCAAAATGTGAGCTTTTAGATGGCCAATTCACCTTTTTTCAACTCAGTTTATATTAATTTGAAGTATCATACCGCATTGCAGAGTGTTTCGGGAATATTAAAATCCAAGAACGTAGTTTCCATGTCTAATAAATTCTAACCTGCGATCAGGCCGAATTTTAGCATCGCTCTCATATTCTCTTACGTTGGTCGCTCGCTAAAATGGGGCCTGATAAAATCTCTCACAGGAGTTCGTGTCAGTAACAGCAAGTGCCCCACTTGCTGTTACTGTACGAACTGGGCAAAGAAACACCGCCGCTCCTTCTAAAGACCAATTAGAAAAATGTTTGAATAGTTTTGAGAAGTAAGTTGTAACTCAAGGTTTATCGCAACGTATAAAGTTGGCTTATTGAGGGAGCACACGAACTTTGCAAAGTTCAAGGAAATGTGATATGTAATCTCATCGTTGATATTTTCCTTTTTCGTTTACTGAATTTTTCTCTTAAAGTCTAACTAGATCTTGTGAAAGTAAATAAAATACTTGTTCCTTTTCTCGCTATAAGAGTGTAAACTCGTTCGATCCGTTTGCTCCCGGGTTACGCTGTGACATCCAACATTATAAGCCCTCGGATACCTCTACAAAATTATAGTGAGTACTTTTTTGCAGGTGCACATTTCTCCTACTCATTTATCTTCCGAGCTACGCTCTTTTGTTAACCAAAAATTTATGCAGACCTAACTGCAAAAACGTTGTCATTCAAATATGACGAGAAAGCTGCAAGATGGGAATTTATTAGACATGGAAAAACGTTCTCGGATTTTAACATTCCTGAAGCACTCATGCACTACGGTATGATACTTCAAATTAACATAAACTGAGGCTTTTTAAATGAGGTGTATATATTCACTGTATATTAGCGTAACGAACCGGCGGCCAAACATTTCCATGCGCCTGTGGAAATAAAACGATGACGATCGTGTGACCTCGGAATAATGACCTTATAGCATTGCGTGACACCGTATCATTTGGCTTTGTTATGTCCTTGAGGTCACACCTGTTTTTTGAACGTGATAATGCAAACCTCGCACGAGAAAAATCAATGCAGAATTAACAGTTCAACTGTCACATTTTCATATCACTGAAAATCGTAAGTTATTGATATGAAGGTCACGTGCATGATATATTTTTCCCATTAATTAATAGTTTTTTCGCTGTTCTTAAAAGCTTCAAAAATATTCTAAGCATTCTTGAAATGCTCGGAAATCTCAGGGTGATCCGCAAAAGTCTTATGAAGAATTGGGAATCTTCGGAGGTCTTCGGCTTAGTCAATTCGTGAGCAGTCTGACCGCTGACCACTATTTTTGGTGTTCCGGGGGTGTTCCTTGCTGTTTCGAGGGTGTTCCGGGGCATTATGGGATGTTCCAGGGGTGTTCCGGGGTTGTTCCGGGGTGTTCCGGGGTGTTCCGGGGGTGTTCCGGGGATGTTCCGGGGTGTTCCGGGGGTGTTCCGGGGTGTTCCGGGGTGTTCCGGGGTGTTCCGGGTTTAACAGACACCCCGGGTGTCTGTAAAACCCGGAACACACCCGGAACACCCCGGAACACCCCCGGAACACCCCGGAACACCCCCGGAACACCACCGGAACAGCCCGGAACAGCCCGGAACAACCCCGGAACACCCCTGGAACATCCCATAATACCCCCGAACATCCCATAATGCCCCGGAATACCCTCAATACAGCCAGGAACACTCTTGAGCACCAAAAATTCTGGTCAGCGGTCCGACCGCTCACGCATAGACTGACCCGAGGACCTCCGAAGATTAACGAAGATTTCCGAATTTTTCTGAAGACCTTTGCGGATCACCCGAAGACAAAATGACAAAAATAAAATAAAAAGTAACATTGGTGTCCTTTAGATCGACAAAGATTTGATTTTGAATATTTCAACTCAATTATTGAAGTTGTTGTAACTCATGCGAGATTTGCATTATAACTCTCGACAAACCGATCCGACGTCTATAAGTAAAATTCTGGGGGTGGGCATCCCGAATAATAATTCAATTCACCATATAACACGTCACGGCCGCGATAACTTACTCTTGGGCATTGCGTGACAGATTTTGCACGCAAAACAAAACAGATTTTGCAGGCTGTTAAACGTCTATAGGATTTCCTTTTCAATTTATGTAGCTAGAACTACCGCATTTTCTCAATAAGTGCCCCACTTGCTGTTATGGTACGAACTGGGCAAAGAAACACCTCCGCTCCTTCTAAAGACCAATTAGAAAAATGTTTGAATAGTTTTGAGAAGTAAGTTGTAACTCAAGGTTTATCGCAACGTATAAAGTTGGCTTATTGAGGGAGCACACGAACTTTGCAAAGTTCAAGGAAATCTGATATGTACTCTCATCATTGATATTTTCCTTTTTTCGTTTACTGAATTTTTCTCTTAAAGTCTAACTAGATATTGTGAAAGTAAATAAAATACTTGTTCCTTTTCTCGCTATAAGAGTGTAAACTCGTTCGATCCTTTTGCTCCCGGGTTACGTTGTGACATCCTACATTACAGACATTATAAGCCCTCGGATACCTCTACAAAATTATAGTGAGTACTTTTTTGCAAGGCGCACATTTCTCCTACTCATTTATCTTCCGAGCTACGCTCTTTTGTTAACCGAAAATATATGCAGGCCTAACTGCAAAAACGTTGTCATTCAAATATGACAAGAGAAAGCTGCAAGATGGAAATTTATTAGACATGGAAAAACGTTCTCGGATTTTAACATTCCTGAAGCACTCATGCACTACGGTATGATACTTCAAATTAATATGAACTGAGGTTTTTTTAAATGAGGTGTATATATTCACTGTATATTAGCGTAACGAACCGGCGGCCAAACATTTCCATGCACCTGTGGAAATAAAACGATGACGATCGTGTGACCTCGGAATAATGACCTTATAGCATTGCGTGACACTGTCCTTGAGGTCACACCTGTTTTCTGAACGTGATAATGCAAACCTCGCACGAGAAAAATCATTGCAGAATTAACAGTTCAACTGTCACATTTTCATATCACTGAAAATCGTAAGTTATTGATATGAAGGTCACGCGCATGATATATTTTTCTCATTAATTATTTATAATGATTGTTTCGCTGTTCTTAAAACCTTCGAAAATATTCCAAGCATTCTTGAAATGCTCGGAAATCTCAGGGTGATCCGCAAAAGACTTATGAAGAATTGGGAATCTTCAGAGGTCTTCGGCTTAGTCAATTCGTGAGCAGTCTGACCGCTGACCACTATTTTTTGTGTTCCGGGGGTGTTCCTTGCTGTTTCGAGGGTGTTCCGGGGTATTATGGGATGTTCCAGGGGTGTTCCGGGGTTGTTCCGGGCTGTTCCGGGGAGTTCCGGGGGTGTTCCGGGGTGTTCCGGGGGTGTTCCAGGGTGTTCCGGGGTGTTCCGGGTTTTACAGACACCCGCTAAACGCCATGGAAAAGCTCAAACTCAAACGCAGGCAAGTAAGCCATTAAAGTGCGGAACCTCTGCAATTTTTGACTTAAAAATTTGAAGAAAAAAGTGTGAATATTCCTTCTAAGCGTTGTACTTTTTGGAAAATCAGTTAATGTATTCGTTTTAAAGCAATTAATTATTGGCGAAAGCGGAATTCACTAATTCTGTATTTTTTTGTGCAGAATATTTGAACGAACTGAAAGCACTATGCACGCGCTTAATCATTATCATCTTTATACTCCACTTGAATAGGAATAAATTATTGAGAAACAAGCGTGCTGGTTAAATCTTGTTGAATGATAAAACAATTATTGAACTCGATTGCGCAAAATATCGTGATTTGTCAGTGTCTCGCAGATCAAATATTTGCCTCTGCCTTCGGCATCGGCAAATAATTGATCTGCTCGCCACTGACAAATCACGATATTTTGCTCAACTTCGTCCAATAATTTTTTTAATATCAGTTATAAGAAACGAGACAATTAAAACAATGACAAAGACTCAGAGTACTGTTTCAGCAACTGTTTACTAAAAACATAATACAGAGCAAGTTTGCTTTTTAGGTGGTCCAAAATTTTGCTGTCAAGCGCAACTGCATTCGATGCCGTCGTGGTGTCTTTATCAAGTGATGAATATTGAACAGTTACCTCTCCTTAGCTAACTGAGTATTGAGTAGCACCGGAAGATTTCCAAAGAACATTGAGTGATTCCAATCCCTTTCGAGACTTAACGAACACTGCTTATCACCTTCCTTTTAGAAACAACTTGTATGGAGCTTCAATCCTTTCCCACAGAATGCCATTCGCTCTGGCAACTATTCTGGTGTTCTCAATATTCACGGTGTGAATTGCAGGGAAGACGACGTACGCGTCGGAGAGACGATCAGGGCTTTCGACGTCAGATCCAAAGAGCACAGTAAAGTCACGTGAGTGTAAGTGACGGCAGTTGTAGACCATATTAGGTATAGCATTAATAACGGTAGTCGGAGAACAGCCTGGGGCACAAGCCACACTGTGAATATTGACAGCACTGAAATAATCGCCATGAAAAACGACACTAAGACTCGGTGCAAGACTTGGTCATAAACAGAGAGTGTAGATATAGCCATCCAGTGGCTTTGACTCTAAACCACCGTGACAGATGTCAATCATCAATAAAGACGACATCAGGGCACCGAAAGTGTTTGGTTGATAGCAAAATTTTGGATCCTAAAAAGGAAACTAATTACGGAAGTCAAGAGGTTTGGCAGAAAAACTCGGTGCCATCATAAATGCGCCCCACCCCCGCCTCCCTCACCTTCCCCTCTTCTTCATGATCATTCAAAGTACGCTGTGCAACTGACGCTGTGCTCATCCAAGGTACAATGGCAGACGTTCAGGCCTGGGCTCCACTTTCGCATGGTGAAACGTTCGGTGACGTCACCGCGCGAAATTTAGAATCCAGGCCTAAACGAGCCGGAAACGTATAAAAGGCTGTGACCTGCTAAAGAAAGTCAACGCACAACTTACCCAACAAACAGAGATCAACACTTCAGAAAAATGAAGAAGACTGCAACTTTCTTCGTCTTCGTTTGTGCATTGGTTACGTGCACAGAGTGCTTTGAGCGAAAAACCGAGTGCCTGGCTGGTGATAAACACAAGGATTCCTTGGCTCCTGAAGAATCGTTGTACACTTGTCAGGCGTACACACAAAACTCGTGCTGCACAAGGAACTTCACCAAGCAGCTCGCCAATTCACCGATCAGAAAAATTGACGGCTTCTCCTGGACACCATGCAACAAGACGCTGAGTCCCAAGTGCGAGGCATTCATGGTCAGCATCGAGTGTTTCTACCGCTGCTCGCATAACACCATCTATTGGGAAAACCCTGCTTACCCTTCTGCGATGTTGAATGCACCAATTTGTGCAGGTTGCAAGGATGACTTAACTTGCGCTAAAAACTGGCTGACCGACTTCAACACGACCGGGCCCGGCAACGCGAACACGTGTAAAAATCCCTGCCAAAATTTTAGCGATTATTACAACGGCGGCAAAGATCTTTGCGAGAGCATGTGGGGATCAAGTTTTGTTTTGTCCTCTCCCCCAGTCTCCCCTCGTTTTTTTTCATGCTCTTTATTTTTCGCTCGCGCTCCACTATCTGAACGCCTGGAACAGGCTACGCTTAGGATGGTGGTTATCAGTAGACTTATAACTTTAGAATGCAAATCACGACTTAAGCTTTGACTTCGAGTTATGTAACGTTTTCTTGTAGATATCATGTAATAGCAATAAGTGTGCGCACAACTTGTTTTCGTTTTTTCTTGTTCTTCTGATGATTAATGACAGTATTTGTAGTCTTTTGTACACGCAGTAGCATCTAACAAATAAAGCTGCCGTAAAAACGTAGTCTGAATACGTTAGTCGGGTATTTAATGTGTCAGCCAAGACTCAGCCTTGCTATATCAGAGAGTAAGACTGGCTTTCTGAAAGAGCTTTTTCCCCATAAATTTTCAACAATTTCGATAACTTAGCTGTCTCTCTTAGTTCGTGAATTTAATAATTGATAATTGATTCCCGCGAGTGTTTTTTGGTTTTATATTCAGTTTGTGCATGTCAAGACAAGATATTGGTTTGCAACATCGCATTGCAGGCTTCTGATCACTTCTAGCAAACTGAACATCGTGTATAAAACAAATCAAAGGGACATTCTTCCCGTAGTAAGTTTAATGTTGTCCCCTGTCAACCGCCTTTGACGGAGAATGAAGCTGGAAAATGCAGACTAAATCTCGTTGTAATTTTTGCAAAAAATTGAGCGACCGCCGCTCCAGAGAAAAAAGGGTTTCCGAGGCACTTCAAACCTTTTTAACAATATCACATTTGTTTTAGTGGGATTACTTTCTCAAGGAACAGTTTTAACTCAGTTTTTAACCTTAGTTATAATGAGTAAGTTGTAGATGGATTTATTCTTTAAATTAAAAACAAAGCTTGGAAAAAATAGCATGAAAAGTTTCCTAATATAATTTATCGCCTGTTGCAAGCAACACTACTTTTCAATAGTTTTCTGGCACACGACAGTTCCCTCCAAGTGGGAGGGGGGGGGAGGTTGGGCTACTCCGTTACATAAACTAGATAGGTATGTGCGCCCTCGAAGGGTATGGTTTTCGAGCCACTTAAGTCTAAAAAATAGGGTATATGTTTCGACCATTTTGGTCTGAAATAGAAGGTTAGTGCGTTCTGGTCTGGAATTAGGTATAGCTTTTAGGAGAAGTTGGTTTTTAATCAATTATTATAAACAGTATCTTCCCTTGAGAAGTGTGTTTTCAAATCTGTGATGTTCAAACATCCGTAGAATCAAAAAGACGCGCAAAATATGCTAGCGTATTGTCGCTGTACCGGTTTGACCGGTTTTTTGACTGGAAGGGGGACGAAGCAAAAACAAAACACGGTGGAATAATAAACCTCTTATTCGGAGTTTTGGTCAATAGTACGCACGGAAATTTTACTCATTGCTCGCATTTTTACCCACCTGCAAGGCTCAGAGAAAAATACCACGCAAACTAAAAGTATCCGCTCTTATTATCAACCGAGACTCCGAATAAGGTGTAGTTATTTTATAGTTTCACTTTATAATTTTATTGCAAGGTTTCTGTCAATAACTAATCATACGCTACCAGAGGTGGAAGCTTTCTCTTCGTTGTCTCTTATGTGTTAACGCGCTATCAACCTCTCCACTTTTAATGGCTTCACGTCAGTGTTAAAGGTCATTATTATAAAGGCATGAAGAATCGGCTAACCCCGCTAAAGTCGACAGATAACCAAGACTTTTTCTCGTTTTTCCACAAACTCGTTTTGACGGGCTCTCATTTATAACGTACCTTCGTTACAAGATCGAACAGTTTCCCCGTTTGGCACTAGAAATGGTATTTCCTTGGCTTACACTTACGGCGTCAAATGTTTCCGTTTTCAGGTCAAAACTGTAACAATCTACACCCAGGGCACCGACAAAAAATGTTAGACGTACTGCTAGATTCATATTTAACCCAACAGGCCTCAAAAACCAGAGAGCCTTTTCATTTTTTGAGGTAGTGTACTCCTTTTATGTAGTTTTCAGAGACTGTCTCCCCCCGCGACCACAAATCACGCGTGATTGGTTTGTTGTCATCGCTTGACCAAAACAATGTTATGCAATACAACTCCATCTGACGTAACATCATCATATGGGGCAAAGTCTAACTACAGTCTAGTATAATAAGAGCTGCCGGGTTGAAGTCA